>OY997272.1:550800826-551400826 GCA_963921465.1 Triticum timopheevii | reverse complement strand
GTCACCGGCGCGACACCTTGATCTCCATCGTAGCATCGTTGTCGTTTACGCCATCTATTGCTTCTATGACTATCGCTACCGCTTAGTGATAAAGTAAAGCAATTACAGGGCTTTTGCATTTCATACAATAAAGCGACAACCATATGGCTCCTGCCAGTTGCCGATAACTTCGGTTACAAAACATGATCATCTCATACAATAAAATATAGCATCACGTCTTGGCCATATCACATCACAACATGCCCTGCAAAAACAAGTTAGACGTCCTCTACTTTGTTGTTGCAAATTTTACGTGGCTGCTACGGGCTTAGCAAGAACCGTTCTTACCTACGCATCAAAACCACAACGATAGTTTGTCAAATAGACTCCGTTTTAACCTTCACAAGGACCGGGCGTAGCCACACTCGGTTCAACTAAAGTTGGAGAAACAGACACCCGCTAGTCACCTGTGTGCAAAGCACGGCGGTAAAACCAGTCTCGCGTAAGCGTACGCGTAATGTCGGTCCAGGCCGCTTCATCCAACAATACCGCTGAACCAAAGTATGACATGTTGGTAGGCAGTATGACTTATATCGTCCACAACTCACTTGTGTTCTACTCGTGCATATAACATCAACGCATAAAACCTGGCTCGGATGCCACTGTTGGGGAACGTAGTAATTTCAAAAAATTTCCTACGCACACGCAAGAACATGGTGATGATATAGCAACGAGGGGAGAGTGTTGTCTACGTACCCTCGTAGACCGAAGCAGAAGCGTTGACGCAACGTAGAGGAAGTAGTCGTACGTCCTCCCGGTCCGACCGATCCAAGCACCGTTACTCCGGCACCTCCGAGTTCTTGACACACGTACAGCTCGATGACGCACCCTCGATCTCCAATTCAGTAGAGGCTCCGAGGGCGAGTTCCGTCAGCACGACGGCGTGGTGACGATCTTGATGTTCTCCTGTCGCAGGGCTTCGCCTAAGCACCGCTACAATATGACCGAGGTGTAATATCGTGGAGGGGGGCACCGCACACGGCTAAGGAACGATCAATGATCAACTTGTGTGTTCTAGGGTGCCCCCCTACCCCCATATATAAAGGAGGGAGGGAGGAGGTGGCCGGCCCAAGGGGGGGCTCGCCATAGGGAGGGGGAAACCTACTCCAAGTAGGTTTCCCCTCCTTTTCCTAATCCAATATGGAGGGGGAAGGAAGGAGTACTAGTAGTAGGAAGGAAAAGGGGGAAGGAGAAAGGAAAGGGGGGGGGGGCGGCCCCCCTCCCCAATTCGGATTGGGCTTGGGGGGGCGCGCCCCCCTCCTTTGCTCCTTCTCCCTTCCTCCCACTTGGGCCCAATAAGGCCCATATACTTACCGGGGGGTTCCGGTAACCTCCCGGAGCTCCGGTATATTCCCAAACTCTCCCGGAACCTTTCCGGTGTCCAAATATATCCGTCCAATATATCAATCTTTATGTCTCGACCATTTCGAGACTCCTCGTCATGTCCGTGATCACATCCGGGACTCCGAACAACCTTCGGTACATCAAAATACATAAACTCATAATATAACTGTCATCGAAACCTTAAGCGTGCGGACCCTACGGTTCGAGAACAATGTAGACATGACCGAGACACGTCTCTGGTCAATAACCAATAGCGGGACCTGGATGCCCATATTGGTTCCTACATATTCTACGAAGATCTTTATCGGTCAAACCGCATAACAACATACTTTGTTCCCTTTGTCATCGGTATGTTACTTGCCCGAGATTTGATCGTCGGTATCCAATACCTAGTTCAATCTCGTTACCGGTAAGTCTCTTTACTCGTTCCGTAATACGTCATCTCATAACTAACTCATTAGTTACATGCTTGCAAGGCTTAGGTGATGAGTATTACTGAGAGGGCCCAGAGATACCTCTCCGACAATCGGAGTGACAAATCCTAATCTCGAATTATGCCAACTCAATATGTACCTTCGGAAACACCTGTAGTACTCCTTTATAATCACCCAGTTACGTTGTGACGTTTCGTAGTACCCAAAGTGTTCCTCTGGTAAACGGGAGTTACACAATTCTCATAGTTACAAGAACATGTATAAGTCATGAAGGAAGCAATAGCAGAATACTAAACGATCAAGTGCTAAGCTAACGGGATGGGTCATGTCAATCACATCATTCTCCTAATGATGTGATCCCATTTAATCAAATTACAACACATGTCTATGGTTAGGAAACATAACCATCTTTGATTAATGGGCTAGTCAAGTAGAGGCATACTAGTGACTATATGTTTGTCTATGTATTCACACATGTATCATGTTTCCGGTTAATACAATTCTAGCATGAATAATAAACATTTATCATGATACGAGGAAATAAATAATAACTTTATTATTGCCTCTAGGGCATATTTCCTTCAGTCTCCCACTTGCACTAGAGTCAATAATCTAGATTACATAGTAATGATTCTAACACCCATGGATTCTTGGTGCTGATCATGTTTTGCTCGTGAGAGAGGCTTAGTCAACGGGTCTGCAACATTCAGATCCGTATGTATCTTGCAAATCTCTATGTCTCCCATTTGGACTTGGTCCCGAATGGAAGCGTCTCTTGATGTGCTTTGTCCTCTTGTGAAATCTGGATTCCTTTGCCAAGGCAATTGCACCAGTATTGTCACAGAAGATCTTCATTGGTCCCGATGCACTAGGTATGACACCTAGATCGGAAATGAGCTCCTTCATCCAGACTCCTTCATTTGCTGCTTCAGAAGCAGCTATGTACTCCGCTTCACATGTAGATCCCGCTACGACGCTTTGTTTAGAACTGCACCAACTCACAGCTCCACCGTTTAATATAAACACGTATCCGGTTTGCGATTTAGAATCGTCCGGATCAGTGTCAAAGCTTGCATCTACGTAACCATTTACGACTAGCTCTTTGTCACCTCCATATACGAGAAACATATCCTTAGTCCTTTTTAGGTATTTCAGGATGTTCTTGACCGCTGTCCAGTGATCCACTCCTGGATTACTTTGGTACCTACCTGCCAAGCTTATTGCTAAGCATACGTCAGGTCTGGTACACAGCATTGCATACATGATAGAGCCTATGGCTGAAGCATAGGGAACACCTTTAATTTTCTCTCTATCTTCTGCTGTGGTCGGGCATTGAGTTTGACTCAACTTCACACCTTGTAGCATAGGCAAGAATCCTTTCTTTGCCTGATCCATTTTGAACTTTTTCAAAATTTTGTCAAGGTATGTGCTTTGTGAAAGTCCTATTAAGCGTCTTGATCTATCTCTATAGATCTTGATGCCCAATATGTAAGCAGCTTCACCGAGGTCTTTCATTGAAAAACTTTTATTCAAGTATCCCTTTATGCTATCCAGAAATTCTATATCATTTCCAATTAATAATATGTCATCAACATATAAAACTAGAAATGCTACAGAGCTCCCACTCACTTTCTTGTAAATACAGGCTTCTCCAAAAGTCTGTATAAAACCATATGCTTTGATCACACTGTCAAAGCGTTTATTCCAACTCCGAGATGCTTGCACCAGTCCATAAATGGAACGCTGGAGCTTGCACACTTTGTTAGCACCTTTTGGATCAACAAAACCTTCAGGCTGCATCATATACAACTCTTCTTCTAGAAATCCATTCAAGAATGCAGTCTTGACATCCATTTGCCAAATTTCATAATCATGAAATGCAGCGATAGCTAACATGATTCGGACAGACTTAAGCATCGCTACGGGTGAGAAAGTCTCATCGTAGTCAACCCCTTGAACTTGTCGAAAACCTTTCGCAACAAGTCGAGCTTTGTAGACGGTAACATTACCATCAGCGTCAGTCTTCTTCTTAAAGATCCATTTATTCTCAATGGCTTGTCGATCATCGGGCAAGTCAACCAAAGTCCATACTTTGTTTTCATACATGGATCCCATCTCAGATTTCATGGCCTCTAGCCATTTTGCGGAATCTGGGCTCATCATCGCTTCCTCATAGTTCGTAGGTTCATCATGGTCAAGTAACATGACTTCCAGAATAGGATTATCGTACCACTCTGGTGCAGATCTTACTCTGGTAGACCTACGAGGTTCAGTAGAAACTTGATCTGAAGTTTCATGATCAATATCATTAGCTTCCTCACTAATTGGTGTAGTTGTCACAGGAACCGGTTCTTGTGATGAACTACCTTCCAATAAGGGAGTAGATACAGTTATCTCATCAAGTTCGACTTTCCTCCCACTCACTTCTTTCGAGAGAAACTCCTTCTCTAGAAAGGATCCGAATTTAGCAACGAAAATCTTGCCCTCAGATCTGTGATAGAAGGTGTACCCAATAGTCTCCTTTGGGTATCCTATGAAGACACATTTCTCCGATTTGGGTTCGAGCTTATCTGGTTGAAGTTTCTTCACATAAGCATCGCAGCCCCAAACTTTAAGAAACGACAACCTTGGTTTCTTGCCAAACCATAGTTCATAAGGCGTCGTCTCAACGGATTTTGATGGTGCCCTATTTAACGTGAATGCGGCCGTCTCTAAAGCATAACCCCAAAACAATAGCGGTAAATCGGTAAGAGACATCATAGATCGTACCATATCAAGTAAAGTACGATTACGACGTTCGGACACACCATTTCGTTGTGGTGTTCCAGGTGGCGTGAGTTGCGAAACTATTCCGCATTGTTTCAAATGTAAACCAAACTCGTAACTCAAATATTCTCCTCCACGATCAGATCGTAGAAACTTTATTTTCTTGTTACGATGATTTTCTACTTCACTCTGAAATTCTTTGAACTTTTCAAATGTTTCAGACTTGTGCTTCATCAAGTAGATATACCCATATCTGCTCAAATCATCTGTGAAGGTGAGAAAATAACGATATCCGCCACGAGCCTCAACATTCATCGGGCCACATACATTTGTATGTATGATTTCCAACAAATCTGTTGCTCTCTCCATAGATCCGGAGAACGGTGTTTTGGTCATCTTGCCCATGAGGCACGGTTCGCAAGTACCAAGTGATTCATAATCAAGTGATTCCAGAAGTCCATCAATATGGAGTTTCTTCATGCGTTTTACACCGATATGACCTAAACGGCAGTGCCACAAATATGTTGCACTATCATTATCAACTCTGCATCTTTTGGCTTCAACATTATGAATATGTGTATCACTACTATCGAGATTCAATAAAAATAGACCACTCTTCAAGGGTGCATGACCATAAAAGATATTACTCATATAAATAGAACAACCATTATTCTCTGATTTAAATGAATAACCGTCTCGCATTAAATAAGATCCAGATATAATGTTCATGCTCAACGCAGGCACCAAATAACAATTATTCAGGTCTAAAACTAATCCCGATGGTAGATGTAGAGGTAGCGTGCCGATCGCGATCACATCGACTTTGGAACCATTTCCCACGCGCATCGTCACCTCGTCCTTAGCTAATCTTCGCTTAATCCGTAGTCCCTATTTCGAGTTGCAAATGTTAGCAACAGAACCAGTATCAAATACCCAGGTGCTACTGCGAGCATTAGTAAGGTACACATCAATCACATGTATATCACATATACCTTTGTTCACTTTGCCATCCTTCTTATCCGCCAAATACTTGGGGCAGTTCCGCTTCCAGTGTCCAGTCTGCTTGCAGTAGAAGCACTCAGTTTCAGGCTTAGGTCCTGACTTGGGTTTCTTCTCTTGAGCAGCAACTTGTTTGCTGTTCTTTTTGAAGTTCCCCTTCTTCTTCCCTTTGCCCTTCTTCTTGAAACTAGTGGTCTTGTTGACCATCAACACTTGATGCTCCTTCTTGATTTCTACCTCCGCGGCTTTCAGCATCGCGAAGAGCTCGGGAATAGTCTTGTTCATCCCTTGCATATTATAGTTCATCACAAAGCTCTTGTAGCTTGGTGGCAGTGATTGGAGAATTCTGTCAATGATGCTATCATCCGGAAGATTAACTCCCAGTTGAATCAAGTGATTATTATACCCAGACATTTTGAGTATATGCTCACTGACAGAACTATTCTCCTCCGTCTTGCAGCTGTAGAACTTATTGGAGACTTCATATCTCTCAATCCGGGCATTTGCTTGAAATATTAACTTCAACTCCTGGAACATCTCATATGCTCCATGACGTTCAAAACGTCATTGAAGACCCGGTTCTAAGCCGTAAAGCATGGCACACTGAACTATAGAGTAGTCATCAGCTTTGCTCTGCCAGACGTTCTTAACGTCGTCAGTTGCATCAGCAGCAGGCCTGGCACCCAGCGGTGCTTCCAGGACGTAACTCTTCTGTGTAGCAATGAGGATAATCCTCAGGTTACGGACCCAGTCCGTGTAATTGCTACCATCATCTTTCAAATTTGCTTTCTCAAGGAACGCATTAAAATTCAATGGAACAACAGCACGAGCCATCTATCTACAAACAAACATAGACAAGCAAAATACTATCAGGTACTAAGTTCATGATAAATTTAAGTTCAATTAATCATATTACTAAAGAACTCCCACTTAGACAGACATCTCTCTAGTCATCTAAGTGATCACGTGATCCAAATCAACTAAACCATGTCCGATCATCACGTGAGATGGAGTAGTTTCAATGGTGAACATCTCTATGTTGATCATATCTACTATATGATTCACGCTCGACCTTTCGGTCTCCGTGTTCCGAGGCCATATCTGTATATGCTAGGCTCGTCAAGTATAACCTGAGTATTCCGCGTGTGCAACTGTTTTGCACCCGTTGTATTTGAACGTAGAGCCTATCACACCCGATCATCACGTGGTGTCTCAGCACGAATAACTTTCGCAACGGTGCATACTCAGGGAGAACACTTCTTGATAATTAGTGAGAGATCATCTTAAAATGCTACCGTCAATCATAGCAAGATAAGATGCATAAAGGATAAACATCACATGCAATCAATATAAGTGATATGATATGGCCATCATCATCTTGTGCTTGTGATCTCCATCTCCGAAGCACCGTCGTGATCACCATCGTCACCGGCGCGACACCTTGATCTCCATCGTAGCATCGTTGTCGTTTACGCCATCTATTGCTTCTATGACTATCGCTACCGCTTAGTGATAAAGTAAAGCAATTACAGGGCTTTTGCATTTCATACAATAAAGCGACAACCATATGGCTCCTGCCAGTTGCCGATAACTTCGGTTACAAAACATGATCATCTCATACAATAAAATATAGCATCACGTCTTGGCCATATCACATCACAACATGCCCTGCAAAAACAAGTTAGACGTCCTCTACTTTGTTGTTGCAAATTTTACGTGGCTGCTACGGGCTTAGCAAGAACCGTTCTTACCTACGCATCAAAACCACAACGATAGTTTGTCAAATAGACTCCGTTTTAACCTTCACAAGGACCGGGCGTAGCCACACTCGGTTCAACTAAAGTTGGAGAAACAGACACCCGCTAGTCACCTGTGTGCAAAGCACGGCGGTAAAACCAGTCTCGCGTAAGCGTACGCGTAATGTCGGTCCAGGCCGCTTCATCCAACAATACCGCTGAACCAAAGTATGACATGTTGGTAGGCAGTATGACTTATATCGTCCACAACTCACTTGTGTTCTACTCGTGCATATAACATCAACGCATAAAACCTGGCTCGGATGCCACTGTTGGGGAACGTAGTAATTTCAAAAAATTTCCTACGCACACGCAAGAACATGGTGATGATATAGCAACGAGGGGAGAGTGTTGTCTACGTACCCTCGTAGACCGAAGTGGAAGCGTTGACGCAACGTAGAGGAAGTAGTCGTACGTCCTCCCGGTCCGACCGATCCAAGCACCGTTACTCCGGCACCTCCGAGTTCTTGACACACGTACAGCTCGATGACGCACCCTCGATCTCCAATTCAGTAGAGGCTCCGAGGGGGAGTTCCGTCAGCACGACGGCGTGGTGACGATCTTGATGTTCTCCTGTCGCAGGGCTTCGCCTAAGCACCGCTACAATATGACCGAGGTGTAATATCGTGGAGGGGGGCACCGCACACGGCTAAGGAACGATCAATGATCAACTTATGTGTTCTAGGGTGCCCCCCTACCCCCGTATATAAAGGAGGGAGGGAGGAGGTGGCCGGCCCAAGGGGGGGCTCGCCATAGGGAGGGGGAAACCTACTCCAAGTAGGTTTCCCCTCCTTTTCCTAATCCAATATGGAGGGGGAAGGAAGGAGTACTAGTAGTAGGAAGGAAAAGGGGGAAGGAGAAAGGAAAGGGGGGGGGGGGGGGGGCGGCCCCCCTCCCCAATTCGGATTGGGCTTGGGGGGGCGCGCCCCCCTCCTTTGCTCCTTCTCCCTTCCTCCCACTTGGGCCCAATAAGGCCCATATACTTACCGGGGGGTTCCGGTAACCTCCCGGAGCTCCGGTATATTCCCAAACTCTCCCGGAACCTTTCCAGTGTCCAAATATATCCGTCCAATATATCAATCTTTATGTCTCGACCATTTCGAGACTCCTCGTCATGTCCGTGATCACATCCGGGACTCCGAACAACCTTCGGTACATCAAAATACATAAACTCATAATATAACTGTCATCGAAACCTTAAGCATGCGGACCCTACGGTTCGAGAACAAAGTAGACATGACCGAGACACGTCTCTGGTCAATAACCAATAGCGGGACCTGGATGCCCATATTGGTTCCTACATATTCTACGAAGATCTTTATCGGTCAAACCGCATAACAACATACTTTGTTCCCTTTGTCATCGGTATGTTACTTGCCCGTGATTTGATCATCAGTATCCAATACCTAGTTCAATCTCGTTACCGGTAAGTCTCTTTACTCGTTCCGTAATACGTCATCTCATAACTAACTCATTAGTTACATGCTTGCAAGGCTTAGGTGATGAGTATTACCGAGAGGGCCCAGAGATACCTCTTCCGACAATCGGAGTGACAAATCCTAATCTCGAATTATGCCAACTCAACATGTACCTTCGGAAACACCTGTAGTACTCCTTTATAATCACCCAGTTACGTTGTGAGGTTTGGTAGTACCCAAAGTGTTCCTCTGGTAAACGGGAGTTACACAATTCTCATAGTTACAGGAACATGTATAAGTCATGAAGGAAGCAATAGCAGAATACTAAACGATCAAGTGCTAAGCTAACGGGATGGGTCATGTCAATCACATCATTCTCCTAATGATGTGATCCCATTTAATCAAATGACAACACATGTCTATGGTTAGGAAACATAACCATCTTTGATTAATGAGCTAGTCAAGTAGAGGCATACTAGTGACTATATGTTTGTCTATGTATTCACACATGTATCTTGTTTCCGGTTAATACAATTCTAGCATGAATAATAAACATTTATCATGATATGAGGAAATAAATAATAACTTTATTATTGCCTCTAGGGCATATTTCCTTCAGTGTTTCCTAAAAACACTGTCACTGCCACTAAAAGCATGACAGTATAATTTCTAGTTTGTGTTTTTATTTGTTCACACTGTCGTTGTATTGCTCAACTAGACAATTAGTGTTTATGAAGAAGAAGAATAAACCTGCTACCGCTGCTGTTATGCCTGTATTCACTGCTGCTGCTGTACTTGTGATGATGTTGTACTTGTGATGATGCTACTTGTGATCTTCTGAAATGACCCATTGGCGACTTCACTGCTGCTGCTGCTGTACTTGTGATGATGCTGTACTTGGGATAATGATTTTGCAGGTACCCCGAGAGGCCCTTGAGTTTGCCGGAATGTCGATTAACTTCCGTTCCGGCAAATTCGGGTACTCCATATGTCCTATTTTCAGCAAAGGTCATGCTGAAATTTTTCGTGAATTTTAGCATGACTTTGCTAAAAATAGGACATATGGGGTACTTGTGACTAATGCATGGGCCGGGGTATCTTAGTACTTAATTAAGTAGGATCAACTGTCCCTTTATTCTTGCTGCATTAAACCATAGGTGGCAATAGAGCCAAGTGATTAGGCCCAACTTAGAATTCTCCTTAGTATCGATAAACCCTAGATGAACCCAACATAGGTGGCAATAGAGCCAAGTGATTAGTGCCAAGTGATTAGGCCCAACCTAGGGTGCCTCGGCATCGATAAACCCTAAATGATGAAAACTTAACTTGGCTGCCCCGGATGCCTCGGTGTCGATGAGAACCTAAATGGTGTACGCTTAGGCTTTTAGGGTGCCTCGGCGTCGACAAACCCTAAATGATGAAAGCTTAGGCTTTTAGGGTGCTTCGGTGTCGACAAACCCTAAATGATGAGACCATGATCTTGTTCCTTGACAATAACCAACTTTTTGACCAAACTTTTTTCTTATTTAGAGCGAAACATGGCCCACAACGATGAGGCCGGTGGTTCGGGCAGCAAGCAATTCTGGGAGCTGTCCCAGGAGATGGAGGAACAACCTCACTGCTATGAGGACGCCGTGGAAGACACCGATCCTGACTACACAACCCCTAGTGGCGTCGGGGATGACACCACTGATGGTGCCGCCGAGGATGCCACCACTGATGATGGCGGCGCACACACAGATGGCAGCCAACCGAAGAAGCAAAGGAAGGACCGGCGCCCGAATGCGCTCCGCACCCTCAAGGAGGAATTCACTCAAGTGGACTCCAACGGGAATCCAACGGAGCCCAAACATATAGTCAAGGGGTACTCACTTCAGCTCGGGTGCATTCTCCGGAGCACTGTCTCGATCAACACCGATAACCTTAGGAATAAGGACCACGGGAATTTCCGCAACCTCCTCTTCACGAAGCTGCACGAACGATACAAGTTCCCCGCCGAATTTGAAAACACACGCCTCTCAGGGAATAAAGTGAATAGTGCCGCCCTCACGAAGATGAGCACAGCCCTGTCTACTTGGAGAAGCGCGATGAAGAGAATGATTGATAAAGGTGATAGTTATGAGAAGATCAAGGCGAAATATCCTTTGATGAGCGAAGATGAGTACAAGGAGTTCAAGATCAAGTGCGAGAGCAGCGCAACCTCCGAATCAAGTCAGTGGGGGGAAGAAATGCGGGAGTTGAACTTAGGGGAACACAAACTCGGTCCCGGCGGTTACAGAGTGGCGGAGCCTATATGGGACAAGGAGGACGCGGAGCGTGCCGAGCAAGGCCTACCGCCCCGCTTCGAGAAATACAGCGGTGACAAGCAGACCAAGAACTATGTCAGGGCCCGTTACAAGGAGGATCCGATAACAAAGGAGCTTACCACGGATCCGAAGACCAGGCGCTTGAGCTTGTTCTGGTAAGGAATACACCCCCGCGTAATTAGCTCCATATGGTTGCACTCTAATTAATCCCCAATATTTCTAAATGGTTCACGTTCCTTTCGCAGGACACTGAAAGTAGTAGCGCGGGGTCGTCTCAGAGCTGCCCTTTCGACACCCCTTTAAATAGGGCGTTGAACGTAATGAAAAACAAGGATAAGCTCACTAAGCCGACGTCAGCTGGTCGTGTGGCCGGCAAAGGCTTGTCCACAAAATGGGGGTCATACTATACCGCTGGTGTGCGGAACGAGAAAAAGGCCAGCTCGGAAAGCCAGACACGCGAGGTTGAAGCACTCAAGGCACAAGTGGCGCGGATTCTGGAGCTTGTCCAAGAGCAAGTGGAACAACAACTGGGAACGAAGCTCAACGTCATGGTGCCTACGTTGATTCATGGGCTGACGACGTGGATTGCGGGCGGCCAACAGGGGCCTCCCCCGGTTCCCAGCTTCACGGCCAGCAACTCGCATAGCGCACAGGCGGCGCCATTGGTATCTCCGGCGGCGCCATTGGTGTCTCCGGCGGAGGCGGTATTCGTGTCTCCGGCGCCGGCACGGGCATTGGAGCTTAATGCACCCGGGTGTACGCCGGCCGGCACCTCGCCAGCAAGCGCCCCCTCCGTCAGTTGCACGCCCGCCGTTGGCGGTGCCTCGACATTAGCCGAGCTCGACGGCATCACGGTAACTAAGCCTGTCGGCCGATGACTTCATCTCCTTGCCTTTGATTGGGCATCCCTGATGCCCTGTACATGTTTTCGCAGGGCACCGCCGACGTTCCTTGCACTCTTCTGCACTTCGCGGGTGCCGAGTTGGTCGATGTTGCCAAGGGAAGAATCGTTCAACCGGGCAACCCCATGTTCCACGGTAATCCGATGCCACCCACAGTGTATAGGGTTGAAGTGGTTCGGGTGCTGCCAGGCTGCGACGAGCTGTTACCTCCGATTCGACCCGCTGGGGCCGACAAAGAAGATGAGATGACCCTCAGCGCCTGCGTAAACTGGCCCCTGCTTTGGCCGAAGAGCCAGATTCGTTTGGGGGCGGGGGACACCACCCCACAGACAAGACCGCCAGTCATGCCGGCGCCAAGCCATGGCAAGAATGCCGCAACGCTACCGGACCTGCCGGACATCCCTATGGCACAGGATCCGGACAACCATATGGCACAGGATCCGGACGACGACGACAATGACGATGGTACATTTACCAAAGTTGATAAGTACTTTGCCGAACATGGGTACGCTGACGAGTTCTGCGGGCCTCTTTCTCAAGAACCCAACCAAGACGACCGCAATCTAGCTGGTACGGCGGAGAAATCCAATTGCAACAGGCGTCGTCTTGAGTTCAGTTCTCAGGAGATGCCTCCAGCTCCCGCCTTCACCGAGTCTCAGATAGCTGAGGTGCGAAATATTAAAAGCCCCAACACGCTCAAGAAGGCGGTCTGTGAGCAGAACTCGGTCGCATTACAGGAGATCAAGAAGAAGGGACGGAAATTAAAGACTAACAAGGGCACCGGTGCGAGCCAGCCGGCACCGAGTTCAATCCAAGCTCAGGACGGGCCATCCTTCACCTAAGGATATCTCGAGGAGGGTGCATGTGGCGGGTAGGATGATGCTACCGCCAAATATGCTGAATGCTGCAACCGGTGCTATACGGAGTCTGCACGACAGTGTTCTTTCTTTGGAGAAGCGGCATCTCAGAGAGAAGGATGTGGCATACCCGGTTTCGTGGCCAAGGTGCCAGAGGGCAAGGGCTTTGTGGATGGCGACATCGGGGGTACGATCGTCCTGCGGTTTGATGACATCTTCGCTATGTTTAACCTTCATCTGCTGCACTACACCTTCGTTCGGCTGTTTTCGCTGAGTATGGAGATGCGGATCATTAGAGACAAGACCCCGGACATCGTGATAGTCGACCCCTTCTACATGCGTTCCAAGCACTTGAGCAGCACTGGGGACCGCCAAGTTGCGAGTTCACACCTCGAAGGCGTCATTCTGACAAACCCAGATAAGGATAACTTCCTTGTGGCTTACTTTCCCGAGTAAGTCATCCCTTAACCGCCCCGTAACATATGATTTCTTAGATTTTGATCGTTCTTTTTTTTTTCTAACATTCCGTGTTCTGTGCAGTGACACACATTGCACACTCATCCTCTTAAGCCTGAAATATTTCATGGCCACGTATCTCGACCCGAACCATAACTCCAAGATAGACTACACAAATGTCAAGAAAGTTCTTGATGATGTTCTCCCCGACTACGCCAAATCTGGAGGCACCTTCACCAGGGCGTTTCGTAAGTACGGCAAGCACATGTTCTCACACAATACGAAGTTTTGCTACGTCAAGCAGCCGCATGGCGGTCAGAAGGATGCCTACTATGCCCTCCATCACATGCGGGCGATCGTAAGGGACCATCATCAACTTTTGCTACCAGATAATCTCAAAGGTTGGGCCGCGAACTTGTCGGCAATCCAGGACGCGCACCTCAGACAAGAATTCTTTCGCATCCAGTCGGAGTTTGCGGACATCATCCATCAAGATGTCCTTCATACCTCGGGGCAGTTCTTCCTCGGATATCAACCGTCCAACAATGAGATAGATGGAATGCTACAAATGCAGGGTGACAACGACCGCGATTTCATGACCATCACGACAGACGGCGGTTTCATCCACGCTCCTATCCGATGAGTCGAGTCGAAAGTAGTGATGTGTAGTTCTGAAACATTGATTGGCTCATGTTGTAATTAAACTTTAATGAATTCGTATGTCTCTTTGGTTTGGACAGTCGTTCAACTTAGATGTAATCGATGCTATTTATTAGTAGGACCATGAATCGTGCTATTAATGTCTTGCTTTTCTCTTCCGATTCTTTTGTTGCATACTTACATATTGCTTATGTATTATCTGTTGTTTGGCTTGTGCATAGAGATGCCGTCGTATGTCGTGTACAAGGGTAAGGTTCCCAGAGTCTACGACGACTGGGAGGAGTGTTGGAGACAGGTTCACCGTTTCAGCGGTAACAGTTACAAAGGGTACACCACTAGGACGGAGGCCGAATCTAGATACGCCCGCTATCTAGCGGGAGAGAGGAGGGAGCGTTGGAGGAACCGGATGAAGACCAGTTTGATCGCGATGATGCTCATCGTGATGACCACAACTCTCTTCTATGTGATGGTAGTTTAGATGATCGATATCGACTTGTAATGTGAAGACAAACTCGATACTCGCGGTCTTGAGACTTGTAATGTTTTATCTTTGTTCGGTCTTTTGAATTCGGAGACTAATATGATGAATTGTATTCGAAGACTAATCTTCTATTGTATTCGATAAATCTGATGTTGCTGCGTGCTGCTGTCTATATTTTGTCCAATAATATATTTTGTAACCTGCGCAAAAATCAGAAAAGTAAAAAAAAAAACAAATATTCATACTAATGGCGCATCACCACCAGGTGCGCCATTAGCATGCCAAAGGATACTAATGGCGCATCAACACAGAATGCGTCATTAGTATGACAAAGCACATGCTTACGTATGGCCCCCCGGCAGGCACACTAATGGCGCATGGTGTTACATACTAATGGCGCACTGCTTGGTGCGCCATTAGTATACCACTGGTGCGCCATTAGTAAAAAATACTAGTGGCGTGCTACTAATGGCGCACTGGTAATGCGCCATTAGTAGGCAAAACCAGTGCGCCATTAGTAGGCCTTTTCCGAGTAGTGGAACATGCATGAAGGCTAATCTTATGGCAGAATTTGATTTGCCGTTTTCTATTCATGCTATGTGTGAATGCGTACCAAAAGGGATGTTGGACACCACAGAGGTGCATCGAACCTTCTTACATGGCAAGCCAGAATGATGCCAATACAGTTCATTCATCATGTTTTTCATGGAAATCATATATAGGACATATGAAGCTTCAGCTTTCTTTATCATTCAAGCTCCAAAGATTCTTTGCCGTGTTTTTCATGGAAACTCTGGGACGAATTGAATTAAAAAAATGACTCCAACTAACAATGGCGCTTTGCAATGCCCACTCCACTATTCACATGCACAACAGCACAAGTGCATTTTTTAGATGACAATGAAGGTCTTAACCATCAAGGCTTGAAGTGAATACGAGCATACCTCAAATTATTTCTTTTTCCCAAAACCTTATATACAGTGAGACATGCTTGCTATAACCTCACATTTCAGTTCACAAGCCAGAACAATGGCGTTAACTACGCTGGATCATTCTTAACTTGATGAGATATTCCTGAAAATTTGTAACTCCCACAGTGATATGGACTAGTTAGGCCTCTTAAGTGTAACAGATTCAGAACTGAACTACACTGAAACGGACAACAAGGAAACCAAGTTAAAAAAACGTGTAAATACCACAATCCTTAACCAAATTTAGAGTAAGCATTGTAAGAAAAGAGCAAACAAAATACTACAACTTTATCCACTTTCCCTGTACAGATCCTGCCTCTACAGTATTTTAAAATACCAATCGACTGGATGGCCTCCTGCGCTCTGGCGACTGGCGTCGCCCCCGCCGGCGCGGGCGCCATGGCCGCCCGCCCCCCCTGCCGCCACCCCCGCCCGCGAGCCCCGCCCCTCCGCCGGAGTCCGCCCCCCCCCCCCCCCTCGCCAGCCCCCTCCGGCTCGCCGGGGTTGGTCTGGGCCGACATCGCCGAGGCCGAGGACCTGGCGGTCGGCCGCCCCGTCGTGTGCCGGGAGCGGGTTCCCCCCAAGGCTCCGCCGCGGCCGACGTCTGACCTCGCCGGTGGCCCTTCCCCCAGGGGTGGGGGATCGGCCGCCCGCGGGTCGGGCCGACGCCGGCTCCTCCCCCCGGCTCGGGTGCCTCAAGGTGCGGCCTTTGGGGCCGGGTGCTCCCCCCGGCGGCGGCGCGCTGGCAGCTGGGGTGTTGCCGGCCGCATCGACCGGGGCCCAGCGCTCGCCTCCGGGAGGTCCGCGCCCGCCGACGGCCTTCCCTCGGCACTGCCGTCGCTCGCTTCGGCATGCCCGCCCCTGGCATCCCTGCCCGCGCGCGCCCCGGCCCTGCTGGCAGAAACCCCTACCGCCCCTTCCTCCCCTCCGGTCGACCCGCCGGTGCCCTTCCGCTCGGTCGCTCCTCCGGTCTGCCTCCCCCGCGCCGCCCCCGTTCGCCCCCGCCGGCGACCTCCGCGGCGGTGCTAGGGGAAACCCTAGCGCCCCGCCGGGTCACCCCCGGGCGCTCGTTTCGGGCCGCGCTGCTGATGGGCCGGCCCACGAGCTGGGCTGCGGGGCCCCCTCCTGGGCTATCTACGGCTGGAGCGGCCCAGAGTCGCCTGACATCGGTGGCCCGGGTGGGCCGCCTTGGCAGGACGGCTAGCTCCAGCCCGACCCAGCCCCCCTTGGCATCGGCCGGCCCACCACGCCGGGGCATATGGCCCCCGCGAGGGTTTCCCCGTCCACCGCTTCTCCCCACCCCCACGCCGCCGGCTCCTCCCCCCGTTCCCTCCGCCCCCTCGGGTACTGCCGCCCCGCCGCTCCCCCTCCTCGCCGGCGCCACCGGCCGCCCCCCGTCCTCTGCTCCCCCCATGCCACCCATGCCTCGGGAATGGGGGGATGAGGCGGGGCGCCCCAAGCGCCGGGCCGACGAACGCCGCGACCCTCCCCGCCCCTCCCCCGATGGCCGCCGGCGTGAGGAGGACCTCCGCCAATAGCTGACCTCCCGGCCGGCGCGGGCCTCGCCGGCGCGCGAGCCCCGCTCCCCCGCCCGCCCCTCGCGCCGCTCCCCGGCCCGCGGCGATCGCCGGTCCCGGTCGCCCTCCCGCCGCTCCTCTCCGCGGGGGGACCCCCATGACCGTGGTCGGTCTCCAACGCGGGAGACTCGGCAGCCCTCTCGGCGCCGGTCTCCCTCGCCGACCCGGCGTCGCGACCGGTCCCCTTCGCCGGCCCGCCCGCCCACCTCCATCCTCGACGCCGACGCCCCCTCCCGCAGCTACCAGCCGCCTCATTCCCAGGCTGCGTTCCCGCCGCCCAACGGCGGTAACGGCAACCGGGGACGCCCGGGTTCCAAGAAGAAGAAGAAGAAGAAGGGCCCTCCGCGCCCTCAAGCCGCCACCTCCGCCGCTACCGTGGCTCCTCCTCCGGGTACCTCCGCCGTGGCCGTGGCTCAGCCGTGCTTCAACTGCGGCCTTACCGGTCACTTACAGGTGGCATGCCCCAACCCACCATCGTGCTACTTATGCAAGGAGTCCGGGCACCCCGCGATTCTCTGTCCGGATCGCCCGGTGACGGAGGAGCTCATGATGTATGGGCACGGCATCGAGGACTTGGCCTTCTTCCACATCGAGGTGCCCGAGCTCGCCCCACCATCCCCCTCGCTGCTGGCTCTAGTGACGGTGGTGGGAGAGGCCGTCGCTACTCCGGAGCTGATTGAGGCTGAGCTCAACCACCTGTGCCGCTGCACGTGGGACTGGCAGGTGACCCCCACGGCTCCCAGCTCCTTCTCTGTGGTGTTCCCAGACGCGATGAGCATGGGCTTCTGCACCCGCAGCAACAACATCACCCTGGCCCTCAACGACATCGTGGTGAACATCTCTGAGCCGCAGTGGGATCCCAGAGCTGTCGCTACCCTGGACACGGCTTGGCTCCTCATTTCCGGCCTCCCTGATGTTGCCCGTTCTGAGCGGACCATCCGCAGTATGTCCAAGATCCTGGGCCGTGTGGTGGTGGTGGATGAGCTCTCCCTGTGCAAGGAGGAGGAGGTCCGGGTTAAGGTGAAATGCCTGGACTCCTCCAAGCTACACGTCACGATCCGTGTCTTCTTCAACGATGACGGCTACGACCTCAAGATCCGCCCCAAGCCTCCGTCCCACGTCGGCCGCCCCCGCCCCACCGCTGGCAGTCTCTTGGGGGGGGGCTGAGGATGACGACTCCCACCGCCGCCGCTCGCGCTCCTCCCGCTTCGACGACCCTGCCGAGGATGAGGATGAGTCGGAGCACTCTCGCTCCCCGGCTCGGGACTCCTCCAACCCTCCCGCGGGTCGGGGCGGATCGGGGCCAGGGCGTACCCGGGTGTCGGCCACCGATCTGGCGGTGGCCCTCCGCCCGGCCACCCCTCTGGCACCCTCCCCGTCGGCGTCGGAGTCGACCGGGGACATCTCCAGCGTGAGCCTCCTCATCGCCCCACCGGCGTCCCCCCGCTCCCTCGGCACCGCCTCCGCCCGTCGCCCCGCGACACCAGGGGCTGAGCCCACCCCCGCCGGCTCGGCCTCCCCGGTGTCCCCCGCGGTTGGCGACGTGGGGGATCTCGTGGCCCCGTCCGCGGATCTCCCGTCCACTCCGCCCTCGGGGGCTGCGGTGGGGGTTGCTCTGGGGTCTCCCGCCCCCTACCTCGTGTCGGCGCCGCCCAGCCTCGCCCTCGCCTCGCCGGCTTCCCCTGCCGCCTCGGTGGCGGTGGATGTCGCCTCCCCGGCCTCCGCGCACCCCCCTCCGACGGTGGCGTACGCCAGGAGGCCTCGGTCCACCTCGACGCCGGTGACGTCCTCCCGCCGCAGCGCCCGCCTGGAGGCGTCGCGGCCGGGCGACTCTCCTGCGCCTTCCGTCGCCGAGCGGGCGGAGCTCCGCACCGCGGCCCGGAACCTCGAGTCAGGTGCGGACCCCGACCTTCCCAGTTCTTCTCGTTGCTTCTTCTCTGCTCTAGAGGCCGCTCCCCTCGGCCACCTCGCTAAGGTGGCCAATGACTCGGCCATCGTCTTCAGGGGGGAGGTCGGTCCCCCCTTAGATCAGATTGAGGCCATTAGGGCCCGAGAGATCCTCGACGGCAGGCTGGCTAAGACCCGAGCCCGCCTGCTCCGGCCCCAGGTTCCGACTCCTCCGGTGGCCGACGGGGTTATTCGTGGCCGCACCCGGTTTCGCACGGCCACCCTCCGCGCTCAAAGCGCCTCCCGTGTCCTGGGGTCAAGAAGCCCCCTGATGGGGGTTTAGATGAGGGCCCTTTTCTGGAACCTCCGCGGCTTCGGCCATGACGGTCGTCGCCGCCAGCTCATCGAGTACATCCGGGATGAACATATTGACATTGTAGCCATCCAGGAAACCCTTCGATCCGAGTTCACCCTTCAAGAGCTTGAGCATCTGAGCCCCCACCTCTTCGCGTGGCACTGGCTCCCTTCTTGTGGGACCTCAGGCCACTCGGGTGGCATCCTCCTTGGGGTTAAGGACGCCACTTTTGAGGTGGGAGGCATGGACCGCGGGGATTTCTTCGTTAGCATGGAGATCTTCGAGCGGGCTCTGAATTTCAAGTGGGAGGTCATTGTTGTCTACGGACCGGCGGATCACCGCCGCTCCCCGGCCTTCCTTGCCGAACTGCAGCTGAAGATCTCCAACTCCCCTCTCCCTGTGTTAGTGGGGGGTGACTTCAATCTCATCCGATCCCTGGAGGAGAAGAATAATTCCCGGATTAATTTTCCCCGGATGCAATTATTCAACGATTGGATTGCGGAGCTGGGGCTCCGTGAGCTTGACCGGACTGGTGCCAGATTCACCTGGACCAACCAGCAAGCTGTCCCGACACAATCCGTGCTGGATCGTGTCCTAGTTTCCCCGGAGTGGGAATTGCGATGCCCTCTGGCGTCGCTCCGGGCAGTTACCCGGATTGGCTCCGACCATGTCCCCCTTCTCCTCTCCACCGCTGACGAGCGCCCTCCCTCCCCACCGCGGTTCCGGTTCGAACTCTTCTGGCTCAACCAGACGAGTTTCCGGGAGGCCGTCGTCGCCCGCTGGATCTCCGCTAGGTCGGCACCCCACCGCTCCATGTCTGTGGTCGACTCATGGCACTTTTGTGCCAAGCTAGCCCGCCAGTTCATGAAGGGTTGGGGGGCTAATTTAGGCCGGGACCTGAGAGAGCGCAAGAAGTCCATCTTGATAGCTATTCAAGCTCTGGATGCGCGTGCGGACTCGACTGGGCTCTCCTCGGACGAGTGGCTGCTTCGATACGACCTGGAGGATCAGCTCTCCATCATCTACTCGGATGAGGAGGCTTACTGGCGCGTGAGGGGTAATCAGAGGTGGGTGCTACAGGGCGATGCCAACACCGCCTACTTCCAGGCGGTCGCGAACGGCCGGCGTCGCCGCAACTCCATCCACTGCCTGTGGGATGGAGGCGCGCAGCTAGTGCGGCCCGAGGCCATCCGCCTCCATGTGGATGGCTTCTATAGGGCTTTATTTACCCCCACCCCGCGTGGTGGGGCTAGCCTCGCCCCCGACATTTGGTCGGGCGCGTTAGGAGTTTCGGATGCAGCCAATGCAGCTCTGGTTGCCCCCTTCAGCGAGGACGAGGTCCTCACTGCCATTAAGGGGATGAACTCCTCCTCGGCCCCGGGACCGGACGGTCTCCCACTAGCTTTCTTTAAGATGTTCTGGCCTACCATCAAGCTCGAGGTCATGGCGCTCTTTGAGGAATTCTGCTCGGGTTCCATGGATTTGGGGCGCCTCAACTATGGGGTGGTGACCCTCATCCCCAAGATCCCGGGCGCCTCCGATATTCGCCAGTTCTGCCCCATCACTGTGGTTAATGTGATTTTTAGGATCCTGGCGAAGGGTTACGCCAATAGGGTGACCCTCCTTGCGGATACTATCACCCACCCGAACCAATCCGCCTTCATTCAAGGCCGATTTATTCTAGATGGGGTGTTGGTGTTCCACGAGGTGCTCCACGAGGTCCGTTTGAAGTGCCATAGGGCGGTCTTCCTGAAGTTGGACTTCCACAAAGCCTACAACACGGTCCTCTGGCCGTTCCTGAGGGAAGTCCTGCTTCGCAAGGGCTTTGACGACCGTTGGGTGACGCGCGTCATGCAGCTCGTCTCCTGTGGCCGGACGGCTGTGAACATCAATGGCGACATCGGGCCCTTCTTCCCTACCCTCTGTGGGGTCCGGCAGGGGGACCCTTTCTCGCCGTTCTTGTTCAACATGGCTGTGGATGCCCTGGCTGCCATCCTAGATAAGGCCAAGGCTGCGGGACATATTCGAGGATTGGTCCCGCACCTTGTTGGAGGGGGAGGGGTCTCCCTTCTCCAATACGCGGATGACACCATTGTTATGGTCGAGGGATCCGCCCTTGAGATTTCCAATCTGAAGTTCCTCCTTCTATGCTTCCAGCAAATGTCGGGCCTTACCATCAACTTTGACAAGAGCGAAGTGATGGTGCTCGGGTACCCCGCTGAGGAAGCTCAGTCCATCGCCGATCGGCTTAACTGTCGGCTGGGCTCTTTCCCCACGACTTATCTGGGGATCCCCATTAGTGACTCGCGCCTCACCGTGGCGGACCTCCGCCCCACGGTGACCCGTATGCAGCATCGCGTAGAGCCCTGGAAAGGGCGCTGGCTATCCAAGGCGGCCCGCGTGATTCTTATCAACTCTTCGCTGGCCAGCCTCCTGTGGTTCCTCATGAGCTTCTACAGCCTTCATGAGACGCTCCACCAGGAGATCGCCAAATACTAGTCCAGATTCTTCTGGGCAGGGGAGGAGGGCAAGCAGAAATATCACATGGTCAGCTGGCCAGATATTTGCAAACCCAAAGACCAGGGCGGTCTTGGGATTCTATCCTCTCGGCGCATGAACATCGCCCTCTTGACCCGCTGGCTATGGCGCATTGCCAATGGAGAGGGAGGCCTCTGGCTAACTATCATCCAGAACAAGTATCTTTGCGGACAGCCTCTGGCGTTCTGCCAATGCTCGGGCGGCTCCCAGTTTTGGCAGGCCGTCGTACAGCTGCTCCCGGTTTTGCGTATAGGCACTTCCATCTCTGTGGGCTCCGGCGCCTCGACCTTGTTCTGGCTGGATAGATGGCTTGGGGACTCCCCTCTAGCCGCCCGGTTCCCCATCCTCTTCGATATTGTAGTTGACCCTCGGGTCTCTGTCGAGGCGGCCCTTATTGACTTAGGGCGCCTCGCGTTCCGCCGTCCTTTTGGACCTGCCGAGGTGGCTGCCTGGGATGACCTCCTCCAGGACATTGCCCTGCTGCCTATGGACGTGGCAGACGGTCCGGATGCCATCTCCTGGCGCCTAGATCCCTCCGGCCGCTTTTCCACCAAATCCCTCTACGCGGCTATTGCCCCCTCGTCAGCTCCGGAGCCTTTCGGTCTTATTTGGGACATTCGCCTCCCACTTAAGATCCGGATCTTTCTGTGGCAGTGGATCCGCGGCCGCCTCCCGACCGGCGTGGAGGTCCTCAGGCGCCATGGCCCTGGTGATGGAATGTGCCCCCTATGTGCCACGGTAGAGGATGCTAATCACATCTTCTTCTCGTGCTGCACGGCACAGTTCCTTTGGTCTTGTTTCCGCGAAACGGTTGGCGGACAGTGGTGTAATACCAACTTCCCTGACTTGCTTGCCGAAATTCAGGCCTCCCCCCCTCGCTACAGACATATTAGATGGCTGTGCGTCGGGGTGCTGGCCTGGACCTTGTGGACGGTTCGCAATAGGCTCATGATTCAGAAGGTGCCCCTTCGACGTGCGACTAACTCCATCTTTAAAATGTGTGGTTACTTGCAGCTCTGGCGGCCGCTTAACCGCCCTCCGGATCGGGACGCGATCGACAGACTCCTCACCGACCTCCGTTCGTTGGCCTTCCGCCTGGCACCTCCGCTCCCGCCGCCACCCCCGGAGCCCGACTAGTGGATGTTCCCCTCCTGGCGTGTGTGCCTTTTTGGCTGTGTGTGTTGGGCTTGTTGAGCTGTGCCCTCAGCATTAACCCTTGTTGCTTTCGTGTGCTTGGACTTTGTGTGCGTGTGGACCTTATGTTTGTGTGAACCTTGTGGATGTTGGCTTTGGCATTGGCTTTATCTATAAAGCGGGGCGCGAGCCTTTTTCGGTAAAATACCAATCAACAAATACTATTGTAACTGAAACTGCGGCAGCCTGCGAGACAGAGAGTGGATAAGGGAGGACCGAGGAGGAAGGGGAATGGACGCTAGCCGAGTAAACAGGGTTCTACAAAAAATTCGGGTCCGGGTCAAGAATAAGGAGATGTGGGTAGTATATAATCCGTGTCTCCGATTTATCGGTCTGGTATTGCAGACTCATCTTACTGAGCCGCACCTATACCGCAATTTGACTATATTGAAGACTGGATAAATACATTAGAGACTCGATCGTCTGGTGTAAACGCGTCTCTGATATGTCATTAGAGACATGTTTTAAATCAGTGCCTCCAAACATGGTGTCTTCTTTGCTAGTTTCTTACATAGTGATTGCAGTAGAAAATTCACGACGAAAAAGAATAGAAACTTTACTAAACATGTAATATTACGTAGAATAGATGAAGAACAGGTTTCCGTCACGTAAATTCCAGTAAGACGGCATATTTCTCTACTATTGGAAAGAAATTGGACCATCTATTACAAGGTCATCTCTATTTCTAATGTCTGAGTTGGTAGTCTCGCCTCACTCTCACCTTATCCCACCACTCCTATCTTTCACCCACCTTTCACGTCACGTCACAACGGCCTACTTTGGCCGGCTCATTTGACGCGTGCATTAACTCAATCAGATCAACTCCTTCCCAAAACAAGCCACATTAACTCATTCAAATCAAATCATTACTTACCAAAATATCAATTATCTCTCCCATAAAAAATCAATTATCTATCTCTACTACTAAGGAATGACTTGGTAGTTTCCGTTTTGTCCGTTTTTTTTGTCTCAACCTCCCACCTCCATATGGTTTTTTTCCGTCCCTCCTCCCACCTCCCACATATAGCTTCCGCTCCACAATTTTATTTCGTCTGGTTTATTTCGTATCACCTCCCACCATCCCCTTTACACGGGTTTTATTATTCATTGGTTTATTTTTTCGTCTTAGCTATTCTTGCAAATCAACACTTTCCTAAGTTATCCAAATCAACCGATCCCTCTCATTAGTGCAATTTATTTTAGGAAACAAATAACAGATTTTTAGGAAACGAATAACAGATTTTAGCATAGGGAAATTAACATGTAAATCATGACAAAAAATCTAATTATTAAAGTATCTATGTACCTGCTTAATTTGTGATGGAATATTAGTATCTACTAAGGAAGTACATAGGTCGGTCATTTGGTCGTTACCTCCACCGAACGAAGGAATCGCCAGCCCCACCGATTTTTTTTTACGAACGAAGGAAGTCGCCAGCCCTGACGATTTTTATGGAAGGAAAGGAAATCACTAGCCCGACCGATATTTTGGGAACAAAGTAAAGTCGCTAGCCCTGCAGGTATTTTCAACGCTATATCCATGAATCCATCTCCACCTCCCATACTCCGCTCGACCGACGCCCATCCGTATGCGTCGGCGCCCTGGCGATAAGGACATCCCCGGCTTGCCCCTTTGCCCGACGACTGCCAGATCGACGTTACCAGAGCCAGATTCGTGTAGAGCGAGGTCACTGGAGCTGGATTCATGCAGATCAAAAACGTCGTCGCCTGGGTCGCTGGTGGCCGCAACATGTGGTACGCCGACGAGCAGGGCCCTTCGGTCGCTAGCCCTCCTTCTACTGCTATCTTCCTCGTCCCGAGAATCTAGAGAAACACGGTCCGATCTTCCTCCTTATGTGGATTTGATGCAATTTAGTGAACCTTGCAAATACTGGAACTTCAAAGGACGTTCTCCTTTTCTCCCATGAAAGAGGTGATTGCTTGCCTTTTTAGTGCTTCTGTTATTACTGCTAAGGAAAAGATATAGGAGGAGGATCCGTTTTGCTTTGAGTGATGATGTACTCCTCGATCAGTAGGGATGAACTTTAGCTGTTACTGCTAAGGAAAACATCAATGTTACTGCTAAGGAAAAGATAGAGGAAGGGGAGTATTTGATAACCCTCGATCAATATGGATAAAATTTTGTTGCAGTTTGATTACTTGTAAATTTTGTTGAAGAACTACAATATGTAAATCTTGGAGGACCTACCCTTCATGTGAAATCAAACTCGAATAAAGGGCGGAAATTAGTAATGTCGCTCAAAAAATGATGTTGTGAGCACTTGTTCTAACAAATAAACTAACTCAAGCCATGTTTATCCTCCTAAATTACGATGTTTTTTATTTAAAGTTTGTTATTCTATGTCAACTGTAGTTAGCACTTTTGGAAAAATTAGTCAGGAACTTGCCTTTTAATCAGGTTGGGTTATAGGCAATTAGACTACCTTGCAAGCGTTTAGGATTTCAAAAGCATAGAGTAGGAAATTACCCACAATTGGTCTACAGATAGATTGATTCTATTGATAGCTTTTGTCTCATATGGAAATTTAAAAAACATGAAGTTTCCTAGGCAGTTAATGTTCCCCGCGATATACTGACACAGCCAAAACAACAGGTGTGTAGCTTCCAGCGAGGAAAGTAACACCAAGAGGTAAAGAAACGAGAATATTCTTTCTCTACAATCAGGCTTTGTTTTCTGTTGCAAGAAGAGATGAGTTTCAGACTTAACACTCTTTGTTTGTAAAGGTATTTGAACTAAATCATAATCATCTGATTATTTTCTTGTTTCATCTAGAAACCCCAACAAAGAAGATATGGGCCAGTGGTGGTCGATGCGGGCTTGTCAGTGTCATATAGGGACGATATCAACCTCCCTGTCACAGCAAAAGGGGCCAAGCTAGAGATGAGCCGGTGTTTAAACAATGTCAGGCCGAGCAATGTAAGAATCCTTTTATATTATCCAGACCATGCTTACAAACCAAATGGCGATTTGTTGTGATCACAGGTTAGACTATGCGGCTAGGTTACCAAAATTCAGTCTGATGCATACCAGTAGAGCTACATGTTAGACGATGGGACATGAGTGCTCAAGATAAATCTATGGTGAAGCGACCCCAACTCTCAAGAGTAAATATTTTTCATAACATTGATGATGTTGTTTAACTTTGTTAAAAAAATGTAGGTATTCAAATCCTGTCGAAGAGAATGCTGTAAAAGATATAAGGTGAAATGGATTTTAAATTGAAAGTATGGGTTTCTTGCTCCGGAGTGCTCCCTGGCCCTGTTTCACCACCATCGCCCTACTGTCATAGCGGGCCAGCCTTCCCACCTCAGCTGGGGGCCTATGGGCAAGAGTCACCACCTCGGTAGGCCGTGTAGTAGGCGGGCTTTCTTCCCCAACGCAGGCACCCACAAGAACCAACGAGGACAAGACTCTTTGGATCAAGAACGTGCAACAATGGATGGACGAGAGCTGCATCTACAAATGATTGGCAAGCCGCGGAGAGGTATGTTCCTCTCGCTCTCCTATGCAATATCATTGGAATATGTGGCATGATTCTTTTACTCTGTCATTGGTTTTGCTCGCGCTTGTTCACGGGCCTGGATCTATGTGTTAATTGAAATGGCATTTCAATATAGGTAAGGTGTACATGCTTATTCGTATGTATATATCATATTTTGATTATTGGAGTGCAATATGAACTGTTGTTGATGTTGTAATGAATCGTGGCTGCTCTTTTGTTTGTTAGAGGTCACTAGCCAAGATATCCCTGATGCAACAATGGTTGGCTGCAAATGATTTGTTGTTCGGTTCTTTGTTAAGTCTTCCATGCATGTAATAGCCAGGATCCTCTTACCTATTCCTATTTCAATATCTCATCGTTCATTTGGTTGCATGCACAGTGACACACGAACCGTGTTCTGTTTGGCCTCATAATGTTTCTACAAAGTCTGGTGAACTGGTGGTGCTCCTGACCAAATAAAATCAATGTGCTTTTAGTTGGTGTGTATCAGTGTTCAGTTAGTCGTATTTGTGTGTGCATGTTGTTTGTGTGAATATCATGGCATTGGGCTGTAATTTTACAACCGAGCGTGATGTGTAGGGTGAAGTTGTTGCTATGGTACACTTTTTTTTCAGGCTGAAAGCGACATGCAGTGCAGTGCAGTGATCATCAGACTGATGCACGACATGGCATGTCCACCCGTCGGTGCTAATAGTTATCCGTTATACGTCGCCTATTAAAATGCTGCCTAATATCTACTATTCTCTGTAATGCTTCAAAATTATTTCTTCTTTCGTAAGGTCTCAACAACGCCTCATTGCCGGATTTGCGCAATGGCATGTAGACATTGTGAATAGTTCTAGTCAAATATGACACCTAGAAACATCAACAAGTTGAAAAGCATTTGTGTTTTAGGATTTGAAAGTTCGTTCCTGAAAAGCAAGCAGTTGAGGACTGGGTACGACCTGAAAACATTAAAGGTTGGTTTGGTTCTGTTCTGCGCGTGCTTATGCTTTTCTGATAGAGGTTACCGAATTAGTTTGTGGCCTCCTGGATCATTTGCATGCCACAGTTATGGTGGCTAAATCAAGTGCACGGCTATATAGCTCCCAGCCTTCCCAAGAGAAATGGAGATGACGAAGGAAGCCGCGGTCTGGTATCCTTTTTATGCCGGAGAAATTGAAGCAGCGGATGACACTTCAAGTTTTTGAAGCAGCGGAGGACACTTCAAGTTTTTGAAGCAGCGGACGATACTTCAAGTTTTTGGAAATTAAATGTATTAGGGTTTAGTTAGATAAGGGTTGAACTCCACAAAAAGGATCTTTTGAATAAGAGTTAAAGCCTTCTAGGCTTATGTTAGAGATGATCCTAATGTGATATTAGGCATAGAGTAGAGCTCGAGAAGAAGTGCAGGACTTGAGAGGAGAGCACGCATGATGGCCCCACAGTTTGATTAGTAGCAGTAACCACCTTTGCAACAATGAGAGCCTCACCATCTAATCTAGGAGAGCCGAGGGTTAAGAGGAGAGAACCCATGAAAAAAAATATACGATGCGCTCTATGCTAAACAGTTCTATGTCGTACAAAGTTCAGAAAAGTGAACACCATTTAGCTTCATATTGCCAAACAATCTGGTTCTCACAATGATCTGAGCAACACTTTCCAATGCATGCCACCGTTCCATCAACTCATCGTTGCTTCTCCTTCTACCGGGCCTAATCCACTGGCACCCTAGATATCAGCCAGTCTCATTAACTATGTAGTACAAGTCCCCAAAACTGAGTGGCTAAAGGAACAGATTCAAACCAACAGTCCTCCCAAAATATTATGGGTTGTTCTGCCAACGGCCGATCAGTTTCAGTAATGTTAAGGACATCTATAGCTCTATAATATGAAGTCATGAGGATCATCAGCCTCGGATTATGAGCCTCAATATCTACTCAAAGAACACATGGGACTATGATTAGGCCATCCGAGCGGGAGGAAAAGGACGAACCAGAGAGGAAGAAAATACACATGGAATTCGGTTGGCACAACAATTATTCTGGCGACCAATCCTATAGTATTTACTAAACAAATTGATAAAGAAGGCATACACTAGACATGTCCTTAGATAACATGACTGATTCATTTACTTGCATTTTGTTCATAGCAACGCACGGATATACATCTGAGTTGCTATTAGTTTGACATTTTTAGTAGAAGGTTTAGTGTCAATCTAAAACAAAATCTGATTTGAAAGTACTTATGTTATATATTTGCTAGGACTAATTAAGTTGTGTGCACGCCTAAAACCTTTCATGATGTTTTTTACGGTTGAGATTAGGCTTTTGGAAATGTGTTTTTCACTGTCGAGATTATGCTTTTGGCTTGGGGGGGGGGGGGGGGTGGGGAGGGGGCATCACGGGCAGCACACGCCTTGCCCTTACTCGCGGTAGTGGATCAACACGAACACAGGGGAGGGGATCGGAGTGAAGAGCGAGGTGGTTGGCGGAGGACTCCTCTTTGCCGGTTCGTGGAAAGTAAGCTGTAAAGAAGAGAGGGCTCCATAGCGAAGGTGAAAGGATCAAGGTTGACTAGAGGGGGGGGGGGGTGAATAGGCAACTAACAATTTTTAAGCTTTTCTTTACCAAATTAAACTTTGCAACAAATAGGTTGTCTAGATATGCAACTAAGTGAGCAACCTATATGATGCAATAACAACTAGCACGCAAGCAAGCAAGAGATGTAACAATAAGTAAGCTTGCGAAAGTAAAGGCACGAAATAACCAAGAGTGGAGACGGTGGAGACGAGGATGTGTTACCGGAGTTCCTTCCTTTTAAGGGGAAGTACGTCTCCGTTAGAGCGGTGTGGAGGCACAATGCTCCCCAAGAAGCCACTAGGGCCACCGTATTCTCCTCACGCCCTCACACGATACGAGATGCCGTGATTCCACTATTGGTGCCCTTGAAGGCGGCGACCGAACCTTTACAAGCAAGGTTGGGGCAATCTCCACAACAATCGGAGGCTCCCAACAACAACAACACCACGAAGCTTCACCACAATGGAGTATGGCTTCGAGGTGACCTCAACCGTCTAGGGTGCTCAACACCCAAGAGTAACAAGATCCGCAAGGGATAAGTGGGGGAATCAAATATCCTTTGGTGGAAGTGTAGATCGGGCCCTTGTCACCCAATCCCGAGCAAATCAACAAGTTTGATTGGCTAGGGAGAGAGATCGAGCAAAAATGGAGCTTGGAGCAACAATGGAGCTTAGAGGTGGAAGAGGTAGTCAACTAGAGGTAGAAGACATCCCTTATATAGTCGTGGAAAGAATCCAACCATTATCCACTAGTTCTGCCCACGACCCACGGTACTACCGCTCCAAGGACGCGGTACTACCGCGGCGCCGCGCGGTACTACCGTGGACCACCACGGTACTACCGTGGCAACTGCACAGGCCGGAACAAACCTGAGGACGGAGCAGTACTACCGCTTGCGCGGTACTACCGCTCCCCCTTGCGGTACTACCGCAAGGCTGGAGGGTCACGGCCTGGGAAGGGCGCGGACGAAATAAATTTCATCCGTGCCTACTTCCGCAGAAACTAGGGTGGTGCAAAAACCCGACGCGGTACTACCGCCTGCGAGGCGCGGTACTACCGTGGTCGGCGTGGATGTAAAAAATTACATCCGCGCCTACTACCGCGACGCTGCGGTACTAGGCAGAAGGGCCACGGTACTACTACTCCAAGGGAGCGGTACTACCGTGGGCCCCCGCGGTACTACCGCGCTGGACGAGCGGTACTACCGTGGGGGGCGCGGATGTAAAAAATTACATCCGCCCCTACTACCGCACCGGAGCGGCACTAGGCCAGGGTGTCGCGGTACTACCGCACCAAAGGGGCGGTACTACCGTGAGGGGCACGGATGTAAAAAATTACATCCGCCCCTACTACCGCACCGGAGCGGCACTAGGCCGGGGTGCCGCGGTACTACCGTGAGGGGCGCGGATGTAAAAAATTACATCCGCCCTTACTACCGCACCGGAGCGGCACTAGGCCAGGGTGCCGCGGTACTACCGCGCCAAAGGGGCGGTACTACCGTGACGCCCCGCGGTACTACCGCTTGTACCTGCGGTACTACCGCAAGTACAACAGTAGTCGTCAGTTTTTCACACAACCAAGATAACGACGGGTAGCTCCAAAGTGCAAGGAAAGGAGGGACAAGTGTACGTGTGATTCCACCCTACCTTTCCGACGCGGACCCCCTCTTAATAGTACGGCTCTCCTACGACTCAACTCCACCAAAGAGAAACATAGAACAACGCCGGCTTCAACAGTCTCCGAGGGGCACCGAATCGTCTTGTGCCAAATGATGAAGTATCTGAGGGACTCAAGGCACATGATTAGTCCGCACGAGTATTGTCATCAATCACCAAAACACTTAGGGATAAATATGCCCTTACAATCTCCCCCTTTTTGGTGTATTGATGACAACACGGAATTTGCACATAGATAAGATATTTTTAAAGCAGTGGCAAACCCCACTTCTCTAAAATATAGACGGGCTCCCCCTAGATGTGTGCACTTTAGATGAATGCTTTGGACTGCATGGCACACAAACTAGGATCAACACTCCCCCTATATTTTAGAGACCAAGACATGATAATAAGCATAGCATAGCATGAAAGTAGCACAATATAACACAAGCTAGCTAGGATAGATAAAGTGCATATGTCTTACACCAAACGAGGTAAGATAACCAAGGTTCAAACGATAAAAACAGCAGAGAGTTCAACTGAAAGCAGCAAACGCACAAACACAAACTCGCAAATCCCTACACTCTCTCCCCCTTAGGCATCGAGACGCCAAAAAGGCAGAGAGGACACCTAAACACACAAGAGGTGGCTCAAGCAGAGAAGTTGTCCCACGCCTCTTCGTCAGACTCCTCTGCAGCTGGAATGGACTCCTCGACCTCCTCCTCAGAATCAGTCCACTTGTATCCTTGCTTCTCCATCCACTCGGTCCCAGGAGTGATGCGCTCCTCAGATCCGCCAGACACATCCTCGCCATAGAGCTGCAAGACCTTGTTGTGCCGGCGACGACTCTCCTTGGACTCCACGTGAGCCCTGTACTGTCCCTTGGCTTGCATGCAGAAAAGAGACTTCATCTTATCCTTCAACTTCTTGGCCCAAGATGGCCTAGAGTCACTCTGAGAGGGCCTAGCAGAACGGCCCCCAGCAACATCCTCAGCGCCAGCAACATCCTCATCAACAGCAGCAGCCCTAGCAGCAGACGCCTCAGCATGAGTAGCGGTGTTAGCCCAGTTGGGTTTGACCCTCAGACAAATGGGCTCATGGAGAATCCAGTCTGGAGCCAGGAACTCCTCCTCAGGGTACATCTTCTCCCAAGTCTTCGAAATTAGCAGAAACAGGTAGGGCCCATAAATAGGCACCTTGCGGTTGAACACAGCAAACCGAAGCTCACACCACATGATGTGAGAGACATCAAGTGGCTGAGTCTGAGACGAGCGAGCCTCCTGGCACATAAGCATCATGTCCACCATGAAGGCATGAACCTTGTCTTTGTCACCGATGCGTGGGAACAAAGAGTTGCGGAAGATGCGGTACATGATATCCAGAAAGGGGTTGAGAACCAAGATTGTCTTGCCAGTAGCGAGCGTCTTCTCAACCATGAACGGGGTGAGCTTGTCCTTGTCAGCAGAGTCAGCATTGCCGTGAGGGCGAACACCAACGAGAGTGTCAAGTCCATCATCAGCAACGTGAAGCAAATCCATGAACTCCTTCCAGGTAGCAGACAGCTGGCGGCCATTGGTCATCCAAGTCATCCTCCTTTCATCATTGGTGTGAAAAAACACTGAGGCAAAGAACTGACAGATGATCTCAGGGTCATAGTCCAGGTGGAAAGAGATCACATGCTCAATTCCAAACTGCTCCACCAAGTCCAGAGCCTCCCCAAAGTAGTCACGAAACTTGTCCTTCCTCATGTGGTGCATATCAATCCACTTCACCTCCACATAGGTATTCTGCTTGTTCTTGATGACATCCAAGTAGATCTGGGTTTGGGTCTTGTTCCAGAACAGTTCACACCCTCTAACAGTGGAGCGTGGGGTCACATAGGGGTGAAGCTGCCTGAGACGGACATACTCTTGAGTGCCTATCTCATCCATACCCCTGGCGGGCTCCTTGTGCTTGCTAGCGGTGGTCTTGACATTGCGCTTCGATGCAGATGACCCCTCGGGAACTTCTCCTGGGTTGCGCAGACGCTTGGAGCCAGTGTCACGAACGGGATTGGCCCGGCGAGAGCCACCACCTAAGACACACACGCAAAGCACCAAAACAAGGCGAAAAGAATCAATGCAAAGGCTATAAGACAGCACATGAAACCCATAGAAGATAAACGAGAAAGTTGGCATGCGATAGATGTGAGCCACGGTAGATCTGCCATGGGTTGCGGTACTAAAGGCTTAGTACAGCTCCAGACGCGGTAGTACTGTGAGGGGTCACGGTAGTACCGTGGCTGGGGCAGTAGTAAGGTTTTAGTACTGCACGGCGCGCGGTAGTACCGCGCCCTAGGGGCGGTAGTACCGTGAGAGCGGTAGTACCGCTCCCTACGGGCGGTAGTACCGCGTCGCGTCGGATCTGACAGGATTTGAATCTAAAAAAGAACCGCGAAGCCATGGCGGTGCTACGGTGATCAGATCTAGTGCAAGACAACAATACAAGTGTAAATCCTATGCAATACCACACTCCTTCATCCTACTCTTGCAGAGATCTAGTCTAGGAATCTCAAGAACATACAAGCCTCCCCCAAAACCTAGAAGAACCAAATACAATCAAAACGGAGAAGGATTTGGGAAAAACCTTGGTCCATAGCAAGAGCACGTGGTGGGGAACGATCCCACCGGACGGAATCACGGGAGGGCAGCCGGTGGAGGAGATCCGGCGACGAACGCTGGCTCCGTTCGTGAGCACGAGAGAGGAAGAGACAACGTGGAGAGAAGAGAACGAATGGGTATGGGGAGTTAGAACTCCCTCTGCCCGATCTTATCCCCACGCGCTCGAACCGGCGCGGTAGTACCGCGGGTCATCGCGGTAGTACCGCCCGGGCGGAAGTACCGCTCAACCAGGCGGCAGTAAAAAATTACTGCCGCTTGGGGACAGTAGTGCCATGCTCCCATCAGCGGTAGTACCGTGGTTGGCCGCGGTAGTACCGTGGCCGACCGCGGTAGTACCGTGAGCTCATGCCACCGAAGGTTTCGAACAAGGGAGAAAAACGCCTTTGCACCGAAAAACAGACACAACCCAAAACTGCACAAAAACAAGCACATACCAAGGGAACAACAGGAAATCCCTAAGTGACAAAACCTCTCGAGGAGAGAGAGGGCGGTGGCCGAAGCCACCTATGTTTGAGTTGGATGGTATGGCACTGCGAAGAATTATCCTTGGGCTCATGACCAAAACTCGTCTTTGAAGCACAAGTACCATCAAAAATGGCTAATGTGAAAGAGGTGATCTATTTATGCATAATGGGGGGAGGGAGAGTTCATTGAGAGAACAACACTCCCCCTATGTCCATGCCTACACCTAAACTAGACAACAAGTTGTGTGTGGTGGGGGGTGCACGGGTTCAAGTCACATTGCTCAAATCAATGATATTTAGCTCATGCCTTAACTCGCGAAATATTGCTTCATCCAAGGGCTTCGTGAATATATCTGCAAGGTTATCATGAGTGTTGACATACTTGAGCTCGATCTCCCCTCGCCTAATGTGATCCCGGATGAAGTGATACCGAATCTCTATGTGCTTCGTCTTGAAGTGTTGCACCGGGTTGAGAGAAATCTTGATGGCACTTTCATTATCACACCAAAGGGGCACTTTGTCACAAATGACACCGTACTCCTTTAAAGTTTGCCTCATCCATAGGAGTTGAGCACAACAACTACCGGCCGCCACATACTCCGCTTCGGTGGACGAGAGAGACACACAACTTTGTTTCTTGGAAGACCAACTTACCAAGGAGCAACCAAGAAATTGGCACCCTCCGGAAGTGGACTTCCTATCCACTTTGTCTCCCGCCCAATCGGAATCCGTGAAACCTTCAAGCTTGAAGTTTCTCCTCTTGGGTACCATAAGCCAATTGGGGTATGAGCCAAATATCGAAAGATTCGCTTGACCGCCACAAAGTGACTTTCCTTTGGTGCGGCTTGAAAACGTGCACACATCCCCACACTCAACATGATATCCGGTCTAGATGCACAAAGGTAAAGCAAGGAGCCAATCATGGAGCGATATACCTTTTGATCCACCGCTTTACCATTGGGATCGATGTCAAGTTGGCACTTGGTAGGCATTGGTGTAGTAGCCGGCTTGACATCACTTAGCTTGAATCTTTTAAGCATGTCTTGAGTGTATTTGGCTTGGTTGATGAAGGTTCCTTCTCTTCTTTGCTTGATGTCGAAACCAAGGAAGAACTTCAACTCTCCCATCGAAGACATCGTAAACTTGGAGGTCATGAGAGCGGCAAATTCTTCATTGAAAGCTTTGTTAGGGGAACCAAAGATAATATCATCAACATATAGTTGGCATACAAACAACTCCCCGTTGACCTTCTTAGTAAAAAGAGTGGGGTCGATTAGCCCTACTTCAAATCCACGATCTTGTAGCAACTCGGTAAGGTGGTCATACCACGCACGTGGGGCTTGTTTAAGGCCATAGAGTGCCTTATCGAGTTGATACACATGATCCGGAAAGTAGGGATCCTCGAACCCGGGGGGTTGCTTGACATAGACCAACTCATTAATGGGACCATTAAGAAAAGCACTTTTCACATCCATTTGTTGCAACTTAAAGTTGTGATGGGAAGCATAAGCAATCAACAAACGAATGGATTCAAGACGAGCAACGGGAGCAAAGGTTTCACCGTAGTCGATACCCTCGACTTGGGAGTAGCCTTGTGCTACCAATCTTGCCTTGTTGCGAATGATGTTCCCATGGGCATCTTGCTTGTTATTGAAGATCCACTTGGTTCCAATGACGTTGTGGTTCCCGGATGGTCTTGGCTCCAATCTCCACACCTTGTTGTACTCGAAGTTGTTGAGTTCTTCATGCATGGCATTGAGCCAATCCGAGTCTTCGAGCGCCTCATAGACCTTTTGGGGTTCGACACAAGAGACAAACGCGTGATGTTCACAATAGTTTGCCAATTGTCTACGAGTGCTTACCCCCTTTCATAGGCTTCCAACCACATTTTCCATGAGATGGCCTTGGGTGGCGAGCTTGGAAGCAATCTTCGCGGCAGGACGCTCTAATTCCTCCTCGGGTGTGGAAGGAGGAGGGTCAACTTGATGATCTTGAGCGCCGTCTTGAGCTTGTTCTTGATCTCGAGGTTGCTCTTGATCTTGAACTCGCTCGAGGGGGAGAACTTAACCTTGGGCATCATTTAGTGGTTCATCACCGTCTTGAGGTAGATCTTGCCCTTGGTCTTGTTCACGAGGTTGAGGGCCTTCACTTTGTTCTTCGGAAGCGTGTGGGTCTTGATGAGGTGATGGCTCTACTTGAGTAGAGCATTGTCCTTCTCCTTCGGCCACAAGGGGTTCCTCAATGGGTAGGATTTGACCAATACCCATTCTTCTTATGGCTTGGGGAGGAATTTCATCACCTATATCACAAGTACCACTTTGCTCCACTTGGGAGCCGTTATTTTCGTCAAACTCCACGTTACACGTCTCCTCAATGAGTCCGGTGGACTTGTTGAGGACACGGTAAGCATGAGAGTTTGTAGCATAACCAACAAATATGCCCTCATGAGCTCTAGCCTCAAATTTAGACAACCGAACACCTTTCTTGAGAATGAAACACTTACAACCGAACACCCGGAAGTACTTGAGGTTGGGCTTGTTGCCGGTGAGGATCTCATAAGGAGTCTTGTTCAAGCCTTTGCGAAGATAGAGCCGATTGGATGCATGACATACGGTGTTGATGGCTTCGGCCCAAAAGTTGTACGGAGACTTGAACTCCGCCATCATGGTCCTTGCCGCATCCATCAACGTCCGGTTCTTCCTCTCCGCAACACCATTTTGTTGAGGGGTATAAGGTGCCGCATATTGATGCTTGATCCCCTCATCACTAAGAAACTCATCCAAGGTGTAGTTCTTGAACTCGGTGCCGTTGTCGCTTCTTATTGTCAAGATCTTTGCATCATGTTGACGTTGAGCTTCATTTGCAAAGTTGATGACGGTTTGTTGGGTCTCACTCTTCCTCTTGAAGAAGTATACCCAAGTGTATCTTGAATAATCATCCACAATCACCAAGCAATACTTTCTTCCTCCAAGACTATCAAAAGATGGAGGCCCGAAGAGATCCATGTGAAGGAGCTCCAAGGGTCTCCTCGAGTAGATGATGGTTGAGGGAGGGTGAGCCTTTTCATGAAGCTTTCCTTCGATACAAGCACTGCAAGCACGATCTTTGGCAAAACTAACATTTGTTAGTCCACGAACATGGTCCCCCTTGAGAAGACTTTGCAAAGATCTCATATTGACGTGGGCTAAACGGCGATGCCAAAGCCATCCCACGTCAACTTTAGCCATTAGGCATGTCGCGGTCTTAGTGGGTTGCTCCAAAAAGTTAACCACATAGAGACCGTTCTCGACATGCCCAACGAAGGCTACTTTAAGAGTCTTGCTCCACAAGAGGGCCACGGTATCAATATCAAAGAATGTGGCAAAGCCCATGAGTGCAAGTTGACGAACGGAAAGTAAATTGAATGCAAGGGACTCAACAAGCATGACTTTCTCGATCGTTAGATCATGAGAAATGACAACCTTGCCGAGACCCAATACCTTAGAATGTGATGCATCACCCCACTCGACATTGGTGGGCATAGATGGAATCTCTTGCACGTCCACCACCAAGTCCTTGCTCCCGGTCATATGATTTGTTGCTCCACTATCGAGCAACCATGATCCCCCACCGGAAGCAAACACCTACACGAGATCAATGCTTGGTTTTAGGTACCCATTTAGTAATGGGTCCTTTGATGTTAGTAACAAGGGTCTTGGGAACCCAAATAGACCATTCAATGTACTCATAAGAAGAACCAACAAATTTAGCATAAACACGTCCATCACTAGCACGGCACAACACATATGAAGGGTTAAAGTCGCCGGCTTTGTTTGAGGAAATTCTCTTGCCCTTTTGGACATCAACTTCCTTCACTTTCTCCTTCTTCTTAGAAGCACCCTCTCCCTCTTTCACGAACGTTTGTTTTAGGGGAGGAGGACGATTGGCCTTGTTGTTCTTCTTCTTCTTGCTCTTGGACTTGGGTGCAAACCCAATTCCTTCTTTGCCCACAACTTCCTTTTGATTGCTCAAAAGGTCGTTGAGGTTTTTCTCACCTTGAATGCAAGTCACAAGGCCCTTCTCAAGTTGATCCTTCAACTTGGCATTTTCCTCCACAAGATGCACATGCTCACAACAAGGGTTAGTAGCACATGCATTATCAATTAATACCATATGAGGAAAGGTGGCCTTTTCCTTGATTAGCTTAACTTGGAGTTGAGCATGAGACTCCTTGAGGCTAGCATGAGTACCCTTCAAGACCTTGTGGGCCTTGTCAAGTATCTCAAACTCCTCTTTGAGTCTAGCATGATCAACCCCAAGTTTAGCCTTCTCGGAGGTTAGCACACGAGACATGACAAGAGCATGATCAAGATCTTTCTTTAACTTAGCATGGTCATCATTGTGTGACTCCTCAAGAGTCAAACAATGCACACGCTCTTCCTCAAGAGCATTAGAGAGATCCGATATCTCATCGGCATAGTCACAACCATGACCTTCCATCTTGGAGATGGTTTCTTCGTGAGCCTCGATCATGTCATTGGCCTCACCAAGTTGTTCCAAGAGAGCAACAAAGTGCTTCTTGGACTTTCCCTTGAGCTTACTCATAAAACACTCAAATTCATTCACTTCCTCATTAGACTCAACATGTCCATCAATGCAATCCTCCACGGAGGGATTAGTAATGATGGTGGTTGTGATGTTGGGGGTTACCTTGTTTGAAGCCTTAGCCATGAGGCATCTAGCGGTGATGTTTTCGTTGGGTGATTCGAAGAGAGACACCCGGGGAGTAGCAATGGCAATGGATGCCATGGCCGTTGCTTCTTCATTCTCATCATCATCGTCATCCTCTTGGTACTCTTCTTGAACCACCAACCCATGCGTGGGAGTCTTCTTGACGAAGTTGTTCTTGTTGGGGAAGGACTTGGCTTTGTCTTTCCGAATGAACTTGCCACCATTGTCCTCCCGCTTCTCGTAAGGACAATCCGCAACGAAATGGCTCACATTGCCACAGTTGAAGCAAGTTCGAACTCGTTGCTTGCCCTTGACGCCACTTGAGTTGTTCTTGTTGAAGTTGGGTCTTGAGCTCTTCTTGCTCCAAAATTGTCTTGAAGCAAGGGCCATGTGCTCATGGTAGTCAAACTTGGTGTCTTCGGGGTTGCTTTCCTCATCTTCCACTTCTTCCTCTTCTTCCGCAATAACCTTGGCCTTCAAAGCAAGGTTAGGCTTCTTTACTCTTTGAGAATGGAGCACCGCATTGTCGACGGTCTTGTCCAAGATGCTCATTGCCACGAACTCATCCAACACTTCACTTGAGGTCATGGTGTGGAAGTCCGGTCGTTGACGAATGACGGAGGACATGACTTTGTTGTAGGGCATCATGGCCTTGAGGAACTTCCGCTTGATCCAATTGTCATCCGTGTCCTTGCTTCCATGATCTCGAAGTGCCACCGCGAGTTTGGTCACTCTTCGAAAGAGCTCACGAGGTTCTTCATCTTCTTTCATTGCAAACTCATCGGCTTCATCTTGCACCACTTCATAGTTGGACCGTTGAATGCTAGCACTTCCACGATAGAGACCCTCGACACATTTCCATGCTTCTTTAGCCACGACATGGGGTCGAAGGTGAGGGAGATCTTCGGGAAGGATTGCATCTTGGATGATGAAGAGAGCACTCTCATTGAATTGATTGTCCACGGCTTCTCGAGGAGTGAAGTTGCTTGGGTCATGAGGATAAAAACCTTCTTCAATGACTCTCCAAAGGTTAGTGTTCACATGTTTCAAATGACGTTTAAAGCGATAGACCCAATTATCAAAATCTTCATGTTTCTCATATTTAGGAGGTGGACCGGCATGATTCAAATGAGTGGAGGGGATAGGCCCTCCATAAACCGGGGGTTCCACATGGGCAAACATGCCGGTGCCATTTCTACCACTAGTAGAAGGACTCTTTTCATTGTTAGCTTCCCCCTTGTCGGAGAAAGCATCCGTCACCTTGTTAGTAGGATCACCCACTTTCATAGGCGCGGTAGATAGTTTAAGTCCCTCTAGGAAATCATTAAACATGCTTTTAACCTCGGCCGTCATGGAGGTTTTCAATGTGTCTAAAGCCACATTGAACTCCTCATGAGAGACCGAGGTTCCCCCTTCGGCCGAAGATGAGATGGGATTCACACCGGAGTGTTCCTCCGCACCATCGTTGGTGTTAACCATACTCTTCGGACGGCAAAGTCCTTAATAAAGAGACGAGGCTCTGATACCAATTGAAAGGATCGATATGGTTGACTAGAGGGGGGTGAATAGGCAACTAACAATTTTTAAGCTTTTCTTTACCAAATTAAACTTTGCAACAAATAGGTTGTCTAGATATGCAACTAAGTGAGCAACCTATATGATGCAATAACAACTAGCACGCAAGCAAGCAAGAGATGTAACAATAAGTAAGCTTGCGAAAGTAAAGGCACGAAATAACCAAGAGTGGAGACGGTGGAGACGAGGATGTGTTACCGGAGTTCCTTCCTTTTAAGGGGAAGTACGTCTCCGTTAGAGCGGTGTGGAGGCACAATGCTCCCCAAGAAGCCACTAGGGCCACCGTATTCTCGTCACGCCCTCACACGATGCGAGATGCCGTGATTCCACTATTGGTGCCCTTGAAGGCGGCGACCGAACCTTTACAAGCAAGGTTGGGGCAATCTCCACAACAATCGGAGGCTCCCAACAACAACACCACCACGAAGCTTCACCACAATGGAGTATGGCTTCGAGGTGACCTCAACCGTCTAGGGTGCTCAACACCCAAGAGTAACAAGATCCGCAAGGGATAAGTGGGGGGAATCAAATATCCTTTGGTGGAAGTATAGATCGGGCCCTTGTCACCCAATCCCGAGCAAATCAATAAGTTTGATTGGCTAGGGAGAGAGATCGAGCGAAAATGGAGCTTGGAGCAACAATGGAGCTTAGAGGTGGAAGAGGTAGTCAACTAGAGGTAGAAGACATCCCTTATATAGTCGTGGAAAGAATCCAACCGTTATCCACTAGTTCTGCCCGCAACCCACGGTACTACCGCTCCAAGGACGCGGTACTACCGCGGCGCCGCGCGGTACTACCGTGGACCACCATGGTACTACCGTGGCAACTGCACAGGCCGGAACAAACCTGAGGACGGAGCAGTACTACCGCTTGCGCAGTACTACCGCTCCCCTTGCGGTACTACCGCAAGGCAGGAGGGTCACGGCCTGGGAAGGGCGCGGATGAAATAAATTTCATCCGTGCCTACTTCCGCAGAAACTAGGGTGGTGCAAAAACCCGACACGGTACTACCACCTGCGAGGCGCGGTACTACCGTGGTCGGCGCGGATGTAAAAAATTACATCCGCACCTACTACCGCGATGCTGCGGTACTAGGCAGAAGGGCCACGGTACTACTACTCCAAGGGAGCGGTACTACCGTGGGCCCCCGCGGTACTACCGCGCTGGACGAGCGGTACTACCGTGGGGGGCACGGATGTAAAAAATTACATCCGCCCCTACTACCGCACCGGAGCGGCACTAGGCCAGGGTGCCGCGGTACTACCGCACCAAAGGGGCGGTACTACCGTGAGGGGCGCGGATGTAAAAAATTACATCCGCCCCTACTACCGCACCGGAGCGGCACTAGGCCAGGGTGCCGTAGTACTACCGCACCAAAGGGGCGGTACTACCGTGAGGGGCGCGGATGTAAAAAATTACATCCGCCCCTACTACCGCACCGGAGCGGCACTAGGCCAGGGTGCCGCGGTACTACCGCGCCAAAGGGGCGGTACTACCGTGACGCCCCGCGGTACTACCGCTTGTACCTGCGGTACTACCGCAAGTACAGCAGTAGTCATCAGTTTTTCACACAACCAAGATAACGACGGGTAGCTCCAAAGTGCAAGGAAAGGAGGGACAAGTGTACGTGTGATTCCACCCTACCTTTCCGACGCGGACCCCCTCTTAATAGTACGGCTCTCCTACGACTCAACTCCACCAAAGAGAAACGTAGAACAACGCCGGCTTCAACAGTCTCCGAGAGGCACCGAATTGTCTTGTGCCTAATGATGAAGTATCTGAGGGACTCAAGGCACACGATTAGTCCGCACGAGTATTGTCATCAATCACCAAAACACTTAGGGATAAATATGCCCTTACAGAAGGTGAGGTGGGCGTCATCCGGTTTTAAAGGAGAGGATTCTAGCGAGAAATGTTCCGCTACGATGGGAAACTTAGGGATCAGGGAAGAGTACGGCCGGAAGAAGGAAGGGTGCGTTATGGGGTGGGTTTTTGTGCTCGGTCCGCGTGTTGGAGATAACATGATGGATAGTCTGGAAACCACATTTCTCCCCACCATATGGTTTGGATTGGGGAGCTCGGACTGTCGAGCAGGTGAATTTTTAGGAGCATGTTGGACGCTCGTTTGATGTCCGAACATGCCCATATCGTATGAGAAAAAATGAACTTTGAGTGCTTAAAGACGACCTCAATCATTTGTTTAATCCATTTACATGCGTTGTAGCTCGTAGTAACGCAGGCGTTCTACTAGTATTTTTATAGTGAACCAGTCACCAGCCGTGCGTTGTTTCACCTACTCATCGGCCAACAGAACTTGTTGGCAGAGATACTAGAAATCAACCAATAATTACGTTTAGTTTGTCCATCTATTATTGTTTGTAGTCTATCTTTGGTGTTTTGGCGAGTAAAACACTCGAAGCTCCTTGCAAAATTAGGATAAGTTTGATGTTTTGTCGAGTAGTATAAGACAACCATCTGTCGCTAAGAAAGTGCTTGCGACAAGCATCTTCTTTTTGTCTCCCAATTTTCGGTGGCCACAGGCACTAGATGGCATCGCCTTCCGCGGTTAACTAATTGCGGTTCCTAAGAACCAGTAACTATTACTACCTATTTTGATCGTGTGTGCCAGTGGGTCTCGTAAATCGGTGTGCCATTTTTCGAAGAGAGAGAGGGGGGGGGGGTCCTTCATCACCGCAAAGATTGAAGGACCTGCAACTTCACGGTACAGAAAGGAGAGGCACGCCGTGTACTTTTTGGTCGTCACACTGGTAGAAAAAAGCCCTTTAGTCCCGGTTCGCAACAGCCTTTAGTCCCGGCTGTGCAACCGGGACTAAATATGCGCGACTAAAGACCCCCCCCCTTTAGTCGCGCCTCTTACGGACCGCGACTAAAGGCTTTAGTCCCGGTTCTTGTGGCTGACCGGGACTAAAGGCCCGTCCACGTGGGCGCCCGTGGTCCGTCGGGGTGGAGGACCTTTAGTCCCGGTTCTCGTGGCCAACCGGGACTAAAGGCCTCCTCCGCAGGTTTAGGGTTTCAGCCCCCCTAAACCTGGTTTCTTTTTAATTTGTAGTGTTTTATTTGTTTTATATTTTATTTTGTGTTTTATTTTATTTTTGATGAAGTTTCAGTACACATATTCTACGCTACTATATACATGCATATGAAATTTCAAACAAGAAGAATTCAAGAGGAATATATAATATATATTCAATCTCGGGTGACCATATACAACTTCGAACAAGTTTCCATACACAATTAGGATGGATGACCATATACAACTTCGAACAAGTTTCAATCTCGGGTATGCATATAAATTTCTTCGTCCTCGGTATAGTGTTCTCCTTTAGGATTGATGACTTCCCTCATGAAAAATCCTGCTAATTCTTCTTGAATTGGTCGGAAGCGAGCTTCTGGACTAAGCCTCCTCCGCAAGTTATCCGTCGCGTTCCGCACGCTATCTGATGCCTTTCGCTCAGTGGTGTGTCTCCGGATGTTCTCACAAACATAGTATCCACATAGATTGGTCCCCGGTGGCTGCTTATCCACATTAACTAACCTTCTGAAATCTAGTTCATGTTTGAATTCACCGACAATTTCTTCTGAGAACCGTCTCCAAACCCTACAGGGCAAAGAAAATTAAATGAATAAGGGAGTTATTAGTTACTTGATATTAGGAAATGAACGAAAGAGACCGATCGATATAGTGCTCAAATGATTGAAAATAATTACTTTTGCAGCATTTTTCTCATGTCGGCCCAACGCTTTGGATCCGAATCCATAGAGTCCATGATTAGAACTCTGGAGGTGTGAAGTTCAATATTTAGCAGAATCCAGTGGAACTTGCGGACACGTTACATGCACAGTCATGCATAACTCATCGATTAGACATACCATGCATGGAGTAAACAAAAGAGAATGGGCACAAGAGAGAAACACTCACCCAAAATGGTAAGGAAATAGAATATGACTTTTGAGTTGATGCTTTCTAAGAAACTTGTACAGGTCTTTCTCCACGTCTTCGGGGTGATGTTGTAACACATGTCCATTAACGATATGTGGGTCAATGAACCCAACATCATGGATGTTTCTTATTTTGCATTCCCAAATCTTCAATCTGCATAATAGCGTACGCAACAATATAGTTAGGACAATATATATATATAGTGCAGGCAATGAAGAACGAGATGAGGTAGAAATAAATCACTTACAGAACGTAGCAACTCAGCATAGATTTGTCGAGGTTGCGCAGATTGAACAGCTGGAACAATTCACTCATATGAACTTCTACAGAGTACCGTTTGGTGTGATGCTCATCTGTAACATCCACATAAACATATTCTTTGTCGGCCCATGTTATGAATTGCTTGTACCAATGTAGCAGATTTCGCATTTGTGGTGGTAGACTCTTTTCCTGCGCAGGCTCGACGAGAGGCCCATTCCGCACATATTGTAATGCTATCTCACATACTGGCGCATCCTCAAGGTCTAAGAAGGCACGAAGAGTCAAACCCATCTCGGATGCTTGTTTCATGGCACCCGCTACAGTCAATCCAAGTGCTGCCGCAGCTGCTATGATCTCGGGGTCCTCTTCCGGACCGGCTTTCACTATGAGCGGGGGGATCGATTGTTTCTTCTGCATCCCGAGCTGGTCAACTTGTTTCCCGCTTTTTTACTTTCTTCTTTCTCCTCCTTCAATATTTTTGCTTGCCTACGAAGTTCATGTCCATAGTCGTCAGGCATATTCAGCTCGGCTTGGGATGGTGTCGTCAAAAAATCCTTAGCCCACTTCTTTTGCTTCTCAGTGAATACTTGCTTGGGCTCAGGCTCTTTTTTCGCCTTCATATCCGCCTTCCATTTCTCATAATCAGCAGACGCGGCCAATTTGATTTCAGCTTCACTAAGTTCCCCAGGCCTTGGGAGGAGAGGCTTCAGTGATGGCTCCGGTACCCTTGTGGTCTTAGGTACATAAGGGTCCGGGTTAATAGTCCAGGAGCGGGTTTCCTTGCTGTCCGCCTGCTTCTGCTTCTTCGCCGGAGGTGGATTGGGGGGCGTCGTACCCGTCGGAGGAGGATTGGGGGGCGTCATACCCGCCGGAGGTTGTGGATCGGGGGACGGCGTCGAATGGCGTGAAGGAGGTGTAGTTGAACCACCACGACCACCACCACCGCCACCACCGCCACCACCACCACCACCATCGGAGGGGGGTGGACTTGCTAGCCTTGGCGCCTCGCCTGGAAACACTATGTACTTCTTTTTCCATAGAATGAACTGGCGCTTGACATCTCCAAGTCTTCTCTCCCCTTCGGGTGTAGGTTTGTCAATCTCCAGGTCCTCAAACCCTTGGACTATGTCTTCCACCGTGACACGAGCATAGCCATATGCAATGGGGTTGTTGTGGTGGAGTGCTCCAGGTGTACAGGGTAAAGCACTGCCGCTAGGTACCTTCGTGGAAACGTTCCCCACGGGATAATGCAGATCACATTCTTTCATCTCCTTTACATCATCCACGGGGTAGTGAGGCTCCAGTGCATGAATCTCGATCATCGGTGCACTAGCACCAGGCGGGGCATCCGTGGAAGCCACGCTGCTTCTCCGCTGCTGGCTTCCGCGATCCGCTTCATGATCTTCATGCGGCCCTGCAGCCGATTTTTCTTTCACTAGTTCATGCACGGTCTGCTTCAACTCATGGAGTTCCGATGCTAACTTCGTCATAAGATCTGCATCCCGGTCCGTCTTTCTCTTACGGCTTCTGTAACAGTACGGGTCATTGTCCTGGGAAAACCCTACTTTCCACGGAACTTTGCCTTTGCCTCATACACGTCCTCCATGTTCATCATTCCCGAGGGCTGTTGTCAGTGCGTCTTTCTCTCTGTTGAACTTGATCAAGCCCTCTTGAGCTTGGGTCATTGCGTCAATAAGGGCTTGGGTGGGAGCAAACTGTCTCTGCCGGTGAACACACACCCCTGTCTCCGGGTCTAGCGATCCCCCATGCCCGTACCACCAGCTTTTGGCCCTTGGGTCCCATCCCTCTGTACCTAGAGGGATTCCTCGCACCCTCAGGTCCACCTCCATCTTCTGCCACCTAGGCTCCGAAAGGCGGTATCCTCCTGGCCCCATAATATGATGGAACTTTTTCTTACTCGCATTATCCTTATTTTTTTTGATATTTCCTTGAAATGCTCCGATTGCTTTTGCCTCACAAATTCTGGCCAATCATCTTTCAGTTTCTCATGTTGTCCATTGAAATCCGGAGTCTTGCCCTTGTTGACATAGTCACGGGTTAAATTTTTCTTGAAGTTCCGGAATGCTTCGCCCATCTTCTGAAGAGCGAACTCTTTAACTAGCCTCCTCCTCTGACGTCCACCCGGAACCTCGTTACCGAATTCATCGACTTTGTTGTATTCCGGAGGTAGAATGAAATGTTCCATAAGCTTTCTCCAGCAATCCTTTTTCGTTCTCTTGTCGACAAAACTGAAACCAAGACGTGCCTTCTTTGGCTCCTTCCATTCCTGGACGGTGATCGGGACGTTGTCTCTAACAACGACTTCGCATTGGTTGATAAACTTTGAGGTGTGCTGTAGGGGCTTGCCGGTTTCACTGACAAACTCAATGGCATATGTTTCTCCTGTTTTCATCGCCTTGGATTTGCCACGCTTTGTCGTACTCGATCCGGAGGGCTAAAAAAAGAAAGAGAGTCGCGCGCGTTAATACATATGTATTCACATTTCAGTAAGTTTGTATCACGAGAGGCTCAATGTATATATATACCTCGCCGGAGGTGGTTGCTACTTGCAATTCGAGATCGTCGGTTGTTGACGGTTGACCTCCGTCGACAATGTCCGTTCCTTCCTTCTTGATCATCGACAATCTCTGTTCCACCGTCAAGGTTCAGATAAGAAGAGACTACATCCTCTTGTTGCTCATATTCTGAGCCCGGCACATAAGGAATCTCGTTGCTGATGATGCCCATTAAATAACGTTCAGCCTCCGGATCCCTAAGCGGCTCGGTTCTATCGCCCGCCATATGTCACTCCTGCATGTAGTAAAAATTCTTTAAGTATAAAGGAATTAAAAAATAAGATTAAGGGGACATAGAGGAGGAGGAATTAAAAAAATAAGATTCTTTAAGTAAAAATTCTTTTTTCTTCTTCTTCCTTTCTTCTTCCTCTTTCTTCTTTCTTTCTTCTTCTTCCTTTTTCTTTCTTGTTTTTTCTTCTTCCTTTTTCTTTCTTCTTTCTTTCTTCTTTCTTTTTTTCTTCTTCCTTTTTTTTCTTCTTTCTTTTTTTCTTCTGTTGTTTTCTTCCTTTTTCTTTTTTTTCTTCCTTTTTCCTTTTTTCTTCCTTTTTCTTGTTTTTCTTCTGTTTTTCTTTTGTTTTCTTCTTCCTTCTTTCTTCTTCTTCCTTTTTCCTTTTTCTTTCTTCTTCTTCTTCCTTTTTCTTCTTCCTTCTTCTTCTTCTGCCGGCGCGCGGAGGACGGCAGGCAGGGCCAGCGGGCGGCGGGCGGCAGGGCGTCGGGCGGCGGGCGGCGGGCGGCGGGCGGCGGGCAAGGGCGCAAGGCACGGGCGGCGGGCAAGGGCAGGGCACGGGCGGAGGCAGCGCTCACTGGGGACGGGGGCGGCGACGTGCAGGGCTTCGGCGTCGGCGTCGGCGTCGAGGCAGGGCTTCGGTGTCGGCGTCGGGGCAGGGCTTCGGCGTCGATCGGCGTCGGGGCAGCGCTTCGCCGTCGAGAGAGAGGAGAATGGGAAGTGGCAAAACTGCTAAGTGCAGTATTTATAGACGCACCTTTAGTCGCGGTTGGGGAGGCGGACCGCGACTAAAGGTACCCTTTAGTCGCGGTCTGCCTCCCCAACCGGGACTAAAGGGTACTCTTTAGTCGCGGTCCGCCTCCCCAACCGGGACTAAAGGGTTTTGGCGCCGCTTAAGTTCCCGCGCAGAAAGACCCTTTAGTCGCGGTTGGGGACAACAACCGCGACTAAAGGGTACCTGTGGGCCTGCTGGGCCTTCTGCGGGCCTGAATCCTGGCCCTTTAATGGGTTTCTAGTCGTATTCAGGCCGTGGTGGCCCAGTAGGTGGCATGTTTTTTGTTTTCTTTTTTGCTTTTTTTATTTTGTTTTGTTTTTCTTCTTTTTTTCTTCCTTTTTCCTTTTTTCTTTTGTTTTTTCTTCTGTTTTTTTCTTATGTTTTTCTTCTGTTTGTTTTTTTCTTCTGTTTTTCCTTTTTTCTTCTGTTTTTTTCTTCTGTTTTTTTCTTCCTTTTTCCTTCTTTCTTCTTCTTCCTTTTTCCTTTTAAAATCAGAAAAATAAAACTAATTCATTTTAAAATCTTAAAAATACAATTATATATCAAAAAAATCAGAAAAATAAAACTAATTCATTTTAAAACACCTTGAAGGTTTGACAAAAGGTTTGATACATCATTCAGTTCATCGACCAAATACAAAGTTTGGTACAATAAATTATTACACATCAATTCTTCCCTTGTGTCCCTGCTTGCTTACGATTGTGCCGTATCCATGGAGCATCCTCATCATTTAACTTAATGCTTGGGTCAGTGTTCACTTTGAAGGGCGGAATTTCACCAAACATATTATAATCTTCTGACATGTCTGTCTTGTCCTCCACTCCCACGATGTTTCTTTTCCCTGAAAGAATAATGTGGCGCTTTGGATCATCGCATGATGTACTGATCGTTTTCTTATCTTTCCGTTTCCTCGGTTTGCTACTCATGTCCTTCAAATAAAAAACCTGAGCGACATCTTTGGCAAGGACGAATGGTTCGTCAAGGTAACCAAGATTGTTGAAATCCACCATTGTCATTCTGTATTGCTCGTCCGCCTTTACCCCACCTCCTGTTAGCTTGAACCATTTGCACCGGAACAAAGGAACCTTAAAGGAGGGTCCATAGTCAAGTTCCCATATCTCCTCTATGTAACCATAATATGTGACCTTTTGCCCATTCTCGGTTGCTGCATCAAAGCGGACACCACTGTTTTGGTTGGTGCTCTTTTTATCTTGGGCGATGGTGTAAAATGTATTCCCATTTATCTCGTACCCTTGGAAAGTCGTTATAGTCGAAGATGGTTTCTTGGCCAACATGTACAGCTGATCTCCAACATCATTGTCATTCATTAAATGTTTTCGCAACCAACTGCCGAAAGTCTCCATGTGGGCCTTTCTAATCCAGGATTCAGGCTTCCCCGGGTTGTCCGAGCGTAAAATATTCTTGTGTTGCTCGAAGTACGGAGCCACCAAGCTGGAATTTTGCAGAACTGTGTGGTGTGCTTCAGTCATAGAATGACCGTCCATACATATCGTGGATTCCCTTCCGATCTTGCCTTTTCCACTTAGTCTCCCCTCGTGCCGCGATTGAGGAATACCAATCGGCTTAAGGTCAGGAACATAGTCAATACAGAACTCAATTACCTCCTCATTTCCATAGCCCTTGACGATGCTTCCTTCTGGCCTAGCACGGTTACGAACATATTTCTTTAATACTCCCATGAACCTCTCAAAGGGGAACATATTGTGTAGAAATACAGGACCGAGAATGGAAATCTCTTCGACTAGGTGGACCAGGAGGTGCGTCATAATATCGAAGAAGGATGGTGGGAACACCAACTCGAAACTGACAAGGCATTGGACCACATCGTTCTGTAACCGTGGTAGATCTTCTGGATTGATTACCTTCTGAGAGATTGCATTGAGGAATGCACATAGCTTCACAATGGCTACTCGAACATTTTCCGGTAGGAGCCCCCTCAAAGCAATCGGAAGCAATTGCGTCATAATCACGTGGCAGTCGTGAGACTTCAGGTTTTGGAACTTTTTCTCCGACATGTTTATTATTCCCTTTATAGTCGACGAAAAGCCAGACGGGACCTTCATACTGCTCAGGCATTCAAAAAAAATGACCTTCTCTTCTTTGGTAAGAGCGTAGCTGGCACGACCTTGAAACCATTCCGGATGCCGGTCATCTGGGTCTTTCAAAAGTTGCTGGTCCTGCCGTGCTTCCTTTGTATCATTTGTCTTCCCATACACGCCCAAGAAGCTTAGCAGGTTCACACAAATATTCTTCGTAACATGCATCACGTTGATTGCAGAGCGGACATCTAGGACTTTCCAATATTCTAGCTACCAAAATATAGATTTCTTCTTCCACATGGGTGCGTGCCCGTCAACTCCCCGCGGAACTGATTGTCCGCCAGGACCCTTTCCAAAGATGACTTTCAAATCCTTGACCATATCAAATATCTCAGCACCAGTACGTTCCGCAGGCTTCGGCCGGTGATCTGCCTTCCCGTTGAAATGCTTGCCTTTCTTTCTTACGTTATGATTTCGGGGAAGGAATCGACGATGACCCAGGTACACGTTCTTCTTACAATTAACCAAACGTACACTTTCAGTCTCATGTAAGCAGTGCGTGCATGCATTGTATCCCTTATTTGTCTGTCCCGAATGGTTACTGAGAGCAGGCCAATCGTTGATGGTTACAAAAAGCAACGCTCGTAGGTCAAATTCCTCTCCTTTGTGCTCATCCCAGACACGTACACCAGGTCTGGCCCACAACTGTAAAAGTTCTTCAACTAATGGCCTTAGGTACACATCGATGTCGTTGCCGGGTTGCTTAGGGCCTTGGATGAGAATTGGCATCATAATGAACTTCCGCTTCATGCACAACCAAGGAGGAAGGTTGTAGATGCATAGAGTCACGGGCCAGGTGCTATGGCTGGAGCTCTGCTCGCCAAAAGGATTAATGCCATCAGTATTTAGACCAAATCTTATGTTCCTTGCGTCAGCTGCAAAATCTTTGAAAACTCTATCGATCTTTCTCCATTGCGTTCCATCAGCGGTGTGTCTCAACTCCCCGTCGGACTTACGGTCCTGTTTGTGCCATCGCAACGACTTGGCATGCTTTTTGTTCATGAACAGACGTTTCAACCGTGGTATTATAGGAGCATACCACATCACCTTGGCGGGAACCCTCTTCCTGGGTTTCTCGCCCTCAACATCGTCACCAGGGTCATCGCCTCTGATCTTATAACGCAATGCAGTGCATACAGGGCATTCATTCAAATTCTCGTATTCACCGCGGTAGAGGATGCAGTCATTAATGCATGCATGTATCTTCAGAACCTCTAAACCTAGAGGGCAGACAACCTTCTTTGCTTCGTACGTACTGGCGGGCAACTCGTTATTCTTCGGGAACATATTCTTCAACATTTTCAGCAAATTTTCAAATGATGAGTCACCTACACCTTCCTGTGCCTTCCATTTTAGCAAATCCAGTGTGCAGCCCAGCTTTTTCAGACTATTATCGCATCCTGGATACAACGACTTTTTGTGATCCTCTAACATGCGATCCAAATTCTCCCTCTCCTTGTCAGTTTCGCAGCGTCTCCGTGCATCAACAATGGTCCGACCAAGATCATCAGCGGGCTCATCATGTGCCTCTTCTTCACCTTCACCTAACCCTTCCCCACCTTCAGCATCATCCTCCATGAAAGTATCACCGAAATGATCATGATAGTTGTCATCGATATCATCCCCTTCTTCATCTTCTTCCATTCTAACCCCTCTTTCTCCATGCTTGGTCCAACAATTATAGCTTGGCATGAAACCATGCCGAAGCAAGTGCATGTGAACGTCTCTTGAGGAGGAGTAACCCTTCTGATTCTTACAGACAGCACATGGACAGATAATAAAACCTTGCTGCTTGTTCGCATTTGCCACTACGAGGAAATCTTTCAAACCCGTAGTGAACTCGCCGGAGAGTCGGGGACCGTACATCCATTGCCGATTCATCTGCATTATTATTATATAAAGTATATAATTAACCATGATGCATTTGTTAAACTAACTAACTAGAAATAATACAAATTAAACAATGAACTACACACATGCGTATTTTATCAATGACACATGAAAGGTTCAAGTTGCTAACCGCGATCGCGGAGGAAAAATAAATGAGAAAGCTCAAGTGTGGCTCGGACACTTCATATCATGTTTGTTTCAGGCTCTCGGGCATTTCATCAAACACCTTGTGTGCATAGGAGAAACCAAAAGCAAACCCACCACCACCTTCTGAAAATTGTGAAGTGAGCTGAGTGAAGTGAAGTGAGCTGAGTCCTATATATAGGGATGGGCCTTTAGTCGCGGTTGGCCAGGCCAACCGGGACTAAAGCCCCTCCCGTCCGCCAGCTGGATGGGCCTTTAGTCCCGGTTGGCCTGGCCAACCGTGACTAAAGGCCTTCGGGGACCTTTAGTCCCGGTTGGCCAGGCCAACCGGGACTAAAGCCCCTCCCGTCCGCCAGCTGTCGACCGAGCGCGCTGGGCCCAGATAGTTGGTCGCGGGTCTTCTCCCGAACCGCGACTAAAGACCCCTTTGGTCGCGGTTCGATTGTTTTGGGGACTAATGGGGGCGTATGGAAGCCTCTTTTTCTACCAGTGTCACTCAGCTCGTTCAAGGCATGCATATGGTCTCCTCGAGATCAAGTGGAAGCTGCATGGTTTTCCTATGGACCTACCCCAGGTTTGGACATGACCGGACCTGGTAGAGGCCCCAAAGGCGTGAAGCATTCATGCCATTTTGGCACAGTAATATTGTTGGCCTTCGAAAATGCGTGAGGAAGCGCAAAATTCATGCTGCTGTTGGGGTGGTTGAGTGAACGCATGTAAGACATTATGAGTACTATAAAACACGGGAGCAGAATAATGTTTCGATCATATGTGCTTACAAAATCTCAAACCTTGAAAGTTCTTAGGTGCATGAGCGTCTTGGCAATCCTTGCTGTTGCTATAGCACAGGAAACCTTTTTGCGCGAACGCCCTCAAGATTGATGGCATGGGTGAAGGAAGGAGCATCATATCCCAGTAGTATTCTTCACGCCAACCTTGTCTGGCCAGCCTTGGGTACTACATTTACATCAAACTAAAGCCAAACAAGTGCACATAGTTTGAAGCAGAATGAGATAGTGGAGGCAACCAAGATGTTGAGCGAACATCGTCAGGATTGATGGCATGGGTGAACCAGGGAGCATTGTCTCCCAGTATACCTGGCCATCGCTTGGGCCGGGCCGGGCTTCGGGACGGGCCTGACCAAGCCCGACACAGAAATCCTAGGCCCGGGCCCGGCCCGGCACGGGCGTCGGGCCTAGAAATCAGGCCCAAGCCCGGCCTGTTAACGTTGTTAGAGATATATTTAGTCTACAAGTGTTTGATAGTTTGGGATTTGTAATCCGTCTCCTACCTTATCTTCAGAAGAGGTTTCTTACCCTTCAATTCTTGTACTCAATATATATTCGCCCTCGAGGCTCAATAGTACATCCATTATATTCCAAAACAATCCCAGCCTAACTAATCCAAACCCTAGCCGCCGTCCACGCTTTCGCCCCCGGGACGGTCGGCCTCCATGACTGCCGCCGGGGGCTGCGTCGCCCGTACCTAGGATTCGTCCGCCGACCGTGTTGGTCGGCTGGCCTAGAATTTTTTTTTTCCGATTTACTGATTGGGCTTTCTCTCTCGCCGCTCACTTGACTGATGTTCTTTTTGATTCAATGATCTAAAATCAGTTTTTGCGTCGCCCGCCGCCGTCTGTCATCTACAACGCGCGCCTGATTCGTGGACATCTTCATTGTCCCTGGCTGCACATGTGTCGCGAGCGCACTTGTACGGCCGCTCCTACCTGCGATGGGCTCGCGTCTTCGCCGCGTGGCCCGTGGCCACTCACGCATTGCTCAAGCGCCGGCCGCCCCACCATGACCCTAACCCACGGGATTCATCTTGCATGCCTTGGCTGCTCAAGTGCTCATGCACGTTGCATCCTCGATTTGTGTGGCTGCATGTGTGCCCAGCTGTGGGATGTGGCTGCTCTCGTGCATGCGTGTACACGTCTATCGGCCTCCTGAACATCGCATGTCCGCGCCAGTTGCATGCGTCTGTCCGTCCGCGAGGCACACGCCGTGGATACCTGCATTATCATCAAGCAGCTACCTCGACCTCACGAGCGGCCAGATTGATCACCTGTCCGTCGCTTCGCTTAATCTACGCCGTGCAGCCGATCTGGCTCATTGGTTGCGCGCGCCTCGTAGGTCCTGTAAAGACTGTCTCGAGTTCAGCGTGTCCCTCCACCGATTGAGCAACGTGCTGCCGTTGCGTCGCCCCATCGGGCCGCAACGCCGCTGCCCTGTGATTCTTCTCCCGGCTGCACCGACCCGCGTCACCGCTGTGTCGCCCCTTCGGGCCGTAGTGCGTGGCCCGCGGTCCACCTCAGGGCCGTCCGCTTCAGGTTGTCTCCGTGGCTGCACCGACCCTCGCACCGCCGTGGCATCGCGCCGTCGTCGCGTCGCGAGCATGGCACGTGGTCCACGCCGCTGTCCCGAGACCGTTCCCGCAATTGCACCGACCCGGCTTCGGGCCATAGTGTCGTGGCCCGCGGTCCCTGCGTCGCCTCGACCTGCCCACCGCCACGTCACCCCTTCGGGCCATAGCGCCGCAACCCGCGGTCCATCGCCGTCACCGCACGTCGACCTCTCGTGGTATGCGCCGCGCCGCATCCCTTGGCATGGGAACGCCACCGTCCGCATGATACGTCTTCGTCGTATCTACTTTTCCAAACACTTTTGCCCTTGTTTTGGACTCTAACTTGCATGATTTGAATGAAACTAACCTGGACTGACGATGTTTTCAGCAGAACTGCCATGGTGTTATTTTTGTGCAGAAATAAAAGTTCTCGATATGACTTGAAAATCCATGGAGCAACCTTTTGGAATTAATAAAAAATATTGGCGAAAGAATCAACATAAGGGGGCCCACACCATGTCCACGAGGGTGGGGGGCGCCCCCCTAGGGCGCGCCCCCTGACTCGTGGGCCCCCTGGACCTTCACCGACATCAACTCCAACTCCATATATTCACGTTCGGGGAGAAAAATATCAGAGAGAAAGTTTCATCGCGTTTTACGATACGGAACCGCCGCCAAGCCCTAATCTTTCTCGGGCGGGCTGATCTGAAGTCCGTTCGGGGCTCCGGAGGGAGGAATCCATCGCCGTCGTGATCATCAACCATCCTCTATCACCAATTTCATGATGCTCACCATCGAGCGTGAGTAATTCTATCGTAGGCTTGCTGGATGGTGATGGGTTGGATGAGATTTACCATGTAATCAAGTTAGTTTTGTTAGGGTTTGATCCCTAGTATCCACTATGTTCTGAGATTGATGTTGCTATAACTTTGCTATGCTTAATGCTTGTCACTAGAGCCCAAGTGCCATGATTTCAGATCTGAACCTATTATGTTTTCATGAATATATGTGAGTTCTTGATCCTATCTTGCAAGTCTATAGTCACCTATTATGTGTTATGATCCGTTAACTCCGAAGTGATAATCATCTAGATACTTACCGGTGATGACCGTAGTTTGAGGAGTTCATATATTCACTAAGTGTTAATGCTTTGGTCCGGTACTCTATTAAAAGGAGGCCTTAATATCCCTTAGTTTTCATTAGGACCCCGCTGCCACAGGAGGTTAGGACAAAAGATGTCATGCAAGTTCTTTTCCATAAGCACGTATGACTATATTCGGAATACATGCCTACATTACATTGATGAACTGGAGCTAGTTCTGTGTCACCCTATGTTATAACCCTTACATGAGGAATCACATCTGACATAATTATCCATCACTGATCCAATGCCTACGAGCTTTTCACATATTGTTCTTTGCTTAGTTACTTTACCATTGCCACTGTTACAATTACTACAAAACTGCTACTGTTACTTTTGTCACTGTTACCGTTACTTTCATATTACTTTGCTACTAAATACTTTGTTGCAGATACTAAGTTATCCAGGTGTGATTGAATTGACAACTCAACTGCTAATACTTGGGAATATTCTTTGGCTCCCCTTATGTCGAATCAATAAATTTGGGTTGAATACTCTACCCTCGAAAACTGTTGCGATCCCTTATACTTGTGGGTTATCAAGACTATTTTCTGGCGCCGTTGCCGGGGAGCATAGCTCTATTCTTTGAGTCACTTGGGATTTATATCTGCTGGTCACTATGAGGAACTTGAAAGACGAAAGAATTAAGATTTATCCCTCAACTACGAGGGGAGGTAAGGAACTACCATCTAGCTCTGCGCTTGATTCTCCTTCTGTTATGAGTAAGCTTGCGACAACTAAACCTGCTTCTGATATGAATTCTGATATGCCGCATGTTATTGATGATGTCACTTCTGCTATGCATGATACTTATGATGAAACTACTTCTATGCTTGATACTACTGTGCCATTAGGTGAATTTCTTGATGAACAACTTGCTAGGGCTAGAGAGAATGAAATTCTTGAAACTAATATTATTGAAGATAGTGATGATGAAGGTTCTCCCTCTAAATATGAATTTCCTGTTGTTCCTGAGGGTTATGTTATGGATGAAGAAACTGCTAGAGATTTTCTTGCTTGCAATGATAGATCTGATCTTAAGAAGTTATTAGCTAAAGTAAAACAGAAATCTCTGAATACTAGACTGAAATATGATCCTGCTTCTGCTACTTCACCTATCTTTGTTACTGATAAGGATTATGATTTCTCTGTCGATCCTGAGATAATTAGTTTTGTTGAATCTGATCCTTTCTATGGCTATGAATCTGAAACTGTTGTGGCACATCTTACTAAATTGAATGATATATCCACCATGTTCACAAATGATGAGAAATCTTGCTACTATTATATCCGTAAGATATTTCCATTCTCATTAAAGGGTGATGCTAAAACTTGGTTTAATTCTCTTGATCCTGGTTGTGTGCGTAGTCCCCAAGATATGAGTTATTACTTCTCTGCTAAATATTTCCCTACTCATAAGAAACAAGTTGCTTTAAGGAAAATTTATAATTTTGTGCAAATTGAAGAAGAGAGTCTCCCACAAGCTTGGGGGGGGGGGGGGAAGCTTCTCCGATTACTTAATGCTTTGCCTGATCATCCTCTAAAGAAAAATGAAATACTTGATATCTTTTATATGGACTAACTGATGCTTCCAAAGACCACCTGGATAGTTGTGCTGGTTGTGTTTTCAGGGAAAGAACAGTCGATCAAGCTGAATTGCTATTGAATAATATGTTGACTAATGAAAATAATTGGACACTTCCTGAGCCAACTCCGAAGAAAAGAGGTGTTTTATTTCTCAGTCCTGAAGATATGCAAGAGGCAAATAAATCTATGAAAGAAAAATGTATTAAAGTTGAAGATGTTAAGAATTTACCTCCCGTTGAAGAAATACATGGCTTTAATATACCACCTATTGAAGAAATACATGGTCTTGATAACCCGACACAGGTAGTAAAGGTAAATTCTCTCTATAGATATGATAAAGTTGAAATCCCGTCTACTAAGTTTGCTAGCCAATGCTTGGATGAATTTGATGACTTTATGACTAGACAAGAAAACATCAATGCTTATGTTGGTAGACAATTAAAGAGTAATGCTTATATGATTGGACTCTTGAGTGATTATATGTCTAGAGTTAAGGCTGAACTTAAACTCATTAGTAAACATGCTTCTATGGTTGTCACTCAAGAAGAACAAGTGCTTAAGGCTCAAAATGATTTGCTCAATGAATTAAATAATAAACATGACTTTGCTGTTAGAGTAGCAACTAGAACGGGTAAAATGACTCAGGAACCTCTGTATCCTGAGGGCCACCCTAAGAGAATTGAGCATGATTCTCAGAGAAATAATGTTGATGCACCTAGTTCTTCTAGAAAGAAGAAGAAGAAAAATGGTAGGACTTTGCAAGCCTCTACTGAACCTGTTATAGACACACCTCAGCATCCAATGATATTTCTATTTCTGATGCTGAAACACAATCTGGTGATGAACATGAACCTAGTGATAATGTTAATGATGATGTTCATGTTGATGCTCAACCTAGCAATAATAATGATGTAGAGATTGAACCTGCTTTTGACCTTGATAACCCACAATCAAAGAATCAACGTTATGATAAGAGAGACTTTGTTGCTAGGAAGCACGGTAAAGAAAGAGAACCATGGGTTCAGAAACCCATGTCTTTTCCTCCTAAGCCATCCAAGAAAAAGGATGATGAGGATTTTGAGCGCTTTGCTGAAATGATTAGACCTATCTTTTTGCGTATGCGTTTGAATGATATGCTTAAAGTGAATCCTTGTGCGAAGTAAATGAAAGATATTATTACAAATAAAAGAAAGATACCGGAAGCTGAAATTTCCACCATGCTTGCTAATTATACTTTTAAGGGTGGAATACCTAAGAAACTTGGAGATCCAGGAGTACCAACTATACCATGCTCCATTAAAAGAAACTATGTTAAAACTGCATTATGTGATCTTGGAGCCGGTGTTAGTGTTATGCCTCTCTCTTTATATCGTAGACATAAATTGAATAAGTTGACACCTACTGAAATATCTTTGCAAATGGCCGATAAATCAACTGTTATACCTGTCGGTATTTGCCAGGATGTGCCTGTTGTGGTTGCAAACGTTACTGTCTTAACGAACTTTGTTATTCTTGATATTCCTGAGGACGATAGTATGTCGATTATCCTTGGTAGACCCTTTTTGAATACTGCAGGGGCTGTTATTGATTGCAACAAAGACAATGTCACTTTTCATGTTAATGGCAATGAGCATACGGTGCACTTTGCGAGGAAACAACCTCAAGTTCATAGCATCAATTCTATTGGAAAAAATTCCAACTATTATTATTGGAGGTTTTGAATTTCCATTTCCTACTGTCAAGAAGAAATATGATATTCTTATTATTGGGGATGTTCATATCCCCATTGAGGTAACCTAGTGTTATTCGAAATTTCTCTGGTTTCATGCGATTCAGAATGAGTTTGTTAACAAGACTTGATCAACCTTGTTAATGGATTCCTTTTGATGAGTATGAGATGGATGAAGTTAGAAAACACAACCTTCTGTACCCTCCTTTTACTTTCTGTTATTTAGATTAAAGAAAGTAAAAATATTATTTTCTGTTTGTTTTCTGAATTATCCATGCAATAAAAAATACCCCAAAAATAAAAGTTCTCCAAATGCCCTAAAAATTTAGTATGATTTTTATGGAATATTTGAGAATATCTGGCACTGAGAACACATCAGGGGGAGCCAGCACCTGGCCATGAGGGTCAGGGGCGCGTCCTACCCCCCTGGGCGCGCCCCCCTGCCTCGTGGGCCCATGGTGGCCCCCCTCCACTTATTCCTGCACCCATGCTCTTCTTCTTCCTCCCAAACAAATCACTATCCAGCTCAAGCACGAGTTCTAGCTCATCTTGCTGCCATTTTCGAACTCCTTGCTTAAAGCTCCATTCACAAAACTGCTTTGGGGGATTGTTCTTTGGTATGTGACTCCTCCATTGTCCAATTAGTTTTTGTTCTAGTGCTTTATTCATTGCAAATTTTTGCTGCCTAGGTGACCTTGTTCTTGATCTTGCATGTCAAATTTATATGGTCCCAAGTAGTTCTAATGCATGATATAGTCTCTAGGCACTTGTGGGAGTAGTTGTTGTCAATTTTATTGAGTTTGGTTCACTTTTATTTGAAATTACTAAAAATTTCAGAAATTTTCAGAAAATGATGAAGAGATTTTTGAGGGGCTCTTCTAGCCAAAGCTCGAAGGAGAAACAAAGTAAGGAGAATAAAAAGCCCAAGTATAATCTCCCTCGCGTCGCGGAAGTTAGGCCGTGCGAATGGCCTTGTGATTGATGGCATGGGTGGGCCTCACCGGTTTCCTCCACGACCAGCTCGAACAGTATCTCTTACTCACTAATACTTTCGTGCAAATTTTTTACTTTCGTCCTAAGAAATCACCTCCTTCAGTAGACTTTCATTTATATGATGATGCCAGGGAGATGTCACTACAAGAATTTTGTGCGGTTTGCAAGATACCCTTCGAGGGCGGTTTAGAGGAACCATATCGTAAAGATGTGGATGGATTTATTGACATGATTACTATAGGGGAAACGAGGAAGGATTCCGATGCAAGAATTACTAGCATACATTTTCCTGTTTTACGTTACTTTGCAATATTTGCTAGTCGATGCTTAATTGGTCGCGGAAACTGTGGAAACCTTAGTGTTCCCGATGTTATTATTTTGTGCCATGCTTTATTTCTTGATAACACTGTTAGTATGGGTGCTATTGTTGCTAAACGATTAAGTCTGAACCGTACAAAGGGCCCCATCTTTGGAGGCATCTATGCTTCACGCCTTGCTAAACACTTCAGGATACTTATTAGGCATTATGAGAAAGAAGAAAAGCTTCTGCCTCCTACTTTTCTATATTATAAGAGCATGGTAGCACATGAGTTTATTGTTAAAAATGTTGAGAAGATTCTTAAGTATAATTTAAGATTTCATAAAACTCATAGTGAGACTATTATCTTGCCTGCACCCTCTTTGTTTGACTTAACTGCAGGCACTTACCTCGTCTTGCCGGAGGCCGTTTACGCGTACCGGGGCCAGACATCAGCTCCAGAGGCCGTTTATGCGTACCGGAGCTAGTTCTGTGTCACCCTATGTTATAACCCTTACTTGAGGAATCGCATCTGACATAATTATTCATCACTGATCCAATGCCTACGAGCTTTTCACATATTGCTCTTTGCTTAGTTACTTTACCATTGCCACTATTATAATTACTACATAATTGCTACTGTTACTTTTGCCACTGTTACCGTTACTTCCATATTACTTTGCTACTAAATACTTTGTTGCAGATACTAAGTTATCCAGGTGTGGTTGAATTGACAACTCAACTGCTAATACTTGAGAATATTCTTTGGCTCCCCTTGTGTCGAATCAATAAATTTGGGTTGAATACTCTACCCTCGAAAACTGTTGCGATCCCCTATACTTGTGGGTTATCGCCGCGCCGGTCTTCATCATGCTGTCGGGTTCCTCGCCTCCTTCGAGCACCGCCGCCGCGCTACTAACCTAGCCGTCGCCGCCGTCGTCAGGCCGCCGCTGCCGCTCTTCTTCGGCCGCCGCCGCCGCCCGTCCACCCCCTTCATCTTCCAGCACCTTCCCGTCGCCGGCGTCGCCGTCATCTATCCTGACCACTTTGTCTACTCCGACCATTGTTGATGACATCGGCCCCACGCTGATGGATGCTGCAATCATCGTTGAGTTCTTCTCTGCTGACCCCTCCGACTTCTCCGACATGGCGTACAGCTCGTGCAGGTCCCTCGTCTACGCATGCTTGGTACTGGCAACATCGGTGCGTGCCTTCGTCCACGACATGTCCCCGGGCCTGGCAAGCCTGGAGCGGTGCTTCGCAACTTCGTCTTCGTCCGTCTATGCATGCCCGATGCTGGAAACACCGATGCGTGCCTTCGTCCATGACGCGTCCCCGGGCTTGGCAAACTCGACGCGACTCTTCATCAATACCGTCTACCTCCCGGTGCACCCCTTCGACATCACTGTGCCTATGCTAACTCGGCGCCTCCTTGCACCCGTGGATCCAACGCGTTTTCCTCGACGCCAACTACCCTGACTCGACATCGACCACGGCATTCTTCGCGCGGCTACCTTGACCACGGCTACACCACCCTATGCTCTCGACTACCTCGATGTCGGCACAAAGGGCTATCCTCCGCTTTAGCAACTCGTCGGCTTCCTCTACAGTCAACGCATCCATGACGCAACACCATCCACGACGCTCTCGCTACGACTGTTGGGGGATGTCAGCCCATCGGCTGCTATTCTCTCCAGTCTGACCGTCCGCGACGCTCTTGTAGTCTACGACGCTACCGCTAGGACTGCGGGGGGATGTTAGAGATATATTTGGGCTACATGTGTTTGGTAGTTTAAGATTTGTAATCCGTCTCCTACCTTATCTCCAGGAGAGGCTTCTTGGCCTCTAAGTCTTGTACTCAATATATACTCGCCCTCGGGGCTCAATAATACATCCATTATATTCCGCAACAATCCCTCTCTATCCCTTCTAAGAGCATGTCTAACAGAGCCCTCAAACTGGTCAAACCCTCAAAATAACTGTCAGTTTGAGGGTTGAGCAAAAAAATAGGAGCAGATCAGTACCCTCAAATCCCCAAACCCTCAAAAAAAATCCAGGCCGAACTCTCAAGTTCGAGGCCAACCTGCACTAGTGAGGGTTGGAGGGCAATTTCCAGGCCCAACCCTCACTTGGTCAACGAGCTGCGCGGGAATGAAATTTCCCCAACTGCCTCTCACCACCGCGCCGCCGCCGCCCGTTCTCGGTGCCGCCGCCGGCCATGGATCCCCTCCAGCCCCCGGCCACCCCCTCCGCCGCTCCTCCGCCGCCGGCAACGGCCCCCGCACCAACACAGGCGCCCGGCCCCGCCTCGCGCCTCCCGCCCCCGGCCACCCCGACCGCCGCCGCCGTCGCGGAGATGGTGGCGGCCACCCACGTCGGCCAAAAACAGTGGCGGGCGGGCACCCACGTCGACGAATAGCGACGAATTCCGGCGGTGAGCAGCGCACGACGTTGATGAAGACAGAGACGATTCCCTCGCTCCCGAGCGTCCCGGCTCGATTCCCTCCGTGCAGACGAAGAGGACGACGAGACAGAGATTTTGAGGGTTGGTTTGAGGGCACTGATCTGCGCCCGGGATTTTCGGCCTTCAAAACGACATTTTCTCAGCCCTCAAACTGGTTTTGAAGGTTGAATTTTTGAGGGCTCTGTTAGACATGCTCTAACAAACGTAAAAGCCCGCTGGGCCTCGGGCATCAGGCTGGGCCTCTTCGTTAACTCGCAAATATGACGGGCCCGGGCTCAATATCTAGGCCTAGGCCCAGCCCATGAGGAGCGTCGGGCCGGGTCGGGCTGCCCATGGCCAGGTATATCTCCCAGTAGTATTCTTCAGACCAACCTTGTATGCCCAGCCTTGGGTACAACGTTTACATCAAGCTACAACCGAACAAGTGCACTAATAGTCTGGTAGTGTCGACTGCGTTCTTGAAGGAGAATGACATATTGGAGGCAACCAAGATGAAGAAAAGCTAATGGAATTGTGAATCACTAGAAGTCTCTGATGAGACGAAATTTGTTCCGTGTCTCTGAAGGTGGTAATGGATGGTGCTCTCGGTATTTTGGGAACCCGGAGTGCCAACGTTCTAGCACCCACTCAACTCCAAGTGGCCGGCGTCCCCCTCAAAAATTATACGTTCAAGGCCATCACTCCCATCAGTGCACTAGTGCAGAAAAGCCTAGCTATGGCGTGCCAAAAACTGCCTTGCTAGCGTAGGAGCCCGACGCCACCAATATGACATCAGGGCTAAATTATAGTGGTTGCGTTGGAGCCTATGCCAGCACTATTCTGGATACCTATGACATTGGTTTTAACTACATGACGACAATATCAGCCATAGCTATGGCGTGTGACATAGTGTAACGATAGTAATAAGATAAATCTTCTCTGGCGTTGCGCATTGTCCGGACACCATTACTAGTGTTTTGAAAAGTTGTAAAAAATTGTTGCCACGGCAGCGCAATTTATTACCAATTTATATAAACATGTTTTTGTCCCACATTGATTTTGACAAGATATTTGCATTAATACATACATCGATTATTCACATGCGTACATATGTCAACTACACACTATAACTCGGAAGGCAAAATAGTGGTCGCACCCAACTTCGGTGCACCCATGTAGTGAACAGCAAATTCCAAAAAATAGAAAAAAAATCAAAAAATTCAGAAACTTTGTGGATGTGATTATGAGCAAATGCTTTAGGAGCTTGCAAAGTTTTGTTACCAAAAAGCATCAAATTATTCCATACAAAATGAAATAGAAATGATGCTCTGCACCCAATTGTACTGTTCACATGTTTCAGCACAAACTTTGTTTTTTTTTTGTACAGAGCTCCTCGGATGTCATTTGACCACCAAATTTTGCAACCACCTATAACATTTGGTCATAATCACATCCACAAAGTTTCAGATTCTTGTGAAATGTTTTGCTAAGTTTTTTATCGTGGGTGCACCGGGGGTGCAAAGTCCATGGGTGCACAAAAACCACACTCGACTGGGAAATGGGTACGCCATGCTTTGATGTTGCATCATGTATTGCGAGGGCGGTTATTGAGGATGATTCTATAGGACTTAGCCCAAGAATCGATCATTGGAACATTCTTTGCCTAAGGCATTTTTGTTGTATTTCATGTTCTTCATTAGTTGAACTCACAAATATATTTACCAAGTCACCAGCTCGGTAAGCTACCAACAAAAGATTGCAAAGTCTCAAATCTATTTGATAGTCCATATGTCAATATGTCTATATAGACTCGACGCAAAAGAAATGGTGTATATCTATGTCTGATGTGTGGGTGTTGTGGGCATTCTGTTTTGGTGTATTTTACTTCTACTTATGTAAGGGTAATTTGGTCAGAATTAGGCCTGGCCACCACTCGCAACCCCATGCATAGACATGTAGAAAGGACACATGGCTGCATCATCACTACCCTTGGTCGTCATGCCGTGACACTGCCCTTGTCGATAGTATGCCAGCCGTTTCCTCACTTACACTAATTCTTGCCCGAAAAGGCCTCACCAGGTTCTTGGTCACCCGACTATAAGACCCCAGAAGCTGGGAAGGGGACGGATTACATGTTGTCGGCAATAGCAGCAATCTCACTCATGGTATCATTTCCTTCTTCCACCCTGCAGTGTGTAGAGTGCAGGTGGCTGCAAATTCCAGAATGTTCAGCCAATTATGTGCCAAAGGCACACCAAGCATCTAGGCACCCCCCCCCCCCCCCCTTCTCCCTCCTCCCTAAGTATTGCCCAGCGGGCATCTTTTACTCTCTACTTCTCTTGGCAGTCTTTTGTGCTGGCTCACTGAGTGCTGCTATACCTTTAGTATAGGATGCATGGATACCTCAGAGGTACCGTCTACTTCGATGCTACATCGGCGGATCATCCAGAGAAATTCTCGCGACAGGGAGGTATAACCTAGCTGCGGGAATGGTCACGCTTCACTAACAATCTCCACTGTCTCCACTGTGTTCTAGTTGGTGAGAATGATCATTACCCACCTCTTCATAGCGTTCCTAGGTGTGATCATTCAAGGCAAATTTTTAGTTGCGCAGTACGCTCCCCTTCAAAATCCTAAAGAATAATGATTTTAAAATGTTGCGAGTATTTAGTAATATAGGATGTGATCAGACACCTGCGTTTTACCAATTCTGAAATTGATAAGCTAAGAAGCCCCTAAATAACTAAATTCACTAAGTTCAGCACACAATAATTCTCCTTGGATGCAACCGATACATATTTTAGCACATCAAGATAATTATGATGTCATTATCAATAATAAAAGATATGTAAGATCTCCATATTTTGTACAAACAACTTCCACAAGAAGAAAGGTTGAAAACCAAAATGCCACAATGCAATAAACGAAAGAATAAATACAACAAGAGGGAAAAACAAATTACGACATTACAAGAGGTAATGAAAATAAACATCAATGGACACACAAAAAAGTCATGAGCTTATTCTCAATCTCAAGCGGTTAAAAACTTGTGATGACGTGAACGGGTTGGTTTAGTTTGAGTTGACGACGCCACATGTCCTTCTGATCTCACCATTGACACTGGTCTTGACCTCGATAGCACCCATCCTTACCATCGCTGCTTTGAACTTCTCCTCCCACACACCGTTGTCCTCGGCATTGGCATGCACCACTGCACTTGTATCATCTGCTGTCATCAGCGCAGCATCTGAATTGAAGAGCACCTCGTGGCTAAGGACATTCTTGTAGTACTTGTTGTCGACCTTGTTAGGGGTCTTGATGTCCTGCACCACCGTGTTGTCATTTCCTGCTTCTGACTTGCATTGCTCCCGGAGAGAGCTCATTAGCGCGGGGTCCATGTCGGAGGTGCTTGGGTTGAGGCGGTCGGAGAACGATGAGGAGAAGGACGAGCAATGGGAGATTCCGATGGTGTGTGCACCAGAGAGGGTGACCATCTCGTCGGCTGTCAGCCCCTTGGAGGCGAAGTTAGCCTTGAGCTGGTCCACGGTAGCGAAGGGCGGGGGCAGGTTGGGGAGTGTCTCATTCATGAAAGACACACGTCCATCATAGCGGCCAGCTGGCATGTTGAAGTCGACCTTCTTGTTGCTAAGGAAGTAGGTGGCGTCACGCCCGGCGAAGGCCACGACATCAGCGCATGAGACGACGTCGCTCCCGCACTCCCTGTTGATTCTAGCCTTGGCAGCATCGATCACCTCGAAGCCACGCAGGCTCAAGTTCGGGATGCCGAACTTCTCTGTTGGGCTGTCGGGGTCGGTTTGATCGAGAAGCACGGAGGCGTCGCAACCCTACAATATAAACCATTATGAACCCCGTCCACACACTTCAGCACACGTAGACTTCACAACTATGAAAAAGATGCACACGATGAAGGTCATGCAGATCTTACCATGACGAAACAATCATGGAAGAAGAGACGAATGAGTCCAGCCTTGATGCCAGGGCTGGCATCACTCACCACTTTCCTCACGATGTCTTCCGCACGAGGGCATGACTTCTTGTAATAGCCAACCCTGAGTCCTTTGGTGGGTGAGCTAGGGGTGGGCGGTGGAGCTAGGTGTGCTCGGGGTGTATGGTGGCGGAGAACTTGGGGTAGCTGGGGTGGGCGATGGAGGGCTAGGTGTGCTCGGGGTGTATGGCGGTGGAGAACTTGGCGTAGCTGGGGTGGGCGGCGGAGGACTAGGTGTAGTCGGCGTGTATGGCGGCGGGGGACTAGGCGTGGCAGGGGTGTATGGTGGCGGAGGAGTAGGTGTGCTTGGTGTGGACGAGACTGGGGTGGGATACCCGTACCCTGCTTGGCAGGTACGCGCCGTGCAGCCGAGCAGCGCGATGAGAGCCAGGACGGCGGCGAGCTTAGCCATGGTGGTCGCTAGCTCGGGGGGCTGTTCCTGGTGTTTGTTGTGATAAGCTTGGTGATGACTGATGAGAATACACGCTGCTCTGCGTGCTATTTATAGCTAGCTAGCTCCAAAGGGGAGAGCCTGAGCTCTGGATGACAATCGTGCGAGGAATGTTGCCGGAAGAGGCAAGTGGGAAGCGAACGTGGGGAGAACAATGGCGATACAGCTCAAGCAGTTGACATTCCTGCCGCGATGTTAGTTGAATAATCCGGGAATGGCCGCTGCTCCAGCACATTAGACTGGCCGACAAGGCGGTGTATAATCCGGGAATGTTTCGCTATTGTATCGTGTACTGCAAGGGTGATTATTGAAGCGAATTAGATTAGTAGTGGTGGTAGTAGTATTTAGCCCCCGGCGAGGTAAAGCGGGAGAATGGGAAGCTGCCGATCGACTTGGATCAGTGGTGAACTGCTGTCATGGATGAGCCGCAACTAACACACGCCCGGAATGTCAAAGCTCAACTACTAATCAAGTTGCCAACTAGTAACAGACTAACAGTTAACAGCTAGCTCGTTCAAGCATATCCATTAGACCGGACGACAAGCCGACGATTGGCTCCACTGGGGAATGAGCATGAGATGTCGGTGCGTCGTGTACTGCGAGGGTGATCATTGGAGAGGATTAGCACCTTGGGTATTGCGCAGGTCGTACAGCGTTAATTGCTGAGTGATTGATCAGCATTACACAACTCTTATATTAGTATGAAAATGGCAGTCAATTTTATTTTGAAAAACCCCCATGTATTAATTAAGTAAAAAGATTATTACAATCATTCATTACAAAATTGGCCACGCAGGGCAAAACACTATTAAGAAGAATCCCATCAGATCTACTAATAAAGCTAAACTTCGTTCGCCACCCCATTGGCTAGCGGATTTTCGCAATTTTAAAATTCTTGATCATCCTGTAAATACTTAAGGCTTCTTCCTTCAGATCAACGAGAGGAGACCTGTCAAGTTTCTCATTTGCAAGGAAAGAAAGAACAAAAGCATAATCAGTCTCCAAAACAATGGACTAGTGAAGAGTGATACCGATATAAAGGCCTGTCAGGCATGCACGCAGCTTCATTCACATTGGAACACTGACCCAGAAAGTCCCACGAAGAAATAATAACTTCATCGGACGAGTTTCTAGCAACCACCCCCACACTGGCGACATTAGTACTTTCCACATAACTGGCATCGACATTGATCTTGATATAATCATCTGGGGGAGGTTTGCACAACACATGATCTTGTACTGGCGCCGAAACAGATATCGCTCCTCCCAATTTCCTTTACCTTTGTTACTAGGACCAACCTCAATAATGTCGTGACAGGACGTAAAAGAAGACCAATAATTGTCCACAAAAATTGCAGAAGCAGCAATGGATTCCTTCCCCTTTCCAAAAATTAAATCATTTCTCAAATGCCAAGCTCGCCATAAAAGAAAAAAAATCTCCTCTGGCAGTTGCAACGGCAGTCAACTTTGATCATGCATGTATGGACTTGGTCGTAATACAGTTAGTTGTAGTGCTAAACTGCTAATGGTGTGTTTGTATCTTATCGTATTGACAAGTTCGACTGTAGTTTTCCTCCACGGGAAGTGGCAGAAAGTTTCTTTTATTTTTGAAAGTGCTTATGATACTTTTTTGTAAAGTGCAGAGGCAGAAAGAATTTTGCATGACGTTCCTCTCCTACAGTACTTACTGATGCACTCCGTCGTCTCTAAATAGATGATGACATATAATTTCAGTTGAAAATCAGTTATTTTAAAATTTGATAAAATACATAGAAGTAATTATTAACAACTAAATGTTGAATAAATACATTATGAAAATATATCCAATGGTGGATATACTGATATTTTTTTTGGTATTATTTATCTTCATTTGTGCATATAGGCTTGGTCAAATTTAGAAACCATTAACTTTTTGACTTGGTTTATATGCCAACCTGGCTTGTGAGTTTAGCATTCAGCTTGGTACGATACTGGGTCCGCTCCTTTTTAGTTTACATATAAGTTTTCTCTAAGTAAAAGTATCTCTAGTTTGACCAAACTTATAGAAAAAAGTATCAACATTCACAATACCTAATAAATACTTATCATTAGATTCATTATGAAATTTAATTTCATATTATATACATTTGGTATTGTAGATATTGATGTTGATATTTTTTAATATAAATTTTCTCAAAATTTACAAAGTTTGACTTGACAAAAATTTATACGCGGAGTAAAAACAACCGGAGGGAGTACTAACACACTGCAATTGCTATTCCTAGTTCGTGCATAGGTCTGTTTATTTTATCTTTTTTTCCTTCTAAACTTTATTTTCCACACTTCTAACATTGATGAACGTTTTTTAAATTCACAAATATTTTCCAAACATCTGAATATGTTTTAGAAGTGAACAATTATCAAATTCATGAACATTTTTATATGCATGAATATGTTTCTAGATTGGTAAATGTATTTTTTGAAATTCATGAATATTTGTAGTTCTTGATTTTTCTAAAATTAGTGGACCCTGTTTTTCTTTTACAATATTTATGAATATTTCTAAAATTCATGAATATTTCAAAATTTGAGGCCATTTTTATAATTTATGTTGCTTTTAATTCATGAAGTTTTGAAACTTAGGATGTCCATTTTTAAAAAAATGTATACATTCTTAGTTAGTATTTAAAAATCAAAATACATTTTACGTTGGAAAAGGCCCAAACTAAAAACCTCACTGAATAACCGTTCTATTTTCCTTGGAACTGACAAATTTTGGTACGGAGAAGATGGTTAGTATTACAAACACTCAAGGGCTGATCAATCGACCAAACATGACGCCCAGAAGTGCAATAAAACAATACATCGTCAATAGCAGTTACGCCATCTCCAGAAGAGTGGTTGTGGCGCGGTAGCAGTCAAGGTTGTATCCATTAAGTGGGAGAAAACGTTCCCGTCGACGACGAGGTGCCTACGGTGACTTCGTAAATTTCAAGATGATATGCCGGCTCAGTCTTTCAGATGTGCTCATAGAGTAGGGTCTGCGTGTGTGTGTTCATAGGGGTGACTATATGCGCGTGTATAAGAGTGCTTGCGTTTGTACTGTATTAAAAAAACAGTGAGCTCCAGTTAATTTTTGTGCCTACCAGCCCTTATATTGGTAGATCCTTTTTAAGGGAGGGTTGAAATAAGAAATCAGCTATGGTTGATGTAATGCTTGTAACAAGAAATTTTCAAGAGTAACACATGAGATTATCATGATATGGCCCGGTTGTAACAATGTGGTTACACCACCTAGTAAAGGTTTTCATAGGTGCACCACCTAGTAAAAGCCCTCATTGGCTTGCGAAATCATTTGGCGGGCCGTTCATAGGGTGAGTTTCGATGAGCCCTTGGGCACCTGCTGCCATGAACAAAGTGGCCGCCCATTGCAGTAGGTATTGAATTTTTTTTGGGCATTGGCAGCTCAGGATCCTTTGATGGAATCTGAAACCGGAGGTAGTTATTCAGCGGAAACGGATGAATCATTCGTCCAAAGGCGGTTGTGTTAACCACGGGGTATGCTGGATCAGCATTCATTGGGCATGATGAGATCAACCCGGCAAGATGTACCGAGTTAGGTTGGACATTGGTTGATGCTGCAATGGCAATGGCTGTTGGTAGTTGACATAGCCCGAGAGTGTGAAATCAGCATACCCAAACCCAACGTGACTCCCATTGTACATAGTAGTTAATGTATCCAACGAGCCAAAGCTTTGATGGGATGTCAAGTTCGTCCCACCATTCTGAGCTTGATTTGACGCAATAACTACTTCCGGTGCATGAGAACTCGGGCATCGATTTCTAGTCACGCTTACGGAGTGGCTTGCCTGTACGCTTTGGGGGTAAGCATCCTGAGCTCGATTTGGCATATTGATTACATTTTGAGCACAAGACCTGAGTTGTTGATTTTCGGTTACAGTTCCGGAGTTGCTTGCTCGTACAATCTCTCGCAAAGCTGGAGCGTTGCTTAGATACTTTGACAACACACATGGGAAATGGGGGCAGTGGTCATCCAGTTCAGCAGCAGGACATGGTACCGTTGTCTTCAGTGTTTTGTTTCCCATGTCAATAGAGATCATTTGCGCCTTCTTCATGTCTAACCTCACCAAACAATTCATGTGGACAACATCATCACCATTGATGCTTCGGGCGGGGAAAGATGGTAACAAGTTCATTATTGATGACTTACCAGCAGTGTTGTCCCCAAGCTCAGCCAACGAAGCAGAATGGTCTGGGTTCACAACCAATATGTCTTCACCATGAACCAGGCACCCCATGCACCAACTGTCATCCGAAAGGAGTCTTTTCCATGTGACAGACCTCCAACCAATTAACTTGTGAGGCACCATGGAGTCCAAATCATTGTTTTGTTTCACAAAGGATGAATCATCACAAGTTTTATCCGGAAGATATGCCACCGCAATGCCTTCTTCTTCTATGTCTTTTGGGGGTAGAGAAACAAGTTCGATCTTGACTAATTTGAGTGATCCATTGGTGCAGGTGATGTCTCGGACGACCCATGGGCACAAATGACTATCAGCCTCGTTCCCAGGCATCAGGCCAGGAAGTGGGATGAACCACATGTGTATAGTCTCATCAGAGAGCACGTCACACACCATAGTACCCCTCCAAAGATCAACCCAGCCTTGCAGGCTCCCTCCAAGGGGGGTTACCTTGTGCGACGCAATAGGAAGCTCCTCCTCAATCAGTGGTTTCTCCAGATAAGCAGGTTTCCTAGTCCATGCTCTCGACACCGACGAGTACAAGTGAAGTTCATATCCTCGTTGAGCATCATCATGGCTCGGGTACAGACCAGCCAGGGTGTATTCCCCGCTGTTGCCGCAACAGTGGATACCAAGATCGCGTGGCACGAGGAAGTTACGACCCGGTGGGTCCGGAATCCGGGTGAGCGTCAGTGGTCTCCCCGGAACGGCTTGGTACATGTAGTAATCGCTGGACCGCCGCACGAGCTTGGTGGACCAGTTGAGCAGCAGGTGCAGGAGAAGGAACTGTTTCTCGGAGCGAACAACGCGTGGCTCGCCGGCGAAGTTGGCGTGCTGGAGGCCGGGGCAGTGGATGCACACGTAGGAGAGCGCCAGCGGGTGCGCGAAGCAGATGGAGCCCTGGACGGCGTGGCCTTTGCTTGTCTCGGCTCCAGCCGTGGTGGAGTTAACACGGTGGGCAAGGTATACCTTGTGTCGAGGGTGATCCAGGGCGGGATGCCTTGGGAGGCGTCCAACTCCGTTATGATGGGCGGGTTCAAACAGGCGGCGATCCTGGAATCTAATCCAGTCATTGTTCTCGGCAGAGGTAGATCTGATTTGTGCGTGTTGCCTCTGAGTCTGAGCAGGGATTTTTATGGGATCGACGATGGGTGTGCAGGGACAGACCGGGTCGGATTATTTTTTTGAACATCAGTACAGACACAAAAGCGCTCATATACACACACATAAACTCACTCATATGAACCTACACGCGCACATCCTACCCCTATGAGCACCTTCAAAAGACTGAGCCGGCATATCATCTTGAGATTTACGAAGTCATCGTAGACGCCTCGTCGTTGACGGGAACGTCTCCTCCCACTGAATGCGCATCACCGGAAATCCTAAAATAGGTCAGATTTGAGAGGTGGCTTCTTGATCGTGTTTGGGTACGATTCTGTTGCCAACATGTACTCTACATACGAGGCGGAGGGCGGTGTGCGGCGTGAGAGACTACGTTCCTCTCCTTCGCCACCGGCGTGAGCACAAAGCCGGTGAACTAATTGCGGCTTCGTACTAAAAATTGGTCCGGGAGTATGGACGGTGAACGACGCGAGCACAAGCCGTGAACGTGTTGGACCGGTCAATTTTTAGTACGAAACCACAATTTATAGCTGGATCGATCGGACGTGCCTTAGTTTGATTGACATCACGTTGCAAATACTCTCGACGAGACGGCCGCGCCACAGCCCGAGGCGGTGTCGCTCCCGGAGGACGCCGTCCGCGAGATCCTCATCCGCGTGGAAGGCACGGCCGCTCTCTTCCTCTGCGCCGTGACGTGCAAGAACTGGAGCCACCTCGTAGCCGACGCCTCCTTCCTTCGTCGTCGCTGGCCGGATGATCACAGGGCGAGCCGCTTCCTCGCCGGGTTCTTGGCTCCGAAACGGCTCGACCGTATGGACCCCAACTTCCGGACAGGGGAGCCCATGTTGGCGATGTTTTTCGTCCCGACGCCACGGTCGGTGTTCGCCCACCGCTCCCTCATCTCCTTTTTCCCCGACGCCGACGCGTGCCTTCTCGACGGCGCTGCACGCCCCGGCCTCCTTCTCGTGCGCCTCTCTACGGACATAGCTGCTGGCTATAAGTACGGCAAGTTTGTCGTTCATCTGGCTGTGTGCAATCTGCTCACTGGCGTGTGCGAAGTGCTTCCCACGCTATGCGGACATTTGGACTTCACCAAAAGCGGCCACGCCATCCTAACTAGTGCAGACTGCTCGTCGAGCGCAGAGCAAAAGTCTTTGCAACCGGGCTACTCGACCTTCTTCAAAGTGTTAATCATTGGCACGATGAATCTCGACCCGCCCAGCCTCTACACATTCTCATCCAATGAGTCAAGGTGGAGCAAGCCTATAAAATTAACTTTTGTCACTGCTGGGGGGATCCGTGACTGTAAGCATCCCGATGCCATTGTGTCTCGCGGTAAGGTGCATTGGAGCGTCTGGAACAGGTACCCTGACTACTCTCTTGACATGGACATGGAGACGTTTCACGTATCTCAGACAATGATCATGGAAAGGACGACTTACTCAGAAACCAACGAAGACCCACAACTTGCGTCACCGCAGATGGGACGCCCTTGGTGTCACTTCTGTCAAGACCAGGCCTTGAGCTAAAGATCTGCACGCAGCAGGACGAACAAAAGAGTCATGATGGTGCTATTGCCAAGGCCAGGTGGCTCACCACGCGTACTGTCGAGTTGAAACCACCTGGGCAGTTTAAAAGAAGGCCTGAGAAAATATACATGAGATTGTTAGGAGAGAAGAGTGGCGTGATGCTACTCAAGGATAGCCAGAGGCGGATTTACATCGCTGACCTTGAGACGGGAGTGATGGAGCAATTTGAGTTGCCCGATGGTTTTGATGGGCTTAACCGTCTGAAGGTCGTGTTGTTGGAGATGGACTGGCCGGCACTATTTGTTTCCCGTCTTGGCAAGTGGTAGATCCATGCATGTAAGTCGAGTTCACACAAAAAGGCAGCATGAGGATTGTTAGTTTTTTTTTATTCTTGTCATATTTCAGCGATGGGTGGATGTGACCATCATCTTTAAGTCACGCATGTTACTTGTTTTGCCTAACGTGAACTTCAATTTCTGGTGCTTAGCTAGGTCTGTCTTAAGGGAAGTAGCTTTGATAAGATATTTGCAAAATTTATAAATTTATTTTTGATTTTGAATAAACGCGTGGAAGAATCGGGCTCTTGCGCATGTGGTGACAGTGAGGAATAACAAATGTTGAGAAAATTCTCACTTGAAAGAAAGGATTTGTGAAGCTAAACAAGATTAGACTTGACGGTTGATTGTATTTTTTTCATGCCAAGGGCGTGAGGGAAGTTAAACATCGCAAGTTAATTTTCACAATGCTACCGTGCGACGGCGGTAACTAACCCCGCGTCACTACTGTGTTCTCATGGTGTGACCCAGAGGAAACAATATAGATCAGATGGTGTGGGGTGGCATGGCGTGATACGGCGGTGCATTGGATGTTCGATCCATGTAGCTCTCCAATAAATAGAAATATAATTAAGCTTCATATGCTGTACCAACTTTTATCGAGTGGCGGCATTCCTCATCGAAACCATCAGGCAACCCTGTAAACTGATGGAGAATTTATTTTCACATCTCATAGCACTGGTGCTAGTCAGCTAGCCAAGGAAGACAAGGGATGTGTTTTCATATATGTAATACTAAATGTAAAAAATGTAAAAATAGTGATTTTTATATGGGAAACAAAAAGGCGTGACAATTTTAAAATCCATTCCTCATGCTTGTATATATAAATTAGTGATTTCTATTCCAGAATCGAAAAGGTGACAACTTTGGATGTACTGGATTCGGAGGAATCACACAAGCAACTCGGCATTAGGAATGCGTAGACTCCTCCACTGCCTGCATTTGAGTTTGAGCTTCCACTTTGGTTTCGAGAAGCAGAACCACAACCGATGCTATCCATTGCCAACCTTTTTCTTTGCGGGTGAATCCACTACCAACCTTAAGAACAGAAGAATAAATTAAAATGGATTCTCAGAACAAGGGGCAACGGAGCACTTTATTTTGAAACCCCCAAAACAAGTGCTTAAAAGTTTTGAAAATAAATTGATTTTTTTACATGAATACGCATGCATGTGGTCTAAGTACGTGTGAAAATTCGTTAAAAAATACTCCCTCTATCCCATAATATAAGAACGTTTTTGACACTAGTGTAGTTGCAAAAACGTTCTTATATTATGGGATGGAGGGAGTAGGTTGCATTGTCTCCCAATTTTGCGTGGCCATCACCTTCCACGGTTAACTAATTGCGGTTTCTGAGAACCAGCAACTGTTACTACCTATTTTGATCGTGTGTGGCAGTGGGTCTCCTAATAAATCGGTATGCCGTTTTTCGAAGAGGGCGAAACAGAGAGAGGGGGTGGGGTTCCATCATCACCGTAAAGATTGAAGGACCTAGAACTTCACGATACAGAAAAGAGAGGCGCACCGTGTATTTTGGTGGTCACTCAGCTCGTTGTTCAAGGAAGCCATGCATATAGTCTCCTCGTGATCAAGTGGAAGCTGCATGCACTCTCGCACGCATATTCGCTTTCTATGGACCTACCCCAGGTTTGGACATGACCGGACGGTTCCTACCTGGTAGAGGTCCCAAAGAGGCGAAGCATTCATGCCATTTTGGCATAGTAATATTGTTGGCCATTCAAAACGCGTGAGGAAGCGCAGGATGCATGCTGCTGTTGGGGCGGTTTAGTGAATGCATGTAAGACACTATGAGTACTATAAAACACGGGAGTAGAATAATCTTTCGATTATATGAGCGTCTTGGCAATCCTTGTTGTTATAGCGTAGGAAACCTTTTTGCGCGAACGCCCTCAAGATTGATGGCATGGGTGAACCAGGGAGCATCGTCTCCCAGTAGTATTATTCACGCCAACCTTGTTTTGCCAGCCATAGTTACAACGTTTACATCAATCTACAGCCAAACAAGTGCACTAATAGTTTGGTAGTGTCGACTGCGTTCTTGAATGAGAATAAGATAGTGGAGGCAACCAAGATGAAGAAAAGGTTCTGAAATTATGAATCTCCAGAAGTCTCTCGTCGGAAGGAAATTATCTCCTCGTCTCTGAAGGGAGTCATCGATGGTGCACTTGGTATTTTGGGAACCTGGATTGCCAACGTTCTAGCACCCACAAAATCCCAAACCATGAAAGTTCTCAGGTGCATGAGCGTCTCAGCAATCCTTGCTGTATATTGCTATAGCGCAGGAAACCTTGACGCCTGAAGAATACTACTGGAAGACGATGCTATCTGGTTCACCCATCAATCTTGAGAGCATTCCCACAAACATGTACATAAGTGCAAGTGGCCATGCTCGTTTTCTTCAGTATACTAGGTCTAAGGTGCACAAAAATACTGACTTTGTTGGATGTAACAATGTGTTAGGCAAACATATCAATCTTTTTGGACAAAGGGTGAATTTTATTGGCTTAAAATGGAGTATCAAGAGGATACAAATACAATGAGCACACACCTGGCATCTGCATAGCTAAGGTGCACACAGCCAATAGGAACACACACACACACACAAACACACAAAAACACGCCAGCCAATAGCAAAGTTATATAAGACCAAAGCTATCCGTAGGCGAGAAAAAAAACCAAAGCGATCAGATCCGCGATCGACAAACTACAACAATAACTATATCCGCACCAACAATTCTATGACATCACATGGACGGTGAGGTTCTTCTACAGCGACGCCATCAGGAAAGGAGCGCCGCTCAAGAGCCGGCGTCGCCGAATCCAACCACGCAAGGCCAGAATGTAGGTTTTCACCCTAAAGAACCAGTCCAAGCACATCCGAGCAATGCCTTTAACAAGGTAACGATGTAAAAACATCGTCATTGCCAGGTACAACCCACTCGGGTCATAGCTAGGTTTTCACCTCGGAGCTCGAGCGAGTGCTCGTAGCATCATCATCAACGTTGCTCATGTGTTGTTGCCATCACTTTTCCTTGATCCCAGCAGCTAAATACGATGTGCTTTCGCCACCGCTGCACAACCATCCCTCTACGTCAAGCCGACGTCTGTAGTTTGATCTCACCGTCGAAGTCAACCACCAGATCTGGAGGAAGGGACCCTCATGTGAACTTTCGGTGGCCACTCGCCCGTTAGAGTCCTGCCCGTGCCTGTCGACCCGGGGGTCGAATATGACCAGAGCTGGAGCACGAAGGTCAGATCACCATCGCCGACAAGCGTCCACACGACGGGTAGTTCCCTCTTGGCCAGCCGGTCAGGAGCGCCCAACCAACAGATCGGAATCGCGCCTTCGGAGTCCCAACCAAAAGCCAAAGGGGGATGCAGCGCCACATGGACCCGCGCTACCGCCGACCAAGTCGGACCCCTAAGCGAGCTCGTGTACGGACGTCGTCCACCACCACCACCACCACCCACGCGATTCCATGCTTTAGGGCGGCCACCAGTTTCAGATCAACCGCTAGCCACGACTCCGCGTGAGCCATACCGCCGGCACCTCCACCGCGCCCTTGTTGCGCCACCCCGTCCAGCACCGGCGCCACGTCACGCACCGCCGCCAAGAACCCCCAGCCGCACCTTCGTGGTCCAGATCGGATCGAGCCCCCATGCACCTGGGCGCCCCGCGACACCCAGGGACACGTGAGAGGGAGGAGAGCCTCCACCGCCGCCGTCAGCTGCACGGGCTTAACCCGGCTGCGTCCTCCGGCGGCGACGGAGGGCATGGAACAGTGGCCGGCGGTACTGGTGGCTGCGGCTGGAGGCTCCGCCCGTGTCGCCCGCGGGGCATGCGACGCGGGGGTGAGATCCTAATTTTTCGCTTTATTCGTATATCAGCCGCAAACATATAAATCTGGAGAAGGTATCCTTGTCGCCACCACGCACCTGGAGGACGATGGTTGGTGTACACCAACGATGTCTGGCCAGCCTTGGGTACAACGTTTACATCAAGCTACAGCCAAACAAGTGCACTAGTAGTTTGGTAGTGTCAACTGCGTTCTTGAAGAAGAATGAGATAGTGGAGGCAACCAAGATGAAGAAAAGCTTATGGAATTATGAATCTCCAGCAGTCGATGATGAGAAAAAAAAAATCCTGGTCTCTGAAGGGGGTCATCGATGGTATTTTGGGAACCCGGGCTGTCAACGTTCTAGTACCCACTCAACTCCCAGTGGCCGGCATCCCCCTCGGAAATTACATTCAAGGCCATCACTCCCATTGGCGAGTCCGATAACTATGTTGCATGCCACCTTGAACCGTACCCCTACGTGCTTTTTAGGTGCCATTTATACGATAGACGCACAACCCCAAACAAATAGCAGCTGCTGGTGCGGGCCGAAGCACTGGCATCACTAAACTGACGTGCATACGTTATCTGGACACGCAGTATTTTGGGCACCCCCTCATCCTGCTTTCCGCCTTTTCAGAACCTTCCCGGGAGCTGGTTCCATCTGCCATTATTTACCTTTTGAAAACCTTGTCTTTGGCAAGAAATAAGCACCATGGTCGACCACAAATCGGGATTATAAGACTCGTGTATTGTGGCCATGGAAGCATAGTTTTTTTTAGGGTGCCATGAAGCATAGCTAAATTGAATGTGTGTACAACAGTTTCTCTTCTCGTTTGTGTTTACTTACCGTGTGTTGGGGTGGAAATGTAATACCGTCAATGTACAACTGTATGTACTGTCCTAAGCTCCATTATATGTCCACCTAAATATCCAAGGAATGATTATAACATGGAGGTTTGTGTACTACTCCCTCTCTTCCGGCTCAGAGCATGGTTAATAGTATAGTCCGCTGCTGGCAATATGATCTTGCCACATCATCTATAGCTAAGCTTATGTACTACTTTGTTGATACATGGTCCACCTTCCTCTCTCACAAAGTATCTAGGAGCGCATGCTACAGCCGGCTGTTAATCACTAGCACACTTCTCTTCTCTCTCCTTCAGCTCATCAAAAATATAATATTTAAAGTCCTACAGCCCGCCAACGTGATCCTATTATACTTGCTCTTAGAGGGCTCAAATATGAAATCTCATCAACCTAAATAGATTGTGAGTGGATGGCACGAGTTGTGCGGATGCAAAACTGCGAATGAAATATTTCCCACATGATTGACTCCCAAAGCAATAAATGCATGGCCCTCCCTCTAATTGGACTTGCATGGTGCATGTAGAAAAAGATACATGCATGACCACTAATTCTCCCTCTCTCTCATCTCTATGATACAATTATAATGTGGGACTCAAAGAAATTTAACACGATTGGACTCAAAGTAGCCTAATATAATGAAAATCTGAACTTTTTTAGATGAACCATCTAAGCCGGAAGGGGGGGGGGGGAGTATTTATTGATACATTTTCCTTGTCATCAATCGTTTGGAACTTTTGTTTGTTTTAGTCGACGGCTTGTCCGTCGGATAGCCTGGCTAATTGTGCGTCTGATCAAACCCAACTGATCTTGTTTTGTGTCGTTATCGGGCCCACTTGTGATATCGTGAATATCTACCAACTGCTAGCTGTTATTGTGTCGCCAACTACTGGAGTGTTGCATTGTAATGCACACACGTGCTTCTTATTTGAGTGCACAGGCAAAAACAAAATGGAAAAGTTGTTCATGCATTGTTACTTTCCATTGATAATTGTCTTCACAATATACCAGTTCTTGATTAGCACAAACACTCCTCTCGCCCATGGATTGATATGAAAACTAAAAATCCATCTAAAATATTAAAATTCATTTTGGTACCTGCAAGGCGGGGTATTTTTTCTAAAAAAGATAATTTATCAAAAAGAAATTGGAAACGGAATAAGATATGTTGTTTCTCTAATAGCAATGAAACAATTAAATGCCTTCTCATCAATTGGCATGCCAAAGCAATCTAAAGGATGGTACATCTAGCTAAGGTTTCTACTAGATCGGACATGCTAGAATATTAGTACTCAGGAGTCTATATGTATGCCTTAATAATAAATTAAGGAGTGCTTCTGGCGGTTCGTATTTTTACAAAAATAAACCCATGTACTTTCTGTGAATTAACCTGCGGTACATACCGAAGTCACAGCCGAACCGTTTTTTGCATTTTACGAAAAACCTCCTGACTTTTCAGGTAATTCTCCCGCGGGTCATATTTAAGTAGTACTTCGGTGATCTGGATTGCAAATAAACACCCACTTAAACCATATAGAGACGATGGAAAACATCAATAATCACATATGCACACCTCTGAAAAACCTTGCAACGGGAAACCACATATTTCTCTGAGAGAGAGAGAGAGAGAGAGAGAGAGAGAGAGAGAGAGAGGCCTTAGGATTGATCACATTCAAACACGTTCTGGTTTGTGTGAACACTAAGGCCACCACCGATGAGGGTGAAAAGGAGGATAAGCGGCAACACAAATGTGATGCCCCAATAAAATAAAGGACGTGGACCAATTGTGGTCTTGAGTCATGGTTATTTGGTTAAGAGAGTGTGTTATTTCCCCCCGTTGCAATGTGTGGGTTCTTTTGCTAGTTAATATTAATGAAAAAGGATCATCTGGGCAGCCGCTCTATCTTGGACCATTTGGGGTTGTCGATATGATATAATGATAATAATGTCAACATTCATCTTTTTTGTAGGGACCATTTGGCATTGTTGAAATGATATAATCTTTAATAACGTCAAACGTTTATCCTTTTTGGAGGCCATTTTCATGGGAACATACTAACTAGGAGACAAAGGAGAGAATCCAATCAGCAAGCAAGTCTTTGGAGATCATTTGGTTTGAGTTGTTGGACACAAATGGATGGAAGCATAAGAAGTCCCTGTTTGTTTCAGCTGGCTTTTCTAGTTGAAAGGCTGAACAGCTAGAAAGCTGAAACAAACATGAAAAAAATGATCTGGCTTTTGGAACACTGAATAGCAAGCTTATGGAGAAATGAACTAAAAGCGGAAAAGCTTACTTAGAGCTGATTTTCTAGCATTTGGTGTGCAGAGAAGCTAACGATACATTACAAAAGCCAACAACTAAATTTCATCAGTCAGCTTTTCTACTAGCTAACAACCAGCTTTTTCAAAAGTTCAAAAGCTCCAGCCCAAACAAACAGGCCTTAAATAAAATTTGTTCTTCTCGACTTTATTTGTAGTTCCCTCATATGTGCGCCACATGGCCACAAAGTTGTACTCCCTTCGTTCCAAAATATAAGTATATTTAGATATTTCAATAAAGACTACATACCAAGCAAAATGAATGAATCTATACTCTAAAATATGTCTATATACATCTGTATGTAGTCGTTATTAAAATCTCTAAAAAAACTTATATTTAGAAACAAATGGAGTACTAATACGAAGTAGGTTGTGTGCTACATGCAGAGGCCAGAACATAATTTTCATTTTCTAAAAAACATTGATAAACGATAGGGTACAAGTACATGGAGGAGGACTGCGATGATGAGTTGAGGGCGGTGGAGAACATTGCAAAAGGGGTGCTTACCCCTTGGGCGGTACGGCTTGCCTGCAACATCTCGTTGAACTCGGGCTCCACGTTGTTGGTGCCATGGATCTTCTTGAGCACGGCCCTACCCTCCTCGAGGCGGCCCCGCTCGATGAGGCTCCGGGGCGTGTCCACCAGGAAGAGCGCGTCGATGGTGACTAGCACTCCCAGGATGCCAGCAAGGGACAATGAAAGCCTCCAACCACAAGGATTGATCATGAGCGCGGCTCAGTTTTGGCACACGTCATGTCCGGCTAGGCAGAGGCATGCAAACTTCAACATATCAAGCGAGAGCGTGCGAATTGGGGGGGGGGGGGGGGGGGGCATGTTGCCGTAGTTGACGAGGTTGGTGATGAGGATGCCGGTAGTGATGTTGAGCTGGAACAGAAAGTTGAACTGGATTGGAGCTAAAATATAACCCCAAAAATTAGTGTTGCGAACCTGCTACCTCCGTCTGCTGAGTTTATCTGCATAGCCAGTGTACTTAGGCTACGGTATTCATAAATTTAAGTATATAGGAGTATCGGGTAAGTTTTGTTAATATTTTTCACGTTACCAGTTCTTTTGCAGTTGTTTGAAAAAAAATTGTGTTTAGGTGTTACATTTAGAGAATCATATGGCATTAACATCGAAGTTCATATGTACACTTCATAAAATAATGAGACATACAACTGAAGTTCCATAAAGAATCTGAATGTGCACACATATAGTGGCACTTGAAGCTTCACATAAATTCACATATTCTGGCACTTAAAACAACACAAAAGTTTAGTTGCATATCTTGCCACTTCAGACATAGCACACACCAAAAGTACATTAATATAGTACATCACTAGTTTCATAAAAAGAGCACACATGATTATTAGGGTTCAAGCAGCTGCAATGACACCTCCAACACCACTGCCTCCAGTCCTGGTGATGCCGTACAATTTTAGAGTACGTGGCATCAGCTATGAATCTTTGGTTGCCAACGTTAGTGCTTCAGCTGAGGTGCCTTCTGCTAACTTGAGATTGCGGCCATGAATCAAGGAAAGAGAGGATTGGTTCTTAAATTTGACCAGAAAAACATCCTTGAATACATGATCAGAGATCTTGAAGCCCCCAATGACATAAAGTCTGATGGATAGCATATGCAACAACAAATGCAGCTATATTGAAGACCGGGTCAAGAATAAGGAGACACGGGTAGTATATAATCCAAGTTTCCGATTTATCGGTCTGGTATTGCAGACTCGTCTTGCTGAACCGCAACTGCATCGCAATTTGACTATATTGAAGACCGGATAAATACATTAGAGAGTCGTCTGGTATAAAAGCGTCTCTGATATGTCATTAGAGACATGTTTTAAATCAGTGCCTCCAAACATGGTGTCTTCTTTGTTAGTTTCTTACATAGTGATTGCGGCAGAAAAATTACGACGAAAAAGAATTGAAACTTCACTAAACATATAATATTACATGAAATAGGTGAAGAACAGATTTCCATCACGTAAATGCAGTAAGATGACGTATTTCTCTACTACTACAATGAAATTGAAACATCGTAATTTTTTTAGTGAACCATGCAGTCACCAGCCATGCATTGTTTTTCACCTACTCATCGGCAAGCAAAACTTGTTGCCGTAGACACTAGAAATCAATCAAGAGTCATGTTTAGTTTGTCCATCTATTATTGTTCGTAGTCTATCTTTGGTGTTTTAGCGAGTAAAACACTCGAAACTCCTTGCAAAAGTAGGACAAGTTTGTTGTTTTGTCGAGTAGTACAAGACAGCCATCTGTCGCTACGAAAGTGCTTGCGACAAGCATCTTCTTTTTGTCTCCCAATTTTGCATGGCCACAGGAACTAGATGGCATCGCCTTCAGCGGTTAACTATTTGCGGTTTCGGAGAACCATTAACTATTACTACCTATTTTGATCGTGTGTGGCAGTGGGCCTCGTAAATCGGTATGCCGTTTTTCGAAGAGGCCGGAACAAAGAGAGGGGTGGGATTCCATCATCATTGTAAAGATTGAGGGACCTGGAACTTCATGGTGTGGAAAAGAGTGGTGGGTCGTGTATTTTGGTCATATGGAAGCCATGCATATGGTCTCCTCGAGATCAAGTGGAAGCTGCATGCACTCTTGCACGCATATTCGCTTTCCTATGGACCTACCCCAGGTTTGGACATGACCGGATGGTTCCTACCTGGTAGAGGTCCTAAGGGCGTGAGGCATTCATGCCATTTTAGCACAGTAATATTGTTGGCCATTGAAAACGCGTGAGGAAGCGTAGAATTCATGTTGCTGTTGGGGTGGTTGAGTGAACGCATGTAAGACATTATGAGTACTATAAAACACCGGAGCAGAATAATGCTTCGATCATATGTGCTTACAAAATCTCAAACAGTTCTTAGGTGCATGAGCGTCTTGGCAATCCTTGTTGTTGCTATAGCGCAGGAAACATTTTCGGGCGAGCTCCCTCAACATTGATGGCATGGGTGAACCAGGGAGCATCGTCTCCCAGTAGTATTCGTCATGCCAACCTTCTCTGGCCAGCCTTGGGTACAATGTTTACATCAAGCTACAGCCAAACAAGTGCACTAATAGTTTGGTAGTGTCGACTGCGTTTTTGAAGGAATATGAGATGGTGGAGGCAACCAAGATGGAGATAGTTTGGTAGTGTCGACTACGTTCTTGAAGGAGTATGAAATAGTTTGGTAGTGTCGACTGCATTTTTGAAGGAGTATGAGATAGTCTGGTAGTGTCGACTGCGTTCTTGTGTGTACCGTCGTAAGGTCCATTATATGTCCACCTAATATCCAAGGAATGATTATAACTTGGAGATTTGTGTGCTACTCCCTCTCTTCCGGCTTAGAGCATGGTTAATAGTATACCCGATGCTGGCTATATGATCTTGCCTCATCATCTATAGTTAAGCTTATGGCCGGCAAGTACAATAGTTACATATAAATATGTGCTAATACTTTGTTATACATGGTCTACCTTCCTCTCTTATAAAGTGTCTAGGAGCGCGTGCTACAACCGGTTGTTAATCAGTAGCACGCTTCTCTTCTCTGTCCTCTTCTCTCTTCTCCAACTCATCAAAAATATACTCCCTCCTTCCATCTATATAGGGCCTAATACGTTTTTTGAAGCTAACTTTGACCAAATGTTAGAGCAACAATATATGACATGCAACTTACACAACGCATACCGCCAAATTCATATGTGAAAGTAGATTTCAATGATATACTTTTCATATTATGCATGTCATTGTACTATTAATCTTGTCAATAGTCAAAGGTCGTCTTGAAAAACGCATTAGGCCCTATATAGATGGAAGGAGGGAGTAATATTTAAAGTCTTACAGCCCGTCTACGTCATCCTATTATACTTGCTCAAACTGAAATCTTATCAACCAAGGTAGATTGTGAGTGGATGGCATCAGTTTTGTGGATGCAAAACTGCCCAATGAAATATTCCCCACATGATCGACTCCCAAAGCAATAAATGCATTGCCCCCCCTCTAAGAGCAAGTACAATAGAGCTGAATCAGCTGACTATAAAAAATAAAATAGTATATTCTTACTTAGTTGGAGGAAAGAGAAGAGGAGAGAGAAGGTAAGCGGGCTCTTGGTGAAGAGCCAGCTCTAGCACGTGCTCCTAGGCACTTTGTGAGAGTGAAAGTGGACCATATAATAAAAAAATAGTACATTCTTCTAATCAACTATTGTACATATTGGCTATAAAATGGGCTACAGATGACATGGCAATGTCTTATAGCTAGCAGTTGGCTATACTATTAACCATGCTCTAATTGGACTTGCATGATGCATGTAAAAAAAGATGCATGCATGACCACTAATTCTCTCTCTCTCTCATCTCTATGAATTAAATATGGTGTGGGACTCAAGGAAATTTAACATAATTAGACTCAAAGTGAACCTAATATAATGGAAATCTGTAATTTTTTAGACGAACCATCTAAACCGAAAGGTAGGGAGTATTTATTGATACATTTTTCCTTGTCATCGATCGTTTGGAACTTTTGTTTGTTTCAGTCGACGGCTTGTCCATCAGATGGCCTGGTTAATTGTGCATTTGATCAGACCCAACTGATCTTGTTTTGTGTTGTTATCGGGCCCACTTGTGATATTGTGAATGTCTGCCAACTGCTAGCTGTTATTGTGTCGCCAACTACTAGAATGTCTGCATTGCAATGCACACACATGTGTTGACACACGAACACGTCACGTGTACCCTCGACGCTGGGGGTGATGCACCACAGCTCACGTCGAAGGAGACCCGACTGACAGCGCGATACGCAGGACAGTCGACGGGCGCTTTTGTAGACCCGAAAACCCCACACCCCCGGAAGGGACCCCGTCAGGGAGTGCGGCGGCTATGGGCTGCCCTAGGTCGATTCGCTCGCCCCTAGAGCCTCGGGATTCGCAGCTCTCAAACACGAAGAACAGCGAAGAACGAGAGAAAAACGGTGGAGAGATAAAACGTAGATGAAAAAGTAGTATATTGATTTGTTCGATTGTGTGTTGTTCAATCGGCCGTCACCCCCAACATATATAAGAGGCGGCTGGACTTCCCGTACAAGTAAAGGATTCATCTAGGCTTTCCTTACAAAAAAAATTACATCAATTCGCGTCCTAGAGTCCTAGTTCTATTCCAACTCGGATTCAGTCTGAATCTGGCCCAACTTCTGTCTTCCTCCTTGTGCAGGCCGCCGAGCCTCCATATGTCCTCGGATCAAGATGGTCCAAATATCAAACTTGTGCGCCTCGACGATACGAACAACTCTCATGTTGATCACTTTTTCAAATAAGGCCATCTTGAATACTTTTCGAGGTCGTCTTTACCTTCCAGTCGGACTCGGTCTTGCAGTAGACTGAATTATCCGAGTCTTGTAGTGAATTTGCAGGCCATATACTATCTCTGATGATGATGACTCCAAAACCAAAGTTTACCGTCTTGATGATATGCACAACTTCTGTATTGAACACTTCTTCACCCGAAATCATCTTGATAAACTTTCGGGCAAATGCTCAGTTTCACTTGGATTCGAGCTCATCCACTCGGATATTAGAGTCACTCGTATCGTCCGACTGGACTTTTCACTCGGATGTTAGAATGTTTCACTTGGAAGGTAATATTCCACTCGGATAGTTATATTTTCACTTGGAAGGTAATCCCTTACTCGATCGATAAGTTTTCACTCGACCTTTTACTCGATCGGTAGGTTTTCACTCGACCTTTTACTCGATCGGTAGGTTTTTACCCGAAAGGTAAGCTTTCACTCGACCGGTGAGTTTTCACTCGGATGGTAAGCTTTTCACTCGACCAAAAACATAGCCTGATCTTGATTTGCCTCCCCATGTCTCATACGACCTCGGATTGAGACGAATTATATATGAAAATCGATCGGCTCGACGAGACGAAACTTTCTCGTGTTGATGTTTTTCCGATTCAAGGACTTCTTAAGGGCCGAATTGCTCGCGCGACCCATCAGACAGGGCGTCTGGTACTTCGCGCCATATTTCCATTCAGTTTCGGCCTGCAGTGTATTGCCTCTAACTTTTGCATATGAACTCGGATTGAGATGATTTATATATCAAAATCGATTGCCTCGACGAGACGAAGACAATTCCTTTAGAATACTCCATCCGAGGTCGCCTTGAGGGCATGATCAGCCGAAAACCACTCGGAATGTTGAATTTTGTCACTCGGAGTACAACTTCGGCCACCGAGATAAGATCGAATGGCGATGAATTAAACATCAAAGTTATTCCACTCGGCGACCTGAAACTTTGCATGCTGAAAACTCTTTCACTTGAGGCCATCTTACTTGCCTTTTGTACCTTGCCAAAATCCGATGTCAACACATGCCCCCCTGTTTTTCGGCAAAGCTTGCACGCCGAAAAATAATATGCACGGTGTTTGTCCTAAGGACGATGTCAACACTCCATCGGCCATTTATTTTCCTCAGGGCGATAATTATGTATCGTCCATGTTTGTGCTAAGGGCGATAATCATATATCGGCCATTGCCTACTCAGGCTTCCTGCCACACACTCAGGTGGTACTTCTTCAAATATTTTCCGCTGAGAGCTCGGGGTAACAATACCCCTTGTATTGATTCTACCAAATATGAATTTCCAGGAACAACCCTTGTAATCCTAAAAGGACCTTCCCAACTTGGAGACCACTTCCCGAAATTTCTATCTCTTGAACCAATCGGCAGAATCACTTTCCAGACGAGTTCACCAACTTCAAAATTCTTCAACTTAACTTTCTTATTGTAAGCTCTTGCAACCCTCAACTTGTCTCTCTCTATGGACTCCAAAGCAACCAAACGTTTATCGGCAACTTCATCAATATTGTCCATCATCAAGTTATAAAAGTCTACTGCCGATAAATCATTTTGTTTGGCTATTCTTAAAGCATTCAAATTTACTTCTACTGGTAAAACGACCTCTTGACCATATACTAGCTCATATGGAGTTACCTTCGTAGCACCATGCCTTGAAATTCTACGTGCCCATAAAGCTTCAGACAACAACTCATGCCATCTCCTCGGATTATCCTCAATCTTCTTCTTGATGAGCTTGATTAAAATTTTATTGCTAGACTCGGCTTGTCCATTAGCTTGGGCATAATATGGAGAGGAATTGAGCAACTTTATATTATAAGATTCGGCAAACTCTCTGACTTGGTGTGACATAAAAGATGAACCTTGATCTGTAGTTAACGTTTGAGGAATACCGAATCTATGAATAATGTGTTCGGTTATGAATTGAATTACATCTGTATGTGTCATGTTCTTGAGAGGTACTGCTTCAGACCATTTAGTGAAATAATCAGTTGCCACCAATACGAACCGATGCCCTTTTGAGGAAGACGGGTGGATTTGTCCAATGAAATCTAAACCCCAACCTCTGAAAGGCCACGGTTTGATAATAGGATGTAACATAGCAGCAGGAGCCAATTGAATATCACCAAACTTTTGACAAGCTTCACACCCTTTATAATATCTGAAGCAATCATTAATCATAGTCGGCCAATAAAACCCAGCACGTCGCAATAACCATTTCATTTTGGGAGCCGACTGGTGAGTGCCACAAATACCTTCATGTTACTTCTCCCATAGCAACTCTTTCCTGATCTTCATCCAAACACTTTAGAAGAACATCATCGACTGTTCGGCGATAAAGACCATCATCTCTCATTGTATACTTGAAAGCCATACGCCGAACGGCCCTGTCCACCCTTTCACTCGGATTGCACAAGTAATCAACAATGGGCTTTCTCCAGTCGGAATTATCACCTGCACTAGATTTTTTGTTAATGGCCAAATTAGTGGGTTCAGGTTCGGCCTCTCCCATATTGGCAAGACAAGACATCGGTCTTTGAGAGATATGAAACATGCCATGATCAACATGATATCCAGATGCTTGCTGTGCCAACTCATTGCTTTCCAGTTGTCATGTCTAGATATATGTGCAATGCTAAAACAATCCAAAGTAGAAATTATATGTAGACATTTATCAAGATAAACATTAAGTGATTTGTCAAAACACTGAAAGGCTCTGGATATTTGCTGCACCACTAGTAACGAATCACCGTAAGCCTCAATATGTGTAACACCTATAGCAAGTAACATCTCTAGACCGAATAACAATGCTTCATATTCGACTTGATTGTTTGTGCAAAAATATTCTAAGCGGCATGAGGCTTCAAAAACAGCACCATGAGGAGATATATAAACAATACCAACACCTTGGCCATTGCTACAAACTGAACCATCAAAGTACAATCTCCATGGCACTAATGAAACAAGGTTCATATCAACATCATGCTTGTCATTAATCCGATGTTCAACAATGAAATTAGCAACAATTTGGCCTTTCATGGATTTTAGAGATTCATAAGCCAAATCATACTCAATCAAAGCATAAGCCCACTTGCCAATTCTACCACTAAGAATTGGCCTATGCAACATGTACTTAATGACATCGGTTTGACAAGCTACTACACAAGCACTCGGCACTAGGTAATGTCTCAATTTTGTGCAAGCGTAATATAAGCATAGACATAGTTTTTCAATAAATGTATACCTTGTCTCGGCGTCCAATAAACGTCTGCTCAAATATGTAATGGCATGCTCTTTTCCTTCGGTATCTTGAGTCAAAATAGCACCAATAACACCTTCCTCTGCTGTGATATAAAGTTTAAAAGGCTCTCTATGCTTGGATGCTTTCATCACCGGAGGAGTGCACAAATAATTCTTGATCATATCAAAGGCTTCTTGCTGTTTTGCCCCCCAAGTGAAATCAACATCATTCTTTAACCGAAGGATAGGAGTAAATGCATCAACTTTCCCTGACAGATTAGCTATGAACCTTCTCAAATAATTGACCTTGCCAAGGAACTTTTGCATATCTCTCTTGCATGTTGGAGCCTCCACTTTCTGTATGGCCTCTATCTTTTTGGGATCGATTTCGATGCCATCTTCATGAATAATGAAACCCAAAAATTTGCCAGCTGACAGCCGAATGCACACTTCAAAGGATTCATCTTCAGTCCATACTTTTTCATTCTTTCAAAAGCTAAACGCAAATCGGCCAAGTGAGATTCAAAAGCATCCGATTTGACAACAATATCATCCATATAAACTTCAAGTATGATACCGAGTAAATCATGAAAAATCAAATTCATAGCCCTTTGATATGTGGCCCCAGCATTTTTCAATCCGAATGTCATCACTGTCCACTCGAATAAACCAAGGAAACCAGGACATCGGAAAGCTGTTTTGTACATGTCCTCTTCGGCCATAAAAATTTGATTGTATCCGGCATTACCATCTAGAAAGCTAATAACCTTATGTCCAGAAGCATCATTAATAAGCATATCGGCTATTGGCATGGGATACTCATCTTTGGGTGTTGCCCTATTCAAATCTCTGAAGTCAATGCACACCCTCAACTTGCTGGATCCCTTCTTCTCCACTGGGACAATGTTAGAAATCCACTCGGCATACCTGCAAGGTCGAATGAAATTAGCTTCAATCAGTCGACCGATCTCTTCCTTGATCCGGTCATATGTTTTCGGATTAAACTTTCTGGCCGACTGTTTATAAGGTCTAAAACCGGCTTTTATAGGCAACCGATGCTCCACTAGCTCTCGGCTCAACCCTGGCATCTCATGATATTCCCATGCAAAGCAACAAACATATTCTTTCAATAGCTCGATTAATTTAGCCTTACAATCGGCTTTCAAATTTTTGTTTATAAATGTCGGTCGAGTGACTGAACCATCTCCAATATCTATCTCTTCTAATGGATCAGCCGATGTAAAACCTTGTCCAAGTTTATCCATGTCATCCAACTCCTCTATAGACTCATACATATCATCCTCATTGGATCGATATTTTACAAGACGTTTTTGTAACCACTCGGAATTAGAATCCATTTAAACATATCATACCTTGGAGCCGATTGCATTCAGTCGGCTTTAAAGACACGGGCACAAAACCATTCTTGGTCGCGCTGAGAAAATCAAACTCTGATAAGTCACGTCCCGTCAAGCAAGTAGCATTGGGATGTTGCCAATCCACCGATGCATCGGCCAAAGCAACACAGGCTGAGTTATCCGCATGAATGACTTCCACTTCATCATTAACCCACTGAATCAAAAACTGGTGCATAGTGGATGGCACGCACTGGTTTGCATGAACCCAATCACGGCCTAGTATAACGTTGTAGTTACCTTGCACCTCAGCGACAAAGAATGCACTGGCCAAAGTTTTGCTTCCGACTGTAAGCTCCACATACATTACACCTTTGGCTTCAGTTTTCTCTTTGCCTTCAAATCCATTGAGCACCATATTCGTCTTCATCAGCTCCTCATCAGGCAAACCCAATTTCTTGAAGACCGAATAAGGCATAAGATTTACCACAGCACCACCATCAACAAGCATTCGACTAAGTGGCGATCCATTGATATGACCTCTGAGATTCAACGGTTTCAGATGCGTTATTGGTTCTTTTGGCTTCTCGAATATTGCATTTTTAGGGCCAAAATCCAGCTGAGCTACCTCCCCTTCCTCATCTACAGCACGAAACTCAGCAGGTAAGTAATACACCATATTGATATCCATACCTTCACGAACCGGCGTAGACTCATAGTCCAACATATCAACCTCTTCTTCAAGTGGATCGACCGATCTTGAAAGCTGGCCGAGTGAAGGAGAAGTAAGAAGTGTCACAGACGATGTAATAGCTGTCACATCGTCCTCCTTGGGTGGTGTAGGCACTTTTGTGATAGATGTAGAAGCTGATGTATCTTGTATTTGTTTTGGCCTCCACACTTGTTTTGCTGGAACCATGGGCCGAGTGTCATTGAACAACTTATCCCTTTGCTTCTCGGCCTCCTGCTCCGCCATCTCTTGACTCCTTAACCTCTATAGTTTCCTCTTTTGTGTCTTTGTTAGCCCTGGAGGACACCACTTTGGTCGAGTGTATTTAGCATCTTTCACCTTTACTTGGTTGGTGCTTGCTTCATGGTCATTAACCGAGTGCTTTGGCGCGATAGCAAGTATCGGCTCAGTTGAGTGATTATGCACAGTCGGCTGCTGTATGGGAAAGGTTTCGGTGCCCAAGATAAGTGAGTCGACATCCATTTTCTCCTTGCCTTTTCGCAACTCAACTGCTGCAACACTTCGTGACTTAACACGCCATTCTTTTTGACTTTCCAGATGCATGAAATTTCCACTCGGGCGCACCTTTTTACTCGGATGGAATCCACTCGGATGGACGTCACTCTGATGGAATCTACCCACCCATATTTTTTCATTTGGATAGCTTCCACCTGGGTGCATTCTTACACTAGGATAGTTTCCACTCGGTCGCATATTTTGACCAGCCGACTGATAGTCGCCAATGTTCAGTCGGCCATTATATGAGTATTCAAGTCGGTCCCAAACAGTTTGCCTCTGCTCTTCTGGAAACAGTGCCTTTGGTCCACTCGGTTTTGCATACCGACTGAACAAATCATCTGATGGTGACCTTGGTCGCTTCAATTGTGATGGCCGGTTAGAGCTAGGACCAGCCGACTGATTAGCATATTTGGACAACAACATATCAAAAGTTGGCTTGATCCGCTTGCGTTGCACTTTAGCTTCATTCCTCTTCCATTTGCCAACTTCTGGACTCTTGGGCTTGACAAATTTAACTCGAGTGTCCTGCTGCACCTGTCTTTGCCCCACGAGTGTAGGATTCTTGATGGTGATCTTGATCACTTCCTTGCCATTGGGTTGCTTATCAAGCACAACATGTCTCCCCAAGACCTTGTCACCCTTCTTGTCTTTCCTGGGCTCACCAACAATGACATTAGCTTTATTAGCAGATTCGGCTACCTCTGGCCGAATGAGCAGCTTCTTCCCTTCTAAATCCATGGTGTTCATTGGATAGGGCTGTTTATCAACTTGCATCTCAGAAAAGTTCAATCGTCCATCATTAATGGCCGATTGTATCTGTCGTCGAAAAACATTGCAATCGTTAGTAGCATGAGAAAAAGAGTTATGATACTTGCAATAAGCACGCCGTTTCAGCTCTTCAAACGGCGGTAAAGTATGAGATATTCTAATAATCTTAGCCTGCAGCAAAGCATCAAATATTCTATCATACTTAGCAATGTTAAAAGTAAACTTCATCTCTTCATCACGATTCTTATGAATCGGTTTCAGATCATTGCAAGTAAAGGGTTTGGCCTTGGATGGCCAAACAAATTCAGTAGCAAAAACATCACCCTCATCGTGCGAGTGATCACTATCATATTCCACCATATTCATCTTTGGTCGATCGGCTTTGTATCTATGCACTTCTTTGAGATCTTTGCTTCGGCTTTCCTGAGCCAAGGCCCTTTGTAAGACTTGGTTGATATTTAAAAACTCATAGCCTTCTAGCTTTTCTCTAATGGGAGTTCTCAAACCATTCAGCACTAGGTCTGCCAAGTCTCTCTCGGTTATCACCAAACTAAAACACCGGTTTTTCGTTTCTCTGAATCTCTTGACGTAATCGGAGACCGATTCATCATGCTTCTGCTTAACCGATGTTAGATGTGACAACTTGAGTTCATTGTCGCTGCTATAAAAGTGATCATGAAATTTCTGCTCTAGCTGCGACCAAACTCGAATGGAACCATGTGGTAAAGAAGAAAACCATGAAAATGCGGTACCAGTTAATGACAAAGGAAATAAACGCCCTTTCAACTCATTCAGTGAGCCTGCCTCACCCAATTGTGCTAAGTATTGACTAACATGCTCCCATGTGGTTTTTGTGCCTTCTACATTAAACTTAACAAAATATGGAATTTTATATCCTGGAGGGCACTGGATGGCATCAAAGTACTTGGGGTACGGCTTTTGGTAAATCCGATTCCGAGGTAACTCAACTCCAAAATTCTCTCGAAGCATCTTAGCCATCTCCTCTCTAAGATTAGCTAAACCATCATCCATAGTAGACGATGAAGCTGGTGGCAGTGGCATAGGAGGAGTAGGGTTACTAGCTGTAGGTAGGAATTATGGCAGGTATGTCGACCCATAATTTGCTAGTGGTCGAGTGGTTGTAGCTGTAGGTAAGGTTGGGTTCGGCGTTGCCACCGAACCTGGCATGCTCATAATAGATTAATGGGTGCAGCCACAATCTGATTTGTTTGGGTAGGATAATAAGTCATCGGCACGGGGTGCGCCGATGAGATAGGTAAAGCCAGATTAGGGTTTTGCACACTATCAGCTACACCATTATTACCACTAGTCGATTGAGATGTATTCTTCTGAGCATTAGTATTTTCTATGAAAGTTTGATAGACTAGATTGTTACCATCAGCAATACGACTTTCGATCTCAGCCCACTGCTCAGGAGAAAAGGTAGTACTTACAGAGGGTTTAACATGCTCGGCTTGAAGAGGAGGGAACTTGATTTCTTCAATCGGAGTGATGTTGCCTTGGCGATCCTTCTTGAACTTTGCAAGGAACTCCTGCAAGTCATTCTCCTCGCACGCCTTCTTGTACTCCTCATAGACTTGGCGATGATCGGCCAATATCTCATCAAGACTGGGCTTAGTGATGTTATCGGCGTCTACCTCAGATGGCTTGGGAAGATCGGACATGGTGGATGATGATGATTGATCTTCGATCCCCAGCGGAGTCGCCAAAAAGTGTGTTGACACACGAACACGTCACGTGTACCCTCGACGCCGGGGGTGATGCACCGCAGCTCACGTCGAAGGAGACCCGACCGACAGCGCGATACGCAGGACAGTTGACGGGCGCTTTTGTAGACACGGAAACCCCACACCCCCGGGAGGGACCCCGTCAGGGAGTGCGGTGGCTATGGGCTGCCCTAGGCCGATTCGCTCGCCCCTAGAGCCTCGGGATTCGCAGCTCTCGAACACAAAGAACAGCGAAGAACGCGAGAGAAAAACGGTGGAGAGATAAAACGTAGATGAAAAAGTAGTATATTGATTTGTTCGATTTTGTGTTGTTCAATCGGCCGTCACCCCCAACATATATAAGAGGCGGCTGGACTTCCCATACAAGTAAAGGATTCATCTAGGCTTTCCTTACAAGAAAAATTACATCAATTCGCGTCCTAGAGTCCTAGTTCCATTCCAACTCGGATTCAGTCTGAATCTGGCCCAACTTCTGTCTTCCTCCTTGTGCAGGCCGCCGAGCCTCCATATGACCTCCGATCAAGATGGCCCAAATAACAAACTTGTGCGCCTCGACGATACGAACAACTCTCATGTTGATCACTTTTTCAAATAAGGCCATCTTGAATACTTTTCGAGGTCGTCTTTACCTTCCAGTCGGACTCGATCTTGCGGTAGACTGAATTATCCGAGTCTTGTAGTGAATTTGCAGGCCATATACTATCTCTGATGACAATGACTCCAAAACCAAAGTTTACCGTCTTGATGATACGCACAACTTCTGTATTGAACACTTCTTCACCCGAAATCATCTTGATAAACTTTCGGGCACATGCTCAGTTTCACTTGGATTCGAGCTCATCCACTCGGATATTAGAGTCACTCAGATCGTCCGACTGGACTTTTCACTCGGATGTTAGAATCTTTCACTTGGAAGGTAATATTCCACTCGGATAGTTATATTTTCACTCGGAAGGTAATCCCTTACTCGATCGATAGGTTTTCACTCAACCTTTTACTCGATCGGTAGGTTTTCACTCGACCTTTTACTCGATCGGTAGGTTTTTACCCGAAAGGTAAGCTTTCACTCGACCGGTGAGTTTTCACTCGGATGGTAAGCTTTTCACTCGACCAAAAACATAGCCTGATCTTGATTTGCCTCCCCAAGTCTCATACGACCTCGGATTGAGACGAATTATATATGAAAATCGATCGGCTCGACGAGACGAAACTTTCTCGTGTTGAAGTTTTTCCAATTCAAGGACTTCTTAAGGGCCGAATTGCTCGCGTGACCCATCAGACAGGGCGTCTGGTACTTCGCGCCATATTTCCATTCAGTTTCGGCCTGCAGTGTATTGCCTCTAACTTTTGCATATGAACTCGGATTGAGATGATTTATATATCAAAATCGATTGCCTCGACGAGACGAAGACAATCCTTTAGAATACTCCTTCATCCAAGGTCGTCTTGAGGGCATGATCGGCCAAAACCACTCAGAATGTTGAATTTTGTCACTCGGAGTACAACTTCGGCCACCGAGATAAGGTCGAATGGCAATAGATTAAACATCAAAGTTATTCCACTCGCTGACCTGAAACTTTGCATGCTGAAAACTCTTTGACTCGAGGCCATCTTACTTGCCTTTTGTACCTTGCCAAAATCCGATGTCAACAACATGCTTCTTGTTTGAGTGCATAGGCAGAATAAAAAAAGGCAAAATAAAAAAGGGCAAACTGTTCATGCATTGTTACTTTGCATTGATAATTGTCTGCACAATATACCAGTTCTTGATGAGCACAAACACTCCTCTCGGCCACAGATTCTTATGAAAACTAAAAATCCCTCTAAATATTAAAATTTATTTTGGTACCTGCAAGGCGGGGTATTTTTTTTTAAAGATCATTTATCAAAAAGAAATTGGAAAGGGAATAAGAGATGTTGCTTCTGTAATAGCAATGAAACAATTAAACACCTTCTCTTCAATTGGCAATCTGAAGAATGGTACATATAGCTAAGGGTTTAACCCCACTAGCCACTACTAGATCGGACATGGTAGAAAATTTGTACTCAAGAGTCTATATGTATACCTAATAAGAGCATCTCCAGCCGCGCCCCCAACAACCCCCCCCCCCCGGGGCAAATTTTTAGCGTCGGTGGCCGAAAATCGGCCCAGTCGCGCCCCCAGGACCTCATTTAGCGCCGGTTTGGGCCAAATCCACAGCCGGCGATCCCGACCCGAACCCAAGCGCCCGGGTGTCACCTGGGGGCGCCGGCAGAAGCGAAAAGGGGCGTGGGGCCGCTCTGTTGACGAGAGGAGGCCCTTTTCCCGCTGTTTCATCCCGCTTCCCCCATCGGCTTCCCTCTCATTCTCCATGTACCTCGCTCTTCAGCGCTCGCTGCTGCGCATGTTCGCCATGTACCGCGACGACAACAGCGACCAAGAGTTCAAGTACCTCCACGTCTTCAAACGGATCGACAAGTGCGAGAAATGGGCGGATATCCGGCGCACCCTCGCCAAGGCCAAGGAGACATACAAACCGGACGCGCCGACGCCGGGCGCGGCCGCCGTGCGTCCGGACGGCAACAAAGGGGCCAAGAAGGCGAAACACGCCGAGTCGGCTACCGCACACGTGCAAGAGTCCATCGAGCATTGCCTCGTCGGCGCCAAGACCAGGGCCGCCCAGCGAGAAGAGAAAACTGAGGTGAGGAGGGCTTCTTTGATGATGAACAACGACGTCAAACTCGACTTGCTCCGGACCAACGTCGCCGTGAAGCTCAAAGCTCAAGACGCCAAGAAGAGGAACAACAACCTGGCTTTCTTGATGGGCGGCGCTGACATGCTCCAGAGCGGCGACGAGAAGCTCAAGGCGTGGTTCCTGGCGGAGCGCGGCCTCATCCTGAACCAGATATCGGCGACTCCAAAGACGCCGCCGCCGCTGCCGCCCAGCCCAACTGATGATGTCTCTGCGACACCCAGCAACACAGAAGCCGTGCCGACTAGTCCAGGAGCCACGCCGACTCCTCCCAGCCCGCGCACGCCGACGACGACACCGAAGGGCGACCTCGACGTTTGATGCATTCCTTTCGCGTCCTTAATTTTTTTGTGCGCTGAACTATTGCATATCCTTTCATTTAATTGCTGAACTGTGGCACTGATCGCCGAACTATTGCGACGATCGCCGGATTATGGCATTTTTTGAAGGGGAACGATCAAGTTTGAATATGGGACGCGTGGCTGGGGCCTTGGGGGTGGCACCTGGGGGCATGGCTAGGGCCTTGGTTGCCCCCAGGGTCTAAAAATCGCCGGGTGGACGCCCGAAAAGGCGCTAGCCTATGCGCTGGGGGACCGAGCGAGTGGAGATGTGATACGTATCCAACGTATCTACTTTTCCAAACACTTTTGCCCTTGTTTTGGACTCTAACTTGCATGATTTGAATGAAACTAACCCGGACTGACGCTGTTTTCAGCAGAACTGCCATGATGTCGTTTTATGTGTAGAAAGAAAAAGTTCTCGGAATGTCCTGAAAATCCACGGAGGGACTTTTTGGAAAATATAAAAAATACTGGCGAAAGAATCAAGACCAGGGGGCCCACACCCTGTCCACGAGGGTGGGGGGTGCGCCCCCTCCCCCTGGGCGCGCCCCCCTGTCTCGTGGGCCCCCTGGACCTCCACTGACCTCAACTCAAACTCCATATATTCACGTTCGGGGAGAAAAAAAAATCAAAGAGAAAGTTTCATCGCGTTTTACGACACGGAGCCGCCGCCAAGCCCTTATCTCTCTCGGGAGGGCTGATCTGGAGTCCGTTCGGGGCTCCGAAGAGGGGGATTTGTCGCCGTCGTCATCATCAACCATCCTCCATCACTAATTTCATGATGCTCACCGCTGTGCGTGAGTAATTCCATCATAGGCTTGCTGGACGGTGATGGATTGGATGAAATTTACCATGTAATCAAGTTAGTTTTGTTAGGGTTTGATCCCTAGTATCCACTATGTTCTAAGATTGATGTTGCTATGACTTTGCTATGCTTAATGCTTGTCACTAGGGCCCGAGTGCCATGATTTCAGATCTAAACCTATTATGTTTTCATGAATATATGTGTGTTCTTGATCCTATCTTGCAAGTCTATAGTCACCTATTATGTGTTATGATCCAACAATCCTGAAGTGACAATAGTCAGGATACTTTTCGGTGATGACCGTAGTTTGAGGAGTTCATGTATTCACTATGTGCTAATGCTTTGTTCCGCTTCTCTATTAAAAGAAGGCCTTAATATCTCTTAGTTTCCACTAGGACCCTGCTGCCACGGGAGGGTAGGACAAAAGATGTCATGCAAGTTCTTTTCCATAAGCACATATGACTATTTACGGAATACATGCCTACATTATATTGATGAACTGGAGTTAGTTCTGTGTCACCCTATGTTATAGCTATTACATGAGGAATCGCATCCGGCATAATTATACGTCACTGATCCATTGCCTACGAGCTTTTCACATCTTGTGCCTCGCTTATTTACTTTTACGTTGCTACTGTTACAACTACTACAAAACCGAAAAACATTACTTTTGCTACCGTTACCTTTATTATCATACTACTTTGCTACTAAATACTTTGCTGCAGATACTAAGTTATCCAGGTGTGGTTGAATTGACAACTCAACTGCTAATACTCAAGAATATTTTATGGCTCCCCTTGTGTCGAATCAATAAATTTGGGTTGAATACTTACCCTCGAAAGTTGTTGCGATCCCCTACACTTGTGGGTTATCAAGACTAATTTCTGGCGCCGTTGCCGGGGAGCATAGCTCTATTCTCTAAGTCACTTGGGATTTATATCTGTTGATCACTATGAAGAACTTGAAAGACGACTGAACTACGATTTTTCCCTCAACTATGAGGGGAGGTAAGGAACTACCATCTAGCTCTGCACTAGATTCTCCTTCTGTTTTGAGTAAGGTTGCGACTCCTAAACCTGCTACTGCTATGAATTCTAATATGTCACATGTTATTGATGATGCCACTTCTGCTATGCATGATACTTATGATGAAACTACTTCTGTGCGTGATACTACTTTGCCATTAGGTGAATTTCTTGATGAACAACTTGCTAGAGTTAGGGGGAATGAAATTATTGAAGATGCTATTATTGATGATAGTGATGATGAAAATTCTCCCAATGATTATGAATTGCCTGTTGTTCCTGAGGGTTATGTTATGAATGAAGAAGCTGCTAGAGCTATCTTTGCTTGCAATGATAGATATGATCTTAAGAAATTATTAGCTAAATGGAAGCAGTAGTCTCTTAATGCTAGAATGAAACATGAACCTGCTTTTGCTCCTTCACTTATCTGTGTTACTGATAAGGATTATGAATTCTCTGTTGATCCTAAAATTATTACTTTAATTGAATCTGATCCTTTTTATGGCCTTGAATCTGAAATTGTTGTGGCACATCTTACCAAGTTGAATGATATAGCCACCCTGTTTACTCATGATGATAAATCTTGCTATTTTTATATCCTTAAGATATTTCCATTCTCGTTAAAGGGTGATGCTAAGAATTGGTATAATTCTCTTGCTCCTGGTTGTGTGCGTAGTCCCCAGGATATGATTTACTACTTCTCTGCTAAATATTTCCCTGCTCATAAAAAACAAGCTGCCTTGCGAGAAATATATAACTTTGTGCAAATCAAAGAAGAGAGTCTCCCACAAGCTTGGGGGAGGCTTCTCCGATTACTTAATGCTTTGCCTGATCATCCTCTTAAGAAAAATGAAATACTTGATATCTTTTATAATGGACTAACCGATGCTTCCAAGGACTACTTGGATAGTTGTGCTGGTTGTGTTTTCAGGGAAAGAACAGTCGACGAAGCTGAATTACTATTGAATAATATGTTGACTAATGAAAATAATTGGACTCTTCCTGAGCCAATTCCTGAGGCAATTCCTGAACCAATTGAGCCAACTCCTGAGCCTATTCCTAAACCCACTCCGAAGAAGAGAGGTGTTTTATTTCTCAGTCCTGAAAATATGCAAGAGGCAAAGAAGTCAATGAAAGAAAAAGGTATAAAAGCTGAAGATGTTAAGAATTTACCACCTATTGAAGAAATGCATGGTCTTAATATACCGCCTGTTGAAGAACCACATTGTCTTGATAACCCGACGCAGGTAGTAAACGTAAATTCTCTCTATATATATGATAAAGTTGAAATCCCCTCTACTAAATTTCATAGCCCTTGCTTAGATGAATTTGATGACTTTATGGCTAGACAAGAAAGTTTTAATGCTTATGTTGGCAGATAGTTAAAGAATAATGCTTTCGAGATAGGACACGTGAGCGATAATATGGCTAGAGTTAAAGGTGAACTCAAACTCGTTAGCAAATATGCTTCTATGCCCGCTCTGTTCCCCATCCCACTCGCCACAAACTCCATCCCCAGTCCCCCATCCCTGCTCGCCTGCTCGCCATCGAGCGCCGCCAGCCCGGCCCCCGTCGCGCCCGGCGTGGCCGCCCCGTTCCCCATCCCACTCGCCACCGGCGCGGCCGACCCATTCCCTCGTCCTCCCGACGCGGCAGGCCCCGTCACCAGCCGGTCCGGCACGGCCCCATCACAAGCCGCCCCGACCAGGTCCATCGTTGCCCCCGGCGCCACCGGTCACCGCTGACCACGCCGGCCTCTGCGCTTCGGAAGGAAACCGCATTGACGCCTCGCGATACCGGCATGGCCGGCCACATCCTCCGTCGCCCCCGGCGCGGTCGTCATGTCCCCCGTCGTGCTCGGAAGGTCTCCTCCCCATCAACTGGCCGTGACACCACAAGCTGCTGCACACTGGAATGGCCTCCTCCCCATCAACGCTTCGCTCCACTGGCCGCATCGGCTTCTGCCCGTCGTGGTCGAAAGGTGGCCATGCAAGCTTCGGGGTTAAGTTGGCAGCCCTGTGTAATCTGATTTTTTTTGTCTTCGTAGATGATTGTCAGACTACTGAATGATTGATTGTCAAACTACCGAAACGCAAGTGAAGATTTTTCCTACGCCTTTTTATTAGCTGTTTTTATAATGAGCAAAAAAATCCTATGCCTTCGACCATCTAGGGCCTCTGTACCTGGATTATTGCTACCTATATTTATTTAAAATAATAAAAGACTCTTTGCCGTATGGGATGTATGAGGCTGACGCCACAGGCATAGTCTAGCTGACGGCAAAGATGGTTTTCTTTGCTGTCTGCTACTACTAAGCTTGACGGCAAAGAGAGAGTTGGCTGACGGCAAAGTCTTTGCCGTCTTCCTTATAAAATGCTGACGGCAAAGTATTCTTTGCCGACTTATCTTTGCCGTCTGAGTTTGCCGTCTGCTTCCTGACGGCAAAATCTTTGCCGTCTGGATTTAGATCTTTGCCGTCTGGAATTCACAGACGGCAAATTACCTATTTCCTGTAGTGAGGACACAGTGAAGATTTTGAACGAGTTTCAAATAGAACGCACATGAAGAATTTGTGAATAGATTGGGTTGAGTATAGCATAGAGGGGGAAGGGTCCGATCACATTCACTTAGCAGAAAATGTAACTTGAAGAAATAGGCATAAGTGAATGTTGTAGAGGACTAATTTTTCCTACTACCGGGTGTAGTTACTCCCACTTTTGTTTTATACGTTTTAGGTAGTATCTATCATATTGGAGTATATCTACGTGTAGTATGTAGTATATAAACATGTTTTGATAGTATATATACTATTTTTTAGGTAGTATGTATTATATTTTGAGCATACTCTTTTTTATGTACAAATATGTACGTATTTCACAAATATGATAAAAACATATGCTCACATGCAATTTTTTCACATAACTCGCTTTGGAGTATCTTAGATATAGTATATGAACATATTAAAAATGATAAATTAGTATATATACTATCCTATGGTAGTATATGAGAAATGGGTGTAACTACACCCGGTAGTAGGATGCATTTTCCCTATATATATATATATATATATATATATATATATGGGCTATTTTGCTACAAGTAACAGAAAATTATTCTGTTACCCTTTTTGAACTGACGGTTTCTGGTGGTTGTACTGATGTTTTCGAAGCGGTTGAACTGATGCTTTCAGTTTTGTTTAACACATCGTCTTCTTTAGTTCAAAAACTTTTTATAATTTTTTTGTCGAAACGGGGCGTGTAATATATTGTTGGAAAGCTCTTGACAACCATATTTCAAGTAAATTGAACGTTTTTTTCAAAATCATTATGGTTTAAGAGCAGTTTTGAAAAAAATCGTTTTTTTCAAAACCGAAAACGTGAATCGTGTTTCGGACTCAATTTTCAAATTGTTTGTCGAAATTGAGCAAATAAGATGGAGTTGGAAAGCTGGTGAAAATCCGCATCTTCCATATATGTATAGTTTTTTCTAATTCTATATGATTTAAAAGTAATTTGAAAAACGGTGAAATTCTGGGTGAAACGTATTTTCGCGATTTTTTGCAAACGGTTCGTCGGATTGACGCAAATGATACGGCGTTGGAAATCTATGGAAAATGCGCAACGTTTTTGTATATAAATGTTTTTCTAATTCCTTACAGTTTAAAAACGAATTCGAAAACGGTCAAATTTGATTTTGAACGCGATTTTTTTAAAAAAGTTTTTGAAATATGGCAAATAATATACCGTTGGATAGCTATCGAAAATGCAAAACTTAGTCATGTTGAACGTTTTCTCTACTTCGCAACCGTTTAAGAGTAATTTTGAATACAGCATGACCGATCATGCTGTTTTCCTGTCTGAAAAACAGAGTAGTCGTACTGATATATGTGTACGTTTGTACTGAGCTATTTTTTGTAGAGTAATTTTGAATGGTTCCAAAAAAGGGCACTTGTACTGATGCTTGCATAGGTTTGTACTAAGCGTGTTTTCACTAACTAGACTTTGCTCTGTTTTGCTCATAAGTTTTCAATGGTTTATTGTATCGTCGCCCCTGTACTTGCATGGTTTATATCATCGAACTGAATGATATTTTTTCAAAAAAAAATGTTTTTTTAATTTTTTTTGAACTAAACTTTTTTTTACAATGATGTTCTGAACTTCTCTTATTTTACGACTTGTACTTTTCTCATTTGAATTGCATGGGGTTTCTTTTTTGCTTGAACTTTTACAAGTTGAATTTCTGTCATTTCTTTTATTCCGAACGGACTACCATTTTTAACTTGTACTGATCAATATTTTTAATTCAACCATTTTTATTTCTAGAACGGACGAATTTATGTTTGAGAAAAAGAGTACTTGAACGGATGTATGTATGGTTTTATACTGAGCGTGTTTTCACATCCTGAGCGTGTTTTGTGACGATATTCTAGACTTCTCTCATTTTGAACTCAGCTCCTTAGCGACCGGCCACAAAACAAGAAGTTGTACTGTTGAGCACAGCTCCTTGAGCGACCGGCCACAAAACAAGAAGTTAAGTTGTACTGTTGAGCAGGATGTCCCCGACCCCGACCGCGTAAGTACTTAGTATGACGATGTATTAGTACTTAGTATGAGACACTTGTGTTGTTTTCCTGTCAGAAAAAACAGAGTACTGGTCGACGGGGGCGCCATGGTCCGGAGGTGGTGCGCGACGGCGGGCGCCATGGTCGGGATCGACGACGGTACTGGTCGCGCCGGCCCGGTGGCGCAACGGTGGTGGGTGGGGATGAGGGTCGCCGAAGATGGGGGTTGTCGGGGCTGGGGCCACTAGGGATGGGGGTCTTCGTGGATGGGGAGCACCGGGGCTGGGGGTGCTGGGGATGGGGGTCGCCGGGGGTGGGGTTCACCGGAGCTGGGGCTCGCCGGGAGAGGAGGCCGGACGACAGCGCGATGGTGAGGAGGCCGGCCAGTGGCGCGGTGGGGAGGAGGCCGCTCAGAGACGCGCTGGAAGGAGGCCGGCCGGCGGCGCGGGGGGGGGGGGGGTGAGGGGGGGAGGAGGCCGGCCGGCGGCGCGGGGGTGAAGGAGGCCGACCGGAGGCGCGCTGGGAGGAGGCCGGCCGACGGCGCGGTGGGAAGGAGGTCGGGCGGCGGTGGGCATGGGGAGGGGGTGGTAAGAAGGATCTGCGGGGGGATTAGGGTAGTTTTCTTCTTTTGGGCCGGCCGCGCCTTATAGGGACCGAGGGTAACAGAATAATATTCTGTTACCGGTAATAAAATAGTCCAGCCCTATATATATATATATATATATATATATATATATATATATAGCCAATGAAGAAAGACGACGGAAACAGTGAAGATTTTGCAAAGTTGAAGAATTTGAAAAACTGAGGAATTTCAAAACTGAGGAAAAACTCAAAATTGAAGATTTTCAACTTTTTGTCGTGGCGTGACCCATCGTATAAGAATAATGATTTCAGACACCGCATACAATTGTCGTAGGGTTCTGAGAATCAAATTCTTCATTAATTTCTTCACACTTAGAGTGTAATTCTCCATTGATTGAAGAAAAAATGTTTCTTCATGTGTTGCACATCTAAGTCATCAATTTTGCATAAGTGTTAGGATGTGTGTCCTTTTCAAAGAACATTCGAAGATTCTAAGATATTTAGCTCACACCGCAACTTGCTGAATTTCTTCTCATCCAAGGGCTTTGTGAAGATATCGGCTAGCTGTTCTTCAGTCTTCACATGTTCAATAGCAATGTCGCCCTTCAACACATGATCACGAAGAAAATGATGATGGATCTGAATGTGCTTTGTCTTCGAGTGCTGAATTGGTTCATGAGCAATCTTGATGGCGCTCTCATTGTCACAGTAGAGAGGCGCGTTCTTCATGTTGATGCAGTAGTCCTCGAGAGTTTGCTTCATCCACAGCAATTGAGCACAGCAAGAACCAGCAGCAATATACTCAGCTTCAGCAGTAGACAGTGATACGCAGTTCTGTTTCTTCGAGGACCAACAGACCAGAGATCGTCCGAGGAAGTGACAAGTACCAGATGTTGACTTGCGGTCCACACGATCACCAGCATAGTCAGAGTCAGAATATCCAATGAGATCAAAGGTAGAGCCCTTGGGGTACCATAGTCCTAGTGTTGGTGTGTGAGCTAGATATCAAAGAATATGCTTCACAGCCTTATGGTGTGATTCCTTTGGTGTAGCTTGAAATCGGGCACATATGCAAACACTAAGCATTATATCTGGCCTACATGCACATAAGTACAATAAAGAACCAATCATGGAGCGGTATACCTTGTGATCGAAGTCAATACCATTTTCATCAGTGCATAGATGGCCATTTGTGGGCATAGGAATTTTGACTCCTTTGCAATCTTGCATGCCGAATTTCCTCAGAACATCCTTGAGGTATTTCTCCTGAGATATGAATATGCCATTGTGTTGTTGACGAATTTGAAGACCTAAGAAGAATTTCAACTCTCCCATCATAGACATTTGATATTCTTCACTCATCATATAGGCAAATTCATCACTATACCGTTGGTCAGTACAGCCAAAGATAATATCATCAACGTATATTTGACACACAACAGTTCACCATCATAAGATTTAGTAAAGAGAGTCGGGTCGAGTGAACCGGGTGTGAAGCCATTCTTCACGAAGAATTCCTTCAAAGTATCATACCATGCCCGAGGGTCCTGCTTGAGGCCATAGAGGGCCTTGTTGAGTCTGAAGACTTTGTCAGGATTCTTTGGATCTTCAAAACCTGGGGGTTGAGCAACATATACTTCTTCCTCAAGCTTACCATTGAGGAATGCACTTTTCACATCCATTTGATATAAAGTGATATTTTGATGGTTAGCATAGGCAAGTAATATGCTAATAGCCTCAAGTCTAGCAACAGGTGCAAAAGTTTCATCGAAATCAATTCCTTCAACCTGTGTGTAGCCTTGAGCTACAAGTCGTGCCTTATTCCTCACCACAAGGTCATTTTCATCTTGTTTGTTGCGGTAGATCTACTTTGTGCCAATGATATTATGTTTGCGAGGATCTGGACGTTTGACCAGTTTCTAGACATTATTGAGCTCGAACTGATGTAATTCTTCTTGCATAGCCTGAATCCACTCAGGCTCCAGAAATGCTTCATCTACCTTAGTGGGCTCTGTGATAGAGACAAAAGCATAGTGCCCACAAAAGTTAGATAAATGTGAAGCTTTTGAGCGTGTGAGAGGACCTGGTGCTTCAATGTCATTGATGATCTTTTCAACTTGCACTTCTTTTGCAACGTGAGGATGAGCTGGTTGTCGTCGAGGAATTTGATCAGCATTTTCTTCAGCACCATTTTCTTCAGCATTTTCCTCAGGTATATCAGCTCGACGATCTTCGCGTTCTGGAATGAATTCTTCAGTAGATTCTTCGGTAGGAATGACATCCTCAGTAGCCTTGAACTTGATAGAATCTTCAGGTGCTGGTTCATCTATCACAGAAGGTAGGTGCTCTGTTTGCGAGCCATTAGTTTCATTGAACCGCACATCTACAGTTTCAACAATCTACGTGCTTTTTAGGTGCCATTTATACGATAGACGCACAACCCCAAACAAATAGCAGCTGCTTGTGCGGGCCGAAGCACTGGCATCACTAAACTGACGTGCATATGTTATCTAGACACGCAGTATTTTGGGGGCCCCCTCATCCTGCTTTCTGCCTTTTCAAAACCTTCCCGGGAGCTGGTTCCATGTGCCATTATTTACCTTTTGAAAACCTTGTCTTTGGCAAGAAATAAGCACCATCGGTCGACTACAAATCGGGAGTATAAGACTCGTGTATTGTGGGCTTCTCGTTTGTGTTTGCTTACCGTGTGTTGGGGGGTGGGGGGGATGTAATACCGTCAATGTACAACTGTATGTACTATTGTAAGCTCCATTATATGTCCACCTAAATATCCAAGGAATGATTATAACATGGAGGTTTGTGAGCTACCCCCTCTCTTCCGGCTCAGAGCATGGTTAATAGTATAGTCCGCTGCTGGCAACCACATCATCTATAGCTAAGCTTATGTACTACTTTGTTGATACATGGTCCACCTTCCCCTCTCACAAAGTATCTAGGAGCGCATGCTACAGCCGGCTGTTAATCAGTAGCACGCTTCTCTTCTCTCTCATGTAACTCATCAAAAATATAATATTTAAAGTCCTACAGCCCGCCAACGTCATCCTATTATACTTGCTCTTAGATGGCTCAAATCTGAAATCTCATCAACCTAGGTAGATTGTGAGTGGGTGGCACGAGTTGTGTGGATGCAAAACTGCCAATGAAATATTTCCCACATGATTGACTCCCAAATCAATAAAGGCATGGCCCTCCCTCTATAATTGGACTTGCATGGTGCATGTAGAAAAAGATGCATGCATGACCACTAATTCTCCCCTCTCTCATCTCTATGAATTAAATATAGTGTGGGACTCAAAGCAATTTAACACAATTGGACTCAAAGTAGCCTAATATAATGACGGGGAAGCGCTAGCAATCAGACTGCTGGTAATTGGCTTTCATCAGACTAGTGCTGCATCGTTGGATTGAAGTCCTATGGAGTGTCTGATTGAGGACATGGGCCTAGGTAGTTTGCATGTGCTAGTGTACTAATTATGTTTTGTTTCTATCAATTACTCCCAGAAAATCACGCCAATAGCACTAATTGCCTTCTTACTGCTTCCTTCGTGCTTCAAAATCAGCATGACAAAAATTGTGCATCTGGCAATTCGTGTGCGGTGTGCACATCTGATGCATGTTATTTTAAGGATATGATGCATGTTCTCGTAACATATAAAATCATATCAATTCATTTTGCTTCTACTGTCCAGAAAATTTGCTTCCATGTCAACTGGAGGTTGTTTCAATTTGGTGTGATCTGCGTCCAACATGACAATTTATTTTGCATTGTCTAACCACCATGTAGACGGCTTACTTCCACTATTACAATTTCATGCTTCCATCAAACATTTTTTTTACCATTGTCACGGACTCTTTCAGACAATTAAACAAGAAATTCTTCCAAAGAATCTGGTATCTGCATCCGAATGAATAGGAATTTGCTTCCAAAGAATATGTAATTTGCATCCAAGAAATGAGCTTTTGCTTCCATAGAATTTGGAATCTGAATCCAAAGAAATCAGTATTTGCTTTCGTACAACAAAAATGATGACTTGCGTCCATACAAATATAGATTTTGCTTCCAAATCATTATGATACTATTTCCATAGACTAGGGGATCGCTTTCATGCAATTATAGATTTGTATGAATATATGTCTCAGTTTAATATATGCTTTGCTTCTGTGGTGGTGAGGAAGCAGCACATCATCTACCACGGTGACACAAATTGCAAGCAAAAATACAAGGACTTGTCCCGTCGCCATGTGCACGGACGTGTTGCTTCTTGCTAACTCGTTATGTGCTTCCTGCAATCAGAGTAAATAATCATGCGACGGTGTTACGAAAATCTGACGAACAAATCCAAGAGACACAGAGAAGAACTCTACAACTACAATGCTTCAAACAATGGAAATACCCCTTGCATTGGCGATTGACACACTAACCAACTACCCAAAGGTGCGATGCTGCTTCTTACGAATTTCTTAGGTGCTTCCTGCAATTAGAGTACATAACCATGCGACGGAGTTAGCAAAATCCTATGAACAAATCCAAGGGAAACAGAGAAGAGGAACTATACAACTACAATGCTTCAAACAGTCGTATAAGAACTGAAGAAAAACTAGAAATGTTTGGCCAACACAGGGGATGGATATTTTGACTCACAAACATATAGATTGATCTGTGTTATTATTTTGGCATCTGGAAGCAAATAAAATAGAGTTCAGAAGCATCTACGTAGCATTATGGATGCTAGATAACTAAGAAGCACGAACATATTAGTTTGGAAACAGATCTATACTTCGATGGATGAAATTTGAGATCATGTCGATAACTAATATTTCCGCCAATATTGTGAATCAGATTATTGTGATCTGCATAAGAAATGAACACAAGATTATAGATGACATAGTGATCCTTTACGCATCGGGTATAACATTGATACACTAGACCATGGAGACGTGCGTTGCTGCGCCCGTCCATCTTCAACAAAAAAACTACTATATAGTTGAAATGGATGAACGATTAGCCCGTGCGGCCAAAACCCATATAATGACATGGTACATGGCATAATTATTTGAAGTTATAGCCGATCCACTTGCATATTTATTTGATGATGGTATTTCACATATTTGAAATAGTTAGCATACTTGAAGTTAGAACTGACCCGTTAGCATATATGGATTGGCAGTATTGGGTTAGACCTTTTGTAGTTAGAACAGGTAGAGTTTCCTCCTAAATCTTCGTTGGTGCTATTCTATATGTATGGGCTATATAAATAGGAGCACCAAATATGTGTCTTAATATACATGTCCACATAGCATCGAGATCAAGATGGCTATGGTAGTATTCCTATATAAAAAGAAACATTGAGAAAACACAAGCATGAACAATAACTGATCCTTTGCAGCATAATATAATATATGTTTATTTGAGATCATGTCGATAACTAATATTTCCGCCAATATTGTGAATCAGATTATTGTGATCTGCATAAGAAATGATCACAAGATTATAGATGACATAGTGATCCTTTATGCATCGGGTATAACATTGATACACTAGACCATGGAGACGTGCGTTGCTGCGCCCGTCCATCTTAAACAAAAAACTACTATATAGTTGAAATGGATGAACGATTAGCGCATGCGGCCAAAACCCATATAATGCCATGGTACATGGCATAATTATTTGAAGTTATAGCGATCCACTTGCATATTTATTTGATGATGGTATTTCACATATTTGAAATAGTTAGCATACTTGAAGTTAGAACTAGCCCGTTAGCATATATGGATTGGCAGTATTGGGTTAGACCTTTTTTAGTTAGAACAGGTAGAGTTTCCTCCTAAATCTTCGTTGGTGCTATTCTTTATGTATGTGCTATATAAATAGGAGCACCAAATATGTGTCTTAATATACATGTCCACGTAGCATCGAGATCAAGATGGCTATGGTAGTATTCCTATATAAAAAGAAACATTGAGACAACACAAGCATGAACAATAACTGATCCCGTGCAGCATAATATAATATATGTTTTTTCTCCAGACCTGGGCAGGCCCTGGCCCACTGAGCCTTGGACGTATATAACGTACTGATGGATCTATATGGGCTTACATTCCTAGCTCGGTATGTGGAGCAGCAGCCCGAGTACGTGCGTCAGGTCGTGACGCGGTGAAAACGACGTATCGGTGCTGGTTGAGATGACCAAATGATCTGATCCGTTCCCACTTCAGATCGGATGGTTGAGGACGTCAAAACGTTGTGGTGGCTCCTAGGTAGCTGAGTTATACTGTTTAGTAATTCAACAAATTTAATCAAAGCAAGTATTGCATCCAACGTAACACAAATCAGAACAAGTGAGGAATCAAAGATTATTTCCATTTGATCGAGGATGGCGCTTCTTTCTCCTCTCGTCCCCCTCTCCCCTGGGGCGTCGCCGGCCTGCGGCTCCCCCCGTCGGCGACCCTGCCCCGTGCGGCTTCCCCTTCTCCCTCCCCTCCGAGGTCTTCTCTGGGCTCCTCGCCGGCGGCGAGCCTCGTCCTACCCATCTCCCAGGCTCCCCCGCCCCGTTCTGTGGCCCTGGTTGCGCCCCGGGCTAACAGATTTTGGGCACTCGATTTGGAAGATTCCGGCTCGGACTCTGAGGTCCTCCCTCCTCCTTCCCGACCGACTCTGGTGGTTGGGCCTCCTGTGGCTCCGGCGGTGGGTCGTCGGCGTAAGTTTGCTCCGGGTGGTAGGGGGCAGCCAGTCGGGCCCGGAGTGGGCATGGATGGCTGGTGTCGCGTCTCTCGTGGCCGCCGACGTGCTGCGTCCTGGCCTCTGGATGGGGCGGTGTTGGGCTCCGGTGAGGCGGCGGTGGTGTCGCCGGCGTCCTCCTCTCCGGCGGGTGCCCTCCCCGACTCGCCGTCGGCCGCGGCTTCCGCCTCTCCGGCGGCGTCGGTGCCGGTGTCAACCCTAGATCTGGGATCGGGGCTGGCGCTGGTGCCCCTGCCTGGGCCGCGGGCTCCTTTGGCTGATGTTGGGCCAGGTGGGCCTGTTTCGGCCCCTTCGCTGGCTTCTCCTGTTGATTCCCTCCCCCCTCCTGTCTGTGGCCCCTGGGCCGCGGTTGGCCCAGGCCCAGCCCACTCCTCCCGCGTTCCCCCTTGGTGAGCATGACCTGGCTCGTTCCGGCTATTTATGGGTTCGGAAGGGTGCGGTTCCCCCTTTTCTAGGGTTTCCGGCTTCCTCCTCCGATTTGCGTCGGCGCTGCCTGCCCATCGGTCGTTTCGTCAGATCTGCTCCTCCCCCTCCGCTCTCTCTCTCCTTCGCGGAGGTGGCCGCGATGGATCGATCTCGTGGGTCCTCCAGCGAGGCGGTCTCCGGCCAGAAGCGGGGGCGCGATGGTCCCGGCGAGGATGCCGCAGATCTAGAGTATGAGGCAGCTCTCCGTGCTAAGCTTCAGGCCTCGCTTGCTCCAGGTGCGGGGGCTGTGACGGCGTCGGCCGGTGCGTCCCCCCGTGCCTCTGGATCTGGCCCGTCGGACCCTCCGCCCCCCGCGCATGGTGCTCCGGTGGCTGCTGGCGACCCCTGGGAACTGGCGGCGTTGGGGAGTCGGGCGGGCTCTTCGGGGCCGGCCCCGTCGCCTCCTTCATAGGGTGCTGTCCCCCGGGGTGGCGGGCCATCGTGGGCGCCGGCAGTGGCTGGTGGCGGTCCGTCTTTCTTCGTTCCTCGAGGCACGTCGGGGGCCCCGGTTCGTCATCCAGTTGGATCTGCTGCGGGGCGTGGCGCCGACTCTGGTTCTGGTGCGTCTGGTGATGGAATTCTCCCTCCTCCTCCCCCTCGTGGTCCTGGTCGCATCCCCACTCATTCTCAGGTCTCCAACCCCATCCTTACCTGCTTTGCGTGTCATCGCCCTGGTCACTTTCAGTCTCGCTGTGAAAATCCTCCATTCTGCCTCATATGCAGGGAAGACGGCCACCTCACGGTGGACTGTCAAAACCGTGTCAAACCTCCTGCTTTCGTTCACTATGGTGTTGGCCTTCCTGGTTGCTCGTTTTTTGCCCTAGATAGGGAGGTCCCTGAAGCAACTCCTATTCCTTCGCTTTCCAATGTTGGCGTCATATCTTTCCAGGATAAGCGCATCTCTCCCCAGGTCCTTCTTGATGAACTTCGGTTACGAGATGAGGGCGGGTGGGACTGGCAAATCCGTCAGCTGTCTGAGTTTGAGTTTGCTACTACTTTCCCTTCTAAAGAAAGTCTCCGCATGATCTCCTCCTGTACTGGCTTCACGCTCCCTTTGAATCAACTGGTGGTCTCGGTTAAAACTGCGTCCAATGGGTCCAAGGCTATCTCCTCTTTGTCTGATGTGTGGGTGCTTGTTGATGATGTTCCTCCTAACATGCGCACCACGGCTTTCCTGATGGCTTTTGGGGTCCTCCTCGGGAAGCCGATCGACGTGGATCAAGCGTCTTTGTCAATCCTTGGGCCAGCTCAACTCCGGATCTGTTGTGTTGACCCTGTCTGCATTCGTGGATCCATTGATGTCTTCCCAGCGGCTAGCGGTTTTCGGCTACGGGTTCGGGTGGAGGGTGCTCCGGGACCGGTGTCGCCTTCCCCTCCCCCTCCGCCCCCGGCCTCCGGCAATGACGACAAGAGCAAAGATGGCGATGGCTGCCCAGACGACTTGATGCATGGCACAGATCATCGCTTTACCCAATCAGAGTGGGATGGGTTATCCCCTGAAGACCAAGATCTGCTGAAGGACAGTGCTCCGGTGGGCCGTGGGGCACAGGACTCGATGCCTGACTTGGGGGGTGGGGCCGCGGCCTCTGGTGGGACAAAGGGCACACCTCTCTCGGCGGCGTGCTCTAATCTTCCTGCTCGCCCCACCTCCCCTTCGCTATTTGGCATTGAAGATTTGCCCCCAGTTGGTCCGTCTGCGTCCAAGAAGAGGAAGAAGTCGTCAGTCAAGAAGTTTTCAGCAAAGAGCAGGGCGTCAGGTGATTCCAGGCAATCAGGGGCTGGGCTCTGCCGCAGGTTGGATGTGGACTTGGGTACGGCCTCGGGCCCGTCCTCAGCGGCCGCTTCCCCCAGTCGTGCTCTCCTTGTGCCTGTGCGCTCGCCGGCTTCTACTGCTTGCAAGAGCGGTCGCGTCTCCAACAGCGGCGAGTGTGTGGTTGATCGGGTGGCTCGGCATGCGGCGGCTCGGGATCTTCCTCCTTCAGGTTCGCGCCCAGCTCCGTCCTCTTCCTTTCCTAATGGTCTTTCCCCTGTTCGTTTAGTTCTCCCTTCACATTCTGATGAGCAGCTGCTTAAGATTTTAAATGATGTTGGTATTTGCTTAGATTCTAGTTTGGGATCCCCTTCTTCTCTACTTGAGGTGATTAGGGCAAATGAATTAGCTCAGGCTGACATTGCTAAAGCTAAGGAGGCTGGGGTAGGTGTGACTGCCCCACTAGTTGTGGCCGGTGGGGATGTGGGGGAAACAGACAGGTGTCTGGTCTCCCAGGTGGTTCAGAAACGAGGGGCTGGGAAGCGTGCTAAACCCTGTATGGCTCCGTGCAGGTCGAGTCTCAGAATTAAAAACCTCTCCTTCAAATAAAGGCCTTATTCTGGAATATTAGAGGTTTCTGCACTAGGGGGCGCAGGGACCAGCTTAAAGATTTGGTGCGTTCTGAAAATGTTGATTTTATTGGCCTTGTCGAGACCCTGAAACCTTCTTTTTCCCTGAGTGAACTCTCGGCTGTTGCTGGGATATATAGATTTAAATGGAACTATGTGGCCACTATTGGACAGTCGGGTGGCATTCTCCTTGGCACCAAAAATGGCGTTTTCGACTTTGTTGCTTTTGATCATGGCGTTTTCTGGGCCAGCACGGTGGTTTCCCATCGTACTCTCAACTCTCTTCTCGAGATCATGGTGGTGTATGGCCCGACAGACCACTCTTTGTCTTACATTTTTCTAGATGAAATTTATAATAAAATTGATTCATGTCAGCTGCCCCTCTTGATTGGGGGTGACTTTAACCTGATGAGATATCCTTCTGATAAGAGCCCCTCTAACTTTTCTTGGCCTCTAGCTGATGCCTTCAATGCTTTCATCAGGGATACGACTATTCGTGAAATACCTAGGGTTGGGGCCCGCTACACCTGGACTAACCGACAAATCTCCCCCATTCGCTCTGTTCTTGATAGGGTTTTCTTTGTCCTAGTTGGGATGCGATGTTCCCTCGGGTGAGCCTACGAGCTCTGGCCATTGTAGGTTGTGATCACGCCCCCCTAATCCTTGACGATGGGTCCCGTGTGGTTGGTTTTCCGAGGTTTGAATTCGATGCGTCTTGGCTACTAGTGGAGGGTTTCCCCACTCTGTTGGCTCAGAAGATTACGGCCTTCCTATCCTCTACTCGCCGTTCTTTTGGCCCAATGGATGATTGGCATCAATGTTCTTATTTCCTGCATAGATTCCTTAGAGGCTGGTCTAAAAACTACTATGCTGAGTCAAGGCGTGACAAAGCGAGGCCGGTTGCTCAAATTGGCGATCTCGATAATCGTGCGGATAGATCTGGTCTGTCCGAGGCCAAATGGCAGATTCGTTATGGCTTAGAAGAGGCACTCTTGGATATTCATCGGCAGGAGGAAGTGTACTGGAAGCAAAGAGGCACTATCAATTGGTCTCTAAAGGGTGATTCGCCTACGGCCTATTTATTTGCTATTGCAAATGGTAGACGTCGGAGATGCTTAATCGATAGCCTACTGATCGATGGTGTTAGGGTTACTGACCCCTCGGTCATTCTTCGCCATGTCGTTCAATTCTTCTCTAACCTGTTAGCGGTTAAACCTGAGCTGGGCTTTAGGCTAGCTCCGGCCTTCTGGTCTCCTCTTGAGCAGATATCGAGCGTTGAGAATAATTACCTGCCGACCCCCCCTTCTGAAGAGGAAATCTTCGAGATGATTCAGACTGCCAACTCTAATGCGGCTTTAGGTCCTGATGGCTTCTCCATTCCTTTCTTTCGGCAATTTTGGCCTCAGCTAAAAGGCCTTATTAAGGCAATTATTCAAGGGTTTTGGCCGGGCACTGTTGACATCTCGAGGCTCAACTACGCGGTTCTCACCCTCAACCCTAAGATCAAAGGTGCTGACCGATCTCTCAATTTAGGCCCATTGCTCTGATTAACAACTTTGCGAAGTTTCCCTCTAAGGGCATGGCCACTAGGGTCTCTCCGATTGCCCATCGGGTCATTAGCCCTTTCCAATCTACGTTCATTAAGGGGAGATTCATCTTGGATGGGGTTTTATGCTTACATGAGATAATTCATGATCTGCGGTTTAAGGGAACCAAGGTTGTGGTCCTTAAGCTCGATTTTGAAAAGGCTTACGACTCGGTGAGTTGGAATTTTCTCCGCCAAGTCCTACTGTCTAAGGGCTTTGAAGGTTCGGTGGTGCACCGCCTGATGCATCTTGTCTGTGGTGGGCACACGGCTGTGGCTGTGAATGGCCAATCTAGTATTTTTTTGCTAATGGCAGGGGCCTTAGACAAGGGGATCCGGTGTCCCCTTTGCTTTTCAATTTTGTTGCCGATGCTCTATCTCAGATCCTCTCTCGTGCCGCATTGGCTGGGCACATTTCCCAGGTTAGCTCTCACCTTGTCCCTAATGGCATTACTCATCTTCAGTATGCGGACGATACCATCATTATGGTGGAACTTAACGAGACTAGTCTCACAAATTTGAAATTTCTTCTTCTTTGCTTCGAAGCTCTTTCGGGTCTTAAAATTAACTTCTCTAAGAGTGAGGTCATTGTGACTGGGGTACCTGATTCGGAAGCGCAACGGGTGGCACATCTCCTGAACAACTCTCTAGGGTCTTATCCTCTCAAATATTTGGGCTTACCTATCTCCCCGTTTAAGCTCTTGGCAAAAGAGTTTGCCCCGATAGTAGCTAAAGTTGGCAATAGAGTTCTACCATGGAGAGGCCGTTATTACACTCAGGCGGGCAAGGTTGCCCTAACTAACTCGTGCCTCTCTTCTTTTCCGATGTTCCTAATGAGCTTCTACCTTCTGTCCGGAGGGATACACAATGGTTTCGACAAGCATAGGGGTGCCTTTTATTGGAACTCCGCCGACAATAAACACAAATATAGAATGGTTAAATGGAACCTCATCTGTCGTCCTAAGGACAGGGGGTCTTGGCATTATAAATACGCGGGTCATGAACAATTGCCTTATGATAAAATGGTGGTGGAAGATAATGTTTCTTGAGGAGCGTCCTACTTGGATATCGATTCTTAAAGCTAAATACTTCCCTTCCTAGAGCCCTATGTTCGCCTCTGCTTTTGGTGGTTCTCAATTTTGGCATCAACTTGTTAAAGTGTGAACGATCTTCCGGTCCCTTGTTAAATTTGTCGTAAAAAATGGGAAGTCTACTCGTTTCTGGTTAGATTGGTGGGTCAGGGATACCACGCTTGCGGTTGCCTTCCCGTCTTTGTTTTCTTATTGTACTGATCCCGAGATCTCTATCTTTGAGCTCTCGGTTCAGGGTTGGGTTTTAGATTTCCGGCTCTCTCTTTCCCCTGTGGAGTTGGAAGACTGGCAACGCCTTACTGCTTGCTTCCCTTTGCTCTCGGAGGAAGAGGACTCCGTTGTTTGGCCCTTTTCCACTTCGGGACATTTTTCTGTTAAATCGGCGTACTCTAAGCTTATTTCCGGCGGCCGCTCTGCTAAGTTTAAGGACATATGGTCAGCTCGCATTCCCCCTAAGATTAAAATCTTTCTTTGGCAAGCTGTCCGCTGTAAACTCCCTGTGGCTGATCAAATTAAGAAGAGAAACGGGCCGGGCTCTGATAGGTGCGAGCTATGTGGGGCTCTTGAGAATACAGAACATATCTTTTTTCATTGCTCTTTAGCTAAATTCATTTGGAGTTGCATCAGACTTTGGCTTTGTGTCAATTGGAATCCATCCTCTTTTGAGGACCTGAGGCAGTATATTAATTCTCTATCAGGCCAGTCTAAGAGGGTGTTCTTGGTGAGCTGGGCTGCGATCGGTTGGTCGCTTTGGACTACTAGGAACAAGTTCACGATTGAACACATTTTCCCGGCTAACCCTGTAAGCTGCTTATTTAAAGCCAATGCCTTTTTGCAGCAGTGGAGATCATTGACTAAGGAAGGGAACCTTCAGGCGTTCAACGACATGCTATCTAAAATGAAATCTACGGTGTCTTCCCTGTTGTGGTGCTCTTCGAGGACGGCTTCCTAACTCCCTTGCTGCTTTTCTGATGGACTGCTGGCCTGCGTGCCATGTTAGGCTGGTTGCCTTGTATTGATACTTCGGTCCCTTAGTTCGTTAAACTTATGTGGTGTTTCGTGCTGGTGTTATAACTCTGCCTGGTGGCTTTATCTATAAAGTTGGGCTATCGCCTTTTCTCTAAAAAAGGAATCAAAGATGAGATGAACCGGGCCCTAGGTAGGGTGAGTATATACCGGGGGGAGGCCAGGGATTCACATGCAACTTCTTTGCCGATCCGATACGGCGCACCGACGAGGTGGGAGCGATTGTAACGGGATTAATCTAGCGGGGACCCTTGGTCGCGAAGGGGGCCAGGCCGAGTGTGTTGAGATCACAGATTGCCGGAGTAGGGGCAGGACGCTGTCGTGGTTCTAAGTCTGACAGTATAATGGGGGGTAGGTATGGAGAGGCAAGATCCTAGCTATGGAGCAGTTGTACAGACAAGGGATGTACGAGTTCAGGCCCTTCTCGGAGGAAGTAACAGCCCTACGTCTCGGAGCCCGGAGGCGGTCGACTGGATTATATGTGTATAGATTACAGGGGTGCGAACCCTTTACACTGAGGAGGGGGGTGGCTTATACAGTGTCTGCCAGACCCCTCCGGCCCTCAGTTATGTAGGGTTTAAAGTACATTAAGGCTAGGCGTTATTGGTAACGCCTTACATAAAGTGTCCTAAATGCCATAAAGACTACTTAATTACAGACCGTTTGGATGCAGAGTGGCTCTTGATCTCCTGGTGGTCGAGTGATTCTTCATGGTCGAGTCCTTCGAGTCTGTCGAGTGAAGTCTCTCTTGGTCGACTGGAAGGCAGTTTCTTCTGAGGGTGTCCTTGGGAAGGGTACTTAAGATAGGTCTATGACCCTACCCTAGGTACATGACTTCATCATTAGCCCCCGAATGGATCGAGGTTTGAGTGAGGAAGGAGTTGATAATATTTCCGACCTACTTTTGTGTTCTGAACATGTCTCATCTTGGACCAATAATCTTTTTGTTGATGGTAGCAACTTTTCTTTCAGTCGCCTTGATCCATTATTTTCTCCCGTCGAGTGAACTTTTGAACTTAGTAAACTTCCGAGCGACGGATCGCAGGAAATCTTCCGTCTGACAGATTGATCTGCTGTTAGCGGATTTTGTGGGATCCGAATTTTGGGAAGCGTGCGAAGCGGGGCGGACCGTGGCGCTCGGATGGGATAAGGCGTAGACACCTCGATTTCCGTGCCGCCTTTTTTGCCACATATCACGCGTGCGCGACTGTTTCGGGATGTGATAGGATCGCCCGGGCCCACTCGTCAGCCACTCGGAAGCGTCCTTATAAAAGGCGTCGGGCGAGGGTTTTTTTAACAGTACCCCCCCCCCCCCATTCTTCCTTCTGCCCTCTCCATCTCCGCCTGCCGTGCCTGCTCTCGCCCCCGCCCATCCACTCCTCGTGCGCTTTGTCGGTGATAATGGTGAAGGAGAAGACGGCGGCTTTGGAGCGCACGAAGAAGGCGACGGCGACGGGGAAGGCGAAAGGGAGAGCGTCCAGTCGGGGCGGATCCTCGTCAAGGTCCCGCCTGCCGCAAGGTTGGGTCCAAGGGGATTGGATCCGCTCGACCATCACCGAGATGGATCTCAATGAGATGGCCAACAAGGGCTTGATCCCTCATGGGGCAGCGAGTGGCAACCGCAGCTGCAGGAGGGTGAGTGCGTTCTTCTAGCTACTCACGTAGACTGTGGGTTCTCCCTGCCTCCGAGTGTTTTCTTCCGTGGGTTCTTGAATTTCTTTGGGGCGCAACTCCACCATTTCAATCCAAATTCCATTGCCTACCTTGCTGCCTTCGTGTCCATGTGCGAGAACTTCCTGGGTTGTCGACCACACTGGGGTCTCTTTAAGCACATATTCACTTGTTGCTCACAGACAGTGAAAAAGGCGAGTCCGGATGACGATAGGACTAAGGTTATTCAGATGTGCGGGGGTCTTGGGATTCAGATGAGGAGCAAGAGTACTTTTCCGGCCATGACCCTTCCTGAGTCGGTCAGATGATGGCAGTCGACTTGGTTCTACTGCCAAGACGAGTCGACGCTGGGGCAGTCGACTGGTCTCCCTCCGTTTTCCATGGACCGAGTGAACAAGCCCTCTTCTCTGAAGGTGCTCCCTGAGGAGAAAGCCCAAGTAAAAATGTTGATGGAGCGTGTAGTCCAGCTAGTTCGGGAAGGAGTGACGGGTATGGACCTTCTGGAGGTCTTCCTTAGGCAGCGCATCCAACCACTGCAGTACCGAGGCCACCCGATGTGGCTGTACTATGGAACCGAGGATGAAACTCGGGTCCATCCAGAAGCAGTCGACGACGCCACACTGGAGAGGTGGATGACCGCGATCACAGGGAATAAGGACAACCCTCGAGGAGCCAGGAGGATTCCACCACTCTACCATTCCTACACTCCGGACACGGTATGCCCACTTTATCCTCAATTGTAATCTTGCTATACTCATTCTGCTTTTGCTGCAAATTGGTCGATTGATCTTTGTTTTGTTGTCTGCCAGGCCACCACTGAGTTATACTCGATGCCCAATGGAGCACAGACGCCAACTGAGGAGGAGGAAGGAAGTGGGGGCGAAAGCCAGGAGGAGTGGGATTCGGATGCTGTCGATGATGATGAGGGCGATGACTCTGGTGAAGACGAAGAGGAGGAAGAGGAGGAGGAAGTTGCGCCTCCTCGTTCGGAGAGACGCTCGAAGCTCGTCCATGATCCTGCAACCGAGCGCGGTAAGGGGGTCGCGACTGTCACGCAGTCGACCAAGCTCCCTAGGACCACTTCTCCGGCCCCGACTGAGAAGGCTCCGAAGCAATCCAGAGTGGCGCCGTTGAAGCTGGCTAAGGTCTTGCCGAAGATGAAGATGGTGATCCCCACTATCTCAGGGTAATGATGCTATTTGAGTTTTTCTGTTCCCCATGAACTTATTCTTGGTCGACTCATGAATCAACCGACTGACTTCTGGAACTGCAGCGCTGCTACTTCTGATACCTCGGCCAGGGCTCAAGATCATGAGATGGAAGACGCTGCCACTTCAAAACCTGGTATGACTTTCATAGTTCCGTCTTCAGTCGATTGGCTCTTTGTCTCTATTTTTGATTCTTTTCTGTAGCTCCATCTAATGTCGTTATTAACCTTCCTGACGACGACGATGAGGAACCACTAAGGCAAAGGAGGAGCAGGAAAGCATCTGCTGGCAAGGCGACTCAGGACGTGCCAGCACTCGAGATACTGGTCGCGGAGGGAGAGAACATCACTCGACCTACCATATCTTTTGCGGTGCCGTTGACGAGTGCTCGCCCCTCGTCGTCGAGTGCTGCACAGCCTTCACTTTTCTCGACCCACTACGTCCCAGAGGACCAAGCCAGTGCTGCGAAAGAAGCAATACGCCAGGCGGCAGTCATGATGGAACAAGTGAAGGCCATCCGAGAAGCCAGCCAGGCAGCCTATGACGCCAGTTCAGCTCTTCAGAGTAACGTTCAGGTCAGTCGGTCACCGCCTGTTCTGTTAGGATATGAAGTCTGAAGATTCTTCTTTCTGAAATTCCTAATGATTGTTCTACACCCACTGGGTGTGTCGATTGAAATTCCGAGTTAGTGGGGGCACGCTGAGTGCACCCACTGGGTGTAGTCCCCAAGGCTATGGTGGACTGCTGGCAGTCGACCATAGTCTTTATGTCTTAAGTTTTCCCTTTGTTCGACTAGGTCGAATGGATTCATAAACCGGTGGGGGCACGCTGAGTGCACCCATTGGGTGTAGTCCCCGAGACTGTGGTCGACTGCTGGCAGTGGACTACAGTCTGAAGAACATCTCCCGTTCTTTTTGTTGGTCGACTGGTCGACTCTAACTTGATGGAACTTAGTGGGGGCACGCTGAGTGCACCCACTGGGTGTAGTCCCCGAGTCTGTGGTCGAATGTTTGTATTCGGCCGTAGTCTTAGAAACGTATGATTTTTCCTTAGTCACTCAGAAGTGAATTGTCTTTGACATCTGTCGATTGGTTCTTCGTAGAAATCCTGCGACCTTGCGGCTCGCTATACTGAGTTGGAGAACAAACACATCCAGCTCGAGCTTGATCTGAAACTGGCCCAGGAGAATTTAACGAAGGCGAAGGAGGAAGCTAAAGGTATGTTTGGTGAGGCTTTCTCCGACTGCCTTTGCCCCTCGTTTGTTTCAAAGTCTGACCTTGCTGTAACTTTGCAGGCAAAGTGAAGGATGCCCTCAAGAAGAAAGACCTTGAGTTGGCTGAAATGCAGAAGGTGGCTTTGGAGAAAACCAAGCTCGCAGATGAGAAGTTGGCTTCGGTCACCAAGCTTGAAGAAGAAAACACCTATCTGAAAGCTGCTCTTGATGCTGCCAACAAAGAGGTCAGTCGACTGAAAAGCGATAAGATTGCCCTGAGTGACAAGGCCAGTGAGTTGGTGGGGAAGAAGAACGATCTGGAGGCTTATCTGGGCGGACTCGCCAAGAAGCTATTCCTCATGCTCGAAGGTAATCTTTTGCACCAAACAGGTATTTTAACTGTGATCTTTCCATTTGACTGTTGTCTTGACTCGGTGGTTGTGCTTGCAGAATTTTGCCAGAACTTTGAAGAGGAGACTGGTCGACTGGAGCCAAACCTGGATCCTATCAACTCTCCTGTGAAGGATGAAGTCGCCAAGAACGTGCTCCGGCTCGAATCTCGTGTTGCTGCCGTCGCTGACTATCTCGCAAGGCTGAAGGTCGCCACTTCCTGCATCGACACCACGCTCTGGCCCAGAGAGACGCTCCAGAATGACCTCGAGTCTCTGATGACTCGACTGAACACAGTCCCAAGTCGAGTGCAGGAGTGGAAGAAGTCTTCTCCAAGGTGTGGCACTGACGTTGCTCTATCTCTAGCCCGAGTTCATTGCAAGGATGCACGAGAGGACAAGATGGCGGCCCTTAGGGTGGCTAACACCAAGAAGCAGGATTTCCGGTCTTTCATGGAGACTTTCATCGCCGCTGCCACTCGGATTGCTGATGGAATCAACCTGGACGAGTTTGTTGCAACTTCCAGCCCTCCCCAGGAGGGGTAAAAAACTTCTGAGCTTCGCACTTTAAATTTGCCTCGGTATGCCGAGTGATTTTTTGTAACCGACAAACCTTAACAGGCCTAGCGCCTGAGCACTTTCGGTTCCGTTAGATGTTAACCGAACTTGGATTCGACGTTTAAATATGCTTGCATTTGGTTTGAGGTATCTTTTGCAGGTTAAAGCGAAATGCTTATTGCAATCGACTTGTTCCCCAATTCACTTAGGCAGGCACTGGGCTGTAGCTAAGTCCCCGAGTGGGAAGTCTTCTCCCCATTCGGTAGGATTTTCAAAACTTAGGCGAGCACTGGGCTACAGCTAAGCCCCCGAGTGGGAGGTCTGCTCTCCACTCGGTAGGATTTTCAAAACTTAGGCGAGCACTGGGCTGCAGCTAAGCCCCCGAGTGGGAGGTCTACTCTCCACTCGGTAGGATTTTCAAAACTTAGGCGAGCACTGGGTTGCAGCTAAGCCCCCGAGTGGGAGGTCTGCTCTCCACTCGGTAGGATTTTCAAAACTTAGGCGAGCACTAGGCTGCAGCTAAGCCTCCGAGTGGGAGGTCTGCTCTCCACTCGGTAGGATTTTCAAAACTTAGGCGAGCACTGGGCTGCAGCTAAGCCTCCGAGTGGGAGGTCTGCTCTCCACTCGGTAGGATTTTCAAAACTTAGGCGAGCACTTGGCTGCAGGTAAGCCCCCGAGTGGGAGGTCTGCTCTCCACTCGGTAGGATTTTCAAAACTTAGGCGAGCACTGGGCTGCAGCTAAGCCTCCGAGTGGGAGGTCTGCTCTCCACTCGGTAGGATTTTCAAAACTTAGGCGAGCACTGGACTGCAGCTAAGCCTCCAAGTGGGAGGTCTGCTCTCCACTCGGTAGGATTTTTACGGCGCCTCCGTGAAGGAAAAGGCGTTAATCGACCTTGTCTTTCTTATGGAGAGCACATTATACTTGTGGCGTAGCTCGGAAGGAGAGGGTGGCGGCGGCCTGCTCCTCGTCCTCCTTGCGGAGCGCACATTGTACTTGTGCCATAGCTCGGAGGAGAGGGTAGCAGTCGACCTGCACCTCGTCCTCCTTGCGAGCGCACGTTGTACTTGTGGCATAGCTCGGAGGAGAGGGTAGCAGTCGACCTACACCTCGTCCTCCTTGCGGAGCACACGTTGTACTTGTGGCGTAGCTTGGAGGAGAAGGTAGCAGTCAACCTGCACCTCGTCCTCCTTGCGAGCGCACGTTGGATTTGAACTTAGGCGAGTACTTAGACTGCAGCTAAGCCCCCGAGTGGGAGGCTGGCTCGCCACTCGGTAGGATTTTATTGAAACTTAGGCGAGTACTTGGACTGCAGCTAAGCCCCCGAGTGGGAGGCTGGCTCGCCACTCGGTAGGATTTTATTGAAACTTAGGCGAGTACTTGGACTGCAGCTAAGCCCCCGAGTGGGAGACTGGCTCGCCACTCGGTAGGATTTTATTGAAACTTAGGCGAGTACTTGGACTGCAGCTAAGCCCCCGAGTGGGAGACTGGCTTGCCACTCGGTAGGATTTTATTGAAACTTAGGCGAGTACTTGGACTACAGCTAAGCCCCCGAGTGGGTGACCGGCTCGCCACTCGGTAGGTTTTTATTGAAACTTAGGCGGAACGGATTCCCAGCGAAGCCCCCGAGTGGGAGGCCGGCTCGCCACTCGGTAAGGATTTTTTTTACAAACTTAGGCGAAACGGATTCGCAGCTAAGCCACCCATTGAGGGGGAATTTTACTGAACAAATAAAAGTGACAAAAATCATTGGGGAAATTATGACACTATTACCTTGCGAAACATGAACTACAGAAGTACTTTTATTACAACTCATCCGAGTGAATACTTAAGTGTAAAAGGGGCGGAGTAACTCCGCGTTCCAAGCTCGGGGCTCGTCGATGTTGTGCTCGACGTTGTAGAGACGGTACGCCCCATTGTGGAGAACCTTGGTGACGATGAAGGTTCCTTCCCAAGAAGGAGCAAGCTTGTATGTTTTCTGCTGATCCACTCGGAGAACCAAATCCCCTTCCTAGAAGGCTCGACTCTTCACGTTTTTGGCGTGGAAGTGACGCAAGTCCTGTTGGTAGATGGTCGATCGGATCAGAGCCATCTCCCTTTCTTCCTCTAAAAGGTCGACTGCATCCTGCCGCGCTTGTTCTGCTTCAGCTTCGGTGTAGAGCTCGACTCGAGGAGCATTGTGGAGCAGATCACTCGGCAAGACCGCTTCAGCTCCATAGACCAAGAAGAATGGAGTTCTTCCAGTCGACCGGTTAGGTGTGGTCCTTAGAACCCACAGCACCGAGGGAAGTTCATCGACCCATGCTCCAGCCGCATGCTTGAGGTCACGCATCAGTCGGGGTTTCAACCCTTTGAGGATCAAGCCATTGGCCCGCTCTGCTTGTCCATTCGACTGGGGATGGGCGACTGAAGCATAGTCGACTCGTGTGCCCTGAGATGTGCAGAACGCCCTGAATTCCTCCGAATCAAAGTTTGATCCATTGTCAGTGATGATGCTGTGTGGGACTCCATATCTGAATATCAGTTCTCTGATGAAGCTGACAGCAGTACCGGCGTCAAGGTTCTTGATGGGTTTAGTCTCAATCCACTTGGTGAACTTGTCGACTGCTACCAGTACATGTGTGAAACCGCTTCGGCCTGTTCTCAAGGGCCCAACCATATCCAATCCCCATACTGCGAAGGGCCAAAGAGAGGTATGGTCTTCAGAGCTGATGCTGGCTTGTGTGACATGTTGGAGTAAAATTGACAACCTTCACACTTGTCGACTATCTCCTTTGCCATTTCATTCGCCCTTGGCCAATAAAATCCGGCTCGGTATGCTTTGGCCATGATGGTCCGAGAGGACGCATGATGGCCACAGGTCCCCGAGTGGATGTCATCAAGGATTATCCTGCCTTCTTCTGGCGTTATGCACTTCTGACCAACTCCAGTCGCGCTCTCTCTATACAGCTGCCCTTTGATCACGGTAAAGGCCTTGGATCAACGGACGATCTGTCGAGCCTCTTCCTCATCATCCGGGAGCTCTTTTCTCAAGATATACGCGATATATGGTACTGTCCAATCGGGAGTGATCACTAAAGCCTCCATGACCTGGTCGACCACTGCCGGAACTTCAACCTCAGTCGGATCTATGGCACTCTTAGGCTGCGGAACTTCTTCGGTAAAAGGATCTTCTTTAACTGATGGAGTATGGATATGTTCCAAGAACACATCGCTGGGAATGGCTTCCCTCTTGGAACCTATCTTTGCCAAATCATCCGCCGCTTGATTTTTCAGTCGGGGTATATGATGGAGCTCTAACCCCTCAAACTTCTTTTCAAGCTTCCTCACTGCATTACAGTATCCAGTCATGGCTGGGCTTCTAACGTCCCACTCCTTCATCACTTTGTTGACCACCAAATCTAAGTCGCCGTAAACCATAAGGCGACGGACGGCGAGTGAAATGGCCATGCGCAACCCATACAAAAGGGCCTCGTATTCTGCCTCATTATTGGAGGAATCAAAGTGAATCTGGAGCACATATCTGAGCTTATCTCCTCTGGGGGAAACCAAGACTACCCCAGCACCGGAACCATTTAACATCTTAGAGCCATCAAAGAACATGGTCCAATGCTCCGAGTGAACTTGAGTCGGCTGCTGCTGTTCGATCCACTCGCCAAGGAAATCTGCTATTGCTTGGGACTTAATGGCTTTCTTTGCCTCAAACTTGATATCAAGGGGAAGGAGTTCAATCGCCCATTTCGCCACTCGACCAGTTGCATCTCTGTTGTGCAGAATCTCTGAAAGTGGAGCATTGCTGACGACTGTAATGGAATGATCAGAGAAATAATGAGCAACCTTCTTTGTGGTCATGTAGATCCCATACACAAGCTTCTGATAATGAGGATATCTTTGCTTTGATGGAGTCAAAACTTCAGAAAGATAATACACCGGGCGCTGAACTTTGAAGGCTTTCCCTTCTTCTTCCCGCTCGACCGTAAGCACAGTACTGACGACTTGTCCTGTGGCTGCAATATAAAGCAACAGAGGCTCTTTGCTGATTGGAGCAGCAAGCAATCGCTGGGTGGAGAGCAGAGCTTTTAGCTCGGCAAACGCTGCATCAGCTTCTGGAGTCCACTCGAACTTGTCTGCCTTCTTCATCAGTCGGTAGAGAGGCAATGCCTTTTCACCGAGTTGAGAGATGAATCGACTTAACGCGGCCAAGCATCCAGTAAGCTTCTGGACATCGTGCACCCGCACGGGGCGTTTCATTCGGAGTATAGTGCCGACTTTTTCTGGGTTAGCATCGATTCCTCATTCGGAAACGAGAAAACGAGTAACTTTCCATTAGGAACTCCGAATGTGCACTTTGATGGATTGAGCTTGATATCATACCTCCTGAGATTGGCAAATGTTTCAGCGAGGTCAGTCAACAGGTCGGAACCCTTTCGCGACTTGACCACAATATCATCCATGTACGCTTCCACATTCCGACTGATTTGAGTGAGTAAACACTTCTGAATCATTCTCATGAACGTGGCTCTGGCATTCTTGAGGCCGAATGGCATGGTGACATAGCAGAAGCACCCGAACGGAGTGATGAAAGCTGTTTTGATCTCATCGGGTCCATACAGACGGATCTGATGGTACCCGGAATAGGCGTCTAAAAAAGACAATCTCTCACACCCCACGGTCGAGTCGACAATCTGGTCAATGCGAGGGAGAGGAAAATAATCTTTCGGGCAGGCCCGATTGATGTGTTTGAAATCAATGCACATGCAGAGCGACTTGTCCTCCTTGGGAACCATGACGACATTGGCGAGCCACTCGGAGTGGTATATCTCTCGGATAAACTCTGCCGCCAACAGTCGAGCCACCTCCTCGCCAATGGCCTTTCTCTTCTGGACGGCGGACCGTCGAAGATGTTCTTTGACAGGTTTTGCTGTTGAGTCGACTCTAAGGCGATGCTCAGCCAGTCCCCTGGGAACACCCGGCATGTCAGCAGGCTTCCATGCAAAGATGTCCCAGTTCTCACGGAGGAACTGGATGAGCGCTTCTTCCTATTTAGGGTCGAGTGTTGTGGAAATATGGTTCGGAGCTGCATTGGGTCGATCGGGTGAATGTGAACAGGCTTCGTCTCACCGGACGACTGAAATGCCGATTCTGTGGCAGGCTTCTTGGCCCGCAACAAATCACTCGGGTCTGCATTCTTCTTGTATCCCTCCAGCTCTACCATCGTTATCTGGGAATCGGCAATTTTCGTGCCTTTCTGAAAACACTCTTCTGCCTTCTTCCGATTGCCAGTGATAGTGATCACACCCTTGGGGCCGAGCATCTTCAGTTTGAGGTACACGTAACATGGTCGAGCCATGAACCGTGCGTAAGCTGGTCGCCCCAAAATGGCGTGGTAAGCGCTCTGAAAATCCACGACTTCAAACGTCAGCTTCTCCTTGCAGAAATGCTTTGAGTCACCGAACACCACGTCCAGGGCTATTTGGCCGAGTGACTCAGCCTTCTTTCCAGGTATAACTCCATGAAAACTCATGTTGCTGGTGCTCAGTCTAGACATCGGAATGCCCATTCCTTTCAGTGTCTCCGCATACAATATGTTCAGTCCGCTACCACCATCCATTAGCACCTTCGTCAGTCGAGTGCCCTCAACGACCGGGTCGACCACCAAAGCTTGCCTCCCAGGAGTGGCTATATGAGTCGGGTGATCGGACTGGTCGAATGTAATGGGAGTTTGGGACCATCTCAGATAACTTGGCGTCGCCGGGGCGACCATATTGACCTCTCGGTTGATAACCTTCAATCGGCTCTTGCTTTCTACATCAGCGAAGATCATCAGAGTGGAATTAACATGAGGATATCCTCCATCACTGTCTTCCTTGTCCTCAGCTTTGTCCGACTCCTTTTCCTTGTCCTTGGGTTGTTTTCCTTGGAACTGCTGGATCTAGAGCCGGCACTGGCGAGTGGTATGCTTCGGGTAGATGAACCTCTTCGTCTTTCTTCGTGTGGATGTGACACGGCAGATCCATCGCGTCATTTCCTTCTTTATCCTTCACCTTCTTGGGATTCCAGGATCCTTTGGGTTTTCCCTTGAACTTGCCCTGAGTCATGGCCAGAGCCTCTCCAGGAGCCACTGGCTCGGCTTTCCGCTTCTGCTTTCGACTGGAGTTTCCTTTCTCCGACTGACTCGGCTTGTACTTGCCGCTCCGGAGTCGGTCCTCCTCTTCACCATTGGCGTACTTGGTGGCAATTTCCATCATTCGACTCAGGGTCATATCTCCGGTCCGCCCAAACTTCAAACTTAACTCTCTGTTCTTAACACCATCCTTGAAAGCACAGACTGCCTGATGATCAGACATGTTCTCCACGGTATGATGCAAAGTAATCCCTCTCTGAATGTAATTTCTTAAGGTTTCATTCGACTTCTGCACGCAGACTTGCAGCTCTGTCAATCTGGCTGGTCGCTTGCAGGTTCCCTCAAATGTCCTGACGAACACTCGGGAAAGATCTTCCCAAGTGTAAATGCTGTTTGGAGCTAACTGATTCAACCACGCCCTGGCTCAACCTTCCAACATGAGTGGTAAATGCTTCATAGCCCCTTCATCATTTCCGCTGCCAATCTGCACCGCCACTCGGTAGTCTTCAAGCCAAGTTTCAGGCTTAGACTCACCGGTGAACTTACTTACTCCAGTCGCCAACCTGAAGTTGGGGGGAATCACCGCGGCTCTGATAGCCCTGCTGAAACATTCTGGACCTGAAACATGTACCCGGCTGCTAGTGGACGCATCTCTGTCATGGCCACCTCGATGAGCTCTATTCCGATCGACCAGGCCTTGCACGATGATGGATCGCGCGTCAAAGCCTGGTTCCCTGGGGTCGACCGGAGCTCTTCGCCTCACACTGAGCCGGCGCCTGTCATCTAGCTGCCGAGGAGCGTAAGACCAACCTCTTGGGGGAGGAGTGGGCACTCGACGCCTATCATCACGATCGTATCGGTCATCATATTGGTCACGTCGATTCTCGCGTCCCTCACGCCGCGGAGGCGATCTAGGGCTGTGAGCCCACTGAACCGTATTCGCAGCGACGGATCGACTGCGAATCCTGTTGCGTGACTGTGACACGGCTGAATTCTGATCTCCTGCTGCTCGGAGCAAGTCTCTAATCTTCATCAAGCCTCTGCCAGCCTCCGACTGAGAGGGCTGAATTGACTCTGCTATACGGGCTGCAGCTGCTAAATTCTGAATCGGGGTTCGATATACCTGAGTCGGCTGTGGGAAGAGTTGACGTCGACTGGAGTCGGGCACTCGTTGCCGCGTGCGCTCGTCGAGTGCTCGCTGGATGTTCTCCAGACGAGTGTGTTCAGCCAAGTTGGGAGTATGCAGGGCATCCATGTTCCTGCGGCGAAGTTCTTCCCTTTGCAGGGAATTAAGTGGCTCGGGTTGATATTCCTCATGGGCTTGAGCGGGGTCGCCTCCACCGTCCATCCCGTCGTCGCGGGGGAAGCCGGGAGGGCTACGAGGCCCGTTGACCATCAAGACCTCCGCCGCCGGATCGCTGCTGTCGCACTCGGATGCGGTCTCTACGGAGCCAGTCGACAGATCAAACAGGCCGTAGAGGGATTCGTCGGGCTCGATTGCCGCGACTTGGGTGGTGGCCGACTGGCGAGCCACCGCGTGTCTCACCCACCGCTGGAGCCTCGACCGACCAGAGAGCTTGCGCTGGCGGGAGACAGGGAGGGAGGACGACAGGGCTGTCGACCGATAAGGAGTCGACGGTTGCCGCAGCAGAACGCCGCGGACACATGCCCGAAAATGCGTCGCGCCGCGGACGGGGAGCGCGTCGATGTCGAGTGGAGCCTCCTGAAGCCAAGCGGAGTCGTCGGCGATGAAGGTGAGCGCGCCGAGACGGATCTTGCGGCCCTCGACCAAAACTCCACCAGAAACCATGATGAAGGCAATCGGAACAATGGCAACTTCTCCAAAAATCGCTAAGACACCTGCCCCAAGGTGGGCGCCAACTGTCGTGGTTCTAAGTCTGACAGTAAAATGGGGGTAGGTATGGAGAGGCAAGATCCTAGCTATGGAACAGTTGTACAGACAAGGGATGTACGAGTTCAGGCCCTTCTCGGAGGAAGTAACAGCCCTACGTCTCGGAGCTCAGAGGCGGTCGACTGGATTATATGTGTATAGATTACAGGGGTGCGAACCCTTTACACTGAGGAGGGGGGTGGCTTATATAGTGTCTGTCAGACCCCTCCGGCCCTCAGTTATGTAGGGTTTAAAGTACATTAAGATTAGGCGTTACTGGTAACGCCTTACATAAAGTGTCCTAAATGCCATAAAGACTACTTAATTACAGACCGTTTGGATGCAGAGTGGCTCTTGATCTCCTGGTGGTCGATTGAGTCTTCATGGTCGAGACCTTCGAGTCCGTCGAGTGAAGTCTCTCTTGGTCGACTGAAAGGCAGTTTCTTCTGAGGGTGTCCTTGGGAAGGGTACTTAAGATAGGTCTATGACCCTACCCTAAATACATGACTTCATCAGACGCCGCACAGGCAAGGTGGAGCAGCTGTAACCGTCGCTAATTTTTTTGGTGCGGAGGAGGGTTGTGGCGGATTTGGTCGTCGCCGTGAGCGAGCTTGGGGATGCGCTCGCCCATGGAATTCGAGACGGGTGGGGTTGGATAGGCGCGATTTACTGGCCCCAAACATGGCGAGGTCGTTGGGACGGCGCAGCAGGCCATATTTTCTGGGGATGGATTAAATTGTAGGGTTAATTAATGTCATTGGAGATTCACGTGGACCATGGGATTTGGAAAGACTCAACGACGCTGGAGCTGTCTGCTGAAAGCTTCCTATCAGACTACTGATAGGGAGTGTTTCCCTGTAATGAAAATCTGAACTTTTTTAGATGAACCATCTAAACCGGAAGTGGGGGGTATTTATTGATACATTTTCCTTGTCATCAATCGTTTGGAACTTTTGTTTGTTTTAGTCGACGCCTTGTCCGTCGGATAGCCTGGCTAATTGTGCGTCTGATCAAACCCAACTGATCTTGTTTCGTGTCGTTATCGGGCCCACTTGTGATATCGTGAATATCTACCAATTGCTACTAGCTGTTATTGTGTCGCCAACTACTGGAGTGTTGCATTGCAATGCACACACGTGCTTCTTGTTTGAGTGCACAGGCAAAAACAAAATGGAAAAGTTGGTCATGCATTGTTACTTTTCATTAATAATTGTCTGCACAATATACCAGTTCTTGATTAGCACAAACACTCCTCTCGCCCACGGATTGATATGAAAACTAAAAATCCAACTAAAATGTTAAAATTCATTTTGGTACCTGCAAGGCGGGGTATTTTTCCTAAAAAAGATAATTTATCAAAAAGAAATTGGAAACGGAATAAGATATGTTGTTTCTCTAATAGCAATGAAACAATTAAACGCCTTCTCATCAATTGGCATGCCAAAGCAATCTGAAGGATGGTGGATATAGCTAAGGTTTTAACCCCACTACTAGATCGAACATGCTAGAATATTAGAGCATCTCCAACAGCCGCGCTAAAGCGTCGCGCGCAAAAAACCTGTTTGCCGCGCGCTGCGGCTGGTTTAGCGCGCCCGCCTGCGCTGGCTCCAGCAGACGCGCTATAATACAGCGCTCGCGCGCCGCTCCAGCAGAGCGCAAAAATACAGCGCGCGCGACTCGCCGGGCATTTATGCATATATGATATTTTGGACACAAAATGAGTTTGAAACATTCATCAAAATGCAATGAACATGTGAAATTTGACACAAACAAGTTGATGAATAAAAGTTCATGCCCACAAGTTCATCCAACCAAGTTCAAATGCAAACTAAAGTTCAAGACATGAAAGACACATCAATCTTCATCTTCCTCGTCTTCGTCCTCATCTTCCGAAGACGACTCTTCCGCCTCAGAAGATGAATCTTCCTCCCTCTCCTCATCACGCACCGCATCACGTGAAGCTCCGACGGTGTTGGCAGGATCTTCAACGGCATCTTCATGGGAATGTGTGTGAGAAGGCACATCGAAAGACATTCCACCCATGGCGGCCGGAGGTGCACCCATGCCTCCCATGAGAGAAGCAAAACTCATGCCCCCCATGGCGGTCATAGCGTCGGAGGGTGCTCCAAAGCCACCCATACCTCCCATGGCGGCCGGAGGTGCACCCATGCCTCCCATGGCGGCCGGATGTGCACCCATGCCTCCCATGGCTCCGAAGCCACCCATGCCTCCCATGGCGCTGAGGCCACCGCCACCCATGGCGCCGAGGCCACCGCCACCCATGGCGCCGAAGCCACCGCCACCCATTGCACGAACCATGGCTCTTTTTTGGATCAAGACTTCTTGTTGGGCAAGATTGACATACTCCTTTTGCGCCGCATTGAGGTTAGATGTGTCCAAGAAGAACAAGTGCTTCTCCCATTCCAACAACTTAGCTCGCTCCTCATTGCTCACTTTCCTCTCCTCCAAAGCCACCTTTCTCTCCTCGGCCGCCACCCTTCTCTCCTCGGCCGCCAACCTCCTCTCCTCGGCCACGGCATCTTGGTTCCTTGCCATTTTTCTCAACTCATTGGCTTCGACCCTTGCCTTCACAATAGCTTCCATAGCATTTTTGAGCTCATCATCTCCTTTCCTCTTCTTCTTTTCGGTTTTATCTTTCTTGCACCCATCCGGTCGTTTTGACTTCGAGTATGAAACCGTGTTGGGTGTGGGGCTTCTCTTGCCGTCATCACTTGATGCATCATCCTCCTCCTCATCATCATTCATCTCAATTGCTCGCTTCCGCTTGTTGCTCAAATGCAAATCCTCCAAACCATCATGCTTCTTCCATTTCTCATCATCCTTTAACACTTCATAGCAATGAGGCAAGGTAAAGATCCTGCCTTTCTAGATCTTCCCCTTCTTGGTTGTCCTTGTCTCTTCTTTGAACAAGTTTTATGCAATGTTGTACTACAAGAAAAACAAAATAAGTTAGCACTTCGGTCACCAAAAACAAGTATGATGAACATATATGAGATGCCACTTACTCGATTATCCTCATTTGTGCCACTTGGGTTAATCTTGTCCACTGACTTTTGTGCGGCCGCCCACTTTTGACAATCCGAGTTGATTGTCGACCATCGGGACCGAAGTGATCTCTCGGAGCGGTCAATTCCACTCACGTTCTGAGCATCAAAGTGTTCTTTCATTGGCCCCCAATACGCGTCTCTACTTTGATCACCTCCAATGGATGGATCCCTCGACACTTGCAAATAAGTATAGCATAGTAACTTGTCATCGTTGGTGGAGTAATTGCCCGCTCTTCCTTTCGGCGCCTCGACAATTCCCTCACCCTCCTCGTCCACCTCAAACTCATGGTCTTCGAAATGGATGTCATTGGTTTGAGACCAATGCGAATTGTTGGACCCAACACCCATAGTGGACATGTATGCATCATCGTTGAGACTACAAAGTTTTTTGAACAATGCAAATAAGCTATCTATATGTGATGATGCATTGAAAAAATAAGAAGAAAAGAAAAGTTGGAAATTTTTTCACCTTGGGGGCATTTCGTCGAACACGTGGTGCGCGTCGGCGGCCGGCTCAACGAGTGAGCTCGCCGGCGCTTCGGTAGCCGTCGCGGCCGTCGAACGCCCTGCAAGCTTCTTTCCCATCGCCTTCGTGCTGCTGGAGCCGTCCGCCGCCTTGTTTTTCTTCGCGGATGTTTTGCCCTTCTTCGTCCGCGCCGCATTGGGGACCTTCTTCGGCGGTGCGGCGGCGGCACGGGACGGCGCCGGCGCGACGCCACCCGGCGCCGTGGTCATCCGCGACAGCAAGAAGAGGCTGCGCGCGAGGCCGACGCTCGGCGGAGCTCCGGCGGTGGCGACGCCAGCGCTTCCCGCGCTAGGGTTTCCGGCGGTGGCGGCGGGGGGGGGGGGGGGGGGGTCGCGGCTGTACAGCGGGGTGAGCGGGGCGCCGGTGTGCGCGTCCATGGGTGGGTGGCAGGGCGCTGGCGCCGGCGCGCGCGGGGCGTAGGACGAGGAGAGGAGACAGTGTGGCGCGAGCGCTCGAGTATGCCACGGGCTGTAGCTGGCGCCCGAAATACGCCGCGCGGGAAATTGTTTTCAACCGCGCGCCCAACCCGTTATAGCGCGCGCGCCATTTTTGCGCGCCCGCTGGAGCGACCCGCCGCGTTGCGCGCGTGCTAAAACGGCCTAATTTGCGGCGCGGCGGTTGGAGATGCTCTTAGTACTCAGGAGTCTATATGTATGCCTTATAATAATAAACTAAGGAGTGCTTCTGACGGTTCGCACTTTTACAAAAATAAACCCATTTACTTTCTGTGAATTAACCTGCGGTATATACTGAAGTCACAGCCGAACCGTTTTTTGCATTTTTACGAAAAACCTCCTAACTTTTCAGGTAATTCTCCTGCGGGTCATATTTAAGTAAAACAAATGCTTTTCTAAATTATCCATATCTTGTAAACCATAACTCCGATTTTAACATGTTATATACAGAATTTGATTAGAAAATGTGTGAAATCTAAATATGATGTTATTTTCACCTATTAAATATATTTAAAATATTATTTGGAAGCAAACTTACAATCTATAGCACACGGTCCGATTTTTTCCGTATCGGCGGTGATCTGGATTGCAAATAATCATATAGAGACGATGAAAAACATCGATAATCACATATGCGCACCTCTGAAAAAACTTGCAACGGGAAAACCACATATTTCTCATCGCGCGCGCGCGAGAGAGAGAGAGAGAGAGAGAGGCCTTAGGATTGACCACATTCAAACACGTTCTGGTTTGTGTGAACACTAAGGCCACCACCGATGAGGGTGAAAAGGAGGATAAGCGGCAACACAAATGTGGTGCCCCAATAAAATAAAGGACGTGGACCAATTGTGGTCTTGAGTCATGGTTATTTGGTTAAGAGAGTGTGTTAATTCCCCCGGTTGCAATGCGTGGGCTCTTTTGCTAGTTAATATTAATGAAAAAGGATCATCCTGGGCAGCCGCTCTATCTTCGACCATTTGGGGTTGTCGATATGATATAATGATAATAATGTCAACATTCATCTTTTTTGCAGGGACCATTTTGGCATTGTTGAAATGATATAATCTTTAATCATGCCAAACGTTTATCCTTTTTGGAGGCCATTTTCATGGGAACATACTCTCTAGGAGACAAAGGAGAGAATCCAATCAGCAAGCAAGTCTTTGGAGATCATTTGGTTTGAGTTGTTCGACACAAATGGATGGAAGCATAAGAAGTCCCTATTTGTTTCAGCTGGCTTTTCTAGTTGAAAGGCTGACAGCTAGAAAGCTGAAACAAACATGAAAAAGATGATCTGGCTTTTGGAACACTGAAAAGCAAGCTTATGGAGAAATGAACTAAAAGCGGAAAAGCTTACTTAGAGCTGATTTTCTAGCATTTGGTGTGCAGAGAAGATAAATATACATTACAAAAGCCAACGACTAAATTTCATCAATCAGCTTTTCTACTAGCTAACAACCAGCTTTTTCAAAAGTTCAAAAGCTCCAGCCCAAACAAACAGGCCTTAAATAAAATTTGTTCTTCTCGACTTTATTTGTAGTTCCCTCATATGTGTGTCACATGGCCACAAAGTTGTACTCCCTTCGTTCCAAAATATAAGTATATTTAGATATTTCAATAAAGACTACATACCAAGCAAAATGAATGAATCTACGCTCTAAAATATGTCTATATACATCTGTATGTAGTCATTATTAAGATATCTAAAAAACTTATATTTAGAAACAGATGGAGTACTAATACGAAGCAGGTTGTGTGCTACATGCAGAGGCCAGAACATAATTTTCATTTTCTAAAAAACACTGATAAACGATAGTGTACAAGTACATGGAGGAGGACTGCGATGATGAGTTGAGGCCGGTGGAGGATGTTGCAAAAGGGGTGCTTACCCCTTGGGCGATACGGCTTGCCCGCAACATCTTGTTGAACTCGGGGTCCACATTGTTGGTGCCACGGGTCTTCTTGAGCACGCCCCTTCCCTCCTCGAGGCGGCCCCGCTCGATGAGGCTCTGGGGCGTGTCCACCAGGAAGAGCGCGTCGATGGTGAGCAGCACTCCCAGGATGCCAGCAAGGGACAATGAAAGCCTCCAACCACGAGGATTGATCATGCGCGCGGCTCAGTTTCGGCACACGTCATGTCCGGCTAGGCAGAGGCATGCAAACTTCAACATATCAAGCGAGAGCATGCGAATTGGGGTGGGGGTGGGGGGGCGTGTTCCTACTTGTTGCTGCCGTAGTTGACGAGGTTGGTGATGAGGATGCCGGTGGTGATGTTGAGCTAGAACAGAAAGTTGAGCCCACCGCGGATCCTCATCAGCGCAATCTCCAATATGAATAGAGGAATGGCTTGCACTGCACGGAATGGAGCTAAAATATAACCCCAAAAATTAGTGTTGCGAACCTGCTACCTCCATCTGCTGAGTTTATCTGCATGGCCAGTGTAGTTAGGCTACGGTATTCATAAATTTATACGCATAAGTATATAGGAGTATCGGGTAAGTTTTGTTAATATTTGTCACGTTATCAGTTCTTTTGCAGTTGTTTGAAAAAAAATGTGTTTAGGTGTTACATTTAGAGAATCATATGGCATTAACATCCAAGTTCATATATACACATCATAACATAACGAGACATACAACTGAAGTTCCATAAAGAATCTGAATGTGCACACATATAGTGGCACTTAAAGCTTCACATAAATTCACATGTTCTGGCACTTAAAACAACACAAAAGCTTAGTTGCATATCTTGCCACTTCAGACATAGCACACACCAAAAGTACATAAATATAGTCTTGTACATCACTAGTTTCATAAAAAGAGCACACATGATTATTAGGGTTCAAGCAGTTGCAATGACACCTCCAACACCACTACCTCCAGTCCTGGTGATGCCGTACAATTCTAGAGTACGTGGCATCAGCTATGAATCTTTGGTTGCCAACATTAGTGCTTCAGCAGAGGTGCCTTCTGCTAACTTGAGATTGCGGCCATGAATCAAGGAAACAGAGGATTGGTTCTTAAATTTGACCAGAAAAACATCCTTGAATACATGATCAGAGATCTTGAAGCCCCCAATGACCTAAAGTCTGATGGATAGCATATGCAACAACAAATGCAGTTATATTGAAGACTGGGTCAAGAATAAGGAGACACGGGTAGTATATATAATCCGAGTTTCCGATTTATCGGTCTGGTATTGCAGACTCGTCTTGCTGAGCCGCAACTGCATCGCAATTTGACCATATTGAAGACCGGATAAATACATTAGAGACTCGCCTGGTGTAAATGCGTCTCTGATATGTCATTAGAGACATGTTTTAAATCAGTGCCTCCAAACATGGTGTCTTCTTTGTTAGTTTCTTACATAGTGATTGCGGCAGAAAAATTACGATGAAAAAGAATTGAAACTTCACTAAACATATAATATTACATGAAATAGGTGAAGAACAGATTTCCATCACGTAAATTGCAGTAAGACGACGTATTTCTCTACTACTACAATGAAATTGAAACATCGTAATTTTTGTAGTGAACCATGCAGTCACCAGCCATGCATTGTTTCAGCAAAACTTGTTGGCAAAGACACTAGAAATCAATCAAGAATCATGTTTAGTTTGTCCATCTATTATTGTTCGTAGTCTATCTTTGGTGTTTTAGCGAGTAAAACACTCGAAGCTCCTTGCAAAAGTAGGACAAGTTTGTTGTTTTGTCGAGTAGTATAAGACAGCCATCTGTCGCTACGAAAGTGCTTGCGACAAGCATCTTCTTTTTGTCTCCCAATTTTGCGTGGCCCCAGGCACTAGATGGCATCGCCTTCAGCGGTTAACTAATTGCGGTTCCTGAGAACCAGTAACTATTACTACATATTTTGATCGTGTGTGGCAGTGGGTCTCGTAAATCGGTATGCCGTTTTTCGAAGAGGCCGGAACAAAGAGAGGGGTGGGGTTCCATCATCATTGTAAAGATTGAGGGACCTGGAACTTCACGGTGTGGAAAAGAGTGGTGCGTCGTGTATTTTGGTCATATGGAAGCCATGCATATGGTCTCCGCGAGATCAAGTGGAAGCTGCATGCACTCTTGCATGCATATTCGCTTTCCTATGGGCCTACCCCAGGTTTGGACATGACCGGATGGTTCCTACCTGGTAGAGGTCCTAAGGGCGTGAGGCATTCATGCCATTTTTTGGCACAGTAATATTGTTGGCCATTGAAAACGCGTGAGGAAGCGTAGAATTCACGTTGCTGTTGGGGCGGTTGAGTGAACGCATGTAAGACATTATGAGTACTATAAAACACCGGAGCAGAATAATGCTTTGATCATATGTGCTTACAAAATCTTAAACAGTTAGGTGCATGAGCGTCTTGGCAATCCTTGTTGTTGCTACGCAGGAAACATTTTTGGGCGAGCTCCCTCAACATTGATGGCATGGGTGAACCAGGGAGCACCGTCTCCTAGTAGTATTCTTCAGGCCAACCTTCTCTGGCCAGCCTTGGGTACAATGTTTATATCAAGCTACAGCCAAACAAGTGCACTAATAGTTTGGTAGTGTCGACTGCGTTTTTTGAAGGAATATGAGATGGTGGAGGCAACCTAGATGGAGATAGTTTGGTAGTGTTGACTACGTTCTTGAAGGAGTATGAGATAGTTTGGTAGTGTCGATTGCATTTTTGAAGGAGTATGAGATAGTTTGGTAGTGTCGACTGCGTTCTTGTGTGTACCGTTGTAAGATCCATTATATGTCCACCTAATATCCAAGGAATGATTATAACTTGGAGATTTGTGTGCTACTCCCTCTCTTCCGGCTTAGAGCATGGTTAATAGTATAGCCCGATGCTGGCTATATGATCTTGTCTCATCATCTATAGTTAAGCTTATAGCCGGCAAGTACAATAGTTACATATAAATATGTACTACTAATACTTTGTTATACATGGTCTACCTTCCTCTCTCATGAAGTGTCTAGGAGCGCGTGCTACAACCGGCGGATGTTAATCAGTAGGACGCTTCTCTTCTCTCTCCTCTTCTCTCTTCTCCAACTCATCAAAAATATAATATTTAAAGTCTTACAGCTCGTCTACGTCATCCTATTATACTTGCTCTTAGAGGGCTCAAACTGAAATTTTATCAACCAAGATAGATTGTGAGTGGATGGCATCTCCAGTTTTGTGGATGCAAAACTGCCCGATGAAATATTCCCCACATGATGGACTCCCAAAGCAATAAATGCATGACCCTCTCTCTATTTGGACTTGCATGATGCATGTAGAAAAAGATGCATGCATGACCACTAATTCTCTCTCTCTCTCTCTCTCTCTCTCATCTCTATGAATTAAATATGGTGTGGGACTCAAGGATATTAACATAATTAGACTCAAAGTGAACCTAATATAATGGAAATATGTAATTTTTGAGATGAACCATCTAAACCGAAAGGTGGGGAGTATTTATCGATACATTTTTCCTTGGCATCAATCGCTTGGAACTTTTGTTTTATTTCAGTCGACGGCTTGTCCATCAGATGGCCTGGCTAATTGTGTATTTGATCAGACCCAACTGATCTTGTTTTGTGTTGTTATTGGGCCCACTTGTGATATTGTGATTGTCTGCCAACTGCTAGCTGTTATTGTGTCGCCAACTACTGGAATGTCTGCATTGCAATGCACACACATGCTTCTTGTTTGAGTGCATAGGCAAAATAAAAAAGGGCAAACTGTTCATGCATTGTTACTTTGCATTGATAATTGTCCGCACAATATACCAGTTCTTGATGAGCACAAACACTCCTCTCGGCCACAGATTCATATGAAAACTAAAAATCCCTCTAAATATTAAAATTTATTTTGGTACCTGCAAGGCGGGGTATTTTTTTAAAAAGATCATTTATCAAAAAGAAATTGGAATGGGAATAAGAGATGATGCTTCTGTAATAGCAATGGAACAATTAAACACCTTCTCTTCTTTTTTTTTTTGCGTGGAAAGGGATTCTATTGATTAAGGAATAAGGTTACAATCGGCGTTCACAACGCTAGCAATTTCCTTGGGGGTACTACGCAGCCAACATGCAGTGCATTGTTGCGATCGTCCCATGTAAGCGAGGCTATGACTAGCAACATTAACATCCCGCCTAACCTTAACAAGTTCTATCCTCCTTCCTCCAGAAATAAGATTTCCAATCTCATTCACACGATATGCATGTGGTGATCGATCCTTTCTTGGCGACGATAACATTGTGATGGCTTCAGCGCAGTCAGACTCGACAACAAAATCGAGATCCGTCCAACTCAGAGCGAGATGAATTCCCTCCTGGATTGCGGCAAGCTCGGCTTCAAGCGCTCCAGTGCAGGATGGCAGCGCACGGATCACAGCAAAGATAACAGCCCCTGAGTGGTCTCGAAGGATCATACCTGCGCCTGCAGAACCATTCTCCGCCACATACGCCCCATCAACGTTGAGCTTGGCAGTACCCGGTTCCGGAGGTCTCCACTTCTCTATATGCGGTATAGGCTCTTGATGGACATGTTTGACACCGCCTAGCTCAATCACACCTTTCCCCTTAATCTGGTCGTCATGAGGGTATTGTTGTAGTGCCAGGAGGGAGGTGATATAGCTGGACAAAAATCGCCTTGATTTTGCAATAGGGATAAACGGCTTCTGATGGGTCACCTCATTGCATACATGCCAGGCTCGCCACATGATCATGAGGCATATAAGTCGCTGGGTATCTGATAATTTCTCAAGCAACCTGAACAACCAATCAGGGGCACCATCCTTGAGTTTGTCAGCTTTAGGAATGTCCCATTCCTCCCGCATAGCATTCCAAAGGCCAGCAGCATGTGGGCACCAAATCAGAGCATGATGGGCATCTTCCATAGCATTACCGCATACTGTACAGATTACTGACTGAGAAATATGTAGACGACATTGGTACTCCTCTGTAGCCAGTGCTTCTAAGGCTGCCTTCCAGGCAAAGATACGGACCTTCGGTGGAGCCGGGTTCTTCCAAATAAGGTCCCAAGCCGGCCGGTGCCCATCCGGCCTAGATCTCGAGGATCCCATGTTCTGCATCATCGGCATCTCCTGGAGACCCAGATAATAAGCGCTTTTAACTGAAAAAATGCCACGTTTGTCCGGGTGCCAGGCTACAAAGTCTTCCTCCATTCGACACGACGCCTTTATTTTTGTGATCTCCATAATATCTGGTGGGTAAAAATGTTGGTGCAAGAGAGCCATGTTCCAAGATCCATCTATTTGCAACAGTTCCGACACCCATTTGAGACGACACCTCCGCTTTGGGGTGATGGACCGACGTGTGTGATCGCGAGGGATCCAGGGATCGCGCCAAATCCGAACCTGCGACCCGTCGCCAATCCTCCATATATAGCCTTTTTTTACCAGCTCCAGCCCAAACTCGATGGCTTGCCACGTTGAGGAAGCATTCCCAGGGAAAACTGTATCCACCAACAAGCCATTCGGGTAATACTTCGCTTTGAGTACTTGTGCACAAAGGCTATTAGGATTTTCAATGAGCCGCCAAGCTTGCTTGGCGAGCAAGGCCTGATTAAAAAGCTTCATATCACGAAACCCCATACCCCCTTGGGCCTTTGGACGAAGCATGCAGTCCCATGAGACCCAATGAGTGCGTCGATGCCCGGGACTTTCACCCCACCAGAATTGACGTATCATCTTTGTGAGATCCTCGCATAGGCCTGCCGGTAACTTAAACACACCCATCAGGAAGGTAGGAATTGATTGTGCCACTGCTTTGATAAGTATTTCTTTGCCTCCATGCGAATATTCTCCCCACTGAACTAGTCTCTTCAACATCTTTTCTTGGATACTTTGGAATTTACCTCAGTTCATGCGTCCCTCTGGGGTGGGTAAGCCGAGGTACTTGGGTTCAAATTCTGCTTGCGTCACTTGCAAAACAGCTGGCCGGTCCCTTGTACATACTTATTAATCACGTGTTGCACCCGGGCCGCTTGTTCCGCATCAGCTTTGAGAAACAAAAGTGTGTCGTCAGCAAAGAGCATGTGAGAAATACCTGGAGTACGACGACATACCTTTAACGGCTCGATCCGGTTGTCAGCAATTTCTTTCTGAATCAGTGCATAGAGGCCATCCGCCACAAAAAGAAACAAGAACGGAGATAAAGGATCTCCCTGACGTAGCCCACGCGAAGGGGAAAACGAATCCAGCAAGGTTCCATTTAATTTAACTGAGTAGCTCACCGTGGTCACACATGACATGATCCAACTGATCCATCGGTGAGAGAAACCTAAGCCTTTTATCGCACTTACCAGAAAACCCCAATCCACACGGTCATAAGCCTTGGACAGATCAATTTTATAAGCACAAAAGTTCTTCCCTGGGTTCGTATTATGCTCAATAAAGTGAAAGCATTCAAATGCCACCAAAGCATTGTCGGTGATTAGTCTACCGGGTACAAATGCACTCTGGTTGACGGAGATGATTTCCCCTAGTAGGGGACGCAATCTGTTCGCTAAACACTTTGCAATGACCTTGTAAAGCACTGTACATAAACTGATGGGGCGAAACTCTTTCAAACTAGTTGGCTGATCCACCTTGGGAATGAGAACAAGAGCAGTATGGTTTATGCTAGGTGGCATTTGTCCTGTCGAGAAAAAGAGCTTCACAGCAGCAATAACATCATGATTCATTATGCCCCAATTTCTCTGATAGAACCTTGCTGGGAACCCATCTGAACCGGGTGCTTTTAGTGGCCCTATTTCAAATAGAGCATCCGAGATCTCTTTGTCTGTGAACTCCCTGCATAAGCTTGCATTCATGTCATCTGACACTTTTGGCTCAAAGAGTCGGACAATATCCTCCGGGTTTAGGTTGGGGTCATGGGAGAATAACTCCTGAAAATATGATGTTGCCATTGCTTCAAGTTCATCCGTTCTGGACACCCAGTTACCCTTCCCATCTTTTAGCTTGCTAATTTTATTCTTCTTAGCCCGCCACACTGCCTTCCCGTGGAAGAATTTCGTGTTACGAACTTACGATCCCCTTCTCGGAGCCAAGTCACTCTAGACCTTTGCAGCCACAGCATTTCCTCCTTGTAGAGCAGCTCATCTAGTTTGTCTGAGGCTCGCCCAACTGTTTCAAGATATTCCCAAATTTCTTATTGCTCCACGTGTGCAAGGCTGACATCACCTTTCCGAGACACCCTTGTATCTCCCCCAAGTCACCCTTTACTCCTGCTTCCTCCCATGCTTTCTCAATGGTGTCAGGAAGGTCAGAAGCTCGCTCCCAGAAGATCTCATATTGTCGGCATCGGCGTTTGTTCTGCACCAACTGTTCTGCCTGTAACCGGAATAGGAGCAACACATGATCAGAACAAGAGGAGACAATATGTTCGATTGAAGCCTTTGGGAACAAGTCTCGCTAGGATCCAGTGGCAACCGCGCGATCCAACCTCACTTTGACGTTGCTTCTTGATGATCTCTTATTGTCAAATGTAAATGGAACTCCTGCAAAGCCCATATCTGACAGACCACAATCAGCAAGTACATCACGAAAAGCTTCCATTTGCCACTCAGGGCGTTTGGTGTGAGAGAAGTGTTCAAATTGCCAAAAGGCCTCATTAAAATCACCCACAACGGTCCACAGTAATTCTGACTTTGCTTTAAGCCCCCGCAGTTTATCCCACATGAGATGCCTATTCTCCACCCTGGGTTCACCGTAGATACACGTTAATCTCCATGTCACAATGCCAGTAGCAGTACCAACATGTGCATCAATGTATCTGTCATTAGCCTCTTTTATCTCAACATACAGGTGCTCATCCCAGAAGAGTGCCAGACCTCCACTAAACCCATCACTGCTAACTCCGGCAAAGCCTCTCAGACCAAGGCGGTTGCATAGGCGTCGGACTTTGTCTTTATTTTGTCGAAAACACCTTCTCTTCAATTGGCAATCTGAAGAATGGTACATATAGCTAAGGGTTTAACCCCACTACTAGATCGGACATGCTAGAAAGTTAGTACTCAAGAGTCTATATGTATACCTAATAATAAAATAAGGACCGCTTCTTGCAGTCCGTCTCGCAATTTTACAAAAAACAACCATGTACTCTCTGTGAATTAACTCGTAGTACACACTTAAGTCACAGCCGAATCATTATTTTGTTTGCAATTTTACGGAAAACCTCCTAACTTTGTGGGTAATTCACCCGTGCGTCATATTTAAGTAAAACAAATGCTTCTCTAAATTATCCATCTCTTTTAAACAGCAACTCCGGTTTTAACATGTTGTATACAAAATTTGATTAGACAAATGGAGAATCTGAATATGATGTTATTCTTACATTTTAAATATTATTTGGAAGCGAACTTATAATATATAGCGTACGGTCTATTTTTCGTTCGTACTGGCGGCAATCTGGATTGCAAATAACACCCACTAAAACCATATAGAGACGAAAGAAAACATCGATAATTACACATGCACACCTCTATAAAACCTTGCAAGGGGAAACAACATATTTTTCAGAGAGAGAGAGAGAGAGAGAGAGAGAGAGAGAGAGAGGCCTTAGGATTGATCACATTCAAACATGTTCTGGTTTGTGTGAACACTGAGGCCACCGCCGACGAGGGCGAGAAGGAGGATAAGCGGCAAGAGAAATGTGATGCCCCACTAAAACAAAGGACGTGGACCAATTATGGTCTTGAGTCATGGTTATTTGGTTAAGAGAGTGTGTTATTTCCCCCCATTGCAATGCGTGAGCTCTTTTGCTTGTTAATATTATTGAAAAAGGATCTTCCTGGGCAGCCGCTCTATCTTGGACAATTTGGGGTTGTCGATATGATATAATGATAATAATGTCTTCATCCTTTTTGCAAGAACCATTTGGCATTGTCGAAATGATATAATGATAATAATGTCTAACATTCATCCTTTTGGCAGGGACCATTTGGCGATGTTGAAATGATTTAATGTTTAATAACGTCAAACCTTTGTCCTTTTTGCAGGCCATTTTCATGAGAACATACTAACTAGGAGACAAAGGAGCGAATCCAATCAGCAAGCAAGTCTTTGGAGATCATTTGATTCGAGTTGTTCGACACAAATGGATGGAAGCATACGAAGTCCTTGTTTATTTCAGCTTCTCAGCTGGCTTTTCCAGTTGAAAGGTTGAACAGCTGAAAAGCTGGAACAAACATGAAAAAGCTGCTCTGGCTGGCTTTTGGAACGCATTACAAAAGCCAACAACTAAATTTCATTCGTCAGCTTTTCTACTAGCTAAGAGCAACTCCAATGGAGCGACCCAAACGGACGCACGCTTTGTCCGCTTTTCGTCCGTTTGGGTCAGCCAGGCGGACGTGTGCGTCCGCTTTCTGAAATGGGTCGGCTTGACCGCCCAACGGGGAGGTTGACCCAAATGTGCTGGCGTGGAAAAAAATAGCTCGCACGAAATAAACATAATTAAACATAAGACCGGTCAAACGCCGGCCAAAGTCCACTTAAATCTAATTAAACATTAACTAAAACATTAAAAAAAGTCTGCGCCCGCCTGCTGCCGCCCTGCATGCTTGCCTAGACGTCGCCGGCCTTACTCTTGCCCTTGGCGTCGACGCCACTGTCGCCATTGCCGGTGAGGTCGATGAAGAGGGGAGCAGGGCCAGCCCACCTGAACGCCATCTGGTACGCTGCCAGGGCAGCCTCCTCTGGCGTCTGCTGGGGCGGCGGCATTGCAGCTAGCCGCGTGCGCTCCTCCTCCTCCTCTTCGAGCTGGAGCGCCTCCGCATTGCGTTGGAGCATGGCCTCGTAGCGCATCTGCTCCTCACCGTCGGCCTGCTCCTGGCGGAGCTAGTGCGCCTTTCAGTGCTCGAGGTGGGCAGCCTCCTGCGCCGGTGTCGCGGCGAAGTGGACGGGAGGCACGCTCACCCACTCGTGGTACTGGCCCTTCCACGACTAGGCCTCCTCCGGCCAAGTGGGTGGAGGCGGGGGAGTGCTTCCGCGTCGGCTCCGGCTCCGGCTCCATCTTGGGCTGGATGGATGGCGACGGTGGCGGTGGCGGCACGAACAGCGGGGTGTGGACGGAGTCCCCCGCCGCTGACAGGGCAAGGGCTTGCTCCAGCCCATCCCAGCGCGCGTCCTCCTCGAGGCGACTAGCCTCCGGGGCGTGCTCCAGGGCCTCCTTGAGGGCGCCTTGGTACTCCACCTCCGCCTCCATGTCCTCCGGCTGTACCTGCGGGGGCGGCGGTGGGAACGGCGGCGGGACGGTGTCAACACCCGAACGTCGTTGCTCCTCGTGTTCGAGGGCGAACCCAGCCTCCCAGTTGGGAGAGTCGGCGGTGTACATAGGCAGCCGACGCTGCTCCGGCGTGAGCTGCGGGCGGCGCCAGCGCACCTCCTCGTCATGCGCCTGCTGGCTCCACGGAACCGCCGGCACCGGGATCCGCTGCGGATTCAGGGTGCCAATGATGCGGCAGCGTGACGTCGGGATACAGCAGCGGCTGCCTGTACACCCAGTGCCACCGCGCTTGGTGCACCGGGATGTGCAGGCGCCGGCGATCAGCGCGGAAACGCGCGGGCGCCGGAGGAGGAGGGGGACGGGGAGCACGGGAGGATAAGGCGCCGGGGGTGCCCTTGCCCTTGCCCTTGCCCTTGCCATTGCTACTGCCGAAGAGGCCCATGGCGCGCTAGGGTTTGCTGTCGCAGGCAAGGAAGCAAAGGAAGTGGGGGGGGGGGGGGGGGCAGATGTGGACGGGAGAAGTGGATGAGGCCGGCCCCCGCCGCACGCGTGCTTAAAAAAGGACGCTTCCACTGGCTGACTAGTGGGCCCGTTGTTGATGGTCGTCATAAATAAGAAGACCGGTGATGGTTGGATGGCCTACATGTGGGGACGCGGCGGACGCCGAGGAGACGCGCGGCGCGTCCACTTTGCGTCCGCGCCGACGCATTCCAGGCGCAATTTTGGGCCGGAAATGGGTCGGCGTGGACGCCAAGCGGACGCGATTTGCGTTTGGATCAGCGCATTGGGCCTTCACTTTCGTTCGCGTCAATCCAAACGAACGCGGACGGACGAAATGGGTCGCCGCATTGGAGTTGCTCTAACAACGAGCTTTATCAAAACCTCAAAAGCTCCAGCCCAAGCAAACAGGCCTTAAATAAACTTTGTTCTTCTCGATTTTATTTGTAGTTCCCTCATATGTGCGCCACATGGCCACAAAGTTGTACTCCCTTCATTTCAAAACATAAGTTTTTTAGATATTTCAATAGAGATTACATGCGGAGCAAAACGAATGAATTTACACTTTAAAATATGTTTATATACATCTGTATTTAGTCCGTATTAAAATTTCTAAAAAGACTTATAGTTAGAAACGGATGGACTACTAATAAGAAGCAGGTTGTGTGCTACATGCAGAGGCCGGAAAATAATTCTTCATTTTCTAAAAAACACTGACGGTAGTGTAGAAGTACATGGAGGAGGACTGCGATGATGGGCTGAGGGTGGTGGAGGAGGTTGTGAAAGGGGTGCTTACCTCCTGGGCGGTACGGCTTGCCCGCAACATCTCGTTGAACTCAGGCTCCATATTGTTGGTGCCACGGATCTTCTTGAGCACGGCCGAACCCTCCTCGAGGCGGCCCCGCTTGATGAGGCTCTGGGGCGTGTCCACCACGAAGAGCGCGTCGATGGTGAGCAGCACTTCCAGGATGCCGGCAAGGGACAAAGAAAGCCTCCGGCGCCAAGGATTGATCCTGCGCGCGGCTCAGTTTCGGCACGGGTGGCCGTGTTCCTACTTGTTGGTGCCGTAGTTGACGAGGTTGGCGATGAGGATGCCGGTGGTGATGTTGAGCTACGTTGCGCGGATACTTCAAAAAGTGCGCGTATCCAGCCGGATACTGCCCCGATACTCGGATACTGCCCCGATACTTTCCGATACGTATCCCGTAAGTATCCCTCGATATTTAGATATTAAAAAAAGAAAATAATGTTTGATACTCCTAGGATACTTCTGCGATACGTTCTGGATACCTGAAACCCCTCGTTCGACGTGAAATCCCCTCAATAATAAAGGCGCCTTTGAAGATTTCCAACATGGGCGTGAGTTTATGTGAAAACATGCCTGTCAATGTTTTTTATTCAATTGAAAGGTGAGCAAGAGAGAGTCGATGCATTGATTGGAACAGCAAACCTGGTCAAATCTCACTGTCAATTAATAAAAGTGGACTAAGTGCAAGAAAAGAAAGGGGTAATCTCATGGAGGCATGCTTTGACCTAGAAGCTCCTTAATTTTTTTCTTCATATTTGTAATAATTAATATTTAACATCTATCTATAAACGTATCTTTGTATCCATGCTTTTAGAAAATTGACGTATCGGGTGTATCCCCGTATCGCGTATCCGATACGTATCCAAGTATCCGTGCAACATAGATGTTGAGCTGGAACAAAATGTTGATCCCACCGTGGATCCTCGACAGCGCGATATCTGATATGAACAGAGGAACGACCTGCACTGCACGGATGATAATCTTTCGCGTGGATACGCATTATGGAGTCTCGTGACAAATTCAGGTTCCATGAGAGAATAAATAAAAGCACAGCCCGTATATACCTGATTTGCGAAGCCAACCCGACCCTGCCGGCAATGAGCATGGCGAGGCTCCCGGCAGCACCGTTAAAGATGACGCCGATGATGAAGAAGGAGCGTGCAATAACCATGGTAAGGCGGCGGCCAATTTGGCGGGTGGTGATGAAACGAACAGGGTGACGATGAGGCCAGCGAGGTAGAGCGACGATGTGAAGAGCTGCAGGCCTTGGTTGTCGTACTTGCAGTAGTTGCTCTCCTTGCTGCCGTCGTGCTTCAGCACCGATGGGATCAGGGGAAGAACTCGCGCATCGACGACACGCCGCCTACAAAGTTAATCATTAAATAATCTTTTTCCAGATTGAAAATAGTGTTCTCAGTAGGAACGGAACAGTTCGCCGCTGCAATTTTTTCTGAAGCTAGAACTGAAGATAAATTTTTTAACAAGGTTGCAGATGAATGGAACCAAGAGGAGCATGCTTCCCCGCAGCCTAGCTTATTTGTTTATAGGAAGCAAGCCTACCGTACCTGAGACCGCCGGTGGCCGCCATGACACACGATATCACCACGGTCATCGTGATCCTCGCCTCAAACTCCGTTTCAGCCGGTGCCGACGATACCGCGAACCAGCCTGTCCTTGGAGCAAACTGTTGACAATTTGGGTGGAAAATCTTGTCGTGCGCCACTTCGACACACTCATAGCATCTACAGCCGGACTCAACTGATTTGACCCCTCAAACGCACGGTGACGTGCCCGGGCGTGTCCACAGACACTCGCCGGTCAAAGCTCAAATTACGCTTCTCACAACCGGACATCTCAGTTAGCATATCTCAAATCCATACAAATCCAGGCAACTACGTAAACGATGCATTACATCGTCCGACTACTACAACACGCCATTGGACTATCAAAATTGGGCATGTTTGGCTATGATGGAGAAGATCATCCATGGCTGTCCTTGCCCTTTCCGGCACCCTTGCCGCCGTTCTCGCGGAAGTACCGGTCGAAGACGCGGTAGGGATCAAGTCGGATCTGCTTGTCGTCGTAGATGTCCTCACCGTTGTTGTCCTCCTTCTCCTTCTTTGGTGGTAGTCCGACCATGGCACGGACCGCCCAATTCTGCTCTTCGGCGAGGGCGCGCGTGTTCCTCCGCTGCCGCTTCTTCACAATGCGGGCACAGATGGCTTCCTCCTCTGTGACCGCCCGCACCGCCGCATCAGCCGCCTCCGCCGCCGCCATGTCGGCAGTGAGACGGGTCTCGGCGGCCCTTATCGTCTCCTTCCCACGACGGGCACAACGTTCCCGGTGGGACTCATAGTCCATTCGAGCAGTGATGGGGAAGGAGATATTTTCCGACAGCCGGGACCGCGATGATCCAGCCCCAGAGGATCTTAGCGCATGTTGAATCGACACTATGGAGTCGCACCAGACAGATCTTGTCGTCGGTCGGGCGCTATCCTCCTCGGAGCGGTGGAGTGCAATGCGGACGGCCATTGCCTCCTCCAACCCGCACGGGATGACACCCTGGTTGATGGATCCAGACTGGTCGGAGTCAGATCCACTGCCCGCCATGCCATAGACGGCCGGAGATCGCTCGTGGTGAGATTGGGTGACGGAGTGGAGTGGAGTGAAGTGGCTAGGATTTGGTCTAGCAAAGCGGATGAGGAAAAATATATGTAGGGACGGGTGGGCCAGCGCAGGCCGGGTCCGACATGGCGGACGCGCCCGGGCGCCCCATATTCGCCCCATATTTGGGTTGGGGATGAAGGATGTTGGTCAGTCCGGGCGTTTAAGGCTCGTTTGAGGCGCCCGTCTGGGTCTATTTTTCATGACCGGGCCGTTCGCCCAGGCGTATAGGGCGGGTTTGTGGCATCCGGCTGTAGATGCTCTCACTCCAATTTATTCCTTCAATATGCATAGAAGTTCTTTACAAGCTTTTAATTTACACCAATACTCCTCTCAAGATAGGCCAAAGATATTCAATGACCATCTTGTTACGGACGAGGATCCTCTGCCGTTCGGCAGCGTGCCGTTCGGCCACTGGCAGGTGAGCCCACTAAGAAACAGGCCCACATGGCAGTGCCACAACGGCAGGCGCCGTACATTGGGGGAGCCGCTTCCTCTTGTTACACACCGATTCATTCTCCTTAGGCCATAGACCCTTTATAAAACAATCGGCTAGTTGATTACGAGACTTTACATATTTTAGCCTTAAAGCCCCACTATCCATCGTCTTCTTGATGAAGAACCTATCAGTCTCCACATACTTCATTCGGTCAAACTGAACTGAATTATTTACGATATTGATTGCGGCTACATTATCACAATTAAGCAACATAGTCTCATTCCTCAACACTGAAGCTCCTTCAGAAGACCCTTTAGGCACATCATTTCACATAGAGCTAATGCCATTGCTCTATATTCGGCCTCCGCAGTAGACCGAGGCACCACCGCTTGCTCCTTGCTTCACCATGAAACAAGACTACCTCCCACAAACACACAATATACAAATGTGGATCTCCGATCATCCCTGCTACTTACCCAATCCGCATCACAATAACCCTCCAGATTCAAGTGTTCGTTCGGCTTGAACCACAATTCCTTTCCTGGGGTTCCTTTCAAATATCTCAAGATTTGATAAACCACCTCCATAGGCCTAGTTCTTGGATCATGGATATACCTACTCACAAAGTCACAACACTCACTGCATAAGATATGTCAGGTCTTGTATGGCAAAGATATACCGACCAACCAACCAACCTTTGGTATCTTTCTTTAATTATTAACAGGGTCCCCTGACTGAGCACAAATTTGGTGATCCCTGTCAATAGGTGATCGAACCACACGGATGACACCCAAGCATTCCTGTCTCCACCAACAGATCAGGGACATACTTCCTCTGGGACAGAACTATTCCCTTTGGTGACCTGGCAATCTCAATCCCGAGAAAATATCAAAGTGGTCCAAAATCCTTTACCTCAAAGGCTCTCCTTAGCCTCTCCGTCAACCCTTTGATCTCCTCTACATCATCTCCAGTGATCACTATGTCATCAACATAAATAGCCAGGATATTGATACAGGAGCCCCGATGTTTGTGAAAGACCGTTTGATCTCCATTGCATTGAGAATAATCCATATCACACACTGCTCGCAACCTTGCATGTGGTGACTGCTTCAGGCCATAGAGTGACTTCTTGAATTTGCACACTTTCACTAAAGTATGTTCATTTGCAAATCTAGAAGGAATTTCCACATATACTTCTTACAGATCACCAAGAAGAAATGCATTTTTCACATCCAATTGATGAAGGGCCAATCAAAGTTGGTTGCACATGAGATCAATGTTCGTAAAATGCTCATTCTTGCCACAGAGCAAAGGTTCATCATAGTCAATTCCATTTGTCTGACTATACCCTTTTGCAACCAAGCTTGCTTTGTACCTGTCCATCTTTCCTTTTAGGGATCAGTTTCACTGTGAAGACCCACTTACAACCCACCGCCTTCTTTCCTTCTGGAAGGTGAACAAGTTCCCATGTATTGTTGTTCTTTTGAAGAGCTAATAACTCTTCTTCCATCGCATCCTTCCACGTTGGGATCCTATTTAGCACACCTCCAGTCTTTCGGAATAGACATTGCTTGTACACATGCAATAAAGGTTCTATATGCAGGTGAGACACTAGATGAGTATGAAATGTATTAGCAATGTCATTTTCAAAGCCATAACGGGGAGGAGGTTTTCCAGCATTGACTCTAGTATCTCTACGTTGTGCAAGAGGAAATTCTACATGGTTAAGGGTGGGAGAAACGTAGTAGCATGTGAGCTTGATGCAGAAGGATTCGAAGGAAGGATTTTCTATATAGCGGTCAACCACTGGAATAAACTCGCGCTCGTTCAACAGTGCAAGCGGCTTCACGGGAGGTGGCCAGAGTTGACGGCATTGTCTAAGTTAGCAGCGGCTCGAGCCACGGGTTCGAGCAGAATGAAGCTACGAAGCACGGTAGCCCAACAGAGGGACCTACAACTTCCTAGGTTACCAGGAGCACGACCATATGCGCGAGCGCGACTACCACAAACTAAAACAACGACGAGGATGAGGACGCCGACGGTGGTCTCTGCAAGTAAACGAGAGAGTTAAGAGAGGGGTTCGACGTGGAAGCTCACAGCGAGGCTAAAGGAGGGCTTGGTAGGCTCGGGGGCGAACGGTAGGCATCAAATCGACGGTGACGCTTCCCTGTGGCCAACGAGGAAGACAAAGGTGATGGCGAAGCTACAGAGCGTCCAACATTGTGTGCGTTGACGTAGAGTTTCACAGCTTCGAGGCGGATCCGGTGGAAAAGATGGCGAGGTGAAGGGAGGCCAGTGGCCACGGCGGCAGTAGGCGGCGCACCGTTGTGGAGTGGAGCTCGGGTGCGGTGCGGGAGAGAACCAGGGGAAAGGGGAGAGGGAGCCGCGAGGGGATATGTAAGAGAAGGTCAGGGTCATCTCTGTGACGCGGCGGGAAGGCTAGAGACACCCCGAGAAACAGGAGGTGGCACGGCGCACGCTAGTGCGCTGCGGGAACACGCCCCTGTCCTCCTGGTGCGAGGTTAGGGATGACTGTCACTTGGGCCTGATGGGCCAGCACAGCCAGGCCGCCAAGTAAGTTCCCTTCTCTCTTTTCTATTTTCCATTTTTCTTCCTGTTTTCTAATTTCTGTAATTTGTTTTTGATTTAGTTCTACACCAAGACATTTATATTGCTTCTGATAAAAATTGTGTGGACTAGTTAGACTAATACAGAGCCCTTCACAAGTTTTTAGAATTATCGGAGCAGTAAAACTATATATAGCATTTAATAGCTCCAATTCAAATACTTGTTGGGTTAACTCAAAGCCCATCTATGTCCTGGAAAAATGTGCAATATTTTTGTTATATATTTACACCTTATGCTAGAAATCATGAACATTTTTGAAAGGCATTTTTGGTTCATTGAAAATATTTTGGAGTTGATGTTGGGGAACGTAGCAATAATTCAAAATTTTCTACGTATCACCAAGATCAATCTATGGAGATTCTAGTAACAAGAGAGGGAGAGGATGAGTGTATCTTCATACCCTAGAAGATCGCGATGCGGAAGCGTTACAAGAACGCGGTTGGTGGAGTCGTACACGCAGTGATTCAGATCACGGTCGATTCCGATCTAAGCGTCGAACGGACGTTGCCTCCGCGTTCAACACACGTACAGCCTGAGGACGTCTCCTCCTTCTTGATCCAGCAAGGGGAAAGGAGAAGTTGAGGGAAAACTCCAGCAGCACGACGGCGTGGTGGCGATGGAGCTCGTGGTTCTCCAACAGGGCTTCGCCAAGCACTACGGAGCAGGAGGAGGTGTTGGAGGAGGGAGGGGCTGCGCCAGGGGAAGGGTGCGGCTGCCCTCTCTCTCCCTCACTATATATAGGGGTAAGGGGGTGGAGGAGGTGTCGTGGTTCTAAGTCTGACAGTAGAATGAGGGGTAGGTATGGAGAGGCAAGATCTTAGCTATGGAGCAGTTGTACAGACAAGAGATTTACGAGTTCAGGCCCTTCTCGGAGGAAGTAACAGCCCTACGTCTCGGAGCCCGGAGGCGGTCGACTGGATTATGTGAGTATAGATTACAGGGGTGCGAACCCTTTACACTGAGGAGGGGGTGGCTTATATAGTGTCTGCCAGACCCCTCCGGCCCTCAGTTATGCAGGGTTTAAAGTACATTAAGGCCTGGCGTTACTGGTAACGCCTTACATAAAGTGTCATCATGGCCATAAAGACTACTTAATTAGAGACCGTTTGGTATGCAGAGTGGCTCTTGACCTCCTGGTGGTCGAGTGGGTCTTCATGGTCGAGTCCTTCGAGTCCGTCGAGTGAAGTCTCTCTTGGTCGACTGGAAGGCAGCTTCTTCTGAAGATGTCCTTGGGAAGGGTACTTAGGACAGGTCCGTGACCCTACCCTAGGTACATGACTTCATCATTAGCCCCGAATGGATCGAGGTTTGAGTGAGGAAGGAGTTGATAATTTTTCTGACATGTTTTTGTGTTCTGAACATGTCTCATTTTGGACCAATAATCTTTTTGATGATGGCAGCAACTTTTCTTTCAGTCGCCTTGATCCATTCCTTTCTTCTGTCGAGTGAACTTTTGAACTTGGTAAACTTCCGAGCGACGGATCGCAGAAAATCTACCGTCTGACAGATTGATATGCTGTTAGCGGATTTTGTGGGATTCGAATTTTGGGAAGCGCGCAAAGCGGGGCGGACCGCGGCGCTCGGATGGGATAAGGCATAGACGCCTCTATTTCCGCGTCGCCTTTTTCTCCACGTATCACGCGTGCGCGACTGTTTCGGGATGTGATAGGATCGCCCGGGCCTACCTGTCAGCCACTCGGAAGCGTCCTTATATAAGGCGCCGGGCGAGGGTTTTTGAACAGTGTCTCCCCATTTCCCCCTCTGCCCTCTTCACCTCCGCCCGCAGTGTCTGCTCTCGCCTCCGCCCATTCACCCCTCGCGTGCCTCGCCGGCGACAATGGTGAAGGAGAAGATGGCGGCCTTGGAGCGCGCGAAGAAGGCGACGGCGACGGGGAAGGCAAAGGGGAGAGCGTCCAGTCGGGGCGGATCCTCGTCAAGGTCCCGCTTGCCGCAAGGTTGGGTCCAAGGGGATTGGATCCGCTCGACCATCACCGAGGCGGATCTCAATGACCTGGCCAACGAAGGTCTGATCTCCCATGGGTCAGCAAGGCTTCCGGGGAACGAGTGGCAACCACAGCCGCGGGAGGGTGAGTGCGTTCTCCTAGCTACTCATGTAGATCGTGGGTTCTCTCTGCCGCCGAGTGTTTTCTTCCGAGGGTTTCTGAACTTCTTTGGGGCGCAACTCCACCATTTCACCCCAAATTCCATTGCCTACCTTGCTGCCTTCGTGTCCATGTGCGAGAACTTCCTGGGTTGTCGACCACACTGGGGTCTCTTTAAGCACATATTCACCTGTCGCTCACAAACGGTGAAAAAGGCGAGTCCGGACGATGATAGGACTAAGGTTATTCAGATGTGCGAGGGTCTTGGGATTCAGATGAGGAGTAAGAGTACTTTTCCGGCCATGACCCTTCCTGAGTCGGTCAGAGGGTGGCAGTCGACCTGGTTCTACTGCCAAGACAAGTCGACGCCGGGGCAGTCGATTGGTCTCCCTTCGTTCTCCATGGACCGAGTGAACAAACCCTCTTCTCTGAAGGTGCTTCCTGAAGAGAAAGCTCAAGTAAAAATGTTGATGGAGCGCGTAGTCCAGCTCGTTCAGGACGGAGTGACGGGTATGGACCTTCTGGAGGTCTTCCTTAGACGGCGCATCCAACCGCTTCAGTACCGAGGCCACCCGATGTGGCTGTACTGTGGAACCGAAGATACCACTCGGGTTCACCCAGAAGCAGTCGACGACGCCACGCTGGAGAGGTGGATGACCGCACTCACAGGGAATAAGGACAACCCTCGAGGGGCTAGGAGGATCCCACCACTCGACCATACTAACACACCGGACACGGTATGACCACTTATCCTCAATTGTAATCTTGCTTTATTCATTCTGTTTCGCTGCAAATTGGTCGATTGACCTTTGTTTTGTTTTGTTTTCTGTCAGGCCACCACTGAGTTATACTCGATGCCCAATGGAGCACAAACGCCGACTGAGGAGGAGGAAGGAAGTGGGGGCGAGAGCCCGGAGGAGTGGGATTCGGATGCTGCTGATGATGATGAGGGTGATGACTCTGGTGAGGAGGAAGAGGAGGAGGAGGAGGAGGAGGAAGTTGCGCCTCCTCGCTCGAAAAGACGCTCGAAGCTTATCCATGATCCTGCGATCGAGCGTGGTAAGGGGGTCGCGACTGTCATGCAGTCGACTAAACGCCCTCGGACCACTTCTCCGGTGCCGACTGAGAAAGCTCCGAAGCAATCTCGAGTGGCGCCGTCGAAGCCGGCGAAGGTCTTGCCAAAGATGAAGATGGTGATTCCCACCATATCAGGGTAATGGTGCTACTTGAGTCTTCTTGTTCCACATGAATTTATTCTTGGTCGACTCATGAGTCAACCGACTGACTCCTGAAATTGCAGCGCTGCTACTTCTGATACTTCGGCCAGGGCTGAAGATCATGAGATGGAAGATGCTGCCACTTCTAAACCTGGTATGACCTTTATAGTTCCATCTTCAGTCGATTGGCTCGTTGTCTCTAATTTTGATTCTTTTCTGCAGCTCCATCTAACGTCGTTATTGACCTTCTTGACGACGACGATGAGGAACCACTGAGGCAGAGGAGGAACAGGAAAACGTCTACTGGCAAGGCGACTCAAGACGTGCCAGCACCCGAGACACTGGTCGCGGAGGGAAAGAACGTCACTCGGCCTACCGTATCTTTTGCGGTGCCGTTGACGAGTGCTCGCCCCTCCTCATCGAGTGCTGCACAGCCTTCACTTTTCTCGATCCACTACATCCCAGAGGACCAAGCCAGTGCTGCGAAAGAAGCAATACGCCAGGCGGGGGTCATGATGGAGCAAGTGAAGGCCATCCGAGAAGCCAGCCAGGCAGCCTATGACGCAAGTTCAACTCTTCAGAGTAATGTTCAGGTCAGTCGGTCACCGCCTGTTCTGTTAGGATATGATATCTGAAAATTCTTCTTTCTGAAATTCATAGTGATTGTCCTACACCCACTGGGTGTGTCGATTGAAATTCCGGGTTAGTGGGGGCACGCTGAGTGCACCCACTGGGTGTAGTCCCCAAGGCTATGGTGGACTGCTGGCAGTCGACCATAGTCTTTTCTTAAGTTTTTCCTTTCGACTAGGTCGAATGGATTCATAGACCGGTGGGGGCACGCTGAGTCCACCCACTGGGTGTAGTCCCCGAGACTGTGGTCGACTGCTGGCAGTCGACTACAGTCTGAAGAACACTTCCCATTTTTTTTGGTCGACTGGTCGACTCTAACTGGTAGAACTAGTGGGGGAACGCTGAGTGCACCCACTGATGAAGTCATGTACCTAGGGTAGGGTCATAGACCTGATCTAAGTACCCTACCCAAGGACACCCTCAGAAGAAACTGCCTTCCAGTCGACCAAGAGGAACTTCACTCGACGGACTCGAAGGACTCGACCATGAAGACTCACTCGACCACCAGAAGAACAAGAGGCACTCTGCACCGCAACGGTCTGTAATTAAGTAGACTTTATGGCATTTAGGACACTTTATGTGAGGCGTTACCAGTAACCCCTAGACTTAATGTACTTTAAACCCCGCATTACTGAGGGCCGGAGGGGTCTGGCAGGCACTATATAAGCCACCCCCCTCCTCAGTGTAAAGGGTTCGCACCCCTGTAATCCATACATACATAATCCACTCGACCGCCTCTGGGCTCCGAGATGTAGGGCTATTACTTCCTCTGAGAAGGGCCTGAACTCGTACATCTCTTGTGTTTACAACTGCTCCATAGCTAGGACCTTGCCTCTCCATACCTACCCCCCACTCTACTGTCAGACATAGAACCACGACAGTTGGCGCCCACCGTGGGGCAGGTGTCTTAGCGATTTTTGGAGAAGTTGCGATTCTTCCGGTTACTTTCATCATGGTTGCTGGTGGAGTTTTGGTCGAGGGCCGCGAGATCCGTCTCGGCGCTCTCACCTTCATCGCCGACGACTCCGCTTGGCTCCAGGAGGCTCCACTCGACGTTGATGCGCTCCCCGTCCGCGGTGCGACGCATTTTCGCGCATGTGTCCGCGGCGTTCTGCTGCGGCAACCGTCGACTCCATATCGGTCGACTCCCCTATTGATCACCTTCCCGGTCTCCCGCCAGCGGAAGCACTCTGGTCGGTCGAGACTCTAGCGGTGGGTGAGACACGCGGTGGCTCGCCAGACGGCCACCACCCAAGTTGCGGCAATCGAGCCCGACGAATCTCTCTACGGCCTGTTCGATCTGTCGACTGGCTCCGTAGAGACTGCATCCGAGTGTGATAGCAGTGATCCAGCGGCAGAGGTCTTGATGGTCAACGGGCCTCGCAGCCCTCCCGGTTTCCCTCGCGAAGACGGGGTAGACGGTGGAGGCGACCCTGCTCAAGTCCATGAAGAGTACCAGCCCGAGCCACTTAATTCCCTGCAGAGGGAAGAACTTCGCTGCAGGAACATGGATGCCCTGCATACTCCCATCGCGGGAGAAACCCCCGAGGCTCGCGCCTTGGAGGAGGCACGTTTGGCCAACTTGGCTGAACGCGCTCGCCTGGAGAACCTTCAGCGAGCACTCGACGAGCGCGCGCGGCAACGAGTACCCGACTCCAATCGACGTCAACTCTTCCCGCCGACTCAGGTATGTCGAACCCCGATTCAGAATTTAGCAGCTGCAACCCGTATAGCAGAGTCCATCCAGCCCTCTCAGTCGGAGGCTGGCAGAGGCTTGATGCAGATCAGAGATTTGCTCCGGGCAGCAGGAGATCAGAATTCAGCCGTGTCGCAGTCACGCAACAGAATTCCCAGTCGATCCGTCGCTGTGAATACGGTTCAGTTGGCTCACAGTCCCAGATCGCCTCCGCGGCGTGAAGGACGCGAGAATCGGCGAGACCAGTATGGTGACCGACATGATCGTGATGATAGGCATCGAGTGCCCACTCCTCCCCCGAGAGGTGGGTCTTACGCTCCTCGGCAGTAGGATGACAGGCGTCAACTCAGTGTGGGGCGAAGAGCTCCGGTCGACCCCAGGGAACCAGGCTTTGACGCGCGATCCATCATCGTGCAAGGCTTGGTCGATCGGAACAGAGCTCATCGAGGTGGCCCTGACAGAGATGCTCCCACTAGCAGTCGAGTGCATGTTTCTGGTCCGGAATGTTTCAGCAGGGCTATCAGAGCCGCGGTGATTCCCCCCAACTTCAGGTTGGCAACTGGAGTAAGCAAGTTCACCGGTGAGTCTAAGCCCGAAACTTGGCTTGAGGACTACCGAGTGGCTGTATAGATTGGCGGTGGGAATGACGAGGTGGCCATGAAGCACTTACCACTCATGTTGGAAGGTTCTGCGAGAGCATGGTTGAATCAGTTACCTCCAAGCAGCATTTACACTTGGGAAGATCTTTCCCGAGTGTTCGTCAGAATGTTTGAAGGAACTTGCAAGCGACCAGCTGGATTGACAGAGCTGCAAGTTCATGTGTAGAAGACGAATGAAACTCTAAGAGAGTATATTCAGAGATGGATCACTTTGCATCATACCGTGGAGAACGTGTCTGATCATCAGGCACTCTGCTCCTTCAAGGATGGTGTCAAGAACAGAGAATTGAGTTTGAAGTTTGGTCGAACCGGAGATATGACCCTGAGTCGGATGATGGAAATTGCTACCAAGTACGCCAACGGCGAAGAGGAGGACCGACTCCGTAGCGGCAAATACAAGCCGAGTCAGTCGGAAAAAGGAAACTCCAGTCGGAAGCAGAAACGGAAAGCCGAACCAGCGGCTCCTGGAGAGGCTCTGGCCGTGACTCAGGGCAAGTTCAAAGGGAAACCCAAAGGATCCTGGAACCCCAAGAAGGTGAAGGATAAAGAAGGAAATGACGTGATGGATATGCCGTGTCACATCCACGCGAAGAAAGACGAAGAGGGTAATATCATCTACCCGAAGCATACCACTCGCCAGTGTCGACTCCTGATCCATCAGTTCCAGGGAAAATAGTCCAAGGACAAGGAAAAGGAGTCGGACAAAGCCGAAGACAAGGAGGACAGTGAGGGAGGATATCCTCATGTTAACTCCACTCTGATGATCTTTGCGGATGTGGAAAGCAAGAGTCGACTGAAGGTTATTAACCATGAGGTGAACATGGTCGCCCCGGCGACACCTAGTTATTTGAGATGGTCCCAAACTCCTATTACATTCGACCAGTCCGATCACCCGACGCATATAGCCACCCCTGGGAGGCAAGCTTTGGTGGTCGACCCGGTTGTCGAAGGCACTCGGCTGACGAAGGTGCTAATGGACGGTGGTAGTGGACTAAACTTATTGTATGCGGACACGCTGAAAGGAATGGGCATTCCGATGTCCCGACTGAGCACCAGTAACATGAGTTTTCATGGAGTTATACCAGGAAAGAAAGCCGAGTCACTCTGCCAAATAGCTCTAGACGTGGTGTTTGGTGATTCAAAGCATTTTCGCAAAGAGAAGCTGACGTTTGAGGTCGTGGATTTTCAGAGCGCTTACCACGCTATTTTGGGGAAACCAGCTTACGCACGGTTCATGGCTCGACCATGTTACGTGTACCTCAAACTGAAGATGCCCGGCCCCAAAGGAGTGATCACTGTCACTGGTGATCGGAAAAAGGCGGAAGAGTGTTTCCAGAAAGGCTCAAAGATTACCGATTCCCAGGTGACAGCGGTCGAGTTTGAAGAATATAAGCAAAATGCAGATCCGAGTGATTTGCTGCGAGCCAAGAAGCCTGCCACAGAGTCAGCATTTCAGTCGTCCGGTGAGACGAAGCCCGTCCATATTCACCCGACTGACCCCAATGCAGCTCCGACCCATATCTCCACAACACTCGACCCGAAATAGGAAGAAGCGCTCATCCAGTTCCTCCGTGAGAACTGGGACATCTTTGCATGGAAGCCAGCTGACATGCCGGGTGTTCCCAGGGGACTGGCTGAGCATCGTATTAGAGTCGACTCAGCAGCAAAACCAGTTAAAGAACATCTTCGGCGGTCCGCCATCCAGAAGAGAAAAGCTATTGGTGAGGAGGTGGCTCGACTATTGGCGGCAGGATTTATCCGAGAGATATACCACTCCGAGTGGCTCACCAATGTCGTCATGGTTCCTAAGAAGGACAACTCACTCCAAATGTGCATTGATTTCAAACACATCAATCGGGCCTGCCCGAAAGATCATTTTCCTCTCCCTCGCATTGATCAAATTGTTGACTCGACCGCGGGATGCGAGAGATTGTCTTTTCTAGACGCCTATTCCGGGTACCATCAGATCCGTCTGTACGGACCCGATGAGATAAAAACAGCTTTCATCACTCCATTCGGGTGCTTCTGCTATATCACCATGCCATTCGGCCTCAAGGATGCCGGAGCCACGTTCATGCGAATGATTCAAAAGTGTTTGCTCACTCAAATCAGTCAGAATGTGGAAGCATATATGGATGATATCGTGGTCAAGTCGCGAAAGGGTTCCGACCTGCTGACTGACCTCGCCGAAACATTTGCCAACCTCGGGAGATATGATATCAAGCTCAATCCATCAAAGTGAATGTTCGGAGTTCCTGGTGGAAAGTTACTCGGTTTTCTCGTTTCCGAACGAGGAATCGACGCTAATCCAGAAAAAATCGGCACTATACTCCGAATGAAACGCCCCGTGCGGGTGCACGATGTCCAGAAGCTTACTGGATGCTTGGCCGCATTAAATCGATTCATCTCACGACTCGGTGAAAAGGCATTGCCTCTTTACCGACTGATGAAGAAGGCAGACAAGTTCGAGTGGACTGCAGAAGCTGATGCAGCGTTTGCCGAGCTAAAAGCTCTGCTCTCCACCCAGCCGGTGCTTGCTGCTCCAATCAGCAAAGAGCCTCTGTTGCTTTATATCGCAGCCACAGGACAAGTCGTCAGTACAGTACTTACGGTCGAGCGGGAAGAACAAGGGAAAGCCTTCAAAGTTCAGCGCCCAGTGTATTATCTATCTGAAGTTTTGACTCCATCCAAGCAAAGATACCCTCATTATCAGAAGCTTGTGTATGGGATCTACATGACCACGAAGAAGGTTGCTCATTATTTCTCTGATCATTCCATCACAGTCGTCAGCGACGCTCCACTTTCAGAGATTCTGCACAATAGAGATGCAAGTGGTCGAGTAGCGAAATGGGCGATTGAACTCCTTCCCCTTGATATCAAGTTTGGGGCAAAGAAAGCCATTAAGTCCCAAGCAATAGCAGATTTCCTTGCCGAGTGGATTGAACAACAGCAGCCGACTGAAGTTCACTCGGAGCATTGGACCATGTTCTTTGATGGCTCTAAGATGTTGAATGGTTCCGGTGCTGGGGTTGTCCTGGTTTCCCCCAGAGGAGATAAGCTCAGATATGTGCTCCCGATTCACTTTGATTCCTCCAACAATGAGGCAGAATACGAGGCCCTTTTGTATGGGTTGCGCATGGCCATCTCACTCGGCGTCCGTCGCCTTATGGTTTATGGCGACTCAGATTTGGTGGTCAACCAAGTGATGAAGGAGTGGGACGTTAGAAGCCCAGCCATGACTGGATACTGTAATGCAGTGAGGAAGCTGGAAAAGAAGTTTGAGGGGTTAGAGCTCCATCATATACCCCGACTGAAAAATCAAGCGGCTGATGATCTGGCTAAGATAGGTTCCAAGAGAGAAGCCATTCCGAGTGGTGTGTTCTTGGAGCATATCCATACTCTGTCAGTAAGAGAGGATCCTTTCACCGAAGAAGCTCCGCAGCCTAAGAGTGCCACAGATCCGACTGAAGTAGAAGTCCCAGCAGTGGTCGACTTGGTCATGGAGGTCTTAATGATCACTCCCGACTGGACAGTCCCATACATCGCGTATATCCTGAGAAAAGAGCTCCCGGAGGATGAGGAAGAGGCTCGATAGATCGTCCGTCGATCCAAGGCCTTTACCGTAATCAAAGGACAGTTGTACAGAGAGAGCGCGACTGGAGTTGGTCAGAAGTGCATAACACCAGAAGAAGGTCGAGTCATCCTTGATGATATCCACTCGGGGACCTGTGGCCATCATGCGTCCTCTCGGACCATCGTGGCTAAAGCATACCGAGCCGGATTTTACTGGCCAAAGGCAAATGAGATGGCAAAGGAAATAGTGGACAAGCGCGAAGGATGTCAGTTCTACTCCAATATGTCACACAAGCCTGCGTCAGCTCTGAAGACCATACCACTCGTCTGGCCCTTCGCAGTATGGGGGTTGGATATGGTGGGCCCCTTGAGGACAGGTCGAAGCGGTTTCATGCATGTACTGGTGGCAGTCGACAAGTTCACCAAATGGATTGAGGCTAAACCCATCAAGAACCTTGACGCCGGCACTGCTATTAGCTTCATCAGGGAACTGATATTCAGATATGGAGTCCCGCACAGCACCATCACAGACAATGGGTCAAACTTCGACTCGGAGGAATTCAGGGATTTTTGCACTTCTCAAGGCACACGAGTCGACTACGCTTCGGTCGCCCATCCACAGTCGAATGGACAAGCGGAGCGAGCCAATGGCTTGATCCTCAAAGGGTTGAAACCCCGACTGATGTGTGACCTTAAGCATGTGGCTGGAGCATGGGTCGATGAACTTCCCTCGGTGCTTTGGGGTCTGAGGACCACGCCTAATCGGTCGACCGGAAGGACTCCATTCTTCTTGGTCTATGGAGCTGAAGCGGTCTTGCCGAGTGATCTGCTCCACAATGCTCCTCGTGTTGAGCTCTACAACGAGGCTGAAGCGGAACAAGAACAGCAAGATGCAGTCGACCTTTTAGAGGAGGAAAGAGAGATGGCTCTGATCCGATCGACCATCTATCAACAGGACTTGCGTCGCTTCCACGCTAGAAACGTGAAGAGTTGAGCCTTCCAGGAAGGAGATTTGGTTCTCCGAGTGGATCAGCAGAAACAACACAAGCTTGCTCCTTCTTGGGAAGGACCCTTCATTGTCACCAAGGTTCTCCACAATGGAGCGTACCGTCTCTACAACGTCAAACACAATATCGACGAGCCCCGAGCTTGGAACGCGGAGCTACTCCGCCCATTTTACACTTAAGTGTTCACTCGGATGAGTTGTAATAAAAGTACTTCTGTAGTTCATGTTTTGCAAGATAATAGTGTCATAATTTCATCAATGATTTTTGTCACTTTTATTTGTTCAGTAAAATTCCCCCCCCCCCTAGTGGGTGACTTAGCTGCGAATCCGTTTCGCCTAAGTTTGTAAAAAAAATCATTACCGAGTGGTGATCCAGCCTCCCACTCGGGGGCTTAGCTGCGAATCCGTTTCGCCTAAGTTTCAATAAAATCCTACCGAGTGGTGAGCCAGACTCCCACTCGAGGGCTTAGCTGCAGGCCAAGTACTCGCCTAAGTTTCAATAAAATCCTACCGAGTGGTGAGCCAGACTCCCACTCGGGGGCTTAGCTGCAGTCCAAAGTACTCGCCTAAGTTTCAATAAAATCCTACCGAGTGGTGAGCCAGACTCCCACTCGGGGGCTTAGCTGCAGTCCAAAGTACTCGCCTAAGTTTCAATAAAATCCTACCGAGTGGTGAGCCAGACTCCCACTCGGGGGCTTAGCTGCAGTCCAAAGTACTCGCCTAAGTTTCAATAAAATCCTACCGAGTGGTGAGCCAGACTCCCACTCGGAGGCTTGGCTGCAGTCCAAGTACTCGCCTAAGTTCGAACACAACGGGCAGTAGCAAGGAAGACGAGGTGCAGGTCGACTGCGGCCCTCTCCTCCAAGTTACGCCACAAGTACAATGTGCGGTAGCAAGGAAGACGAGGCGCAGGTCGACTGCGACCCTCTCCTCCGAGCTACGCCACAAGTACAATGTGCGGTAGCAAGGAAGACGAGGTGCAGGTCGACTGCGACCCTCTCCTCCGAGCTACGCCACAAGTACAATGTGCGGTAGCAAGGAAGACGAGGTGCAGGTCGACTGCCACCTTCTCCTTCGAGCTACGCCACAAATACAACGTGAAAATCCTACCGAGTGGAGAGCAGACCTCCCACTCGGGGGCTTAGCTGCAGCCCAGTGCTCGCCTAAGTAATAAAAATCCTACCGAGTGGAGAGCACACCTCCCACTCGGGGGCTTAGCTGCAGCCCAGTGCTCGCCTAAGTAATAAAAATCCTACCGAGTGGAGAGCAGACCTCACACTCGGAGGCTTAGCTGCAGCCCAGTGCTCACCTAAGTAATAAAAATCCTACCGAGTGGAGAGCAGACCTCACACTCGGGGGCTTAGCTGCAGCCCAGTGCTCGCCTAAGTAATAAAAATCCTACCGAGTGGAGAGCAGACCTCCCACTCGGAGGCTTAGCTGCAGCCCAGTGCTCGCCTAAGTTATAAAATTCCTACCGAGTGGGGAACATGCCTCCCACTCGGAAGCTTAGCCGCGGCCCGGTGCCTGCCTAAGCGAATTGGGAAACAAGTCGACTGCAATGAGCACTTCGCTTTAACCTGCAAAAGACATCTCAGACCAAATGCAAGCATATTCGAACGTCGAATCCAAGTTCGGATAAATACCTAACGGAACCAAAAGTGCTCATGCGCTAAGCCTGTTAAGGTTTATCGGTTACAAAATCACTCGGCATACCGAGGCAAATTTAAAGTGTCGAGCTCAAGAAGTTTTTTACCCCTCCTGTGGAGGGCTGGAAGGTGCAACAAACTCATCAAGATCAATTCCGTCCGCGATCCGAGTTGCAGCGGCGATGAAAGTCTCCATGAAAGACCGGAAATCATGTTTCTTGGTGTTAGCCACCCGAAGAGCCGCCAGCTTGTCCTCTCGTGCATCCTTGCAATGGACTCGGGCCAGACACAGAGCGACATCCGCACCACACCTGGCAGAAGACTTCTTCCACTCCTGCACTCGACCAGGGACTGTGTTTAGTCGAGTCATCAGAGACTCGAGGTCGTTTTGCAGTGTCTCCCTGGGCCAGAGCATAGTGTCAATGCGGGAAGTGGCGACCTTCAGCCTTGCAAGATAGTCAATGACAGCAGCAACTCGAGACTCGAGCCAGAACACGTTCGTGGCAACTTCATCATTCACCGGAGAGTTGATGGGGTCCAGGTTTGGTTCCAGTCGACCAGTCTCCTCTTCAAAGTTTTGGCAAAATTCTGCAAGTACAATCGCCGAGTCAAGGCAATGGTCGAATGGAAAGATCACTGTAAAAACGATTGTTTGGCGCAAAGGATTACCTTCGAGCATGAGGAACAACTTCTTGGCGAGTCCGCTCAGATAGGCCTCCAGATCATTCTTCTTCCCAGCCAACTGACTGGCCTTGTCATTCAGAGCAGCTTTGTCGCTTTTCAGTCGGCTGACCTCCTTGTTGGCAATAGCAAGAGCAGCTTTTAGATTGGTGTTTTCTTCTTCAAGCTTGGTGACCGAAGCTAACTTCTCGTCTGCGAGCTTGGTCTTCTCTAAAGCTGCCTTTTGCATCTCAGCTAGCTCAAGGTCTTTCTTCTTCTGGGCTTCCTTCACTTTGCCTGCAAAGTTACAGCAAGATCACATTTTGAAACAAATGAGGGGCAAAAGCAGTCGTCGAGGCCTCACCAAACATACCTTTGGTCTCCTCCTTCGCCTTCGCCAGATTCTCCTGGACCAGCTTCAGATCAAGCTCGAGTTGGATATGCTTGTTCTCCAGCTCGGTGTAACGAGCCGCAAGGTCGCAGGATTTCTACGAAGAACCAATCGACAACATGTCAAAGACAATTCACTTCCGAGTGAATAAGGAAAAATCATACGTTTCTAAGACTACAACCGAATACAAACATTCGACCGTAGTCTCGGGGACTACACCCAGTGGGTGCACTCAGCGTGCCCCCACTAGTTCTATCAAGATAGAGTCGACCAGTCGACCAAAAAAAAAACAGGACATGTTCTACAGACTGTAGTCAACTGCCAGCAGTCGACCACAGTCTCGGGGACTACACCCAGTGGGTGCACTCAGCGTGCCCCCACTAAACCGGATTTCAATCGACACACCCAGTGGGTGACTACTACGGATTCCAGAAAGAAGAATTTTCAAAGATCATATCCTAACAGAACAGGCGATGAGCGACTGTCCTGAACGTTGCTTTGAAGAGCGAAACTGGCGTCATAGGCTGCTTGGCTAGCCTCCCGGATGGCCTTCACCTACTCCATCATGACTCCCGCCTGGCGTATTGCTTCTTTTGCAGCACTGTCTTGGTCCTCTGGGACGTAGTGGGTCGAGAAGAGTGAAGGCTTTGCAGCACTCGACGACGCGGGGTGAGCACTCGTCAGCGGCACCGCGAAAGATACGGTGTGCCGAGTGGTGTTATCCTCCTCCGCGACCAGTGTCTCGGGTGCTGTCACGTCCTGAGCCACCCTATCAGCAGACGCTTTCCTGCTCCTCCTGTGCTTCAGCGGTTCCTCATCATCGTCGTCGTCAGGAAGGGTGATAACGACATTGGATGGAGCTGCAGAAAAGAATCAGAATTAGAGACCAAGAGCCAATCGACTAAAAAACGGAATTAAGAGAGTAGTACCAGGTTTTGAGGTTGCAGCATCTTCCATCTCATGATCGTCAGCCCTAGCCGAGGTATCAGAAGTAGCAGCACTGCAATTCCAAAAATCAGTCGGTTAACTCATGAGTCGACCAAAAATAAACTCGTGTAGAGCAAGAAGACTCAGACAGCATTTTTACCCTGATATGGTGGGAATTGACACCTTCATCTTCGGCAAGACCTTCGCTGGTTTTGTCGGCACCGTTCAAGATTGCTTCGGAGCCTTCTCAGTCGGCGCCGGAGAAGTGGTCCGAGGGCGCTTGGTCGACTGTGCGACAGTCGCGACCCCCTTACCACGTTCAGTCGCAGGGTCATGGATGAGCTTCGATCGCCTCTCCATGCGAGGCGGTGCGACTTCCTCCTCCTCCTCCTCCTCTTCTTCCTCATCGTCGTCATCATCATCATCTTCAGCAGCATCCGAATCCCACTCCTCTTGGCTTTCGCCCCCACTTGCTTCCCCCTCTTTAGTCGGAGTCTGCGCTCCATTGGGCATCGAATATAGTTCGGTGAGGGCCTGTCAGACATCGAGACAAAGATCAATCGACCAATTTGCAGCGAAAACAGAATAAGTATGGCAAGAATACAATTGGAGATAAAGTGGGCATACCTTGTCTGGAATGCTAGAATGGTCGAGTGGTGGAATCCTCCTGGCTCCTCGAGGGTTGTCTTTGTTCCCTGTGACCGCGGCCATCCACCTCTCCAGTGTAGCATCGTCGACTGCTTCTGGGTGGACCCGAGTGTCATCTTTGGTTCCACAGTACAGCCACATGCAATGGCCTCGATACTGAAGTGGCTGGATGCGCCGCCTAAGGAAGACCTCCAGAAGATCCATACCCGTCACTCCTTCCCGTACTAACTGGACTACGCGCTCCATCAACATCTTCACGTCGGCTTTCTCCTCCGGGAGCACCTTCAGAGAAAAGGGCTTGTTTGCTCGGTCCATGGTAAACGGAGGGAGACCACTCGACTGCCCCGGCGTCGACTCATTCTGGCAGTAGAACCAAGTCAACTGCCATCCTCTGACCGACTCAGGAAGGGTCATGGACGGAAAAGTACTCTTGTTTCTCATCTGGATCCCAAGACCCCCGCACATCTGGATAATCTTAGTTCTATCGTCATCAAGACTCGCCTTTTTCACCGTCTGAGAACGACAGGTGAATATGTGTTTGAACAGACCCCAGTGCGGTCGGCAGCCTAGGAAGTTCTCACACATGGACACGAAGGCAGCAAGATAGGCGATGGAATTCGGGTTGAAGTGGTGGAGTTGCGCCCCAAAGAAGTTCAAGAAACCACGAAAAAAGACACTCGGAGGCAGAGAGAACCCACGGTCGACATGAGTGGCCAGAAGAACGCCCTCACCCTCTTCCGGCTGTGGTTGCCACTCGTCCCCCGGGAACCTCGTTGCCCCATGGGGGATCAAACCTTCGTTGGCCATCTCCGTGAGATCTTTCTCGGTGATGGTCGACCGGATCCAATCTCCTTGGACCCATCCGTGCGGCAGACGAGATCTCGAAGAAGACCCGCCCCGACTGGTCGCTCTCCCTTTCGCCTTCGCCTTCCCCGTCCCCGTCACCTTCTTCGCGCGTTCTAGCGCCGCCGTCTTCTCCTTCACCATTGTTGCCGGCGAAGCGTACGAGGAGCGATTGGGCGGAGGCGAGAGCGGGCGCAGTAGGCGGAGGCGGAGAGGGCAGGGGGAGAATGGAGAGACACTATTCAAAAACCCTCGCCGGGCGCCCTTATAAGAGCACTTCCGAGTGGATGACAAGTGGGCCCGGACAATCCAATCACATCCCGAAACAATCGCGCATACGCGATACGTGGCGAAAAAGGTGGCGCGGGAATCAAGGCGTCTATGCCCTATCCCATCCGAGCGCCGCGGTCCGCCCCGCTTCGGGCGCTTCCCCAAAATTTGGATCCCACAAAATCCGCTAACCGCAGATTGATCTGTCAGACGAGAGATTTCCTGCGATCCGTCGCACGGAAATTACTAGGTTCAAAAGTTCACTTGACGAGAGAAAAGAATGAATCAAGGCGACTGAAGAAAAGTTGTTGTTATCAACAAAGAGATTATTGGTCCAGGACGATGCATATCTAGAACGCAAAAGTAGGTCGGAAATAATATCAACTCCTTCCTCACTCAAACCTCAATCCATTCGGGGGCTAATGATGAAGTCATGTACCTAGGGTAGGGTCATAGACCTGATCTAAGTACCCTACGCAAGGACACCCTCAGAAGAAACTGCCTTCCAGTCGACCAAGAGGAACTTCACTCGACGGACTCGAAGGACTCGACTATGAAGACTCACTCGACCACCAGAAGAACAAGAGGCACTCTGCACCGCAACGGTCTGTAATTAAGTAGACTTTATGGCATTTAGGACACTTTGTGAGGCGTTACCAGTAACGCCTAGACTTAATGTACTTTAAACCCCGCATTACTGAGGGCCGCAGGGGTCTGGCAGGCACTATATAAGCCACCCCCCTCCTCAGTGTAAAGGGTTCGCACCCCTGTAATCCATACATACATAATCCACTCGATCGCCTCTGGGCTCCGAGACGTAGGGCTATTACTTCCTCTGAGAAGGGCCTGAACTCGTACATCTCTTGTGTTTACAACTGCTCCATAGCTAGGACCTTGCCTCTCCATACCTACCCCCACTCTACTGTCAGACTTAGAACCACAACACCCACTGGGTGTAGTCCCCGAGACTATGGTCGAATGTTTGTATTCGGCCGTAGTCTTAGAAACGCTATGATTTTTCCTTAGTCACTCGGAAGTGAATTGTCTTTGACATCCGTCGATTGGTCTCTTCGCAGAAATCCTGTGACCTTGCGGCTCGTTATACTGAGTTGGAGAACAAACACATTCAGCTCGAGCTTGATCTTAAATTGGCCCAGGAGAACTTGACGAAGGCAAAGGAGGAAGCAAAAGGTATGTTTGGTGAGACCTTCGACGACTGCCTTTGCCTCTCGTCCGTTTCCGAGTCTGATCTCACTGTAACTTTGCAGACAAGGTGAGGGATGCCCTGAAGAAGAAGGACCTTGACTTGGCTGAGATGCAGAAAGCGGCTTTAAAGAAAACCAAGCTCGCGAATGAGAAGCTGGCTTCAGTCACCAAGGTTGAAGAAGAAAACACCAATCTGAAAGCTGCTCTTGATGCCGCCAACAAGGAGGTCAGTCGACTGACAAGTGATAAGATTGCTCTGAGTGGCAAGGCCAGTGAGTTGGTGGGAAAGAAGAACAATCTGGAGGCTTATCTGGGCGGACTCGCCAAGAAGTTATTCCTCATGCTTGAAGGTAATCTTTTGTATCAAACGGATATTTTAACTGTGATCTTTCCATTCGACTGTTGTCTTAACTCGGTGGTTGTGCTTGCAGAATTTTGCCAGAACTTTGAAGAGGAGACTGGTCGACTGGAAATAAACCTGGACCCCATCAACTCTCCTGTGAAAGATGAAGTCGCCATGAATGTGCTCCGTCGTTGACTATCTCGCTAGGCTGAAGGTCGCAACTTCCCGCATCGACACAACACTCTGGCCAAGAGAGACGCTCTAGAACGACCTCGAGTCTCTGATGACTCGACTGAACGCGGTCCCGAGTCGAGTGCAGGAGTGGAAGAAGTCTTCAGCCAGGTGTGGTGCGGATGTTGCTCTGTCTCTGGCCCGTGTTCACTGCAAGGATGCACGAGAGGACAAGCTGGCGGCTCTTAGGGTGGCTAATACCAAGAAGCACGATTTCCGGTCTTTCATGGAGACCTCCATCGCCGCTGCCACTCGGATTGCAGATGGAATCGACCTGGATGAGTTTGTTGCACCTTCCAGCCCTCCACAAGAGGGGTAAAAAACGTCTGAGCTTGATACCTTAAATTTGCCTCGGTATGCCGAGTGATTTTTGTAACCGACAAACCTTAACAGGCTTAGCGCCTGAGCACTTTCGGTTCCGTTAGGTGTTATCCGAACTTGGATTCGATGTTTAAATATGCTTGCATTTGATTTGAGGCGTCTTTTGCAGGTTAAAGCGAGGTGCTTATTGCAATCGACTTGTTCCCCAATACACTTAGGCGAGCACTGGGCTGCAGCTAAGCCCCCGAGTGGGAGGTTTGCTCACCACTCGGTAGGATTTTCAAAACTTAGGCGAGCACTGGGCTGCAGCTAAGCCCCCGAGTGGGAGGTCTGCTCTCCACTCGGTAGGATTTTCAAAACTTAGACGAACACTGGGCTGCAGCTAAGCCCCCGAGTGGGAGGTCTGCTCTCCACTCGGTAGGATTTTCAAAACTTAGGCGAGCACTGGGCTGCAGGTAAGCCCCCGAGTGGGAGGTCTGCTCTCCACTCGGTAGGATTTTCAAAACTTAGGCGAGCACTAGGCTGCAGCTAAGCCTCCGAGTGGGAGGTCTGCTCTCCACTCGGTAGGATTTTTACAGCGCCTCTGTGAAGGATAAGGCGTTAATCGACCTTGTCTTTCTTATGGAGAGCACAGTATACTTGTGGCGTATCTCGGAAGGAGAGGGTGGCGGTCGACCTGCACCTCGTCCTCCTTGCGGAGCGCACGTTGTACTTGTGGTGTAGCTCGGAGGAAGAGGGTAGCAATCGACCTGCACCTCGTCCTCCTTGCGGAGCGCATGTTGTACTTGTGGCGTAGCTCGGAGGAGAGGGTAGCAATCGACTTGCACCTCGTCCTCCTTGCGGAGCGCACGTTGTACTTGTGGCATAGCTCGGAGGAGAGGGTAGCAGTCGACCTGCGCCTCGTCCTCCTTGCGGAGCGCACGTTGTACTTGTGGCGTAGCTCGAAGGAGAGGGTAGCAGTCGACCTGCACCTCGTCCTCCTTGCGGAGCGCACGTTGTACTTGTGGCGTAGCTCGGAGGAAGAGGGTAGCAATCGACCTGCACCTCGTCCTCCTTGCGGAGCGCATGTTGTACTTGTGGCGTAGCTCGGAGGAGAGGGTAGCAATCGACCTGCACCTCGTCCTCCTTGCGAAGCGCACGTTGTACTTGTGGTGTAGCTTGGAGGAGAGGGTAGCAGTCGACCTGCGCCTCGTCCTCCTTGTGGAGCGCACGTTGTACTTGTGGCGTAGCTCGGAGGAGAGGGTAGCAGTCGACCTGCACCTCGTCCTCCTCGCGGAGCGCACATTGTACTTGTGGCGTAGCTCGGAGGAGAGGGTAGCAGTTGACCTGCACTTCGTCCTCCTTGCAGAGCGCACGTTGAATTCGAACTTAGGCGAGTGTTTAGACTGCAGCTAAGCCTCCGAGTGGGAGGCTGGCTCACCACTTGGTAGGATTTTATCGAAACTTAGGCGAGTACTTGGACTGCAGCTAAGCCTCCGAGTGGGAGGCTGGCTCACCACTCGGTAGGATTTTATTGAAACTTAGGCGAAATGGATTCGCAGCTAAACCTCCGAGTGGGAGGCTGGCTCACCACTCGGTAGGATTTTATTGAAACTTAGGCGAGTACTTGGACTGCAGCTAAGCCTCCAAGTGGGAGGCTGGCTGACCACTCGGTAGGATTTTAATGAAACTTAGGCGAAACGGATTCGCAGCTAAACCTCCGAGTGGGAGGCTGGCTCTCCACTCGGCAAGGATTTTTTTTTACAAACTTAGGCGAAACGGATTCACAGCTAAGCCACCCACTGAGGGGGAATTTTATTGAACAAATAAAAGCAACAACAATCATTGGGGAAATTATGACACTATTATCTTGTGAAACATGAACTACAGAAGTACTTTTATTACAACTCATCCGAGTGAATACTTAGGTGTGAAAGGGGTGGAGCAACTCCGCGTTCCAAGCTTGGGGCTCGTCGATGTTGTGCTCGACGTTGTAGAGACGGTATGCTCCGTTGTGGAGAACCTTGGTGACGATGAAGGGACCTTCCCAAGAAGGAGCAAGCTTGTGTGGTTTTTGCTGATCCACTCGGAGAACCAAATCTCCTTCCTGGAAGGCTCGACTCTTCACGTTCCTGGCGTGGAAGCGACGCAAGTCTTGTTGGTAAATGATCGATCGGATCAGAGCCATCTCCCTTTCTTCCTCTAAAAGGTCGACTGCATCCTGCCGTGCTTGTTCTGCTTCTGCTTCGGTGTAGAGCTCGACCCGAGGAGCATTGTGGAGGAGGTCACTCGGCAAGACCGATTCAGCTCCGTAGACCAAGAAGAATGGAGTTCTCCCAGTCGACTGGTTAGGCGTGGTCCTTAACCCCCAAAGCACCGAGGGAAGTCCGTCGACCCATGCTCCAGCCGCATGCTTGAGATCACACATTAGTCGGGGTTTCAACCCTTTGAGAATCAAGCCATTGGCCCGCTCTGCTTGTCCATTCGACTGAGGATGGGCGACCGAAGCATAGTCGACTCGTGTGCCCTGAGATGTGCAGAACACCCTGAATTCCTATGAATCAAAGTTTGACCCGTTGGCAGTGATGATGCTGTGCGGGACTATATATTTGAATATCAATTCTCTGATGAAGCTGACAGCAGTACCAGCGTCAAGGTTCTTGATGGGTTTAGCTTCGATCCACTTGGTGAACTTGTCGACTGCTACCAGCACATGTGTGAAACCGCTTCGGCTTGTTCTCAAGGGCCCAACCATATCCAATCCCCATACTGCGAAGGGCCAGACGAGTGGTATGGTCTTCAGAGCTGATGCAGGCTTGTGTGACATGTTGGAGTAAAATTGACATCCCTCACACTTGTCGACTATCTCCTTTGCCATTTCATTCGCTCTTGGCCAGTAAAATCCGGCTCGGTATGCTTTGGCCACGATGGTCCGAGGGGACGCATGATGGCCACAGGTCCTCGAGTGGATGTCATCAAGGATTATCCAACCTTCATCTGGCGTTATGCACTTCTGACCAACTCCAGTCGCGCTCTCTCTATATAGCTGCACCTTGATCACAGTAAAGGCCTTGGATCGGCGGATGATCTGTCGAGCCTCTTCCTCGTCCTCCGGGAGCTCTTTTCTCAAGATATACGCGATATATGGTACTGTCCAATCGGGAGTGACCACTAAAGCCTCCATGACCAGGTCGACCACTGCTGGAACTTCAACCTCAGTCGGATCTGTGGCACTCTTGGGCTGCGGAGCTTCTTCGGTAAAAGGATCTTCTTTGACTGATGGGATATGGATATGCTCCAAGAACACATCACTGGGAATGGCTTCTCTCTTGGAACCTATTTTTGCCACATCATCAGCCGCTTGATTTTTCAGTCGGGGTATATGATGGAGCTCTAACCCTTTGAATTTCTTTTCAAGCTTCCTCACTGCATTGCAGTATCCAGTCATGGTTGGGCTTCTAACGTCCCACTCCTTCATCACCTGGTTGACCACCAAATCTGAGTCGCCATAAACCATAAGGCGACGGACGCCGAGTGAAACGGCCATGCGCAACCCATACAAAAGGGCCTCGTATTCTACTTCATTGTTGGAGGAATCAAAGTGAATCTGGAGCACATGTCTGAGCTTATCTCCTCTAGGGGAAACCAAAACTACCCCAGCACCGGAACCATTTAACATCTTAGAGCCATCAAAGAACATGGTCCAATGTTCCGAGTGAACTTGAGTCGGCTGCTGCTGTTCAATCCACTCGGCAAGGAAATCTGCTATTGCTTGGGACTTAATGGCTTTCTTTGCCTCAAACTCGATATCAAGGGGAAGGAGTTCAATCGCCCATTTCGCCACTCGACCAGTTGCATCTCTGTTGTGCAGAATCTCTGAAAGTGGGGCGTAGCTGACAACTGTAATGGAATGATCAGAGAAATAATGAGCAACCTTCTTCGTGGTCATGTAGATCCCATACACAAGCTTCTGATAATGAGGATATCTTTGCTTTGATGGAGTCAAAACTTCAGAAAGATAATACACTGGGCGCTGAACTTTGAAGGCTTTCCCTTCTTCTTCCCGCTCGACTGTAAGTACTGTACTGACGACTTGTCCTGTGGCTGCAATATAAAGCAACAGAGGCTCTTTGCTGATTGGAGCAGCAAGCACCGGCTAGGTGGAGAGCAGAGCTTTTAGCTCGGCAAACGCTGCATCAGCTTCTGGAGTCCACTCGAACTTGTCTGCCTTCTTCATCAGTCGGTAAAGAGGCAATGCCTTTTCACCGAGTCGAGAGATGAATCGACTTAATGCGGCCAAGCATCCAGTAAGCTTCTGGACATCGTGCACCCGCACAGGGCGTTTCATTCGGAGTATAGTGCCAACTTTTTCTGGGTTAGCGTCGATTCCTCGTTCGGAAACGAGAAAACCGAGTAACTTTCCACCAGGAACTCCGAATGTGCACTTTGATGGATTGAGCTTGATATCATACCTCCTGAGATTGGCAAATGTTTCAGTGAGGTTAGTCAACAGGTCGGAACCCTTTCGCGATTTGACCACAATATCATCCATGTACGCTTCCACGTTCCGACTGATTTGAGTGAGTAAACACTTTTGAATCATCCTCATGAACGTGGCTCCGGCATTCTTGAGGCCGAATGGCGTGGTGACATAGCAGAAGCACCCGAATGGAGTGATGAAAGCTGTTTTGATCTCATCGGGTCCATACGGACGGATCTGATGGTATCCGGAATAGGCATCCAGAAAAGACAATCTCTCACATCCCACAGTCGAGTCGACAATTTGGTCGATGCGAGGGAGAGGAAAATGATCTTTCGGGCAGGCCCGATTGATGTATTTGAAATCAATGCACATGCGGAGTGACTTGTCCTTCTTGGGAACCATGACGACATTGGCGAGCCACTCGGAATGGTATATCTCTCGGATAAACTTTGCCGCCAACAGTCGAGCCACCTCCTCGCCAATGGCCTTTCTCTTCTGGACGGCGGACCGTCGAAGATGTTCTTTGACAGGTTTTGCTATTGAGTCGACTCTAAGGCGATGCTCAGCCAGCCCCCTGGGAACACCCGGCATGTCAGCAGGCTTCCATGCAAAGATGTCCCAGTTCTCACGGAGGAACTGGATGAGCGCTTCTTCCTATTTAGGGTCGAGTGTTGTGGAAATATGGGTCGGAGCTGCATTGGGGTCGGTCGGGTGAATGTGAACGGGCTTCGTCTCACCGGACGACTGAAATGCTGATTCTGTGGCAGGCTTCTTGGCTCGCAACAAATCACTCGGATCTGCATTTTTCTTGTACCCCTCAAGCTCTACCATTGTTATCTGGGAATCGGCAATTTTCGAGCCTTTCTGAAAACACTCTTCTGCCTTCTTCTGATTGCCAGTGATAGTGATCACGCCCTTGGGGCCGGGCATCTTCAGTTTGAGGTACACGTAACATGGTCGAGCCATGAACCGTGCATAAGCTGGTCGCCCCAAAATAGCGTGGTAAGCGCTCTGAAAATCCACGACTTCAAATGTCAGCCTCTCCTTGCGGAAATGCTTTGAGTCACCGAACACCACGTCCAGAGCTATTTGGCCGAGTGACTCAGCCTTCTTTCCAGGTATAACTCCATGAAAACTCATGTTGCTGGCGCTTAGTCTGGACATTGGAATGCCCATTCCTTTCAGCGTCTCCGCATACAATATGTTCAGTCCGCTACCACCATCCATTAGCACCTTCGTCAGTCGAGTGCCCTCAATGACCGGGTCGACCACCAAAGCTTGCCTCCCAGGGGTGGCTATATGAGTCGGGTGGTCAGACTGGTCGAATGTAATGGGAGTTTAGGACCATCTCAGATAACTTGGCGTCGCCGGGGCGACCATATTAACCTCACGGTTGATAACCTTCAATCGGCTTTTGCTTTCCACATCAGCAAAGATCATCAGAGTGGAGTTAACATGAGGATATCCTCCATCACTGTACTCCTTGTCCTCAGCTTTGTCCGACTCCTTTTCCTTGTCCTTGGGCTGTTTACCCTGGAACTGCTGGATCAAGTGCCGGCACCGGCGAGTGGTATGCTTCGGGTAGATGAAATTACCCTCCTCGTCTTTCTTCGTGTGGATGTGGCACGGCAGATCCATCACGTCATTTCCTTCCTTATCCTTCACCTTCTTGGGGTTCCAGGATCCTTTGGGTTTTCCCTTGAACTTGCCCTGAGTCACGGCCAGAGCCTCCCCAGGAGCCGCAGGTTCGGCCTTACGCTTTTGCTTCCGACTGGAATTTCCTTTCTCCGACTGACTCGGCTTGTACTTGCCGCTCCGGAGTCGGTCCTCTTCTTCACCATTGGCATACTTGGTGGCGATTTCCATCATTCGACTCAGTGTCATATCTCCAGTCCAACCAAACTTCAAACTTAATTCTTTGTTCTTGACACCATCCTTGAAGGCGCAGACTGCCTGATGATCAGACACGTTCTCCACGGTATGATGCAAAGTGATCCATCTCTGAATGTAATCTCTCAAGGTTTCATTCGACTTCTGCACGCAGACTTGCAGCTCTGTCAATCCAGCTGGTCGCTTGCAAGTTCCCTCGAATGTCCTGACGAACACTCGGGAAAGATCTTCCCAAGTGTAAATGCTGCTAGGAGCTAACTGATTCAACCACGCCCTGGCCGAACCTTCCAACATGAGTGGTAAATGCTTCATAGCCACCTCATCATTCCCGCCGCCAATCTGTACCGCCACTCGGTAGTCTTCAAGCCAGGTTTCAGGCTTGGACTCACCGGTGAACTTACTTACTCCAGTCGCCAACCTGAAGTTGGGGGGAATCACCGAGGCTCTGATAGCCCTGCTGAAACATTCTGGACCTAAAACATGGACTTGGCTACTAGTGGGCGCATCTCTGTCATGGTCACCTCGATGAGCTATGTTCCGATCGACCAGACCTTGCACAATGATGGATCGCGCGTCAAAGCCTGGTTCCCTGGGGTCGACCGGAGCTCTTCGTCCCACACTGAGCTGGCGCCTGTCATCTAACTGCCAATGAGCGTAAGACCCACCCCTTGGGGGAGGAGTGGGCACTCGACGTCTATCATCACGATCGAATCGGTCACCATATTGGTCACATCGACCCTCGCGTCCCTCACGCCGCGGAGGCGATCTAGGGCTGTGAGCCGACTGAACTGTATTCGCAGCGACGGATCGACTGTGAATCCTGTTGCATGACTGTGACACAGCTGAATTCTGATCTCCCGCTGCTCGGAGCAAGCCCCTGATCTGCATCAAGCCTCTGCCAGCCTCCAACTGAGAGGGCTGAATTGACTCTGCTATACGGGCTACAGCTGCTAAATTCTGAATTGGGGTTCGATATACCTGAGTCGGTTGCGGAAAGAGCTGACGTCGACTGGAGTCGGGTACTCGTTGTCGCACGTGCTCGTCGAGTGCTCGCTGGAGGTTCTCCAGTCGAGTGCGTTCAGCCAAGTTGGCCAAACGTGCCTCCTCCAAGGCACGAGCCTCGGGAGTTTCTCCTGCGATGGGAGTATGCAGGGCATCCACGTTCCTGCGGTGAAGTTCTTCCCTTTGCAGGGAAGTAAGTGGCTCGGGTTGATATTCCTCATGGGCCTGAGCGGGGTCGCCTCCATCGTCCATCCCGTCGTCGGGGGGGAAGCCGGGAGGGCTACGAGGCCCATTGACCATCAAGACCTCCGCCGCTGGATCACTACTGTCGCACTCGGATGCGGTCTCTACGGAGCCAGTCGACAGATCGAACAGGCCGTAGAGAGATTCGTCGGGCTCGATTGCCGCGACTTGGGTGGTGGCCGATTGGCGAGCCACTGCGTGCCTCACCCACCGCTGGAGCCTCGACCGACCAGAGCATTTGCGCTGGCGGGAGACAGGGATGGAGGACGACAGGGGAGTCGACCGATACGGAGTCGACGGTTGCCGCAGCAGAACGCCGTGGACACACGCCCGAAAATGCGTCGCACCACGAACGGGGAGCACGTCGATGTCGAGTGGAGCCTCCTGGAGCCAAGCGGAGTCGTCGGCGACGAAGGTGAGCGCGCCGAGACGGATCTCGCGGCCCTCGACCAAAACTCCACCAGAAACCATGATGAAGGCAATCGGAACAATTGCAACTTCTCCAAAAATCGCTAAGACACCGGCCCGAAGGTGGGAGCCAACTGTCGTGGTTCTAAGTCTGACAGTAGAATGGGGGGTAGGTATGGAGAGGCAAGATCTTAGCTATGGAGCAGTTGTACAGACAAGAGATTTACGAGTTCAGGCCCTTCTCGGAGGAAGTAACAGCCCTACGTCTCGGAGCCCGGAGGCGGTCGACTGGATTATGTGAGTATAGATTACAGGGGTGCAAACCCTTTACACTGAGGAGGGGGGGTGGCTTATATAGTGTCTGCCAGACCCCTCCGGCCCTCAGTTATGTAGGGTTTAAAGTACATTAAGGCCTGGCATTACTTGTAACACCTTACATAAAGTGTCATCATGGCCATAAAGACTACTTAATTACAGACCGTTTGGTATGCAGAGTGGCTCTTGACCTCCTGGTGGTCGAGTGAGTCTTCATGGTCGAGTCCGTCGAGTGAAGTCTCTCTTGGTCGACTGGAAGGCAGCTTCTTCTGAGGATGTCCTTGGGAAGGGTACTTAGGACAGGTCCGTGACCCTACCCTAGGTACATGACTTCATCAGGAGGCGCCCTAGGGTTCCCTAGGGGAGGGGTGGCGGCCACAGGGAAACCCTAGATGGGTTTGGGCGCCCCCACCCCTAGGAAACTTGCCCCCCAAGCCGGGAGGGGTGGCTGCCCTAGGGGAGGCGCCCCCACCTCTCCACGTTACGTGAGAGGGGTTGGGAGGGGCGCACAGCCCCTTAGTGGGCTGGTGTGCCCCCTCCCCTTGGCCCACAAGGCCCCCCAACGCTTGCCGGGGCCTCCGAAACACCTTTCGGTCATGCTGGTCGTCATCCGGTACTCCCAGAACAATTCCGGACTCCAATACCCTTCGTCCAATATATCGGTCTTCACCCCCGGACCATTCCGGAGTTCCTCGTCACGTCCGGGATCTCATCTGGGACTCCAAACAACCTTCGGTAACCACATAATCTTTTCCATAACAACTCTAGCGTCACCGAACCTTAAGTGTGTAGACCCTACGGGTTCGGGAACCATGCAGACATGACCGAGACGTTCTCCGGCCAATAAACAACAGTGGGATCTGGATACCCATGTTGGCTCCCACATGTTCCACGATGATCTCATCGGATGAACCACGATGTCGGGGATTCAATCAATCTCGTATATAATTCCCTTTGTCAATCGGTATGTTACTTGCCCGAGATTCGATTGGTATCCCAATACCTCGTTCAACCTTGTTACCGGCAAGTCACTTTACTCGTTCCGTAATGCATGATCCTGTGACTAACTACTTAGTCACATTGAGCTCATTATGATGATGCATTACCGAGTGGGCCCAGAGATACCTCTCCGTCATACGGAGTGACAAATCCCAGTCTCGGTTCGTGCCAACCCAACAGACACTTTCGGAGATACCTGTAGTGCACCTTTATAGCCATCGAGTTACGGTGTGACGTTTGGTACACCCAAAGCATTCCTACGGTATCCGGGAGTTGCACAATCTCATGGTCTAAGGAAATGATACTTGACATTAGAAAAAGCTTTAGCAAACGAACTACACGATCTTGTGCTATGCTTAGGATTGGGTTTTGTCCATCACATCATTCTCCTAATGATGTGATCCCGCTATCAATGACATCTAATGTCCATGGTCAGGAAACCATGACCATCTATTGATCAACGAGCTAGTCAACTAGAGGATCACTAGGGACAAGTTGTGGTCTATGTATTCACACATGTATTACGGTTTCGAGCTAATGCAATTATAGCATGAACAATAGACAATTATCATGAACAAGGAAATACAATAATAACCATTTTATTAGTGCCTCTAGGGCATATTTCGAACAGTTGACCGTGTGGTGCTAGTGTTTGATCAATCCCCATTTCCAATTTAAATGGAATTTATACATGATGCATCAACCCTAGCCACATCCACCCCCTCCCTCGTGTCGCCAGCCCGAGCGCCCATCCACCTCCTCCCCCCCCTCTCTTTTCGTGTCGTTCGGCTTCGCCATGGTCCGACAAAAGAGACGACGTATGCTATGCTCACGTCGGAGCGCCTGTTCCATATTGAGGAGGAGATTCGGGCAAGGCGCGCCGCCCGCATTGTAGCCAGCATACCTCTGGACTAGCCTGAGCTGGAGAAGGACGAGGACGAGGACAATTAAGAAGAACAACAGCCGACTCGGATTGAGGTGGCAGATTCGAAGGAGGACGAGGTGGAGCAGCCGGAGGAGGAGCTAGCGCCGGCTCCAGGCTTCAGCATGTAGGACGCGAAGGTGGAGTTGGCGGTTTCCCAAGCGGCCGAGATGACTGATACATCCATTTTGCATCATGTTTTCACATGTTGATATTTATTGCATTATGGATTGTTATTTCACTTTATGATACAATTCTTATGCCTTTTCTCTCTTATTTTGCAATAATTATATGAAGAGGGAGAGATTTCAGGACGAAGCGCCGCCATCTAAAGGCGAAACCTGGGCAGGAGCACTTTTTCTCTCTAGCAGAGCATTTCCGTCAGGGAAACTTCTGTCTGGAAGGGGGAAATCGAAGCCATCGTCATCACCAACAACCCTCTCATTGTGGGAGGACTAATCTTCATCAACATCTTCACCAGAACCATCTCATCTCAAACCCTAGATCATCTCTTGTATTCAATCTTTGTATCAAAACCTCAGATTGGTACATGTGGGTTGCTAGTAGTGTTGATTACGTATTGTAGTTGATGCTAGTTGATTTACTCGGTGGAAGACTATATGTTCATATCCATGATGCCATTTAATACCCCTCTGATCTTGAACATTAATATGATTTGTGAGTAGCTGCTTTTGTTCTTGAGGACATGGGAGAAGTCTTGTCATAAGTAAGCATGTGAATTTGGTATTCATTCGATATTTTGGTGATGTGTATGTTGTGATTCCCTTAGTGGTGTTATGTGAACATCGACTACATGAAACTTCACCATCTTTGGGCCTAAGGGAATGCATTGTGGAGTAGTAATTAGATGATGGGTTGCTAGAGTGATATAAGCTTAAACCCTAGTTTATGCACTATTCCGTAAGGGACTAATTTGGATCCATATGTTTCATGCTATGGTTAGATTTGTTTTAATTCTTCTTTCGTAGTTGCGGATGCTTGCGAGAGGGAGTAATCATAAGTGGGAGCCTTGTTCAAGTAAAAACAGCACCCAAGCACCGGTCCACCCACATATCAAATTATCAAAGTAGGCAACGCAAATCAAAGAAACATGATGAAAGTGACTAGATAAAATTCCTGTGTGTCCTCAAGAACGTTTTACTTTCTATAAGAGAAAGTTCCGACCTATCCTTTGCTAAAAACGGATTGGGCTACCTTGCTGCACCTTTGTTACCGTTACTATTATTTTTTCGTTACAAATTATCTTGCTATCAAACTATCGGTTACCTATAATTTCAGTGCCTGCGGAAAATACCTTGCTGAAATTCGCTTGTCATTTATTTCTGCTCCTCGTTGGGTTCGACACTTTTACTTATCGAAAGGACTATGATTGATCCCCTATACTTGTGGATCATCAATGATGGAGCAACAGGCTATCCTGGAGTCCAGCTAGGATGAGGCCTATGTCGAGGCCAACCGGTAGTTCATCCGGCTGGAACGAGCGACAACTGACGCGCTTTTCAACAAACTGGACGCGAAGATGGAGGCGGAGGCCGACGAGGAGCGATCGAAGGAGCCGGAGTTGCAGCTGCCACCCATGTACCCGGAGCCGGGCATGGAGATAGTGGACATCTCCTACGAGAATTAGGGTAGTATAGGTTTCTACGTAGGATTCCCTCGTTTGCATGCTTTGTATGGATTTATAGTTTCAAACATGAGGTATATGGACGTAGAGTAGTAAATTTGAGGTGTGACTGCTCACTGCTCACTGCCCATGGATGCGTTGGGTGCGTTCGCGAGCATTTCAGGGGCTTGATTTGCCAAAGTCCAGCTGCAAATACTCTAAGGCAGGCAGAATGAAGGAAAAAATGTGGACGTGTGGTGTACTGACCACAAGTCAGGGTTCGTTGTGTGATTCACGACTGGGAAACACCCACCCACTTTGCCTACACTGTACTGTGCCGAGGTCGGGTCTCAAGTTGCATGTCATACACTGCGTAGGGCCCATCCGATCCCATCCTCCATCGTGCCATCCACCGTCAACATACGTGTAACCGTGCCGTGCCGGCGGAGAAAGGATCCAGCTTCACGGAGATGGACAAAACGGTGTCCAGCACGTCCGCGCCCTGCCGCCATCATCGTGGAGAAGTAGAACGTGGGAAGAATATACCTCCGGGGCTCACAGCAGTCCGACGAGCGTGCTGCCAGTGGGGAAGGCAATGGAGATCTGCCGCGGCCGACTGCAGACTAGTCAAGGGTATCCGTGTTGTGAGAATGGATATCTGCCGGCGTCGGCCGTAGACTGGTTTTACCTTGGTCCAGTATAGTTTTTTTTAGTTAAAAATTGTCCAAAATGTAATGAATTTCGTCCGGTTTATATGAACCAGCCGTATTTGCATCAATTTTGTCGGTTTAGTTCACATAAACAAACAGTGGTTGAAATGTATGCGGGCAACGTTGGATAACGGCCCTGTTCGGAGATAGTTGCCGAAGCAAATTTGCGGATCAGCAGCGCTGGAGAGTGCGGGCAGAGGGAGGGAAAAAGTCGCGGGCGAGGGGCGGACCGGCCACCACAAGCCAGTCACGGTTTGTTGCGTGCGTGACTCGCGACCGGGAACCGCCCACCCGCTTTGCCTGCATCGCACCGCACAGGGGCCGGGTCCCAAGTGGCGTGCCGTGCCGTGCAGCGCCACGGGCAGGGGCCATCCGATCCGATCCGACGGAGACGGAAACCCGCACCAGCGCGACCACCACACGAGGACAATGCCTTCGAAAATTGACAACGGCTGCGATGGATGCAGGTCGGGCCTTCCGTTGGCACCGAAGCTCGTAAACGGTCAGGTCCGGGTCGCCATCGGGCGGCGTTGCCTGGCGATCTTGACGAGATCACCGGCAGCGGCACCACCGATCCCACCCCCCTCGGAAACAAGATGGATCCATCTCGGTGACTGATGGACATATATGCGGCCGATACATACTCCCTCCTCCGCACGTCTCCCTCCAACTCCCAAATCAACCACTCCAACCAGGCCGGGCCGATCCCCTCCTGCTCCAATTCCTAGATAAATCCCCTTCCTCCTCGGCCTCGACTGACGCGGCGAGGGACAGGGGAGGGCGAGTCGTCAGAGGAGCCGGGGAGCGGGCGGGGCGACCGGCGATGGGGAACGCGTCGTCGATGCTGACGCAGTACGACATCGAGGAGGTGCAGGAGCACTGCAGCTACCTATGTGAGCGCCCGCGACTCTTCTTCCTGCCTCCTGCTCCATCAATTTCCCTTTCGATTTGGTGATCAATTGATCGATTCCTGACGCATCTGAGTTTCTTCCGCCGCGAATCCAAGTCTCGCAGCAGGAGATCGTGTCGCTGTACGAGCGCTTCTGCCAGCTCGACCGCAGCGCCAAGGGATTCGTCTCCGAGGACGAGTTCCTCTCCATCCCCGAGTTCTCCACCAACCCGCTCTCCCAGGTCCGTCCCTCCCGTCGCCGAGGCGGCGAATTTTGTTCCCCTGCTCGCTCTATCCCTGTCGTGCCACCTCCAGATGACTCACTGACCGACCGACTGTAGTACCAGTGCGTGCCGACGAAGACCCTTCTTGTTTTTATGCGCTGTCCTTGGATTACACACACAACACTTGCCTCTACTACTAGTATTTTCCTAGTGGTATTGTATACAGCTCTGTCCCCACTCAGTTTGGATAACAGTTGGGATTCCTCAGGAAGTAAGTATAAATGTAAAATTGGGAAAAACTAATGAGGGTTCCCCACTCAATCAAGGAGCTAGGTGTATCTGAAAATGTTATGCCAGTTGCCTCGCAGAACCTGTACGCAATCGATCGGCATAGGGAGTTAACACATGTGAAACCTGAATATCTCTGTGAAACGAAGCATCTTCCACATCTGCTTGGAAAAGGCTCTAGCTATCTTTGATTGGATACCAATGGAATCATATTTTTCAGTAAACAAAGGCTTGTCAAGTTCAAAGACTGGTATAATGCTTTTGCCAAATACGTAACACTTATCATAGACCACAAAAATCTCCATATAGATCATTTCTACTGAAGATTTGCAGCTCGTTTTTCTTCCACAGTAAAACTCAGTGTATCTGATTTGTACATATAAATGTAGTTTTGCCAGCAAAACACAACCTCCCTTGCAAACAACGTAGTCTGTTCACTTTCTTTACTCAGTTTGACTGTTTGTAGGGGATTCAGCACTGTCAACTATAGACGTACGACTGATTTTGAGCTTCCATTTCTTCTATTTGCAGAGGTTGCTTCGTATGGTTGATGGATTGAACTTCAAGGAATTTGTTTCTTTTCTCTCTACCTTCAGTGCAAGGGCCAGCCTTCAGCAAAAGATTGAGTGTAATGCTCATCACGTTTCTTTTCCTCTTTTTGCTGTCTATCTTGAAAGGAGTATATGTTGGTTTGGGTCTCTCTGATCCTTATGATGACTACTAATTTGCTGGTCCGGTATTGATTTGGTTTGTGTTGTATTGAGCAGTGATATTTAAGGTGTATGACATTGATGGCAAGGGGAAAGTATCCTTCAAGGACCTGGTAGAGGTTTTACGGGACCTGACAGGCTCATCCATGTCAGAGAAACAAAGAGAGGTTCTGATTTGATCCACTCCTGTATTTCATTGCATAGTACATTCACTTGCAAGTACACGTTACTAAATCAACAAGAACAAATGTGGCTCTTTCCTTGTTTCCTTTTCAAATAATTAGTACCCTGCCATCATAAACACATCAAGTGTGCATAACTTGTTTCCGAAGTGAAGGGGACCCTGACACTAAATTGTAGGTTTCTTCATTGCAGTAAATGTTCAGAGTAGCATGCTTTGCAGTGCAAATTCCTATGTTGTTATTTACCACTCCCTCTGTTCGTAAATATAAGACGTTTTGGACTTAGATTTACGAACAGAGGAGCATTAGCTAGAAAACATAGCTTTGTGTGGAACCAATCCTTGTGTATCTAAGAGCTCAGTAGCCAGATTTCTTGGTGTTTGTACACCCACATGACATAGCCTGTAATTAGTGCCCTCTCTGACCATTTGCAGTGAATAGTTTTGGTATCGTTTTTGAACTTGATGCATAATGTTCTTTTCAAGCTTATTTACAGCACTATCTATAATCTCAGCTACAAGTACTGACACTATTTGAGTTGATGCGTTTCAGCAAGTACTGACAAAGGTGTTGGAAGAAGCCGGCTACACACAGGATTCCACGCTAGCATTAGAAGATTTCGTGACGGTACACAGCTAAACCTTGCTTTCCATTCTTATCATGCTGTGGCATATTCATCTGAATACAAAAAGCATAACAAATCCAGTGTGGCTACTACTAGTACTCATCTATGAACTGATTTTACAGTTCTATATTGCTCTTGTTCCGTACTGCTGGACCTAAAGTGAAACTGAATTACTTTTGTGATGTGGTTTCAGATCATCGATCACCCCGGCCTGAAGATGGAGGTGGAAGTGCCCATCGACTAAGTGCACGGCGAATGCGGATTTCAGCAGATTAGGACGCAAGAAGCTCTCTCTGTCTGCTGAAATCAAGTGTCCATAGCCAATAGAGAGTGCGACGGAATAGAGTGGGAGCTCACCGTTTGTGCTCTTGTGTGCCTGTCCACACACATGCCCAAATCTTACTAGCTTTGTTAATAGTGCAATTCAGTGTCGGTTTAGTCCATTTTTCTTTCTGGTTTGAAGGGATTAATTATTGCATGTAGTGTCATTGTAGATTGAATCCTGTTACAGTTTCCAGACTTTGAAAACAGACTTGGGACTTGTTTATGGGATCACTGATGTGGGCTTTACCATGGACTGGTCCTTCACCACGGGAGGCCAGAATTTATACGGAAAACCAACCGCTTTGGGTTCATATGAACCAGATACTTGTAGCTTCGGCCAAAGTACTAATGTAGGATCTGAATTTTTGTGAGAAAAATCATGAATGACTGCACACAACATGTGAAAATTTAGAACTTAAAATATAACTTCTGCAGAACAAGTTATGCTACTTCTTTTCTTGGCTAAAAAATGGTCACATGATCTGTTTCAGCCATTAGGGCATCTCCAACGCGGACCCCTACCTTGTCCTCGAATGTTTGAACCGGACGGTTCAAAACGTGGACCCTTATTTTGGGTGGGACGTCCGAGACTGACCCCAAATCAAAGGGCTGAGTAGGGGAGTCTAGGCATACTCCATGTCGGATTCCGACAGCCTGGACCCACTCATTTTGACCGATGGATGTCTCGGTTTTCCACCGGCCGCCTCCCACTTTCATCTCTACTTTTAAGTTGTCGCATACATCCCCTCTCTGCTCGCACCTCACCCCTGCACAAGCCATGGTGAGTTGGTGACCCCTTTGTAGCCGTGGTCCCTCCACCTTAGATGGTCGTACATGCCTCACCGCTAGCACCATAACGTGCTCCAGCCATGGCATACCCCTTTCCCCTGCATAGATTGTGTTCATGCTGCCGCCGCCCATGCCAAGAAGGGCCAGACGCTCACCGCTTCTCCTCCAAGAGGGTGTACGTGGAGGAGTCCGTTGCTCATCACGCCAACTCTGCAATGAAGGAGGAGGCGCTCGCCACCCGGCACGCAACACGAGCCAAGGTTGCGAGTTGCAAAGCCCATGACACCCTCAATCACGCGCCCCTAGCACCGACGTCACCCGCAGAAGAGGTGGTTAGGATGAGCAGTGGCGTCGCCTGCTTCTATGCCAAAGAGGAAATCGCCGACGCTCAAACCCGAGCCGTGCCAGTCGCCGCTTCAGCCAACACCGACGATGTCGGCTCTGATGTGTCCGAGAAGGAGGTGTCTTCCATGGCTAGAACCAGTGGCGTACCCAGGGGGTGTGCCAGGTGTGCCATGGCACACCCAGATTTTTGGAAAATATTTTTTCACCATGTAAAAATTAGCTTATTTTTAAGGCCCGTGCAAGCTAATTGAAATAGACTTTAATTTTTAAAAGTGTGCACACCCTCCATTTTATTTCTAGGTCCGCCACTGGCTAGAACTATGATGATTTATTAATAAGTTTAGAAATAATTATCATATTTATATGCCAAATGCAATGGTGTATTTACATTTTAAGAAATAAAATGAGGGTGTCGTTTGAGATTTACCCTTAGAAGAAGACTTGCAGACGATGCCATGTGGGCCCCGGTGGCGAGTCTTCCAGAGTAAGCCATCAGCTCCATCCATCTCCTTCCTCCGTTCGTCCGTCCCCCTTTCCCCTTTCACACCGCAAGAAAAAAACCCTCGCCCAAATCTACAGCAACCGACGCCCCCGTTTCATCTACGAGAGCTGCGAGCTCCCAATTCCGCGGAGCAGCTCGGCCATGGCGTCCTCCGTCGCCGGCGGGGTGCCGTCGAGGTCCTCCATCGTGGCCGACACGACCAGCGGGCACCACCTTCTCACCATCCACGGCTACTCCCGCACCAAGGACATACCCACCGGAGAGCGCGTCAAGTCCCACCCTTTCATCATCGGCGGCCATCGCTGGCGGATCGACTACTACCCCGGCGGCGTGCGCCCGCAGGTCGCGGACTACGTGTCCCTCTCCCTGATACTAGAGGAAGATGGCCCGGCGGCGGTGAAGGCCCAGTACGACATCTGTCTCGTTACCAAGGAGGAGGAGGCGGAGCAAGCTCCGTCGATGGCGACGGTACCGGTCGACGACTTCGCTCCCCGGAAGGGCTGGGAGTACTCCAAGTTCGTCCGGAGGGTGGAGCTGGAGAGTTCAAAGTATCTCATCAATGATTCGTTCACCGTCCGGTGCGATATCGTCGTCGTCCATGGTTACCGTGCCACGGGCGGTATGGCGGCCTTGGTCTCCGTGCCCCCATGTGACCTGCGTGAGAACCTTAGCAGGCTCCTTGACACCGGGATGGGCGCCGACGTTGTGTTTGAGGTCGGCGGCGAGACCGTCGCGGCACACCGGTGCGTGCTCGCGGCCTGCTCTCCGGTGTTCGCCGCCGAACTCTTTGGACCCATGAAGGAGGGTAATGCCGCCTACGGCGGCGGCGTCGTGCGCGTGGAAGACATGGACGCCGAGGTGTTCAAGGCGTTGCTCCGTTTCACATACGCCGGCTTGTTGCCGGAGGCGTTCAAGGAAGACGTGGTCGTATGCCAGCATCTTCTCGTTGCTGCGGACAGGTATGGCATGGGGCGGCTAAAGTTGATCTGCGAGCAGAAGCTGTGCGAGTACATCGACATCGGCACGGCAGCAACCATCCTGACGCTGTGAGGGGCTGAAGAAGGCCTGCTTCGATTTTCTCGCCGCTCCACCAAATCTGAGGGCTGTCGTGGCCACCGACGGCTTCCAGCATCTGACCGCAAGCTGCCCTTCTCTTATGATCGAGCTCATGGCTATGTCCCCTACACATTAGCTGAGTGATGGATATGCCTCTGAGTGTTGTAGCAATGGTGAAACATGGTTTCTAGGCTCATGTAGTAATCTGGGTAGCTCTCTTGGTGCATCCCTGGCTCTACCTAGTTAACAACCGAGATGCAAAAATTAGCCTCATTTCGCCCCTGTTTTATCAGTTCATTGCATCTCTAACTGTGCCTATTAACCACGAAGTGCGTTGGAATCAGAGGTGATAAAATGCTCAGTTTTTTGGGCAATGGTAGCTTGCGGTTTCAGGTCTTTGTTATCTGATATTGCACTTGTGGTTCCATGGTTTCTGAACCTTATTGAGAAAATATTACTATGTTCTTATTATCACCTACTGTGCTACTTGATTTCATCTACATTTCTCAAGGAGATGCCAACACATTCTTTTATCTACTCTGCTTGTTAATCAAATGGTATTTTGTTATCAGATAGCTTGATCATGCATCTACACTGGCCCTGTTATTTACTCCATTTTGCCCTCTCCTTGTGCGTCAAAAAACAGGGTTGACACTCACACTAGTTGGAAACGAATTTATTACCAAGGAGTTCTGCAGCTATAACAATTAATACACATACCTTTGAGGTTTTGGTGATGTGGGAACAGGGGCATCATGGAAATTCTGTCAAATCATGAAAACCAGTTTGCCTCTAGGATTGTCGTTGTTGGTATCTGTTAAGGACAACATTTTGATTCTGTCAGAGGTATCATGTTGGTTAAGGCCAGTTGCATTACAAGAAACTTGCATGGGGGTCATGGGATGCTATCTCAGTTCAGAAAATTAAAACATCCAACATTTTCTTTTCCTGTTTTCTCCAGGTTGCCTGTGAATTTGTAAGTCGATCTTGAGGGAGCAGCAAAGCCATTTCATATCTTATACTGAAGCAGGACAAGTGCTTCATTTGTAAAAAAAAAAAGGGGAGCATGTGTTTTGTGTTGGTGATAGGTAGTGTCAACAGAAACACAACACTCTGTTCTTTGATTACCAGACTTTTCGTATAAAAAGATTCTAACTGATGTGGTGTTTCTGTTTTCCCAATAGAACTGAAGTCTCACAGCAGGCACGAGTAGTTCTGCTGGCTGGACCGCTGCGCCAAGTGGTTCTTCTCCGAGGACAAGTTCCCCTCCATCCCTGAGTTATCCACCAACCCAGGTACGCAGAGTTTTGGCTGCTTTGTCCCTTTTTATACTAACTGATTGATTGCATGTGCCGATTGATGGAGTGATCTCTTTTTTACGCACTGTCCTCTGATTATGCTGTTGCTACAATGCTACTTAGCTTAACTGATTCCCTATGTTTTCCAAGAGAGGTACTGATTTACATACCCTCAGCGCTCCCCTGTAAATTCTGGGAAAAATTAAATTAGGTTTTACATTATTTTCGCACAAACATGTAGCTCTGAGACCCAACACAACTAGCAGACATGTCAGTTGTGTCGTCTAGACATCGAGTGTTAGATGCTCCATAATTTCTGGAAATAACCATCTTGATTTGAAATCAACTGACAGTCACTTAGTAGCAGCCAGTAGTAATAGCAAGCTAACTGAATCTGATTCATTGTACTATATGCCAACCTCCTTAATTCAACTCAGTCGGTGAATACCTTCTTGTTGATGATCATGGTCTACTTCAATACTAGTCACTTCAACCTTTATGATATGAAAGGATTGGCATAAGAACTCTTGTCATGGTTTGTATCCGGTCATGTGGAACCTGAAAATATATTTCCTGAACATCACTATGAATGAAAGCATCTTCCACATCTGAAGGCATCATAGTTTTCCTTGCTCTAACTTTGGAGATTCTGCAGTGGCAACTATAGATATGGGTCTCGTTTTGAGTTTCCATTTCTCCTCTTTCATGCAAAGGTTGCTACAGATGGACAATGGATTGAACTTTACGGATTTTGTTTCCTTCCTCTCTACCTTCAGCCAGCGCAAGGGCCAGCATTCAGCAGAAGATTAAGTGTAATGCCTAATCATGTTTGAATTTAGCTTTTTTTTTCTATCTTCTGATTTTCGAAATGAGTACATGTTGATTATGGACTCATTGCCCTCATGATAACTCGTTTTGTGGTATTGATTTTGTTTTATGTTTCATGGAATAGTGATATTTAAGGTGTATGATATTGACGGGCCGGCAAGGGGGGAGGAGGGGTGGGGGGTGGGGCGGCGCTAACCTTCAGGGACCTGGTACAGGTTTTATGGGACCTGACATTCTAAGGGCATCTCGAGCCGTTGGCCCCCCAGGGGGCGTCTAAAAGCGCCGCCTGGGGGTGAGCCGGCGCAAAGAAAGGCCCTGGGGGCGAGTCGTCGCCCAGCCGTCGGCCCCCAGGGCCGCCCCCAGGCGAGTGCTTTAAAAAAAAAGGGGCTGTTCGGTGAAGTTATGATAAAAGAGTAGTTAAATTTCGGCTAAACATGGCGAATTTCGGCCAAATTCACGCATTTTCATTACATTAAGCTAATCTAAAAAAGAAAGGGGCTGAAGTCGTCGCCGCCATCGTCGTCGTCGGCCTTCTCCTCCTTGACGCGGACCCCTCGGCTGGACCCGACGTCGCCATGGTGGACTGGCGGCGGCGCGTCGTCGTCGTCGTCGCTGTCGCATAGGACGACGACTCCGTCTTCGTCGCGGCCGCGTCGGCGCTCCTCGAAGCGGCGCAGGGCGGCGCGCTGGCGCTCCTTCGCCTTCTCCCGGCGCGCCTTCTCCATCGCAATGGAGTCCTGTCGCGCCCATTCGAGGGCCGCGTCGTCGTCGACGAACTCCGCCTTCACCGGCACCAGCCCCCGCTCCGTCTTCACCGGCGCCAGCCCCGGCTCCGTCTTCACCGGCGCCAGCCCCGGCTCCGTCTTTGGCTTGACGAAGCGCGGAGGAGCCGACGAGGAGGGGGCGCGCCGGCCGCCCTCGTTGATGACGATGCCGGCACTGCGCCGGGGGGTACACCAACGGCGGGTCGTTGCCGCCCTCGAGGTGCATGAGCACGCCCTCGAGTGTGCGGCCGGGGACGCCCCACCAGAGGTGGCGCCCCTCGCTGTTCTGCCGCCCGCCGACCACCGGCGCGCCGTTGGTGGACGCCAAACGCTGCTGCTGGCGGCGCTCGAAATACGCCGCCCAGGCCGCGTGGTTGTCGGCGGCGTACTGGGGGAGGGAGCGCTGGGCGTCGGTGAGGGAAGCGCGCGCGATCTCGACCTCCTTGGCGAAGTACTCCGGCTTCGCCGCGGCGTCGGGCAACGGGGGAACGGGCACTCCCCTGGCGCTGAGTCTCCACCCCGATGGCCCGGCGCGCATGTCCGGCGGCGCCGGGATGTTCGCCTGGAACAGGAGTCAGGACTCCAGTACGCGGAGCGAACGGCGGCCGAAGCCGTTGGCCGCCGCCTCGTCTCCGGGGAACCGTTCTGCCATGGCGTCGGCGCTCGGGAGAGGCAGGGAGAGGGAGGGCTGGACGGCGGCGAGGGGGCGGGCGGGGCTGGTGGGGGTACAGGAGAGTGGAGTGGAGGCCGCCGGCTTTTATAGCCGGGCCGCGTCGCTGACGGAGACGAGGCGCCGAGTTGCTGACGCGGCTGGCCCGCGGCTTCTTCGCGCCAAAACAACTCGCCCCGGCGTCCCCGGGCGCCCCCCAGCGCGCCGGGTTCGGGCTGGGTCCGCCGGCGCTGTTTTCGGCCCAAGCCCGCGAAAATCGGGCTCCTGGGGGCGCAACTGGGCCATTTTTTCGGCGCCGGCGCGAAAAAATCGCCTGGGGAGGCCTTCTTGGGGGCGCGGCTGGAGATGCCCTAACAGGGTCATCCATGCCAGAGGAACAAATATGTGACTGTTTCCTTGTTTCTTCTTCGAATAACTGGCATCCTTCCATCATAAACACATCAAGTGAGAATAAATACTTTTCTGAAGCGGTCCATGCCACTCAATCGTAGGTTTCTCTGTAGCTGCAAATGTTTCAAGTAGCATGCTTGGCAGTGCAACATTGTCAGAGCAGCAAACAGAGGTTCTCACTTCATGCAAATACTGTAACTCACAAGTAACTAAGTAAATAGACAAAAAAAAATGTGACGTTTCCTTATTTTCTCTTCAAATAATTAGTATCCTCCCATGATGAACGCATCAAGTGAGCATAACTTCTGAAGGGGACCCTTGACACTAAGCTGTACTCCCTCCGTTCCTAAATATAAACCTTTTTAGAGATTTCAATATTGACTACATACAAAGCAAAATGAGTGAATCTACACTCTTATCCGAGCTGTAATACCATGGCAGGTTCATATGAACAAAAACAAACAATAGCTTATGTAGTAGTTATACTGTTATCCGGTGTGGCTACTACTAGTACTCATCTAGAAGTATAAACTAGATTTACAGTTCTATAGCATTTACTACATATTGCTCCTGTTCTGTACTGCTGGACCGGAACCGGAACTTAACGCAATTTGAATTTACGCCTCTCGGCAAGTACTAACAAACGTGATGAAAGAAGCCGGGTACACACGGGATTCCACGCTATCAGTAGAAGTTTTTGTGACGGTACAAAGCTAAACTTTGCTTACCTTTCAGATCATAGCTGTAACACTGTGGCAGTTTTGTCTGAATAAAAGAAAAACATAGCTTATTTGGTTATACTATTATCCAGTGTGGCTGCTAGCACTCATCTACTCCCTCCGTCCAAAAATACTTGTCATCAAAATGGATAAAAAATGATGTATGTAGAACTAAAATACATCTAGATACATACTCTTTTATCCATTTTGATGACAAGTATTTCCGGACGGAGGGAGTACAATCTATATTGACAGTTGCAAGGGGCGGTATATCGTTCTTGCTCTGTACTTTTGGACAGGAAGTGAAACTAAACCACTTTTTTGACGTGGTTTCGGATCATCAACCACCCCGGCCTGAAGGTGGAGATTGAAGTGCCCATCGACTATTGAATGGCGCGTGCAGGTTTCAGTAGACGAGGATGTAAAGGGGCACACTCTGTCTGCTGGAAACAAGTGTCCATAGACCGTAGCCAATACAGTGTGCGACAGAGTACTGAGTACAGTGGGAGCTCGCTGTTTGAGTTCTTGTGTACCTGTCCACATTATGCCCGAATCTTACAATGCAGTGCCAATTCAGAGTCATTTTTCTTTCTGTCTTTCAGGGTATTAATGATGCAGTGTCAATATAGAGAGAATCTTGTTACAGTTTCCAAACTTTCAAACGTTGCAAACTTAAAATTGTTTATTGGTACAGGGGGTCAGTATTTGTATGGGAAATCATAATCTCATCTTGGGTTCATGTGAACTAGGTATCTGTAACTTGCGCGAAAATTCAAATATACTTCCACCGTTTAGAAAATACAAGTCGTTTTAGAGATTCTAAATTCTAATATGGACTACATATGGAGCATAATGAATAAATTTACACTATAAATTATGTTTATATACATTCGTATGTAGTCCATATTGAAACCTCCCCTCGCCGCCCGCACCTCACCCTGCATAAGCCATGGTGAGTTGGTGACCCCTTCTTAGCTGCGGTCCCTCCAAGTTGGTGACCCCTTCTTAGCTGCGGTCCCTCCACCTTGAGTAAATAGCATAAAACTACTACTTTACGGGTTAGGGTTCCAAAAAACTACCGGATTTATTTTTTTCGCTGATAACTACCAAGTCAGGGGTTGGTTGTTTCAAAAAATCCCAAATCCTCTTTGTTAAAAACTTAAACATGTTTATGACAGGTCGGGCCCGTCACTAAACACACCATTTGGTTGACCGTTTGTTTGACCGTTAACTGACATGTGGGGGCCACATGCCAGTGTCTGAAAAAGCAATCTGGTCCCTGGAAATTTTCTAAAAAAGCAATCAGGTCCCTGGAAGTTTAAAAAAAAGCAATTAGGTCCCCCGGTGCACCCGCCATTGCCGCGATGCCACCTCCTCCGGGCCGGCGCCGTGCACCGCCTGCGGCCGGCGAGCCGCGCCCGCAGTGGCCGGATCCACGCCGCCCCTCGCCCGTTGCCGCCACCACGCCGCCCCTCGCTTGTGGCCGCCGCCACACCGCCCCTCTCTTGTGGCCGCCACCACGCCACCCCTCGCCTGTGGTCGCCGCCCCTCGCCTATGGTCGCCACCACGCTCTGCCTCGCCTGCGGCGACCCCCAGGTGGCTCCCCATGGTGGGCGGTAGCGCGGGACCTGAGCGGAGACACACGGCAGGCGGCGCCCCAGGCGGTTCCCGATGGCGTGTGACGGTGCGGTGACCCGAGCCGGAGCCCCATGGCTGGCGGCGCCCCAGGCGGCTCCCCATGGCGCGCGGCGGTGTGGCGACCTGAGCTGGAGCCCCACGGCGGTGCGCGCGGCAACGCCCCTCGCCGCGGACGAGGCCGTTCAGGCCTGTGAGCCCCTGTCACCAGCAGCTCCGGCGAGCTCCTACCAGCAGCAACCGCGGAGGAGGGGGGGCGACGTGGCATAGGGCGGCAGCCGAACATGGCATAGGACGGCGGCGTGGGCGGCGGCCATGGCGGTTCTCCGGTGTTCTTCGGGAGCAGGGAGAGTGGAGGAGAAGAAGGGAGGCAGAGGGAGGAGAAGAAGATTGACTAGATGAGAAGAGACACTGACATGTGGGCCCCACATGTCAGTTAACGGTCAAACTAACGGTCAAACTAGAGCTCCGTTTAGGTGCGGGTCCGACCTGTCATAATCACGGTCAATAGATAAGCGCTCGGCAATTAGAGCTTTTTGAAACAGCCGACCTCTGACTTGGTAGTTATATGAGAAAAATTAAAAACCGGTAGTTTTTTGGAACCCTAGCCTGTAAAGTAGTAGTTTTATGCTATTTACTCCTCCACCTTAGATGGCCGTACGCCAGCACCACAACGTGCTCTAGCCATGGCGTACGGCGTACCCCTCTTTGCTGCGTAGCTTGTGTTCATGTTGTAGCCACCGTCAAGGGAGAGGAAGCACACGCCGCCCATGCCAAGAAGGGCTAGACGCTTACCGCTTCTTCTCCAAGCGGGTCTACGTGGAGGAGTGCGCCGCTCACCACGCCAACTGTGCAATGAAGGAGAAGGTGCTTGCTGTCCGGCACGCAGCACGAGCCAAGGTCGCGAGTTGCAGAGCCCATGACGCCCTCAATCAGGTTGCCTAGCAGAAGAAGGTGGTTAGGATGAGCAGCGGCGACACCCGCTTCTATGCCAAAGAGGAAATTGTCAACGCTCCAACCCGAGCCGCGCCAGTTGCCGCTTTAGCCAACACCGATGCCGGCTCTGATGTGTCCGAGAAGGAGGTGTCTTCCATGGCTAGAACTATGATGATTTATTAATAAGTTTAGAATAATTATTATATAGTACTCCCTCCGTCTAAGACAAGAATTTTGGGACGGAGGGAGTATTTGTATGCCAAATGCAATGGTGTATTTGTATTTTAAGGAGAAAATTGAGGGTGTCGTTTGAGATTTACCCTTAGACTTGCAGACGATGCCATGTGGGCCCCGGCGGCGAGTCTTCGAGGGGAAGCCATCAGCTCCATCTCCTTCCTCCGTCCGTCCGTCCCCCTTTTTCCGAGTAATTGACAAGAAACTACCACATTTCACGTAACCGTCTCACAGAACTACCACATTTTGAAAAGTGACCAAAAACTCCAGTTTAAAGCTGATTTCGTGACAAAAAAAACTACCATATCGAGTTGATGACTGATTGAAGCGTTTTAAACGAGTTTCTGACAGATCTGGCCCACCGGTCAGGACGGCGGCCGCGCTAACGGCTAACGGCGCTCGCCCGCCGCCCGTTAGTCGCGCGTGTCGGTCGGCCCGGTCGGACCAGGACTAACCTGGCCGACCGGCTCCCTCGTCTTCCTCGCCACCCCACTCTCCCCTGAGCTCACTTGCTCACTCACTCTGTTCCTCTGCTCTCTGCTCTCCACTGCTTCTTTTCTTCTTCTCGCACTCAGGCGACGCCGCGCCGCGACCATGCCGTCGTGGCCCAATAGCAACGAGACCTCTGACGATGACGAGTACATGAGCGAGTTCAGTGGCCTGTAGATGGAGTATTTCGTAAGTCAGCTCATTCTCTCCTGTCATCTGTTAGGGTTAGGGTTTGAAGAAGGATTGTGATTTCTCCGTTTAAGTTCATATATGGGAGGTGTAGTTGATATATATGTGTTTCCTGCTGCAGCAAACTCCGGATACTGTGATAGATCCAAGCTTTTGTGGGCTTGTCACTGAATCTGACCGCAGGTGCATCCTGCATAGGCAGAGGGCAGGCAAATTCGTGGCATTTGAAGGCACTGACACAGGCAGAAGATTCATAGGATGTGCAACTGAGGTAATGAACCAAGTTGTCATGGCTGTGATTGATTCATTTTGTTCTTTTCTGAATAATGCTGCTGCATTTCTCATTTTTGCTTAAGTATAAGAACATTGCTCTGTCTAAATTATGTACTTGTAGCAAGCAACAGAGAGCAATGGAAACATAGCACTAATTTCAAATTTCTATTGTAGAGTTACCTAGTGTAGTGTAGCTATATATATGACTACTGTTTATGATTTGTTATTGTGAATTTGTTTGTTAATGAAGAATAAAGCCCATTGTAAATTAACTAAATTTTCAGGATGGTGTGAACTGTGGTGTTTTAGAGTGGGTGGATGCCCCTTGGCCTGTAATTTTGCAAAGGTGCTTAACCAAGCTCTGGGATATGTATCATGAGGAGAACCTTGGTAGAGTCCAAGACAAAAAGGCTCATGAGATAGAGGTTGAGAAACTGAAGAAGGAGCTGGATTCTCTTGGCAATCAGTACAGTCAGCTTGTGGATGATGTATCCAAACTGTTTGATTACCAGGATGGGCAGAGATCCCATGACATGGGTCTTACAAGCCAGACAATCAATAAACTTAAGGAGAAGAAGCATCAGCTTGAGGAGCAGGCAAAGATTGAGGTTCAAATGGAGAAGCTTAAGCTCAAGAAAGAACAGAGGTGCATCCTGCAGAGTCAAGCTGATATCATTCAAAACACCAGGAAAGCCACGAAGGAGATACAAGTGGAGAGAGACCTACTTAAAGAAGAGAAGAAGAAGCTGGAGCATATCATTGCTGATCTCTTGAAGGCTGGTCATGGGTGCAAAGAGAAGCTAGACAAGATCAAAGAAGTTGTCATGGAGGAGTGAAGTGGTACCTATGGTTGGTAAGTGAATATGAGGCCTATATATATAACTGGCCTAGTACTAGAATCTGATGCAGATATGCATCTTAGTATTAATATGAACTACTCCCCTATTAACTGCCTATGGTTTCAGATCATTTTGGTTGTGTTGTTGGGTGCTGTCATGCCCCTGATCTGTAATGTTCTAAGATAATCCTATTTGTAATGCCCCCTGAACCATGTTATCCAGATGTTGTTATATCTCTACCTGCAATTTGTTGCTGCTAGCTAGTTGTTGCTAATGAATCTGGTAATACCAAACAAACTGAAACTGAAAATGAAACTGAAACTGAAACTTGCATTACATAGGAGGTAGCATAGATAACACAAATTGTCTGAGGATGCAACATAGATAGCAGTACATAGATAGATAGATATCAGTAAATAGTTTGAGGATAACTGAAACCAGCCAACACTGAATAAGACTGACGAAACTGAATGTGACAGTTTCACATTCAGTTTCAGTTAGGCGCCTGCCCTGGGTCCCTGCCCTGCTAAGCAGCCTGAGCGTCGTACCTCCTGCTTCACTTTGGTAGGATGATTTGGCAGCATCTGCACCTCCTGTTCTTCGTCATCTTTGTCTTCACCGATGAAGATGATGGGAGGAGGGCGGCGGCGAGCCTGCAGTGCTGGTGGTGCGATGATTTGGAGGTCGTCGTATCATCTTGGTGCTTGTTTGCTTTTGCTTCAGCCGTAGATTGTGCTGGAGCGACGTAGTGGTAGTCTGCCTACCGCTGCCTCTGCCCAGCATCGGCGGATCCCGCCTCTTTCATTGCCCATAGCAGTATATCTATTGGCATGATCCCCTTACCTCGGTTTCCATACTGCTGGTCCATGCGTTGCTTCTCCTCACTCGTCGCCTTCTTCCTCACTTCCTCTGCTCCATCCACCAGCCCTTGAACGCTGGTGTACCTCGTGGCGACCTTCATGTAGTCGACGAAGAGGTCTTCGTCGCTGCGCCCTGAACCATAAAGCATGGCAACCCATCCCTTGCCAGTTGGGAATGGGTTGAGCCATGGGTCCGAAGAAGAGGAAGAAGCAGCCATGGTTGGAGCAGGAAGTGGTGAGTGCAGTGGTGTTGAGCGAGGTGAAGTTGTGGTGAGTGAGAGTGATGTGAGTAGAGTAGCTGAAGAAAGAGGGGGGAGTTAAAGAGAGGTGGAGTGAGGCAGTGGAGAAGTAAAATTTGTGCAGTAGTAGTTGACAGGGTGGTAGTTGGGCAGTAGTTATTGTGTGGTGAAACTTGTGCTCGTTAATTGATGTTAATTGAAAGTTGTGCAAACTTGTGCTTGTAGTTGGGCAGAGGTAGCGATGTTCAAAGTGTTCTAGAGAAAATCAGAGAAATCCACATACATGCACAAATTCAGAAAATTCAGAAAATCAGCGCATACGCATACATTCAGAACACAAATTCAGAAAATCCACACATACAAGTGCGCATACATTCATACATTCAGAGCACAAATTCAGAAAACTAAAGACGCAAATTGAGAGCAGAAATTCAGCGCACAAATTCAGACCATACATTCATACATTCATACTGAACCTGGACCTGTTTCAAGATGCAGAATCAAGGATTCTGCTCCACCTAGTCCTTGTGACTTGGTAGCGATGGAAGGTTGCCCTATCTCTAGCCCACCAAATGATCAAATCATCGGTGATGATTGTTCCATCTGGGAACACCTCCTTGAACTGCATCACTCGAGGGAGTTGCGGGCTGCCATAATCGTGGCAGCCAGCCTCTGGCGTTGCTCGCATGCCTGGGCCCTACGACCCCTCCTTTCTACTCTTGCGGCCCTTCTTGCTGCTCTAGAACTCTCCTCCAGGTCGTCGACAACCTCTCCTAAGCTTTGATCCATCTTTGTGGCTAGGCTAGGGTTGCAGTGATGCTGGCGGCTAGGGTTTTAGTGGTACGGGGAAGGACAGGTTAGTGCATCCTCACACTGTGCTTTCAGCTCTGCCATCCCTAATTCATGCCCATGTCTAGTATAAGAGTAGCTAGCCTTGTCAACACACTTCTTTAGTTCTTTGCTTCTGTAACCAGCTGATTGGAAGTTGACATATATGTGCCTAAGACAGAATCTTTGAGGTGAATCAGGGAACACTTCATTTATTGCCTTAAGTAAACCCTGTACATTCACAAAATAGATCTACATATGAACACACTCACATAATTCAGTGAATTACTATATCAACTAAGTTCAATGATTTAGTTTCTAACCTTTTGCCTGTCAGATATTATTGTGTATGTTCCAAATTTGTTGCCACTACCAATGCAGCATCTCAACTGAGTTAAAAACCAAGTCCAACTGTCTCCATCTTCCTTGTCAACCACACCAAAAGCTATAGGGTAGATGTTGTTGTTGCCATCCCTTCCTGTGGCAGCAAGAATTTGTTGTCCAGTGGTTAACTTGATGAAACATCCATCAAGCCCTGGATGGAGTCACACATTAGCTATCAAAGGAAATTGACACACAAATATGTACAACACAACCAGGACAGGAAATATTTACCTATAAATGGTCTACAACCATTAAGAAACCCTTCCTTTGAAGCTGCCAAACAGTAGAACATGTACTTGAATCTAGGAGTGTGTGCAGGGTTTTCTGGGTCAACAAATGTTGTGACAATACACCTGCTCCCAGGGTTTGTATCAAGAACATCTTGAAGATAATCCTTCAGCCTCAAATACTGCTGCTTGTGGTCACCCTGCACCACACCAACAGCATTCCTCCTTGCCCTATAGGCAACACTTCTTGAAACATCAACTGAGAATTTAGTCTTAGTCTTCTTTATTAATGCATCCACAGGAGATCTAATGTCATCTCTCAATGCTGGTTGTACTGATTTGGACAACCACTTTGTAGTAACCTTTTTAGTCTCTGCACATGCTCCACAAGTATGCAGCATATCACACTTCTTGATGCAGAAAGTTTTTTCATGAGCTATCTTAGATGCACTGATATGAAAATCACATCCATGGGCTCTCTCTGAGCACCAAACAATAATCCTATCAGGTGCATTTCTGTGATACTGGAAATTCCTCAGAGTCCTGATGTGAAAATCCCTAAGTGCATCTCTGAACTCATAAACAGTGGTGAAGCACAATCCCTTACAAAATTGTTCATGTGGATCTGGAAGCTTCTCATTGAACCATACCCTATCCTTTGACTTCTTCAACACTCTCTTCCTGCCACTTGCTAGTTTGAAAGCTCCTTCAGGCTCTTCTTCTTCATCACTAATGCCAACATCACCAGGAAAACAAAATTCATCTGCTTCAGGAAACCAGTCTGGTTTTACCTCTTTCTCAACCTCTTGGTGGGATCTAATGGTTGGACCAGGGTTTCTGACTGGCTTAAGTTTCTGGACCACTGATGTATCTACTTCTGCAGCTTCTTCTTCTGAGGGAGAACCTGGATGTAATTGCACATTGTTGTCATCTGAACCTGACTGCGCATTATCATAAAGAAATTCAGACACATCAGTGTCACCTTCAAAATGGTTAAAGTCAGCTTCCATCTGCAGACTACTTTGCTTAAGCTCATCCTTTCTGTCACTCACTGCATCCACCAACATTGTGCAACTTTGTTGAGTGTTAATGCAATGTTGAGCAAAATAACTATCTCTATTTTCATCTGCATTACATGGCTCATCTGCCCTGACAACTCGTATGTTCACACTCTTTTCCTTCCCAAAGTGGATCAACATCTGCTGCACATCATGTTCAGAACCAAGATGCTCCATACCTTCTATTCCTTTCTCCTCATCGATAACATAGTACATATAATCATCAGCTCCATAGCCCTCACTCCGAATAAGAGAAACCATAGTAAAAAATGATATGTCTGACTGGTAAATTCTTCTAAACACAGATTCTCTGGCTAAGAAATGGAACCAAATTTCCCACTTTGGGTCATCAATACTGCAACAAAAATTGGAAAATTTATAATTAAATGGTCTGCACAATATTTAGTGTCTCACAGTACAAGTTTTCTATTTTCTGACATTTTGGATTCAGTCACAACAAAACAAATTGTTAATGTTCCAAACAGATTTCTATCTATGCTCAAACATGGTTCTAATGTAAATCTAACTATGCAACTAGCCTATATATCGTGATTCCTAACAAAACAAATCATTTCAGAAAAACATTTATAGATCTGTTGCCATACCTCGCGCCGCCAGCAGGACAAGGAAGCTTGCGCCGGCCTCGAGCTGCGCTTCTTCTCTTCGACGCTGCTGCTACACGCCGCCTTACAATCGTCTGGGACGGCTGAGATTGAGGCTGAGATTGGTTTTCCACCGCAAAGGAACTGCTGCCAAGCCAGTTATCAACCTCAACGAAGACAGCATCCCCGCCGCCCTGCACGTCGGGGGGCGCTCCTCCAAGCGATTCGGCGCCGGAGTTTCGATCCGCCGCCGCCATGAATGAAGAGGGCTAGGGCAGTGAGCTCGGGGGAGAGTGGGGTGGCGAGGAAGACGAGGGAGCCGGTCGGCCAGGTTAGTCCTGGTCCGACCGGGCCGACCGACACGCGCGGCTAACGGGCAGCAGGTGAGCGCCGTTAGCCGTTAGCGCGGCCGCCGTCCTGACCGGTGGGCCAGATCTGTCAGAAACTCGTTTAAAACGCTTCAATCAGTCATCAACTCGATATGGTAGTTTTTTGTCACGAAATCAGCGTTAAACTGGAGTTTTTGGTCACTTTTCAAAATGTGATAGTTCTGTGGGACGGTTACGTGAAATGTGGTAGTTTTTTGTCAATTACTCCCCTTTTTCCCCTTCCACGGCGCAAAAAACCCTCGCCCAACTCTCAATCCCCGCGGATAAGCCCGGCGATGGCGTCCTCGGGCGCCGGCGGAGAGCCGTCGAGGTCCGCCATCGTGGCCGACACGACGAGCGGGCACCACCTTCTCACCATCCACGGCTACACCCGTACCAAGGTTACGCCCACCGGGAAGTGCTTCGTGTCTCGACCCTTCACCATCGGCGGCCGTCGCTGGTGCATCGAGTACTATCCCAACGGCATACGTCCGGAGGTCGCGGATTTCGTGTGCGTCTCCCTGGTGTTATGCGAAGACGTGGCGGCGGGGGTGAAGGCCCAGTACGACATGTGTCTCGCCGGCGGGGAGGAGGAGGCCCTTCAAGCGGCGTCGATGGCGTCGAGATCGGTGGACGAATTCACCTCCTGGGGCGGCTGGGAGTACGCGACCTTCATCAGCAGGAAGGACCTGGAGAGCTCCGAGCATCTCAGGGGCGATTCGTTCACCATCCGGTGCGACATCGTCGTCGTCCGCGATTGCCGCGCGGTGGACGACGCTGCGGCCTTCGTCTCCGTGCCCCCGTGCGACCTGCGCCAGAACCTCGGCAGTCTCCTCGAGACCGAGATGGGCGCCGACGTGGTGTTCGAGGTCGGCAGTGTGACTCTGGCCGCGCACAGGTGCGTGCTCGCGGCCTGCTCGCCGGTCTTCGCTGCCGAGCTCTTTGGACCCATGAAGGAGGGTAATGCTGCCGGCGAGGTGGTCCGGGTGGAAGACATGGAGGTTGAGGTATTCAAGGCGCTGCTCTGTTTCGCTTACACCGGCTCGTTGCCGGAGACGCCCAAGGAAGACGAAGAAGTCAACTGGCAGCATTTGCTCGTCGCGGCGGACAAGTACAACATTGGGCGGCTGAAGCTGATCTGTGAGCAGAAGCTGTGCAAGCACATCAACGTTGGCACAGCGGCGACCATCCTGGCGCTGTCCGAGCAACATGGTTGTGGGGGGCTGAAGAAGGCGTGCTTCAATTTTCTCACTGCTCCGGCGAATCTGAGAGCCGTCGTGGCCACAGATGGCTTCCAACTTCTGAGCATGAGCTGCCCATCTCTTATGGTCGAGCTAATTGCCATGTCCTCCGCGCATTAGCCGAGTGATGGATGATGCCCGTGAGTGTTTTAGCAATGTTGAATCATGGTTTCTGTACTAATGTACTAGTAATCAGGTAGCTGTCTTAGTGTATCTCTGCATCTATCCTAGTTAGGAATCGAGAGGCAAAATTGTCAGTTCATTGCATCTCTGCAACTGTGCCAATTAACCAGGAAATGCGCCGGAATCAGAGGGCATAGAATGCTCTGGTGTTTAGGCAATGGTAACTCGTGGTTTCAGATCTTTGTCATCTGATATTTTGCTTGCTTTAGCATTCCGTGCTCCATGGTTTCTGAACCTTATTGAGTTGTGTTATTGTTATCTCCTTTTTTTTAAGGGGAAGTGTTATTATTGTCACTTACTGTAGTGTGGTACATGATTTCATCTACCCTGTCATTCTAAGGAGATGCACAGCAGTATCACATTGTTTCAGCAATGTCAACCTTCCAATTTATCATGGGTGTCTATTTTTCAGTTGGATGTGCTCATTGAACCTCAACTGGGCAACTATTAGTTATCTGGTTAGATTATTTCCTACGCATACACAGAAATGCTTTGGATGAGTAATGAAAAAAACTTATGCCGCTTGAACCTTCAATGGGTAACTGTTAGTTATCTGGTTATATTATTTCTCAAGGAGGTTTCAGCACATTCTCTTATCTACTCTGCCTGTTAATCAAACAGTGCTTTCTTATCAGATACTCCCTCTGTCCGAAAATACTTGTCATCAAAATGAACAAAAAGGGATGTATCTAGAACTAAAATACATCTAGATACATCTCCTTTTATTCATTTTGATGACAAGTATTTCCGGACGGAGGGAATATGTGTTAAGTACATATTAGGGACAACAGTTTGATCCTTTAAGATGTATCGCATTGGTTAAGGCCAGTCGCATTACAAGAAATTTGCATCGGAGTCATGGGATGCAATCTCAGGTCAGAAAATTAAAACATCCAGCATTTTCTTGTTCTGAATGTGGTCCAAGTTGCCTGTGAAATTGTAAGCCAATCTTCAGGGAGCAGCAAAGCTATTTCCTATCTTATATTGAAAGCAGGACAAGTGCTTCACTGGTAAAAAAAGGGGACCATGTGTTTTTTGTTGGTCATAGGTACTGTCAACAGAAACACAACACTCTGTTCTTTGATTACCAGAATTTTCGTATAAAAAAATTCTAATTGATGTGGCGTTGATGTTTTCCCAATAGAACTGAAGTCTCGCAGCAGGCACGAGTGGTTCTGCTGGCTGAACTGCTGCACCAAGAGGTTCGTCTCCAAGGATGAATTCCTCTCCATCCCCGAGTTCTCCACTGACCCTCTATCCCAGGTATGCAGAGTCTTGGCTGTTTTTCCACTTTTGTACGAACTGATCAATTGCACCTGCCGTTCAATGAAGTGATCTTGTTTTTTGTACTGTCCTTGGATTATGCTGTTGCTACAGTGCTACGTAGCTTAACTGATTCCCTATGTTTACCAAGAGAGGCATTGATTCAGATAACCCTCAGCGTTCCCCTGTAAAAATTATGGGAAAGATTAAATTAGGACTCCATATAGGAAGTGTAGTTGAGCATTTTACACTATTTTCGCACAAACGTGTAGCCCCAAGACAAATACCCAACACAACTAGCAGACATGTCAGATGTGTCGTCTAGACATCGAGTGTCAGATATTCCATAATTTCTGGAAATAACCATCTTGATTTGAAATCAACTGACAGTCACTTAGTACTAGCCAGTAGTAATAGCTAGCTAACTGAATCTGATTCATTGTACTGATATGCCAACCTCCTAAATGCAACTCTGTCGGTGAATACCTTCTTGTTGATGATCATGGTCTATGTCAATGCTAGTTACTTCGACCTTTATGATATGGAAGGATTAGCATAAGATATGTATGGTTGATGGATTTAATTTTACGGATTTTGTTTTCTTTCTCTGTACCTTCAGGCAGCGCAAGGGCCAGCCTTCAGCAAAATATTGAGTGTAATGCTTAATCATGTTTGAATTTAGCTTTTCTCTCTCTTTTGATTTTCGAAATGAGTATATGTTGATTATGGACTCATTGTCCTCATGATAACTCATTTTCCGGTATTGATTTTGTTTTATGTTTCATGGAACAGTGATAGTTAAGGTGTATGATATCGATGGCAAGAGGGGAGTAACCTTCAGGGACCTGGTAGAGGTTTTATGGGACCTAACAGAGGCATCCATGTCAGAGCAACAAAGATGTGACTATTTCCTCATTTCTTCTTCAAATAACTGGCATCCTTTTCTGACTAGTAAGCGTGCACGTGCAACGCACGTGTCATAGAGTTATGAAAGAGAGAGAAAACTGGATCGCGGGGAGGAGAGCGGCGGCATAAGTGTTGAGGGAGGAGGATTGATTATTGCGGCGGCAACACAAAGAAGCAGCTCCATGCTTTTTTTGGAGGGAGGAGGATGCCCGTGCGAGATTATTGGGAACTTTTTGTATTTACAATCAATAACTGGAAACTTGTTCGTGCAGTATGGATGGAAGAGGCAAAAGAAATTTCTAACCGGAAGGTGTAGATGACTTAGTTGCATCTCTTTTGCCTGGGGTGCTATTCGTATCTTTTTAGGTATTCCGCTTTCTTCTAACCGGACGGACGAGCATACCATCCTTGACCACTGCCATGTTTATTCTCCAAACCAGTATATGATTCTGAATTCTGCAACAAATGATTTTCGAATCTTTACCAAATGATTAGAAAGTCTAGTGACGTTTTGACGTGCATTGCTCCATAATGCACGTATAACACGAAATTTCCACGTGCATTGCTTCTGAATGTTTTTCCCATTAACGCTCTGATCCCCATGCCTGTGACATGAGTATCACTGATTTTGTGAAATGGAGGAACCAAAGTAACAAATTTATAATTGAAGATTAGAAAATACATATATTCCTTTAAGAGATGACATAATAAAACATTGTACTTTCTCCAATTATAAATTCTACAAATATAACCAAACATGATTTCTGCAAATATTGTTAGGTTTCAAAACCATTTCGCAGTCTATGTGAACCATCTATAGCAACCAACAATAGTTGATCATTAATTTATTATCACAGCAGCATTGAGATAACAGTAGAAAAACTCTTCCTAGCCGCAAAACTGTCTTACCCATTGCAACACCCAGCTCACATGCTATTGGTGTCCAAGGATTAGGTAAAAAAATGGATTCCTATATTGATTCACCGTGAAATGTAACAATATTTAACGACATGTCTAGCATCGAAACAGCAACAGAGAGACTTTGAGTTGAACTGATTTGGTCGGTACACTAACCTTTGAATTCTCTTGATCGACCCTGATGGATTTGGTCCCTGACTGCATGTCAGACATTTCGCATTACACGTCTGATTGCTCGCTCGTCTTCGTATCAGCGCAAGTCTGTTGGAACATCCGTGAAAACAACAATCACCAAAGATGGTGAGCATTCAATTCAAATCCGGGTTAATTATCCCTCAATTCAATCAGCATTTATCTGGTTAGAACACGCACCGCAGTAAATTGTTTGGATGTTTCGTTATTATGAGGAGAATCAAAGTCCGGAACGTGTATGGATTTCTTGGGCTGAGATCCTGATGTCTCCGTGCGTAGGACGATGGTACAGTGACGACGCGACCACAGAGCGACTGCTCGGGGTCAGATGAAGGTTGGAGCGAGGAGGTGACGATGATTTGGTCAGTAAAACTGATTAGTTGCTCCCTCTGCTGGTATTCGTGTACATAAGTCGCGTGATCCTTAATTACGGGAGCAACCCAAGCGTTTTCCATTGTTTGTATATACCTAATCAATACTTCACGTAGCATGCCACCCTAAAATCAAGCAGCGACCACATACGCAAACCACGGCAAAGATCCTCTGCCAATGCATGCGCTGGGAGGTTTGCATGGGACGCCAAAGATCATATATTAATCAGGGCAGTAAGAAGATATTCAAAACACGTGCAGTAGTTGGCTATTTTGACGGACCAAATTTGTACGGGGCGCAATTAATCAGGGTAATTAAGGGCATAATTAAATCACGCCGAGCAGTTGACTGTTTTCGGGTGTGATATTTCACGGACCATATTTTTACAGGGTGCGTGGAAACCAGAGTAAAGGCAAATAAAAGATCACCCAGTGAAACCAGAATTTTACGAAAGCTCAGAACGTTTTTCCTATGTGGTATATTCTGGCTGATACAAAGCAAATGAGTATAACACATGTAAAATAGCACCAAGGGTAGAGGAATTATCTACTGTATATACCCGACTAATGTTACTATCTGAGAACAAATAATTACTAATCTTTAATTGAGACTCAAACCAAATAACTGAAAGTATACACGGAACTAACTACAACACACACTTACACGTTTCAGAATCCAGATATACGAATTTCAAAATAAAATATTGCCGCCGTCGAGCAGCCACAACCTAAGTGGCGCACGTCGTTGAGATGCAGATCAGGGCCGATGGGGAGTGGCGCACGAGAATGCGACGAAGAGGTAAACCGGCGGGGCGGCCTACGCGAGGTGGCGCGCGACCTGATGGCACAACAGGCTGACGGGGGCGCAATGGTGGCGGAGAGGGGGTGATAGAGGCGGAGCATGGAGGTTGGGAAGGAGCCGTAGTGATGGAGGAGGATTTAATTAATTATTTAGGTGTGTTGTTTTGGTAGTAGGTGTTCTTTAAGGCAGATGATATATGGTGTGACGATTTATTTCCCAATGAAGATGCAATTAAGGTGCATATTCCTAATTAAGGTGTTGTGTAAATGATTTAAATTAATTAGTAAATATGTGGATTTGATGTGATACAACATTGGGGCAATCCGGTCCATTGATGGATGATGAATGTGTGGTTGAGATCTAATGTTTCTGCCTCAACTCGATTGTTTAATAGTAGTAGAGATGAGAATAAATACATCATAAACACATCAAGTGAGATAAATGCTTTTCTGATGCGGTCCATGCCACTCGATCATAGGTTTCTCTTTAGCTGCAAATGTTTAAAGTAGCATTGCTTCGCAGTGCAAAATTCTACGTCAGAGCAGCAAACAGAGGTTCACATTTCATAAAAAATCCTGTATTTCATTGCGTAGTACATTAACTTGCGAGCAACTAACTACAAAAAACAAATGTGACAGGTTCTCTATTGCCTCTTCAAATAACTAGTATCATGCCATGATGAACACATCAAGTAAGCATAACTTCTGAAGGGGACCCTGACACTAAGTTGTACTCCCTCCGTAAACTAATATAAAAGCGTTTAGATCACTACTTTAGTAATCTAAACACTCTTATATTAGTTTACAGAGGGAGTAGGTTTCTTCATAGCTTCAGCTGTTCGAAGTAGCATATGCCTATGCTGTGCAATGGCAATACTCTGGAATGCAACCTTTTACTATTAGTTCAAAAAAAATCCGCAAACAAAAGTTCCTCAGTAAATTATGGAAAAATTAAATTAGGACTCCATGTAGGAAGTGTGGTTGAACATTTTGCACTATTTTCGCACAAACATGTAGCCCTGAGACAAATACCCAGCACAACTAGCAGACATGTCAGGTGTGTCGTCTAGACATCGAGGGTCACTGTCTCAGATACTATGCTTTCTGGAAATAACCATCTTGATTTGAAATCGACTGACAGTCACTTAGTAGTAGCCAGTAGTAAAAGCTGGCTAACTGAATCTGATTCATTGTAGTGATAGTGATATGCCAATCTCCTAAATGCAACTCAGTCAGTGAATACCTTCTTGTCGATGATCATGGTCTAATCTACGTCAATGCTAGTCACTTCGACATTTATGATATGGAAGGATTAGCATATGAACTCTTGTCATGGTTTGTGTCCAAGTGAAAGTGTATTTCCTGAACCTCACTATAAATGAAAGCATCTTCCACATCTGGTTGGAAAACTGCTCCAGCTTAGGTTAGCTTCAGTGGATATGAAAGGCATCATAGTTTTCTTTCCCTGTAAAACTAGGTGTCTCATATGCCATATCTCATGCAGTTCTACCAAACAAAACAGAAAACCCGGCTCTGTTGATTTTCCTTGCTCTAAGTTTGGCCGTCAAAGCCATACTTTGGACATTCTGCAGTGACAACTATAGATACGGGTCTGGTTTTGAGTTTCCATTTCTCCTTTTTCATACGAGGTTTCTATGTATGGTTGATGGGTTGAACTTTAAAGATTTCTTTTCCTTCCTCTCTACCTTCAGCCAGCGCAAGGGGCAGCATTCAGCAAAAGACTGAGTGTAATGCTTAATCCTGTTTGAATTTACCTTTTTTTCTACATTTTGATTTTCAAAACGAGTATATGTTGATTATAGACCCATTGCGCTCATGATAACTCATTTACAGTATTGATTTTGTTTTATGTTTCATGGAACAGTGATAGTTAAAGTGTATGATATCAATGGGCAAGGGGGGAGTAACCTTCAGGGACATGGTAGAGGTTTTTTTTTTTTTTAGAACGAAGACGCCAGATGCATCCTGCTTTAAATTAATAAAGCCACAAACGGCAGAGTAGCGACACCACAACAAGCGATACTACAAGGACACAGACCATCCTGGCCAGCACAAAGGATCGACATAACAAAGTTCAGGCGCGACTTAACAAAACCAGCAACGCATTACAGGGCAGCGCCCGTACAGAGCACGCAGGCTCGTCAAGCGACAAAAGGGACCATGCATACGTGCCATGGTCAAGGCTCCCTAGCCATCACGTAAACTTGCAACAGACGAAATTGGGCGGTCTTTAGCATCTCAGCATCCCTGCGCCTCCCAACGGACTCCACTGCTGCAAAAGAAGATTGCATTTGAAAATGATGTTAGCCGGATGCGAAGGGAAGGTTCCCTCAATGGTGAATTTGTTCCTAATTAGCCACAACGCCCAAAGGAGTGCCCCTACACAGCTCCACATAACCCGATTAGAACGACCATGGATCGAGACAAGGAGTTGGGACAACTCCGCAGCCGATCTAGGGTCCCAATGGACACCCGCCGCCTCCCTGACCGTGCTCCATGCAAAACGTGCAAGCAAGCATGCGAAGAACACATGCGTGGCATCCTCGGGAGCCCCACATAGCGCACATGATCCCGTGGCCGGACCATTACGCTTAGCCACATTAATGGAGGTGGGCAGCTTATCGCGGAATAATTGCCACATGAAAAGCTTGATTTTTAGGGGCAGCCGCGCTTTCCACAGGCCAGCGATCGCGTGTTGCGCCGACCCTCGACACAACTTGCGGTACAAGGAATTGACCGTGAATTTCCCGGAGTTGGTAAGCGCCCAGCTTACCGCGTCCGGTTCCCCTGATAGGGTAGTCGACCCGATGAGCTGCATCATACCCGTAAGGCTAGCTTGCTCTAGCCCAGTCAACTCCCGTTTGAAGTGGATCGCCGGCGGTGACTGCCCGAGTGCCGCCGCCACCGTGATCGCTGGCTCCACTGCAATGTCAAAAAGTTCCCGGAATTCTGCCCATAGGGGTCGGGCCCCGACCCAATGGTCCATCCAGAAACGGGCAGAACGTCCATTCTCAATGGCAAACTTTGCCCCCATGGCAAATGCCGGTTTGATCGCCTGCAGGTCGTTCCAGAAGGGGGAACCCCTTGCCTTCCCCTCGAAAAAATTGCCCTCAGGAAAGTACTTGGCCTTAAGGATATCGACCCACAAGCCCGAAGCCCCCTGGGCAAGTTTCCAGATCCATTTACACATCAAGGCTATGTTTATAAGTCTGGAATTGGTGATCCCAAGGCCTCCCAAGGCCTTGGGTCGACACACCCAAGCCCATTTAATTTACGGTTTGGGCCGGTTCCTTCCCAAAAGAACTTAGCGCGGGGTGTGTCAAACTTGGCATGCACCCCTTCCGCGAGCAAGAAGAGGCCCATGGCAAACATAGGCAGGGAGGAGAGGCTGGAATTCGTGAGAATTAACCTAGCAGCCTTGGAAAGGAATTTCCCTCTCCAGGGGCACACCCTCCCACGGACCTTGCCACATAGGGGATCCCAATCCTCTATGGTGGGTCTTTTAGTGCCAATAGGCAAGCCGAGGTACGTAAACGGAAACTTGCCTACTTTGCAGTTAAACAAATCCGCTATACGTCTTCCCTCTTCCGACTCCACCCCCATCACGATCAGCTCAAATTTGTGAAAGTTGATCTTGAGGCCCGACATAAGTTCAAAACTAATCAGGATCGCCTTGACCGAAGCGATGCTGTGCATGTCCGGGCGGAACATCAGCAGCGTGTCGTCCGCGTACTGCAGATGTGTCACTCCTCCTGGAATGAGATGGCCAACCAAACCCTGGATATGACCAGCCGTCGTAGCTCTTGTCAGCATCGCAGACAGCGCGTCAACTATGAAGTTGAAGAGCAACGGAGACATGGGATCGCCCTGCCTAAGCCCGCGTTTGTTCCTGAAGAAATGCCCTATTTCTCCATTCACCGAAACCGCAGTTTGGCCCCCCGAGACCAATTGCATTACACGATGGACCCACACTGCGGAGAAACCTCGACCCAAAAGGACCTGGCGCAGGAAATCCCAGTTAACCCGGTCGTAAGCCTTCTCGAAGTCTAGTTTCAGAAGAACAGCCGGTTCCTTTGTACGTTTTAGCTCGTGCACAATCTCCTGGAGAGCAAGAGGACCCTCGAGGATGTTGCGCCCGTGCATGAACGCAGATTGGTTGCGGTTGATCGAACGTTGGGCAATCGGACCTAAACGTGACGCCCTAGCATTGGCACAGATCTTAAAAGGGACATTTATGAGCGCTATAGGGCGGAACTGTCTAATGTTGTCGTCCCCCTGCACCTTCGGAATGAGTGAGAGGACCCCAAAATTAAGGCGAGCAATGTCGACCGTCCCACGCATAAAGCCGTTGCAAATCTCGAAGATGGGGCCTCTGAGAATGGGCCAAAACCGCTTGAACATAGCTACCGGCTGAAGGAAATATGCCCTAGAGGCAATAATAAAGTTATTATTTATTTCCTTATATCATGATAAATGTCTATTATTCATGCTAGAATTGTATTAACCGGAAACATAATACATGTGTGAATATATAGACAAACAGAGTGTCACTAGTATGCCTCTACTTGACTAGCTTGTTAATCAAAGATGGTTATGTTTCCTAACCATGAACAAGGAGTTGTTATTTGATTAACAAGATCACATCATTAGTTGAATGATCTGATTGACATGACCCATTCCGTTAGCTTAGCACCCGATCATTTAGTATGTTGCTAATGCTTCCTTCATGACTTATACATGTTCCTATGACTATGAGATTATGCAACTCCCGTTTACCGGAGGAACACTTTGTGTGCTACCAAACGTCACAACGTAACTGGGTGATTATAAAGGTGCTCTACATGTGTCTCCAAAGGTGCTTGTTGAGTTGGTGTATTTCGAGATTAGGATTTGTCACTCCGAATGTCGGAGAGGTATCTCTGGGCCCTCTCGGTAATGCACATCACTTAAGCCTTGCAAGCATTACAACTAATGAGTTAGTTGCGAGATGATGTATTACAGAACGAGTAAAGAGACTTGCCGGTAACGAGATTGAACTAGGTATTGGATACCGACGATCGAATCTCGGGCAAGTAACATACCGATGACAAAGGGAACAACGTATGTTGTTATGCGGTCTGACCGATAAAGATCTTTGTAGAATATGTAGGAACCAATATGGGCATCCAGGTCCCGCTATTGGTTATTGACCGGAGACGTGTCTCGGTCATGTCTACATTGTTCTCGAACCGTAGGGTCCGCACGCTTAAGGTTTCGATGACAGTTTTATTATGAGTTTATGTATTTTGATGTACCGAAGGTTGTTCGGAGTCCCGGATGTGATCACGGACATGACGAGGAGTCTCGGAATGGTCGAGACATAAAGATTGATATATTGGAAGCCTATATTTGGACATCAGAATAGTTCCGGATGAAATCGGGATTTTACCGGAACACCGGGGGGTTACCGGAACCCTCCCGGGGGATATTGGGCCTTAGTGGGCCAAGAGGGAGAAGAGGAGGGCCGGCCAGGGCAGGCCGCGCGGCCCCTCCCCCCCTAGTCCGAATAGGACAAGGAAGGGGGGGGGGGGGGGGCGGCGCCCCCCTTTCCTCTTTCCCCTCCCCCCTTTCCTTCTCCACCAAGGCAAGAGGGGGGAGTCCTACTCCTGGTGGGAGTAGGACTCCTCCAGGCGCACCCCTAGGGGGCCGGCCGCACCTCCCCCCTCCCTCCTTTATATACGGGGGCGGGGGGCACCCCATAGACACACAAGTTGATCATCATGATCGTTCCTTAGCCGTGTGCGGTGCCCCTCCCCACGATATTACACCTCGGTCATATTGTAGCGGTGCTTAGGCGAAGCCCTGCGACAGTTGAACATCAAGATCGTCATCACGCCGTCGTGCTGACGGAACTCCTCCCCGTACCTCTGCTGGATCGGAGTTCGGGGTGCATCATCGAGCTGTACGTGTGTCAAGAACTCGGAGGTGCCGGAGTAACGGTGCTTGGATCGGTTGGACCGGGAAGACGTACGACTACTTCCTCTATGTTGCGTCAACGCTTCCACTTCGGTCTACGAGGGTACGTAGACAACACTCTCCCCTCTCGTTTCTATGCATCACGATGATCTTGCGTGTGCGTAGGAAATTTTTTGAAATTACTACGTTCCCCAACAGTGGTATCAGAGCCTAGGTTTTATGGTTTGATGTTATATGCACGAGTAGAACACAAGTGAGTTGTGGGCGATATAAGTCATACTGCTTACCAGCATGTCATACTTTGGTTCGGCGGTATTGTTGGATGAAGCGGCCCGGACTGACATTACGCGTACGCTTACGCGAGACTGGTTTTACCGCCGTGCTTTGCACACAGGTGACTAGCGGGTGTCAGTTTCTCCAACTTTAGTTGAACCGAGTGTGGCTACGCTCAGTCCTTGCGAAGGTTAAAACAACATCAACTTGACAAACTATCGTTGTGGTTTGATGCGTAGGTGAGATTGGTTCTTGCTTAAGCCCGTAGCAGCCACGTAAAACTTGCAACAACAAAGTAGAGGACGTCTAACTTGTTTTTGCAGGGCATGTTGTGATGTGATATGGCCAAGACGTGATGCTATATTTTATTGTATGAGATGATCATGTTTTGTAACCAAAGTTATCGGCAACTGGCAGGAGCCATATGGTTGTCGCTTTATTGTATGAAATGCAAACGCCCTGTAATTGCTTTACTTTGTCACTAAGCGGTAGCGATAGTCGTAGAAGCAATAGATGGCGTAAACGACAACGATGCTACGATGGAGATCAAGGTGTCGCTGTTGGGGAACGTTGCAGAAAATTAAAATTTTCCTACGGCTTCACCAAGATCCATCTATGAGTTCATCTAAGCAACGAGTAACGGGAGAGAGATTTGATCTACATACCACTTGTAGATCGCGTGCGGAAGCTTGCAAGGTGATGATGGAGTCGTACTCGAACGTGATTCAGATCACCGATGCCAAGTGCTGAACGGACAGCACCTCCGTGTTCAACACACGTACGGGACGAGCGACGTCTCCTCCTTCTTGATCCAGCAAGGGGGAAGGAGAGGTTGAGGAAGACAGCTCCACCGGCAGCACGACGGCGTGGTGATGGTGGAGAAGCAGTACTCCGACAGGGCTTCGCCGAGCACACAACGGAGGAGGAGAGGTGTTGGGGAGGGAGAAGGAGGCAACCAAAGGCCAAGGACTCAAGGTATGAAGTCCCTCCTCTCCCCCACTATATATAGGAGGGCCAAGGGGGGGGGGGTGGCCGGCCCTAGGAGATCCAATCTCCTAGGGGGCGGCGGCCAAGGGGGGTTTCCCTCCCCCCCAAGGCACCTAGGAGGTGCCTTCCCCTCCTAGGACTCTTGCCCCCTTGAACCCTAGGCGCATGGGCCTTTGTGGGGCTAGTGCCCTTGGCCCATGCAGGCCAAGGCGCACCCCCTACAGCCCATGTGGCCCCCCGGGGCAGGTGGCCCCACCCGGTGGGCCCCCGGGACCCCTCCGGTGGTCCCGGTACAATACCGATAACCCCGAAACTTGTCCCGATGCCCGAAACAGGACTTCCCATATATAAATCTTTACCTCCGGACCATTCCGGAACTCCTCGTGACGTCCGGGATCTCATCCGGGACTCCGAACAACATTCGGTGGTCACATACTTGACTTCCTACTAACCCTAGCGTCACCGAACCTTAAGTGTGTAGACCCTACGGGTTCGGGAGACACGCAGACATGACCGAGACGACTCTCGGGCAATAACCAACAGCGGGGTCTGGATATCCATGTTGGCTCCCACATGCTCCTCGATGATTTCATCGGTTGAACCACGATGTCGAGGATTCGATCAAACCCTGTATACAATTCCCTTTGTCAATCGGTACGTTACTTGCCCGAGACTCGATCGTCGGTATCCCAATACCTTGTTCAGTCTCGTTACCCGGCAAGTCACTTTACTCGTACCGTAATGCATGATCCCGTGGCCAACACCTTGGTCACATTGAGCTCATTATGATGATGCATTACCGAGTGGGCCCAGAGATACCTCTCCGTCATACGGAGTGACAAATCCCAGTCTCGATCCGTGTCAACCCAACAGATACTTTCGGAGATACCTGTAATGCACCTTTATAGTCACCCAGTTACGTTGTGACGTTTGATACACCCAAGGCACTCCTACGGTAACCGGGAGTTACACGATCACATGGTCGAAGGAATAGATACTTGACATTGGCAAAGCTTCTAGCAAACGAACTATACGATCTTTTATGCTATGCTTATGATTGGGTCTTGTCCATCACATCATTCTCCTAATGATGTGATCCCGTTATCAACGACATCCAATGTCCATAGTCAGGAAACCATGACTATCTATTGATCACAACGAGCCAGTCAACTAGAGGCTCACTAGGGACTCATTGGGTCTAAGTGTTCACACGTGTATTACGATTTCCGGATAATACAGTTATAGCATGAACAAAAGACAATTATCATGAACATTGAAATATAATAATCCTTTTATTATTGCCTCTAGGGCATATTTCCAACAGTCTCCCACTTGCACTAGAGTCACCAATCTAGTTACATTGTGATGAATCGAACACCCATAGAGTTCTGGTGTTGATCATGTTTTGCACGCGAGAGAGGTTTAGTCAACGGATCTGCGACATTCAGATCCGTGTGCACTTTGCAAATCTCTATGTCTCCATCTTGAACATTTTCACGGATGGAGTTGAAACGACGCTTGATGTGCCTGGTCTTCTTGTGAAACCTGGGCTCCTTGGCAAGGGCAATAGCTCCAGTGTTGTCACAGAAGAGTTTGATCGGCCCCGACGCATTGGGTATGACTCCTAGGTCGGCGATGAACTCCTTCATCCAAATCGCTTCATGCGCTGCCTCCGAGGCTACCATGTACTCCGCTTCACACGTAGATCCCGCCACGACGCTCTGCTTGCAGCTGCACCAGCTTACTGCTCCACCATTCAACATATACACGTATCCGGTTTGTGACTTAGAGTCATCCAGATCTGAGTCGAAGCTAGCGTCGACGTAACCCTTTACGACGAGCTCTTCGTCTCCTCCATAAACGAGAAACATGTCCTTTGTCCTTTTCAGGTACTTCAGGATATTCTTGACCGCTGTCCAGTGTTCCTTGCCGGGGTTACTTTGGTATCTTGCAACCAAACTTACGGCAAGGTTTACATCGGGTCTGGTACACAGCATGGCATACATAATAGATCCTATGGCTGAAGCATAGGGGATGACACTCATCTCTTCTTTATCTTTTGCCGTGGTCGGTGACTGAGCCGAGCTCAATCTCACACCTTGTAACATAGGCAAGAACCCCTTCTTGGACTGATCCATTTTGAACCTCTTCAAAATCTTATCAAGGTATGTGCTTTGTGAAAGACCTATGAGGCGTCTCGATCTATCTCTATAGATCTTGATGCCTAATATATAAGCAGCTTCTCCAAGGTCCTTCATTGAAAAACACTTGTTCAAGTAGGCCTTAATGCTGTCCAGGAGTTTCGTATCATTTCCCATCAAGAGTATGTCATCTACATATAATAGGAGAAATGCTACAGAGCTCCCACTCACTTTCTTGTAAACGCAGGCTTCTCCATAAGTCTGCATAAACCCAAACGCTTTGATCATTTCATCAAAGCGAATGTTCCAACTCCGAGATGCTTGCACCAGTCCATAAATGGATCGCTGGAGCTTGCATACTTTGTTAGCGTTCTGAGGAATGACAAAACCTTCCGGCTGCATCATATACAGCTCTTCCTTAAGATGTCCATTAAGGAATGCCGTTTTGACGTCCATCTGCCATATCTCATAATCATAGTATGCGGCAATTGCTAACATGATTCGGACGGACTTAAGCTTCGCTACGGGAGAGAGTGTCTCGTCGTAGTCAATCCCTTGAACTTGTCGATAACCCTTAGCGACAAGTCGAGCTTTATAGATGGTAACATTACCATCCGCGTCCGTCTTCTTCTTAAAAATCCATTTATTTTCTATCGCTCGCCGATCATCGGGCAAGTCTGTCAAAGTCCATACTTTGTTTTCATACATGGATTCTATCTCGGATTTCATGGCCTCAAGCCATTTGTTGGAATCCGGGCCCGCCATTGCTTCTTCATAGTTCGAAGGTTCATTGTTGTCTAGCAACATGATTTCCATGACAGGGTTGCCGTACCACTCTGGTGCGGAACGTGTCCTTGTGGACCTTCGAAGTTCAGTAGCAACTAGATCTGAAGTACCTTGATCATCATCAACGTTTTCCTCTTCAGTTGGTGTGGGCATCACAGGAACGGTTTCCTGCGCTGCACCACTTTCCCGTTCGAGAGGTAGTACTTCATCGAGTTCTACTTTCCTCCCACTTACTTCTTTCGAGAGAAACTCTTTCTCCAGAAAGCATCCGTTCTTGGCAACAAAGACCTTGCCTTCGGATCTTAAGTAGAAGGTATACCCGACAGTTTCCTTAGGGTATCCTATGAATACGCATTTTTCCGACTTGGGTTCGAGCTTCTCAGGTTGAAGTTTCTTGACATAAGCATCGCATCCCCAAACTTTTAGAAACGACAGCTTAGGTTTCTTCCCAAACCATAATTCATACGGTGTCGTCTCAACGGATTTAGACGGTGCCCTATTTAAAGTGAATGTAGCTGTCTCTAGAGCGTATCCCCAAAATGATAGCGGTAAATCGGTAAGAGACATCATAGACCGCACCATATCCAATAGGGTGCGATTACGACGTTCGGACACACCGTTTCGCTGAGGTGTTCCAGGCGGCGTGAGTTGTGAAACGATTCCACATTTTCTTAAGTGTGTACCAAATTCGTGACTTAAGTATTCTCCCCCACGATCTGATCGTAGGAACTTTATCTTTCGGTCACGTTGATTATCTACTTCACTCTGAAATTCCTTGAACTTTTCAAAGGTCTCAGACTTGTGTTTCATTAAGTAGACATACCCATATCTACTCAAGTCATCAGTGAGAGTGAGAACATAACGATATCCTCCGCGAGCCTCAACGCTCATTGGACCGCACACATCGGTATGTATGATTTCCAACAAGTTGGTTGCTCGCTCCATTGTTCCGGAGAACGGAGTCTTGGTCATTTTGCCTAAGAGGCAAGGTTCGCATGTGTCAAATGATTCATAATCAAGAGACTCTAAAAGTCCATCAGCATGGAGCTTCTTCATGCGCTTGACACCAATGTGACCAAGGCGGCAGTGCCACAAGTATGTGGGACTATCGTTATCAACTTTACATCTTTTGGCATCCACACTATGAACATGTGTAATATTACGCTCGAGATTCATCAAGAATAAACCATTGACCATCGGAGCATGACCATAAAACATATCTCTCATATAAATCGAACAACCATTATTCTCAGACTTAAATGAGTAGCCATCTCGTATTAAACGAGATCCAGATACAATGTTCATGCTCAAACTTGGCACTAAATAACAATTATTGAGGTTTAAAACTAATCCCGTAGGTAAATGTAGAGGCAGCATGCCGACGGCGATCACATCGACCCTGGAACCATTCCCGACGCGCATCGTCACCTCGTCCTTCGCCAGTCTCCGTTTATTCCGCAGCTCCTGCTGTGAGTTACATATGTGAGCAACGACACCGGTATCAAATACCCAGGAGTTACTTCGAGTACTGGTAAGGTACACATCAATTACATGTATATCAAATATACCTTTGGTGTTGCCGGCCTTCTTATCCGCTAAGTATTTGGGGCAGTTCCGCTTCCAGTGCCCCTTCCCCTTGCAATAAAAACACTCAGTCTCAGGCTTGGGTCCATTCTTTGACTTCTTCCCGGCAACAGGCTTACCGGGCGCGGCAACATCTTTGCCGTCCTTCTTGAAGTTCTTCTTACCCTTGCCCTTCTTGAACTTAGTGGTCTTATTGACCATCAACACTTGATGTTCTTTCTTGATTTCAGCCTCTGCTGACTTCAGCATCGAGAACACTTCAGGAATGGTCTTTACCATCCCCTGCATGTTGTAGTTCATCACAAAGCTCTTGTAGCTTGGTGGGAGCGACTGGAGGATTCTGTCAATGACCGCCTCATCTGGGAGGTTAATGTTCAACTGGGTCATACGTGCGTGCAACCCAGACATCTTCAGGATGTGTTCACTGACAGAACTGTTCTCCTCCATCTTACAACTGTAGAACTTGTCGGAGACATCATATCTCTCGACCCGGGCATGAGCTTGGAAAACTAGTTTCAGCTCTTCGAACATCTCATATGCTCCGTGATGCTCAAAACGCTTTTGGAGCCCCGGTTCTAAGCTGTAAAGCATGCCGCACTGAATGAGGGAGTAATCATCAGCACGAGTTTGCCAAGCGTTCATAACGTCTTGGTTCTCTGGGACGGGAGCGGCACCTAGCGGTCCTTCTAGGACATATTGCTTCCTGGCAGCTATGAGGATGATCCTCAGGTTCCGGACCCAGTCCGTATAGTTGCTGCCATCATCTTTCAGCTTGGTTTTCTCTAGGAACGCGTTGAAGTTCATGTTGACATTAGCGTTGGCCATTGATCTACAAGACATATTTGCAAAGGTTTTAGACTAAGTTCATGATAATAAAGTTCTTAATCAAAATTATGAACTCCCACTTAGATTAGACATCCCTCTAGTCATCTAAGTGTTACACGATCCGAGTCGACTAGCCCGTGTCCGATCATCACGTGAGACGGACTAGTCATCGTCGGTGAACATCTTCATGTTGATTGTATCTTCCATACGACTCGTGTTCGACCTTTCGGTCTCCGTGTTCCGAGGCCATGTCTGCACATGCTAGGCTCGTCAAGTTAACCCTAAGTGTTTTCGCTGTGTAAAACTGTCTTACACCCGTTGTATGTGAACGTAAGGATCCATCACACCCGATCATCACGTGGTGCTTAGAAACGACGAACTGTAGCAACGGTGCACAGTTAGGGGAGAACACTTCTTGAAATTTTGTAAGGGATCATCTTATTTACTACCGTCGTCCTAAGTAAACAAGATGCATAAACATAATAAACATCACATGCAATTATATGGTTGTGACATGATATGGCCAATATCATCAAGCTCCATTGATCTCCATCTTCGGGGCTCCATGATCATCTTGTCACCGGCTTGACACCATGATCTCCATCATCATGATCTCCATCATCGTGTCTTCATGAAGTTGTCACGCCAACGACTACTTCTACTTCTATGACTAACGCGTTTAGTAATGAAGTAAAGTAGTTTACATGGCGTTCTTCAATGACACGCAGGTCATACAAAAAATAAAGACAACTCCTATGGCTCCTGCCGGTTGTCATACTCATCGACATGCAAGTCGTGAATCCTATTACAAGAACATGATCTCATACATCACAATTCAACATTCATCACAACTTCTGGCCATATCACATCACATGATCAATCGCTGCAAAAACAAGTTAGACGTCCTCTAGTTGTTGTTGCATCTTTTACGTGGCTGCGATTGGGTTCTAGCAAGAACGTTTTCTTACCTACGAATCACCACAACGTGATTTTGTCAACTTCTATTTACCCTTCATAAGGGCCCTGTTCATCGATTCCGCTCCAACTAAAGTGGGAGAGACAGACACCCGCCAGCCACCTTATGCAACTAGTGCATGTCAGTCGGTGGAACCGGTCTCACGTAAGCGTACGTGTAAGGTTGGTCCGGGCCGCTTCATCCCACAATACCGTTGAGCAAGAAAAGACTAGTAGAGGCAAGTAAGATGACAAGATCAACGCCAACAACAAATTGTGTTCTACTCGTGCATTAGAGAACTACGCATAGACCTAGCTCATGATGCCACTGTTGGGGAACGTTGCAGAAAATTAAAATTTTCCTACGGCTTCACCAAGATCCATCTATGAGTTCATCTAAGCAACGAGTAACGGGAGAGATATTTGATCTACATACCACTTGTAGATCGCGTGCGGAAGCTTGCAAGGTGATGATGGAGTCGTACTCGAACGTGATTCAGATCACCGATGCCAAGTGCTGAACGGACAGCACCTCCGTGTTCAACACACGTACGGGACGAGCGACGTCTCCTCCTTCTTGATCCAGCAAGGGGGAAGGAGAGGTTGAGGAAGACAGCTCCACCGGCAGCACGACGGCGTGGTGATGGTGGAGAAGCAGTACTCCGACAGGGCTTCGCCGAGCACACAACGGAGGAGGAGAGGTGTTGGGGAGGGAGAAGGAGGCAACCAAAGGCCAAGGACTCAAGGTATGAAGTCCCTCCTCTCCCCCACTATATATAGGAGGGCCAAGGGGGGGGGTGGCCGGCCCTAGGAGATCCAATCTCCTAGGGGGCGGCGGCCAAGGGGGGTTTCCCTCCCCCCCAAGGCACCTAGGAGGTGCCTTCCCCTCCTAGGACTCTTGCCCCCTTGAACCCTAGGCGCATGGGCCTTTGTGGGGCTGGTGCCCTTGGCCCATGCAGGCCAAGGCGCACCCCCTACAGCCCATGTGGCCCCCCGGGGCAGGTGGCCCCACCCGGTGGGCCCCCGGGACCCCTCCGGTGGTCCCGGTACAATACCGATAACCCCGAAACTTGTCCCGATGCCCGAAACAGGACTTCCCATATATAAATCTTTACCTCCGGACCATTCCGGAACTCCTCGTGACGTCCGGGATCTCATCCGGGACTCCGAGCAACATTCGGTGGTCACATACTTGACTTCCTACTAACCCTAGCGTCACCGAACCTTAAGTGTGTAGACCCTACGGGTTCGGGAGACACGCAGACATGACCGAGACGACTCTCGGGCAATAACCAACAGCGGGGTCTGGATATCCATGTTGGCTCCCACATGCTCCTCGATGATTTCATCGGTTGAACCACGATGTCGAGGATTCGATCAAACCCTGTATACAATTCCCTTTGTCAATCGGTACGTTACTTGCCCGAGACTCGATCGTCGGTATCCCAATACCTTGTTCAGTCTCGTTACCCGGCAAGTCACTTTACTCGTACCGTACTGCATGATCCCGTGGCCAACACCTTGGTCACATTGAGCTCATTATGATGATGCATTACCGAGTGGGCCCAGAGATACCTCTCCGTCATACGGAGTGACAAATCCCAGTCTCGATCCGTGTCAACCCAACAGATACTTTCGGAGATACCTGTAATGCACCTTTATAGTCACCCAGTTACGTTGTGACGTTTGATACACCCAAGGCACTCCTACGGTAACCGGGAGTTACACGATCTCATGGTCGAAGGAATAGATACTTGACATTGGCAAAGCTTCTAGCAAACGAACTATACGATCTTTTATGCTATGCTTATGATTGGGTCTTGTCCATCACATCATTCTCCTAATGATGTGATCCCGTTATCAACGACATCCAATGTCCATAGTCAGGAAACCATGACTATCTATTGATCACAACGAGCCAGTCAACTAGAGGCTCACTAGGGACTCATTGGGTCTAAGTGTTCACACGTGTATTACGATTTCCGGATAATACAGTTATAGCATGAACAAAAGACAATTATCATGAACATTGAAATATAATAATCCTTTTATTATTGCCTCTAGGGCATATTTCCAACAGTCGCGCCGGTGACGATGGTTATCATGATGGTGCTTCGGAGATGGAGATCACAAGCACAAGATGATGATGGCCATATCATATCACTTATATTGATTGCATGTGATGTTTATCCTTTATGCATCTTATCTTGCTTTGATTGACGGTAGCATTTTAAGATGATCTCTCACTAAAACTTATCAAGAAGTGTTCTCCCTGAGTATGCACCGTTGCCAAAGTTCATCGTGCCCAGACACCACGTGATGATCGGGTGTGATAAGCTCTACGTCCATCTACAACGGGTGCAAGCCAGTTTTGCACACGCAGAATACTCAGGTTAAACTTGACGAGCCTAGCATATGCAGATATGGCCTTGGAACACGGAGACCGAAAGGTCGAGCGTGAATCATATAGTAGATATGATCAACATAAGATGTTCACCATTGAAAACTACACCATCTCACGTGATGATCGGTTATGGTTTAGTTGATTTGGGTCACGTGATCACTTAGATGACTAGAGAGATGTCTGTCTAAGTGGGAGTTCTTAAGTAATATGATTAATTGAACTTAAATTTATCATGAACTTAGTACCTGATAGTATCTTGCTTGTCTATGTTGATTGTAGATAGATGGCCCGTGCTGTTGTTCCGTTGAATTTTAATGCGTTCCTTGAGAAAGCTAAGTTGAAAGATGATGGTAGCAACTACGCGGACTGGGTCCGTAACTTCAGGATTATCCTCATTGCTGCACAGAAAAATTACGTCCTGGAAGCACCGCTGGGTGCCAGGCCTGCTGCTGAAGCAACTGACGACGTTAAGAACGTCTGGCAGAGCAAAGCTGATGACTACTCGATAGTTCAATGTGCCATGCTTTACGGCTTAGAACCGGGACTTCAACGACGTTTTGAACGTCATGGAGCATATGAGATGTTCCAGGAGTTGAAGTTAATATTCCAGAAGAATGCCCGGATTGAGAGATACGAAGTCTCCAATAAGTTCTATAGCTGCAAGATGGAGGAGAATAGTTCTGTCAGTGAGCACATACTCAAGATGTCTGGGTATTGTAATCACTTGATTCAACTGGGAGTTACTCTTCCGGATGATAGCGTCATTGACAGAATTCTCCAATCACTTCCACCAAGCTACAAGAGCTTCGTAATGAACTATAATATGCAAGGGATGGATAAGACGATTCCCGAGCTCTTCGCAATGCTAAAGGCTGCGGAGGTAGAAATCAAGAAGGAGCATCAAGTGTTGATGGTCAACAAGACCACTAGTTTCAAGAAAAAGGGCAAAGGGAAGAAGAAGGGGAACTTCAAGAAGAACAGCAAACAAGTTGCTGCTCAAGAGAAGAAACCCAAGTCTGGACCTAAGCCTGAAACTGAGTGCTTCTATTGCAAGCAGACTGGTCACTGGAAGCGGAACTGCCCCAAGTATTTGGCGGATAAGAAGGATGGCAAGGTGAACAAAGGTATATGTGATATACATGTTATTGATGTGTACCTTACTAATTCTCGTAGTAGTGCTTGGGTATTTGATACCGGTTTGGTTGCTCATATTTGTAACTCGAAGCAGGGACTATGGATTAAACGAAGATTGGCTAAGGACGAGGTGACGATGCGCGTTGGAAATGGTTCGAAGGTTGATGTCATATACATGTTATTGATGTGTACCTAACTAGAGCTCGCAGTAGCACCTGGGTATTTGATACTGGTTCTGTTGCTAATATTTGCAACTCGAAACAGGGACTACGGATTAAGCGAACACTGGCAAAGGACGAGGTGACGATGCGCGTGGGAAATGGTTCCAAAGTCGATGTGATCGCGGTCGGCACGCTACCTCTACATCTACCTTCGGGGTTAGTATTAGACCTAAATAATTGTTATTTGGTGCCAGCGTTGAGCATGAACATTATATCTGGATCTTGTTTGATGCGAGACGGTTATTCATTTAAATCAGAGAATAATGGTTGTTCTATTTATATGAGTAATATCTTTTATGGTCATGCACCCTTGAAGAGTGGTCTATTTTTGATGAATCTCAATAGTAGTGATACACATATTCATAGTGTTGAAGCCAAAAGATGCAGAGTTGATAATGATAGTGCAACTTATTTGTGGCACTGCCGTTTAGGTCATATCGATGTAAAGCGCATGAAGAAACTCCATACTGATGGTCTTTTGGAACCACTTGATTATGAATCACTTGGTACTTGCGAGCCATGCCTCATGGGCAAGATGACCAAAAACACCGTTCTCCGGTACTATGGAGAGAGCAATAGATTTGTTAGAAATCATACATACAGATGTATGTGGTCCGATAAATGTTGAGGCTCGTGGTGGATATCGTTATTTTCTCACCTTCACAGATGATTTAAGCAGATATGGGTATATCTACTTAATGAAGCATAAGTCTGAAACATTTGAAAAGTTCAAAGAATTTCAGAGTGAAGTTGAAAATCATCGTAACAAAAAAATAAAGTTTCTACGATCTGATCGTGGAGGAGAATATTTGAGTTACGAGTTTGGTCTACACTTAAAATAATGTGGAATAGTTTCGCAACTCACGCCACCCGGAACACCACAGCGTAATGGTGTGTCCGAACGTCGTAATCGTACTTTACTTGATATGGTGCAATCTATGATGTCTCTTACAGATTTACCGCTATCGTTTTGGGGTTATGCTTTAGAGACGGCCACATTCACGTTAAATAGGGCACCATCAAAATCCGTTGAGACGACACCTTATGAACTATGGTTTGGCAAGAAACCAAAGTTGTCGTTTCTTAAAGTTTGGGGCTGCGATGCTTATGTGAAAAAGCTTCAACCTGATAAGCTCGAACCCAAATCGGAGAAATGTGTCTTCATAGGATACCCAAAGGAGACAGTTGGGTACACCTTCTATCACAAATCCGAAGGCAAGACATTCGTTGCTAAGAATGGATCCTTTCTAGAGAAGGAGTTTCTCTCGAAAGAAGTGAGTGGGAGGAAAGTAGAACTTGATGAGGTAACTGTACCTACTCCCTTGTTGGAAAATAATACATCATAGGAACCGGTTTCTGTGACGTCAAAACCAACTAGTGAGGAAGTTGATGATGATGATCATAGAACTTCAGATCAAGTTAATACAAAACCTCGTAGGTCAAACAGAGTAAGATCCACACCAGAGTGGTACGGTAATCCTATTCTGGAAGTCATGCTACTAGATCATGATGAACCTACGAACTATGAAGAAGCGATGGTGAGCCCAGATTCCGCAAAATGGCTTGAAGCCATGAAATCTGAGATGGATCCATGTATGAGAACAAAGTATGGACTTTGGTTGACTTGCCCGATGGTCGGCAAGCAATTGAGAATAAATGGATCTTCAAGAAGAAGACTGACGCTGACGGTAATGTTACTGTCTACAAAGCTCGACTTGTTGCAAAAGGTTTTCGACAAGTTCAAGGGGTTGACTACGATGAGACCTTCTCACCCGTAGTGATGCTTAAGTCTGTCCGAATCATGTTAGCAATTGCCGCATTTTATGATTATGAAATTTGGCAAATGGATGTAAAAACTGCATTCCTGAATGGATTTCTGGAGGAAGAGTTGTATATGATGCAACCAGAAGGTTTTATCGATCCAAAGGGAGCTAACAAAGTGTGCAAGCTCCAGCGATCCATTTATGGACTGGTGCAAGCCTCTCGGAGTTTGAATAAACGTTTTGATAGTGTGATCAAAGCATTTGGGTTTATACAGACTTTTGGAGAAGCCTGTATTTACAAGAAAGTGAGTGGGAGCTCTGTAGCATCTCTAATATTATATGTGGATGACATATTATTGATTGGAAATGATATAGAATTTCTAGATAGCATAAAGGGATACTTGAATAAAAGTTTTTCAATGAAAGACCTCGGTGAAGCTGCTTACATATTGGGCATTAAGATCTATAGAGATAGATCAAAACGCTTAATTGGACTTTCACAAAGCACATACCTTGACAAAGTTTATAAGAAGTTCAAAATGGATCAAGAAAAGAAAGTGTTCTTGCCTGTATTGCAAGGTGTGAAGTTGAGTAAGACTCAAAGCCCGACCACTGCAAAAGATAGAGAGAAAATGAAAAATGTTCCCTATGCTTCAGCCATAGGCTCTATCATGTATGCAATGCTGTGTACCAGACCTGATGTGTGCCTTGCTATAAGTCTAGCAGGGAGGTACCAAAGTAATCCAGGAGTGGATCACTGGACAGCGGTCAAGAACATCCTGAAGTACCTGAAAAGGACTAAGGATATGTTTCTCGTATATGGAGGTGACAAAGAGCTCATCGTAAATGGTTACGTTGATGCAAGCTTTGACACTGATCCGGATGATTCTAAATCGCAAACCGGATACGTGTTTACATTAAATGGTGGAGCTGTCAGTTGGTGCAGTTCAAAGCAAAGCGTCGTGGCGGGATCTACGTGTGAAGCGGAATAAATAGCTGCTTCGGAAGCAGCCAATGAAGGAGTCTGGATGAAGGAGTTCATATCCGATCTAGGTGTCATACCTAGTGCATCGGGTCAAATGAAAATCTTTTGTGACAATACTGGAGCGATTGCCTTAGCGAAGGAATCCAGATTTCACAAGAGAACCAAGCACATTAAGAGACGCTTCAATTCCATCCGGGATCTAGTCCAGGTGGGAGACATAGAGATTTTCAAGATACATACGGATCTGAATGTTGCAGACCTGTTGACTAAGCCTCTTCCACGAGCAAAACATGATCAACACCAAGACTCCATGGGTGTTAGAATCATTACTATGTAATCTAGATTATTGACTCTAGTGCAAGTGGGAGACTGAAGGAAATATGCCCTAGAGGCAATAATAATGTTATTATTTATTTCCTTATATCATGATAAATGTCTATTATTCATGCTAGAATTGTATTAACCGGAAACATAATACATGTGTGAATATATAGACAAACAGAGTGTCACTAGTATGCCTCTACTTGACTAGCTTGTTAATCAAAGATGGTTATGTTTCCTAACCATGAACAAGGAGTTGTTATTGGATTAACAAGATCACATCATTAGTTGAATGATCTGATTGACATGACCCATTTCGTTAGCTTAGCACCCGATCGTTTAGTATGTTGCTAATGCTTCCTTCATGACTTATACATGTTCCTATGACTATGAGATTATGCAACTCCCGTTTACCGGAGGAACACTTTGTGTGCTACCAAACGTCACAATGTAACTGGGTGATTATAAAGGTTCTCTACAGGTGTCTCCAAAGGTGCTTGTTGAGTTGGCGTATTTTGAGATTAGGATTTGTCACTCTGAATGTCGGAGAGGTATCTCTGGGCCCTCTCGGTAATGCACATCACTTAAGCCTTGCAAGCATTACAACTAATGAGTTAGTTGCGAGATGATGTATTACGGAACGAGTAAAGAGACTTGCCGGTAACGAGATTGAACTAGGTATTGGATACCGACGATCGAATCTCGGGCAAGTAACATACCGATGACAAAGGGAACACCGTATGTTGTTATGCGGTCTGACCGATAAAGATCTTTGTAGAATATGTAGGAACCAATATGGGCATCCAGGTCCCGCTATTGGTTATTGACCGGAGACGTGTCTCGGTCATGTCTACATTGTTCTCGAACCGTAGCGCCCCACCCCTTAAGCCACGCTCGGAGCCGTACCCCGACGGCATTCCAAAATTCCATCGGGCCACGCTGAGGACCAACCTGCTGGGCGCACGCTAGCCATCGCTCTTTAAACATCGACTCAAACCCAGGTACCTCAAATCAGGCCATTTCGAAGAAGAAACGCGAGCTGCGCCGTAGCCTATCCTCCCCCGAGGAGTAAACTAGCGGAACGTGATCAGACCCAATGCGGGTCTCCGCGACCAACGTACACAGAGGGGAGCCCATCTCCCACTCTGGAGACATGAACACCCGATCTAGCACCGAGCGAACCGGATTCAGCTGCTTGTTAGTCCACGTGAAGCGCACGCCGGTCCTGGCCACTTCCCTAAGGGCCATGGCGGCAATAGCCGCGTTGAACATGGACACGCACGACCAATTAATGTTGATGTTGTTCTTGTCAGCTCCCGACCTTATTAGGTTAAAATCTCCCCCCACGAGAACCGGGAGCGACGCAGCGGTCACCGAGGTGACTTTCTGTTGGAGTTCTCCCAAGAACTCCGCCGATCGGGAATGATCGGCAGGCCCGTAGACCTGGATAACCACCATCTCACGGAGCGAAGCTCGAATGCGAAAGTGGGCTGCAATGAAGAAATTACCCACATCCCACGCGATAATTTCATACAGGGCGCGGCTAAAACCCAGCAACATCCCACCCGAGTGCCCAACAGCCGGAGAAAAGTGCCATTCGAAGCATTCCAGCGGGTCAATAGCAAGCAGCTCATGGAAGCGAAAATCAGATCTAATGGTTTCCTGAAGTCCAACAATGTCCACGTCCTCTTTGCGCATATATTCTTTTAATTGGGTACGCCGCCCTGCGTGGCCAAAGCCATGAATGTTCCAAAAAAAGGCTCTCATCTAAATAACCTGGTTGCGCAGCCGAACACCCCTAGAGGTGATCGCTTTCGCCACACGCCTCACCTTGCCTCTGCAAGGCGAGGGAGAGGAGGCAACCCCTGTTGCTTGTCCCCCCTCTTCGGGCATCGAGACGACAGCGACGACCCCTCCCTCGGGCCCCCCCGTCCTCTGGTTAGCTCTCGCTGCAGCAGCAGCCGCAAGCTCGACCTGAGCCAATTCCTTGGCCCTGACTAGCGAGATCAACTCGCGATCCCCCCCATGCATGAAGAATCAACCCCACTTGCCTCTAACACCTCAAGCAAGTGATCACCCGAAAAATCATCTAAAACTGCAAAGCGGGGGGGGGGGGGGGGAGGATTACCTGAGATCTCCATGTTCTTCTGCGCTTGGAGAAGTTGGGCCCGCTGCAGAGACAGCATGTTGCCCTTGGCCCCCTTGGAGCGAGAGCTCGTGCGCACCGGCACCGTTGGCACCGTCTTGATACGCTTGGCCTTGGAGCTCTGCGCCATCATGGAGGCCTCTTGCAGCAGCGGGTCGACGGTGGCGGGTGCAGTGGGAGCCGCCAGCGCCATGACGGACTGACGAGGGGTGGGAGGAGCACCGAGCGCCTCCATCGCCCTCACCGCCTCCGCATTGACCTTCCGCACCGCCTACTTCTTGATCATCTTGACGGAGCCACTGAGGGGGGAACCGCGGCCACCAGCGCGCGGGGACCCTCCTGGAATCAGACGCGAGGGACTGGGGGAGATAGCCGTCGGAGAGCGCCCGCCAGCATCCACAGGGGCCAGAGGGGACGCCACCAGGGAGGAGAGGACACCGACCCCAGGTTGGATCCATACTGGTTGGGCACCGAGATTGCCATCGATGCAGCGCCCTTCCCCCCAGAAGCACCAGGCGCCGCCAACCCCTCCACAGGCGCAGCAGCACCAGGCACCGAGATCCCAAGCTTATCCCATGCCGCCGTGTCAATGGAATCATCCTCCTCCATGCTTGCCTCCGGCACGTGGTCCTTGTTCTTGCCCTTGGAGTTGTCCTTGTCATGGTCGCCCGGACCCCCTCCACGAGAAGGTGGAGGAGGTGGGGGCAGAGCAGGGCCCGCCGGACGTGGGTTGTCGATCTCCGGCTCGAGCTTGACGTTGTACCCGCACCGTTGAACCAGATCTGAACAGAGCCACGCAACTTGGCCGGCTCCCGGCACGCGAAGAGCATGCGCACTGGACCCGCACGGATTAGGGACACCTCGTCCACCACCAGCGGCCGCCCAATCATCGTAGTGGCCGCCATCAGCCTCTCGACACGCCTCTGCTTTGGGGGAATGCCCCACAGCTTCACCCAAACTTCAGGCAAAGACAGCGCTTTTGGCTCGGTGAGGGCCGCATCACTGATATCCACAGTGATGTTGTTGATGGAGAGGAAAAGTTTGCCGCTGCGCGTCGCCATCCGAAGCATGACCGGATTAGGGAAAGCCACCGAGAAACAGTCGGCGTCAAAGGGGGTCACCATCCAATCGCACGCACCCTCGAAGAGATGTGGCAACTCCAGCTCCAGGATCTCCTTGGATAGGACGCCTGGCGCCGCCGAGACCAGGGCAGCGTTGGCCCCTAGCGAGCACGAGGACGCCGCATCCGCCTCCTCCAGGTACTGCAGACAGAAGAAGCCCCCGCCCGAGAATGCATGGCCCATCGACTGGAGCATCAGAGGCTTGCCGCGCGTGGGGCAGTGAGCCGAGGTGTGTCCCTCTTGGCTGCAGAGCACGCACAGTTGCTTGAAGGAGCACTCGTTCTGGTAGTGCCCCGTGCGGCCGCAGCGGAAGCACTCCGGCCCCTCCGCCTCCTCAACAAGGAAGGGCTCCGCCGCCGTGCCCTTGGAGGAAGACGGCTTCACGGCAGCTTTCATCGCCGGCTTGTGTTTCTTCATCTTCTGCTTGGCGTAGGGGTCGCCGACGCGGTCGCCGCCGTGGGGGAGCAGCGACTCCTTGCACTTGAGCTCCAGGCCCCTCTTCTTGTACTCCTCCTTCTTCTTTTTCCGCTCCTGCTCCTTGAGCCACCAAGGAGGGGGCGGTCCCCATCCGCCGTCCTCCCCGGCCCGCTCCGTCGCGCGCTGCTTTGCCTGAGCTCGCAGATCCCGCTCCCGCCGCCTCTCGCCTCCGGATCCAGCTCCACCGCCTAGTCCGCACGCCGATCCGCCCTCGAGCCCATCGCGACGACCTCAGCAAAGGAGGCCACAAGAGGAGGGGGAGGAGCAGGGATGGAGAAAGAGCGAGCGGATCCGCCGAAGCGCCGCACCTCGGCTTTGGTTGCTGGAAACCCTAGCGAGCAATCTGGAGCGCCCCGCCGGATCCACAACCACCTAAATACCGGGCGCTCCTCCAGCGGGCCAGGGGAAGCGGGCCTGGGCTGCACAGAAAGGCCCACGGCCACACTAGCCTCGCCCACTACAGGGGAGGCAGCCTGGGCCGTGATCTCCCCCCCTGGGCCGGACGGCCCACGTCCAGGCCCGACCCCGCCGGCCCGAACGGCCCGCCTTCGCCAACCCTAGGCCAGCCCTCGGGATCCTCCGCCGCCGCCGCCAGCGGACCGGCCGCCGCCGCAGCCCCTGGCCAAGCCACCCGCTCCGGCGCACACACCGCGCCCTGCCGCAGGGGAGGCGGAACCACCCCTGGCACTGCAGCACAGCCGGCCACCCCGCCGACCCGCGGCCGCGGCATCGCCACACCGGGTCGCGACGGTGCCCGCCCCGGCGCCCCTGGCCGACGGGCACCCCAACCCTCGGGCGCAAAAGCACGCCGCCGGCCGGCTCTGAGCGAGCCCCCTATCTCAGCCACGAACTCGCCGAGCGACGACGTCGATACTGCATCCCGACGCGAGTCGCCCTCACCCTCCTCCGCCTCCAAAACCTCACTGTCGCTTACCTCGGCTAGAGCCCAGAACCTGCTCCCACTCCACCCCCGGGACGCCGGCGCGCCCGGGGCCGGCGACGGGGACGCGCGCGTCGGCCGCCCTGCCGCCCTTACCTCCGACCAAGCCCCCGGCTCGCCCGCGCCAGCGGGATCAGCCGCCTCGCCTGGCCCGTCACCGCTCGCGTCGCCTCCCGACATCCTCAAATACGGTAGAGGTTTCATGGGACCCAACAATCTAACAGGGTCATCCATGTCAGAGCAACAAAGATGTGACCGTTTCCTTATTTCTTCTTCAAATAACTGGCATCCTAGCTTCCATCATAAACACGTCAATTGAGAATAAATACTTTTCCGAAGCGGTCCATGCCACTCAATCGTAGGTGCAAATGTTTAAAGTAGCATGCTTCGCAGTGCAACATTCTATGTCACAGCAGCAAACAGAGGTTCTCATTGACTCGCAAGTAACTAACTAAATAGACAAAGAAATGTGACATTTTCCTTATTTTCTCTTCAAATAATTAGTATCCTGCCATGATGATCACATCAAGTGAGGTCCTTCCCTCCAGCTCGGGAGGGGCGGCGCGGGCCGTCTGCTTCGGCGGGAGCTCGGCGTGGCGCTCGCGCGGGTGCGCGTGCTGGCATGGGCGTCTGCGTTCAGGAAGGCGCGGGAGGGCGCGCGGGGTGGCCCGGGTGGGCGTGCGGGGTGCGGCTCGGGCGCGCTGGCCTCTGGCGGCGCGGATCTGGCGCCTTGCTGCGCGGATCTGGCTTTGCGGCTCCGGCGGGTGGTGACCTCAAGGCTGCGCCTCCGGCGGCGTCGTTGGCTGGATCCGGGGCTGCGGCCCGGCGGCTCCTTCCCAGCGAGTGGGGGTGGGGTGGCGCCCTCCTTCCTCCCTTCGGGTCCTTCGTCTACATGCGGGTCGGCTTCCTACTGGCTCCTGGGGGCTGCTGCGGTGCTGCATCAGGGTGGGCGCGAGTATGGGGAGCTGCGGGGCGAGGTGGGACTGGAGCGGCCGGCGTGCCGGCTCCAGTTTTGGCAGTGGTCGGAGTTTGCCGACGTTCCCGTCCCAGATCTGACGATCTTGACCTCACTGGGCCGATTCGGGTCCTGTGTGCTTGTGCTCTGGGAGAAATCCCTGCTCACCCATTGTGTGAGCCGACCACGACGGCGCCACACCGGCGTCGAATACCTTCCTAGAGGCGTGGTCTCCGAGCTAGGTCGCATGGATCTACTTCGGCATGGTTCAGGCCGTCTTGCTGTAGGGATGTGTTCAAACTCCGGGTGAGAACCTTGCATCGACTTTGTCGATGCCGGCGGCAGCGGCGTCTATGGACATCGCCTTCCTCGCAGGAGGTGCTGCTGTGGAGCTCTAGCACCTACGGTACTCTGCTTTGTGGCCACCGGGTGAAAACCTAAGATCAGGCTCGCCGGATCGGATGATGGTGTTGCGTCTTCGACAACACTTCCTCCTTGGAGGCGTCATCTTGGGGGCCCAAAGCGACGGTTCCTGTTGCGGTGTGTGGTTGAGGGTGCTGCATTTTGGTGGTGGTGGTGCGGCGAGCTTGAGGCCGACGGTGGTGTGTTTCTTCTTCATGTGTTTCTCTTTGGCTGTCCTTCGCGTGGTCTCCGTCCTGTTGCTGTGCATGCTCAAGACCCTCCCATGGTTGCCGTTGTGCTGCGGCGAGCTTTGGGCTCTTGGTGTTGTCTTGGTTCACCTTTGCTCAATGACGACGCAATGATGCCTCCTCAACCTGCTAATCGTTCTGACCGCCCGTGGCAGATCTTCCAGTCAAGGTTCGTGTTATGGTTTGGCACTCGTTGATTATGGTTGATCCTCTGTTGTGCCGTGGGGCTCGGTACGCACGCCGGTGCGGTGCGTTAGGTTGTTTGCAGAGTCTTGGTATTGTGATCCCTCGACAGAACCCCACATCTACTTGTGTCTCTCGTGGTGTTGGTCTTTCTGCCTGCTAGCTAGGTCATGCCCTCTCCTGGGTGGCACTTTTTTCTCATCTTCTGTAACCATGTTACCTGTATGGTTTTCGGCCCGGTTTCCCTCATAAACGGGGTCAACTTGTTTAGGTTTTTGATCCGGTTTCCCTTATAAACTGGATCAGCCAAAGCTTAAGGGGTGACTCTTGGCTTTGGCAGCTTTTTGAGCAATATATTCAGGTGGGGATCCTCTCCCCCCCGGTGACCGTTCAAAAAAAAACATCTGAAGGGGGCCCTGACACTAAGTTATTCTACTCGGTTTCATCATAGCTTCAACTGTTCGAAGTACGCTTGTATGCATATGCTGTGCAAAGATAATACTCCCTCCGTTCCTAAATATAAGTCTTTGGAGAGATTTCATTATGGACCACATACGGAGCAAAATGAGTGAATCTACACACAAAATGTATCTATATACATCCGTATGTGGTCCATAGTGAAATACCTACAAAGACTTATATTTAGGAACGGAGGGAGTACATGATATACTCGTAGCCTTTTACTATTAGTTCAAAAAATATAATTATTTAGGAAATCATCCTTTCTTTGTCAAGAGTTCATTACCGGTTACATCCTTAAGACTTCGCATGTTATTCACTCTGATATAAGGAAGAATTCAGTGTCACTTCGAACTTTTTATGTTTTGTTCTTTTCAAGCTCATATACAACAGTACAATCTCAAAGTAATGCGATTTGAATTGGCGCCTTTCTGCAAGTATACTAACAAAGGTGTTCCTGTTTGAATAAGCCGGGTACACATGGGATTGTACGCTATCATTAGAAGATTTTATGACGCTACACAACTGAACCTTGCTTACCACTCTTATCCGAGCTGTAATACCATGGCAGGTTCATATGAACAAAAACAAATAATAGCTTCTGTAGCAGTTATACTGTTATCCAGTGTGTCTATTACTAGTACTCACCTATAAACTACATTTACAATTCTATAGCATTTCTTCTCTGTATGTTGCTCTTGTTCTGTACTACTGGATTGGAACTGAAACTTAACGCAATTTGAATTGACGCCTTTCAGCAACAAGTACTAACAAAGGTGTTGGAAGGAGCCGGGTACACACGGGATTCCACGCTATTAGTAGAAGATTTTGTGACGGTACAAAGCTAAACCTTGCTTACCTTTCTTATCATAGCTGTAATACTGTGGCAGTTTTGCCTGAATAAAATAAAAACATAGCTAATTTGGTTATACTATTATCCAGTGTGGCTGCTAGCACTCATCTACAATCTACATTGACAGTTGCATAGCTATATTGTTTTTGTTCAGTAGATGTGGATGGCGCGTGCCCATCGACTAGTGAATGGCACGTGCAGGTTTCAGTAGATGAGGATGGCGCGTGCCCATCGACTAGTGAATGGCGCGTGCAGGTCTCAGTAGATGAGGATACAAGGAGCTCTCTGTGTCTGCTGGAAACAAGTGTCCATAGCCAATAGAGCGTGCTGACAGAACTGTTTGAGTTCTTGTGTACGTGTCCACATAATGCGAGAATCTTACAATGCAGTGCCAATTCTGTCTTTGAGGGTATGAATGATGCAGTGTCAATATAGAGTGAATCTTGTCTCAGTTTGTAACTTGGCGGAAAATCATAAACTCATCTTGGGTTCATGTGAACTAGGTATTTGTAACTTGGCGGAAATTCATATAGAGAATTTTAGAAACTTTGAAAAAGTGTGCTGGACGGCACACAGCATGTGAAAACTGGAAAATATAAGTAGTTATGCTACTTATATTTCGTTTTCTTTCCTCAGCTAGAAAATGGTCTTATTTGCTCGCCAAATTTCAAGAGCACGTGTCTTCTTATCCTTGATATTTATTATTGTTTTGACTTTTTTAAACTTCTTGATACGATTTTCCGCTAATGTTAATGTGAAATTCAGCAGATCAACATGCTTTTGATAATAATGTTGCTCGTAATTTGGTCGATGAACCCTCAGATGTCATCGTAGAAAACCTTGCAAACGATGTAACTATATACCTATGCAATAAAGTAGCATGATGACATTCCCTCAAAAAAAAACATGTGTGGCCTGGTGGTTAGTCTTCCAAAGGAAGCCATCAGCTTCATCTCTTCCCAACGTCCCTCACCCAAATTTACAGCAGAAATACACCCCCCCCCCCCCCAAACCCATCAATTCCGCGGAGCCGATTGGCAATGGTGTCCTCCGGTGCTAGTGGGGAGTCGTCCAGGTCCGCCATCATGTTTGACACGATGAGCGGGCACCACCTACCAGTGACGTAGTTGTAGGGTGGCCAGGGTGGTCCATGGACCACCTTGGAATTAAGCCCATTAGTGTAGTATATACTATTCCATAAAAAAAACAGAATCGGACTCAAGTCAGCGTCTCAGTCCATATATACAAACAATAGATTAATTTGTTCGGTTAAGTCTACTCTGTACTGTTGTTAGTCGACGCTCGTTTTTCGGTCGAGTCTAGTCCAAAAGATGTTCCTTGTTTCCAGACTCCCTCTCCTCTCGAACCCTAGCGTTTAGCGAGCGCCATCAGCCAACAACACGGGGCTTATAGGGCCCGCCGACGGCGACAGATAGGCGACCGGTGAAGGGCGGTCGTGCTGGTGGGTGGGGGTGGTGGACAGGTCATAGGCAACTAGCAAAGGGCGCATGCACGCACACGCACAACCCTATTAGGCTGAGCACTACTTGTTTTCTATTCTACTCCAATTTAAAGTAAGATTTTTGTTCTCCTTTAACTGAAAGTATAATTTGCTTTTGCTATGAAGATTTGAACAAGTTGAAAGTTTTTTTCCAATCGATAATCGGTAAAATGAACTAATTGAATCATTAGGGATTTGTTCCAACTGATAGTTAATAATCAATGTTTCTAGAATTGTTGCAAAAAGAAGAGCGGATGCGAGTGGTAATGTGGGTGTTTCTGTCACACACAAGTCGTCACAAGTCTGATGTGAATTAACTGTTTTGGTATATGCAAAGATTAGTTTCGTATTGGAAAACAAGTAACTAGAGGTTGAAAGAAAGTAATGAGCGTAGGAAGTAAATAACGTAAACGTAAAGTGATAAAAGTAAATTGTTGGTTTGTCTATAGTAGGATGTTAGGCAATGGATGGTGTACATTAGATGTGTCAGTGCATTAGTAATACAAATTACCTTTTCATGTGATTGTACTCTTCAATTGTATGCTCAGTAGGTAGGTCATCCTTGCATAGTTGTGCTCCTCCATGCAGGGATTGTTTTCCTATACTGTCCTACACCAACACTATCATATGCATGGTCATTTCCACAATTAATATAGTAAGACCAGATCAACGCTTTACATGTCGTGGATTCTGGTAATCCTAATATTGTCTTTGCCCCTTATAGATACCAACACCCAGTGGCGTAGCTGTGGGGTTGGCAAGTGGTCTATGGAGCACTCCGTAAATGGGCCCAAATACTTCACTGTAGCTGTAGAAAAACTATACTTTACTATAGCTGTAAACAAAACTAGCAGGCCGCATCGCACGCTCAAGGCTCAAGCCAAAAATGAACGACTACATGATTGATTGCTAGCTCCATGTTTCCTTTGTACATTCTATAGATGTTGTTGTCTTAGCTGTCTATGGATGTCCGGATGTGATGCCTAAGTGCAATTATGTCATGTATAATCTTACTCACAAAAAAATCCAATTTAATCGATAAGAAATTGTAATTTGTTCACCATGCCATGTTACCTTTATTTGAAGAGATGCCGCTAGTGAAACTATGGATCCAATCCATTCATCCTTACTGCTTTCTGAACTTTTATTTCTTTTGTTCCAGTCAATACATTCAAACACAAGTTGCATTAATCCTTGTAATTAACAAGGCTAGTAAGGCCGACAATTTTACTAGTTCCGTTGGGGGCCAAGGCAAGTTCTGTATTTTCGTTTCCAGGTACTGACCATTGGCTGCAATCCAAAGCTCCTACGGGTTCCATAAACCTTAAGAATCATCCACTTGATGAAAATTGCTGCTTGCTACAACCATCTGCACTTGGGGGCCCAACACCTTCCTACATTAGAGGAAACATGAGGCGGCTGCTAGCAACACGTGCACATGATAGGCCAAACCATCGAGGCAGGAACACCACCGACTTCTCATCTCTCTAATTAAAAGTATGATTTCATAAGCATGTTTTGCCTTCACGGTTTGAATAATTTTAATTGTGAGTGCATATAGAAAATCGGAATTGATAAATTGAGACAACTGATTAATGATTACTGTGATTTCATTTGAACCTACAATTTTAATGATTACTGTTGCAAAATCAATCATATTGATATGTTCTTTTCATAAATTATATACTAGTGCTCGGTAACGAAGCTAGGCAAAATCTGTCAGGGGAGAGGCGAAGACACAGTATGAGTTGTAGAATTAAACTTATCAATGCATTCTTTTAATAAATTATATACTAGTATGTAGTGTTGGAGCTAGAAAAAATTTGTTGGGGGTGGGGGGGGGGGGGGGGTGGGGGAGGGGGCATTGCCCCCTTAGCTAAATAGCCCGGCCTCTGTTAGCATATTGGAATGTTGTATTCGTGTTGTAAACACTTTTTATATCAATTGGACCACCTCCAAAATCCTGGCTACGCCACTGCCACCTACTCACGATCCACGGCTACTCCCACACCAAGGCCATTCCCATCGGAAAGCGCATCAAGTCCCACCCTTCCGTCATCAACGGCCACCGCTGGCGGATCAAATACTACCCCAACGGCATGAACTCGACAATTGCCGATTTGTGTCCCTCTCCTTGGTGCTATATGTAGACGTCGCGTCGGGGGTGAAGGCCTAGTACGGCATCTATCTCGCTGGCAGGGAATAGGAGGCACATCAAATGGTGTCGACTTCACCTCTTTGACAGGAAAACAGAAGAAAACCAACCCTAACCCCCCGGGTTTGTCGAGCCGAGGTCGTCGCCGCCCGCAGCTCTGTCACGTGGCGTTGCGGCACCACTGTCTCCTCTTGTTGTTCGCATCAACTTCTGCTTAGTTTGACCATGGTCGCCAGGGATGGAGCCAAGAAGTTTATATGAGGGGGCCAACGATATATGTATGATCGTTGGAGGGGGCTACACATAAAAATTTAGGCATTAACTCTGCAAATTCATATATTATATAGGCGCAATTTAAGAAAAAAAATCCAGCATAGGGGGAGCCATGGCCCCAGCTCGCCCCCCTGCTGGATTCGTTTCTGACAGTCGCAACATTGCCTGAAGGCGGTTGTAACTTGGCGAAAATTCATATCTACTCCCTCTATAAGATGTTTAGTGATTTGAAACGTCTTATATTAGTTTACAGATAGAGTAGAATTTTCAAAACTGTGAGAAAAATTGTGCATCACAACACACATCATCTGAAAATAGGGAGTGAATTGCAGAAAACCACCACATTTGGGGCTTCGCTTGCGAAAAACCACCGGGTCACTAATTTTTTGCAAAGATCACCGCGGATTCAGTAAACTTGTTGCAAATAGCACTAATCGGGTGATTTTCTGCGTTTGATCACTTCCTGATAAGTGGGGCCGGGTTGTAAGGAGCTGACTTGGCAAAACAATTTCATACACACCCCTGAATTTCACAAATACATCCTTATTGAAAAATTAAAAAAGCAATCAGCCCCCTTTCATCCCCGTCGTCTGCCTCCTCCCAGGCGGCGGCGGCGAAGCCGGACACCAAATCCGGCGAGGCCTTCAACATGGCGCTCCTTGGGGACATCAGGGTGACCGCGCCGGAGCTGGTGTCGCCGTCTTCGGCAAGGAAGAGCCTCCAGCCCACCAGTGTGCCCAACGAGGAGCCGCCGCGGGGCCCAGCTCGGCCAGCACACTGTCGTTGTCGTTCGGCTGGCCAGCCACCATCATTCACCAAGTCGGCCCCCGACGCCCTCCTGTAGCCGTCCATCACGCTCACCGGACCAGACAACACCGTTGTCGCTGCGGCTCTGCATGCTGTCGAGGCAGGGGCGAGCAAAAGGGCACGAATCCGGCGGAGCAGCAGCCATGATCTGGTTGGGGCGAGGTGCAGGAGGGCTGGGAGCACGGATCCACACACGCCGGTGGGTCAGAGGCTCTTCCTTGCGATGACGACGGCTCCGGCTCCGGCGCGGTCACCCTTCCATCCATAGAGACAAAGGTGAGAGGAAGCTCGAGATCCCGACAGGTTCGCCGGTGGCAGGTATCCCACCCTCAGCCGTCCCCCTTCCACCCTCCATCCCGCCCACGAGCGCCAGCAAGGGACGACCTCCCTCAGCCGAGCACCCGGCGAACCAGCCTCCCTCCTCCCACGCGTGATAGCTCCGGCCAGGGCGCGGCATCCCGGCGGGTTTGGTCGATTCGGTCCTTGCAGTTTGTGCACGGGGATCTGATTGAGTTTGTTTTTTAGATTCAGGGGTGTGTATGCAATTGTTTTGCCAAATCAGCATCTTACAGCCCAGCCCCACTTGTCGGAAAGTGATCAAACGTAGCAAATCACCCGATTAGTGCTATTTGCAACAAGTTTACCGAATCCACGGTGATCTTTGCAAAAAATTAGTGACCCGGTGATTTTCCGCAAACGAAGCCCCAAATGTGATGGTTTTCTCCAATTCACTCGAAAATAGGAAAGTCGTATGATCATTTATAGTAATAATGTTTGGACCCCATTAACGTCCGAATGCTCAGGATTTGGCCATGACAAATCGAACATTTTCGTTGGTAATTTTAGTGACATGAGGGTGAAAATTTAAGTTGGCAAGCATGGCAAATTCGTGCTCAGTCTACTTTTTGTCAGAAAATTGCCATGTGTGTCAACTAAGCTTGCCATCCCCACGTCACTAAAATTGCCATAGAAAATGTTTGATTTGCCATGGTCAAATTCTGAACTTTCGGGATTCATCATTTCCCATGTTCAAACCTTTGCGAAAACTGTTATGCTGCTTGTAATTTTTGTTATGTTTGAGTGCTATGCACTTCCGATGAATTTTCATAACAGATCTGCGTCCTTCCGCAAAAAAATCATGCTGCTTGTGTTTTCTTTTTCTCATCTCGAAATGGTAGTATTTGTTGGCCAAGTTTCAAAAGTTGGCCAAGTTCCAAAAAATCATGCTGCATATTTATGATTTTTTAACAAAAAAAAGTTAACTCGTTGATACGATATTTCACATGTGGGGTCCGGGGCCCCGTGGCGAGTCTTCATCTCCGTACTTTCCGGATCCGGCTTGCCTGCTCCCTTTCCATGCTCCCATCCGTGCTCCCACCTCATCCAACGGCTGTCTTTTTTCTTTTTTTCTTTCTAATCTAATCATCTCCCCCCCCCCCTAATTTTAAGGGGGTGGGGCCGAGTCTTATTTTGTTCCAATCAAATCAAGCCACGTATGCGGGAGCACGGATGGGCACACGGAAGGGGAGCAGGCAAGTCTCATCCGTACTTTCCCACTTACCCTTTGGCCACGCAAAACCCTCGACCAAATCTGCAGGCTGCAGCAACAACCCACATCAATCTCGCGGACTAGGTTGGCAATGGCGTCCTCCGGCGCCGGCAGAGGGCCGTCAAGGTCCGCCGTCGTGGCCAACACGACGAGCGGGCACCACCTTCTCACCATCCATGGCTACTCCCGTACCAAGGCCATTCCCACCGGAAAGCGCATCAAGTCCCGCTCTTTCTTCATCGGCGGCCACCGCTGGCGGATCGAATACTACCCCAACGGCTCGAAGCCGGCAGTCGCGGATTTCGTGTCCCTCTCCCTGTTGCTACACGAAGACGTCACGCCGGGGGTGAAAGCTCAGTTCGACATCTGTCTCGCCGGCGGGGAGGAGGAGGCGCTTCAAGCGGCATCGATGGCGTCGAGACCGGTGGACCACTTCCCCTCCCAGAGGGGCTGGGCATAAAGTACCTTCATCAAAAGGGATGAGCTGGAGAGCTCCAAGCATCTCAGGAACGATTCGTTCACCGTCCGGTACGACATTGTCGTCTTCCACGGTTACCGTGCGGCGGATGGACGTGGATTTTTAGAGCATATGCACCCAGGCCCTCCTATCCTAACTCTTCAATATTGCTTTAAGATCCGCGCGACACAACTAAGTTTCTATATGAAATTTTCTCTTTTTTGCTTTTCCCGCATAGAACATATCTTAAAGTTCAAACCTATGCAGGATGGCAAATCTTTCTAACTAGAATCTAGGATAAATCTTTCAGAATTTTTTGTCCGACATAAATATTAAAAATATGATTTTTTAATCAAACAAAACGTATTTTGTATATTTATGTTTGACAAAAAAATCTGTACGATTTATCCTAGATTCTACTCAGAAAGCTTTGTCACGCCGCATAGGTTTGAACTTCAAGATATATTCTATGTGGGAGAAACAAAAAAGAGAAATATATTTGCACGAATCTTAAAGCAAAAAATGGATGGCTAGATAGAGAGGGCCTGGGTGCATATGCTCTAAAATATATTTTCGTGCGGCGGATGCGGCGGCCTTCGTCTCCGTGCCCCCTTGCGACCTGCGCCAGAACCTTGGCAGGCTGCTCGAGACCAACATGGGCGCCGATGTGGTGTTCGATGTTGGTAGTTAGACCATTGCCGCGCACCGGTGCGTGCTCGCGGCCTGCTCACTGGTGTTCGCGGCTGAGCTCTTCGGACCCATGAAGGAGGGTAATGCCGCCACCGGTAGCGTGCGTGTGGAAGACATGGATGCGGAGGTGTTCAAGGCGCTGCTCCGTTTCGCGTATACTGGCTCCTTGCCAGAGATGCGCAAGGAAGAGGAAGATGTCACCTACCAGCATCTGCTCGTCGCGGCGGACAGTTATGGCATGGAGCGGCTGAAGCTGATCTGCGAGGAGAAGCTGTGCAAGTACATCGATGTTGGCAGGGCGGCGACCATCCTCATGCTGGCCGAGCGGCACCACTGTGAGGGGCTGAAGAAGGCGTGCTTCAATTTTCTCGCCTTGCCGGCAAATCTGAGGGCCACCATGGCCACCGACGGCTTACAACATCTCAGCGAGAGCTGCCCGTCTCTTATGGTCAAGCTCATGGCCATGTCATTGGATAATGCCTCTGAGTGTTCTAGCAATGTTAAAACATATTTCTAGACTAAGAGTAATCTGGGTAGCTCTCTTAGATGCAAAATTATACCCTAAAAAAAGTGTGGTTTTCTATAGCTCGGGCTACATGGTACCCCTTATCTTTGCCATCCATTTCTGCATCGCGATCCGTGCAGACGCATTTGTCTTTTTTGTTTCTCTCAAACGACACAACATATAAAATTCAAATTTTGCAGAACAACAATACATTCTAACTACAATCTGGGAAAAAACTTTCACAGATTTTTTCATGCATTTTAAATGCTTAAAATAATATTTTTAGTCAAACAAAATCTCATTTTCTATATTTATATCAGACCAAAAAATCTGAAAGTTTTTTTACACATTGATGTTCTAATGTTTGTTCGATCTGCAAAGTTTGAAGTTCATATATTGTTTCATTTTAGAGAAACAAAAAAGAGAAATCTGCTTGTTGTAAGTTAGTTGGAGAGTACGGATCTCAAAGCAAGGTTGGAGGGTTGAGGATAAGAGGTTCCATGTAGCCTGAGCTACAAAGAAACTTTGTGCTAAAAAAAGGATGCAAAACTAGCCTCATTTTGCCCTGCTTTATGAGTTCATTGTATATTCTCTGCAACTATGCCAATGAACCAGGAACTGCATTGGAATCAGAAGGCATAAAATGCTCAGGGTTTTAGGCAATCTTAGGTTGCGGTTTCAGGTCTTTGTCATGAGATATTGCGCTTTGTTTAGGGTTGGGTGCTCCATGATTTCTGAACTTTATTTTACTCGTGTTATCATCACTTGGTTCTTGTGGTACATGATTTCATCTGCCTTATGCTTATTATAAGGTGATGCTAATTAGTACTCCCTCCATCCAGAATTACTTGTGCCACAAATAATTCGGGGCAGAGGGAGTATCAAATTGTTTCAACAAATGGCACCCTTGCCAGTATAAATCATGGATGACTCTTTCTGGTAGATGTGCTGATTGAACCTTCATTGGCATTCTACTGTCACTTATCTGGTTATGTTATTGTATAGAATGCTTTGGATGAGTAACGCAAAACACTCATGCTTTCTTTTTCTGAAAGAGATCTCAAAAGATCACTTGAACATTGCAGCTACACTGGTCACGTTATTTACTTCTGCCTTCTCCTTGCGCGTCAAAACAGTCAATACCAAGAGATTTATTACCAAGGAATTCTGCAGGTATAACGATCAATACCGGTAACCTCGAGGATTTTGCTATTTGGAATAGTGGTATCACGAAAATTCAAATCTTGAAAACCAGTTTGCTTCTCAGATTGTCGTTGTCGGTAATGTGTTAAATACATGTGTTAACTGTTAAGGACAACATTTTGCTTCAGTTTATCAGAAGAAGTGTTGTGTTGGTTAAGTCCAGTGCCAAATTGTAAGTCGATCTTCAGGGTGCAGCAAAGCCAGTTATTTTTTGTCAACAGCAGTGGTTTTGCATGATTTGTTCCCTGTTGTTTCATATGACAAAAATTGTACGAGAGAATCTGGCTACTGCTGTACAGTTTTAAATATTTTCTATCACATACTGAAAGCAGCGCAAGTGCTTCCTTCATAAAAAAAAGAGAGCATGTCTTCTGTGTCGTTCATGATAGGCAGTGTCAACGAAAACATAGCACTTGTCATTCGATTACGAATTTCCGTTTACAAAATTTATAATTGATGTGGTGCTGTTGTTTTCCCAATCAAACTGAAGTTTCGCAGCAGTCATGAGTGGTTTGCTGGCTGGACCGCAGACGTTCGTCTCCGTGGAATTTTTGTTGCTTTGTGCCTTTTGGTATCAACTGGTTGATTGCATGTGCTGATCGATAAGTCATCTGTTTTTTGTACTGTCCTTGGACTATGCTGTTGCCACAGTACTAAGTACTTAGTTGTACCGATCCCCTATGTTTCGTGCATAGTTCTGCAACCAAGAGAGGTATACTGATTATTATAATTTATAACCCTTAGCGTTTCTCTGTAAATTGTGAGGTGTATTCTCACAGACATGTAGCCGAAAGACAAAGACCCGGCACAACTGTCAGATGTGTTTCTGAGATATTGAGTGGCAGATACTCCAGAATTCCTGGAAAACCATCTTGATTGGAAACCTGGTTGATGATCATGGTCAATCTAAATGCTAGGAACTTGATCTTTTATGCTACTCCCTTTGGCCTCCATCCCATAATATAAGAGCGTTTTGACACTAGTATATATGGTGTAAAAAACGCTCTTATATTATGGGACAGAGGGAGTAGTATGAAAGGATTAGCGTAAAAAGTCTTGTCATGGTTTGTGTTTAAGTCATGTCAATCATGTGGAACCTGAAAATTCATTTCTTGAACATCATCTTCTTCTATTATATTATTAAAACGATAGAAAACGAATGGTTAAGATGTAACATTAGAAAAAAGACTGAAAATAACGGTTGTGATTTGGTTAAAAGATGCACGTCTCCGTGTCCCATAAGCATCCAACTGGCCGTAATGATTTGGAGTCCAGGTCTTACACGGCTTAGAATACACGCCTGTTAAAAAAAGGAAACACCGGCTATGTAACATACGTTCCCACTTTCGAGCCAGCCTAGACAAGAGTCCAATTCCAATACGTTGAAAATAGATGAGAGTCATACTGCTTAAATAAATTGAAGGACACACACTGTATCATGCAGCTTTGTATGGTCAGGAACAAAGTCTTTTTTTACACATCTATGGTAGAAAACAATTTTTTTTGACATATCTATGAGTACAACGGTCGAAGCATTGGACGAAACGATTTTTTGGACAATGAAAATGATACAGGGCAAAAATTATTTTTATTATTGTAGGGGGGTAAAAGCAAAAAATGAGTAGTAATAGGAGGAAGACGGGCAACTCACAATGGAAAATTAGAACGATATGTTTTATGAGATGAATTTTATAACTAAATTAATAGATATCATATTACATTCTATGCTATATAAATATGACACACAATCGGCAAGTATTTTGACGCATAATGTAATTTGATTATAAGATTTCCTATAAATTTAAATATCCTACCTAATGAAACATGATGTGTGATTAGGCAGGTGACGGAAGATTAGATAAGGCTAGGTAATACCATGCAAGTATCACACAAGCCACCTGATTTATTTACATAGGTAAATATATTATTCGTTGATTACAGTTAAAACGGCTGAGACTAAAAAAAGAGAAAGCTACACACAATATCAATCACATACAACTAAGTTGAGCATTTTTCTTCTCAGGAAAAAGTAAGTCGAGCATTAGCACGTAAACCGGAGTCTACAATTATTTTTTATAAATCAGTATAGACACAAGCGCTCATATACCCGCACATACACTCATCCCTATGAACGCACATACGCATAACCTATCCCTATGAGCAGTCTACAATTAATATGCACAAAACCAATATATAAGCATTAAAAGGAAGAAGCATACGACTGCATAGGCAGGCCTGGTCTCCAGGAAGCACAAACTATAATCCTGGTCTTGGCCGAAGAAGTAAAAAAAAAAAAGCACTGTTTTGTTTGGCTTCTCCCCGAAAATGTGGTACCCAGCAGCCAGCGACTGGTCGCCTTGACGGCGACGCCGACATGATGATAGATGGATGCACGCACAACTAGACCACTCCGCTCAAGTTCGCCCATGTAGTACCAAACCGCTTCTCTTGCGGGCTGCTGCTGCCCACACGCCGGCTCTTCATGCTAGCCTATCTTCATCGGGTCCAACTCGGCCTCTTTGCCTGATCTTCTCTATTTGTAGGCATATACTACTTATCCATGCACGAGTGATAGCCACATATGTTTACATGCGTGCTAGCCTATCTTCGTCGGGTCCAACTCGGCCTCTTTGCCTGATCTTCTCTATTTGTAGGCATATACTACTTATCCATGCACGAGTGATAGCCACATATGTTTACATGCGTCTGATGGATGGGCATACAAACTCAGCAAAGCCAACCAATAATAGAAACTCGTCAGAACAGCCTAGACATGGCAACCACGTTTGACATATTGGAGTCATGCAAATAAATAGAGAAGCAAACTAATTTTTCATTCTATCCTAAAATCTACATATGCACAATTAATCATGGTTGATCAGGATTTAAGTTGGTTTTTTCAAAAAAGTAATATTAGAAACTTATCTTATTAGATGGACAAACAATACAACTTGACCTATATGTGAATTTTTGAAGGAAATATGCCCTAGAGGCAATAATAAAGTTATTATTTATTTCCTTATTTCATGATAAATGTTTATTATTCATGCTAGAATTGTATTAACCAGAAACATAATACATGTGTGAATACATAGACAAACATAGTGTCACTAGTATGCCTCTACTTGACTAGCTCGTTTATCAGAGATGGTTATGTTTCCTAGCCATGGACAAAAGAGTTGTCATTTGATTAACGAGATCACATCATTAGGAGAATGATGTGATTGACTTGACCCATTTCGTTAGCTTAGCACTTGATCGTTTAGTATGTTGCTATTGCTTTCTTCATGACTTATACATGTTCCTGTAACTATGAGATTATGCAACTCCCGTTTACCGGAGGAACACTTTGGGTACTACCAAACGTCAAAACGTAACTAGGTGATTATAAAGGAGTACTACAGGTGTCTCCAAAGGTACATGTTGAGTTGGCGTATTTCGAGATTAGGTTTTGTCACTCCGATTGTCGGAGAGGTATCTCTGGGCCCTCTCGATAATGCACATCATTATAAGCCTTGCAAGCAATGTGACCAATGAGTTGGTTACGGGATGATGCATTACAGAACGAGTAAAGAGACTTGCCGGTGACGAGATTGAACTAGGTATTGGATACCGACGATCGAATCTCGGGCAAGTAACATACCGATGACAAAGGGAACAACGTATGCGGTTTGACCGATAAAGATCTTCGTAGAATATGTAGGAGCCAATATGGGCATCCAGGTCCCGCTATTGGTTATTGACCGAGAATAGTTCTAGGTCATGTCTACATAGTTCTCGAACCCGTAGGGTCCGCACGCTTAAGGTTTCGATGACAGTTATATTATGAGTTTATGAGTTTTGATGTACCGAAGGAGTTCGGAGTCCCGGATGAGATCGGGGACATGACGAGGAGTCTCGAAATGGTCGAGACGTAAAGATCGATATATTGGATGACTATATTCGGAGTTCGGAAAGGTTCCGAGTGATTCGGGTATTTTTCGAAGTACCGGAGAGTTACGGGAATTCGCCGGTGAGAAGTATTGGGCCTTATTGGGCCCTGCGGGAAAGAGAGAGGGGCTGCCTAGGGCAGGCCGCGCGCCCCCCATGGCCTAGTCCGAATTGGACTAGGGGGAGGGGCCGCACCCCCTCCTTCCTTCCCTTCTCTCTTCCCCTTCCTAGTCTCCTACTCCTAATACATGGAAGGACTCCTAGTCTAAACTCCTAATGGAGCAGTTGGTAGTCTCCGCCGGTCAATTTTCGTCCCCCCTCCCCCGGTTATTTTTGGTACTTCCTCCCACCTCCCGTTTCCACCGATCCCCCGCATTTCTTCTCCCAACCGTTAAAAAAAACATCAAGTTACAACTACGGCCATCCTGAACCGCGCCGGTTCACACATAAAAAAAGACCTACAACGATCAATCACGGTTAACCTACGAAATGACGGGCTAGTCGATCTGATCGTCTTGGCCTCGATCCCATTGCGAGGCGCGGTCATTCGTCCCCGCCCAACCCTTGGCCGCCGTCACAAACCCTGAAACCCTTGGCCGCCGCCACAAGCGCTCATACCGTAGGTCCCTTTCACAGCCGGCAGTCTTATCCCGGCGACGACGCCGTACGAGTGCAAACTGCGCACGATCCAGTCGCCGCCGTAGTGGCGATTGCAAAATCAGGTGTGGCGTTTGTATATTCCTACCTTTACAAATATACTCTTACAAATCTGCATCTCTGATCGGTGCCGTGGTCGTACTGCCGAAAATCTGGCATTGTGATCTCGGTTCGGTACCTCTCGCTCACATTTTATCAGCCACCAATTGCAGATCGTCAATCATCTCATTGCAAGGAACTCAGTTTTCGTGCGGGGGCGGCCCTCGGGGATGGTGTCGTCAGCAGCAGCATCTGGAGGTTAGTTGACACAAACAAAAGGTAGTTCAGACGCTTGAATCTAATTGGTGACATGCCAGCAGGAAATAGTCAATGATTCTATGCATCTGGAGGTCAGATGGTTCAAAAATATTGAGTGCCCCTACAGGCTGGATGAACCACCGTTTTGAATGGGAAATAGAATAATTCATGATTGTTTGCCGAGGCCATACCTGTTTAACACTAATTGGCAGCCCCAAATGATTGCAGGTGGTGAATCATCCCATTGATGGTACAAGTGGCAACAGGCATCGGGGACGGTGTCATCATCAGGAGCATCTGTCAAGCGCATCGAGTTTGCAGGTCACAACTTCAGAGGATCTCCTTTTTCCAGCTCACAACATGCAAAAAGTGACACAAACATAAGGTAGTTATGACACTTGAATATGATTGGTGACATTCAATAGTTAAGGTTTCTATGCCAAGGTTTCCATAGATCTGCAGGGCAGATGGTTGTAAATGATTGAGTCCAGCTATAAAATCTTGCAGAGTGGGAAATAATGTCATCCTCCCATATGAACCACCGTTTTGAATGGGAAATAAAACCCTTCGTGAATGTTTGCCGAGTCCATACCTGTTTTTCTCTATTTGACAACCCCAAGTGCTTGCAGGTGGTGAATCGTCCCATCGGGGACGGTGTCATCAGCAGCAGCATCTGCCAAGCACATCGAGTTCAAAGGATCTCCATCTTCCACCCTCGAAACAACGTCACATAGGAAAAGTGACACCAACATAAGGTAGTTACAACACTTGAATCTAATAGGTTCCATGCAATAGTAAGCAATCAAGGTCTTATGCCAATGCAAGCATCAGGTGGTTCAAATTGATTTAGTCCAACTACAAATCCTCCCATCAGTTAAATAACACCATTCATCAATTTATATACGACTCCGTGACCAACAATGTTTTTGCATAGCTAACATTACTGTCCCATTAGAATATGCTGTAGGATGATGCATTGTTCTGGAAGCCACTGATATATAGCATCTACAATCCCTATAATTTAAATCTAGGATCGCTACTATATAGTCAACGCACGGGCAGTTAAATAAGTCCTCATCCTTACTTCAGTTGTGTGTAATTTCATAGGTACACATGGGTAATTCAAGAAGCAAGGCGGTTGATCAGCTACCAGAAGAGGACGTTTCTACAGGTATGCTGCATTTCTATGAGATAGTAGTACACATGGGTTAACGAACATCCGCACGCTTTTGTTTATAGTCAATTAAAAGCGTGGTAACTGTTGAAGTTAATTCTACGGGCATAATGCTTTTTAGTCCTTACAAGATCTACAGTAGTTGAGGATAGCAATGCAAGCTTCTTACCCATAGCTCAAAGTGCTGTGGACAATTCAGCTACGGTTACAGGTATAGAGCTTGTGTGAATATTGTTGGCAATGTTGCCATGTAGATACGGCGCTTATATCATTGTACTTATATTCATGTTGGTTGTCACCCTACAGATGGAGAGCATAAAGAGGATTCATTCACAACTCCGAATACCAATGATTTGGATTTTAGTTTAAATGAATATGGTACTCCCTCAGCCTCATTACAAATGTCAATATTTGTAGTGTATATTTCACTGAGTTTTTGTTATTTTCTTGGTATCACTATACAGATGGAACAAGTTCGCAACGGATTATAGACCTTCATGCTCGTTCGTTGTTGGGTTCCAACCATCTAATTCTTGATTGTCACCGTACTATTGGTAACAACTCATACCTATTTGAAATTCTAATATTTAACTTACTGGAGTTCACTTTCATTAACAACATGTGCCTATTCTGATATATTGGTGTTCTACAGAGGGTGAACCTCCAAACGAATATAACAATGGTGGGACAAATCTATCAGGTATTCTCAAGGATGCTTGTCTAACATCGATTATGACCTTATGTACAGATGTTGTGAGAAAGCATTATGGTCTTTCTGTTTTATATTTTTTGACATGCTGCAGACGAAATCAGATGCGGGAATCAAAGTCATATATCAAAGGAATCTGACAACACACAAATACTTTCGGCTGCGGATATAAAAAAAATCCAAGACGTTGTGTTACAAATAGAGGATCAACAGCGTTGCATGTCGAAATCTGGTAAATTGTTTAACTGCAGGTTGATGAATAATTGTTAAGGCATTTAAGTATTGGAACTGTTTTATTATATTTTGCTATATGCAATGGCTGTTTTTATTCACTAACTGTCGTATGTTTAATATGCGTTTTAGACCGTAAGGAACTTAACAAGGCCTTGAGGCGGGAAACTTACCGCATTAGCAAAAAACATGGTTTGAAAATACAACAAGTCGATGATCACAACGTTGAACGTCGTGCCCTAGGTGATATCACGAATGTTCGTCAACCTAAACTTGTCATCTCGGGTACATCAGGTAATCATTGTATGCATGGCTTCCCCTTGGTATAACATAATATAATACTGACCTAACGTTCTGAGACAGATGACTTGAATGTCACAAAAGATAATGCTGCCCTAACGGAAGAAGATCGCAAAAAATCCCATAGAAACGCCCTGAGGAGAGCTTCTTATCGTAGGAAAAAAGAACTTGCTCTCGAAGAAGATAAACTGCGCGCCATTAATTTGTCTGGTAAGAATCAAGTGTTCTAACCATTACCATTATTATCTTCAAGTCATTTCTTACGTATTAATTTTTCTGTAACATTATTATCGCATCCTGATACAGCATTTACTGCTACATCTACTGAGACATATGGTCTGGTTAACGACAATGATCAAAATGGTAATTCACTTGTTAATAATGGATTCATCAGTTTGGAAATATTAATTTTTGCTTTCTACATTTAAACTATGACCTCAATGACACCAGGCATTGACGAGAATATACTTGAAGAAACATGTCTGGTAACCGAGGAAGATCGCAAGAGAGATCATATAAATGCACTTAGGAGGGCAGCTTATCGGAGGAGAAAGGATAAGGGAGAAGCAAGTAAAAATCTACAGATGCTATCTAATTCAGGTAAATATTTATGTTATTAATACAGGGCGTTAAATAATTGTCGTAGACACAACTTAATGAAGTTGATGCAAAAACCCTAGATTCATATGCTTGCTCTTAATGCAAATTAAACATTGTTGGGCCAGAAAGAATGTTCTGTTATTCATTTCTCACTAAAACAATATTCTTCAATGACAATATTACCCCCTCACTAATGATGCTTGCACACATTATTTAAAAAAGCCACAGCTGATAGCCGTAACTATACAGATACATTCCACGATGATGCAACATTACCCCCTCCGTCATTAGACGCCTCTGGTGTTACCCATGACAACGAGGAATCTAATAGGATACAGAGAAACTCTCGTAGCCGAGCATGTTATCACAAGAAAAATCAAGAACTAACGGTTGATGATAGAGATGATTTGAATGAAAATATACGAGGGAAGCGCATGCAGCGCCGCAAAAGCAGGTCGGAGATTGAGAAGGGGCAATCAAGTGCTCAAAGAAAGGCCTCTTATGCTAAAAGGAAAAACACCCCGTGCAAAGAATCTATCGCAGTACCGCGTCCAGACATTACTAACTCAACAGCTGATAGTCTCGCAATCCCCCTCTCTCGGGCTATCGATGATGATTCATCGGATGGCGACCCTCCCCCGGGCATGCCGAATTACGGTGTTTACACCCCTGGTATGTAATCGATTTTCTTCGGTCCTGATGCAACTTGTCAGCAATTTTATGCTGAACAATGCACGGTCTTTGTCCCTGACTGTTCAACTATAATGCAGACGACATCAATGTGTTCCCAGAGCCCATGATGGGTGATGAGCCAACACCAGCCGAATTGATGGATGAGGAGTACTACATGTATCGTGACCAAGGTATGGTCCAGACTGGTCTAGGAAGGCTGGGATCTTCATTGTAATTGTAGTACTATGTCAATATTATTTTCATGAACATGTTTGAACGAATGCCTGTAGGATCCGATAATGACGCATTCGAGGATGACGAGGAAGCTAGCATGACGTCTTTTATATCTGGCGAGGTTGATCCATTAGACTGTGTGTAGACAAACATACCAGACAACACCCACATCCTGAAGCTCGACACAAACTGCAAACACTGCAAGGCCAGAAAGTTTGTTTCTGAGACTGACGGATTCTGCTGTCGCAATGGACAGATCGAGCTTAAACAACCGGAACCAATCCCAGAGCTTATGCGGCTATGGTCCAGCATGGATGCAGATTCCAGACATTTTCGTGAGAACATACGGTTCTTCAATGGGCATTTCGCCTTCACAACCCTTGGCGTCAGCCTTGATGAGAACTACACAAACATGAAGTCTGGGGTATACACATTCCGGGTACACGGAACCATCTATCACAATGTGCATTCGTTCGGGCCTAGCTCACGTCCAGAACATTTGCAGTTGTACTTCTATGATGACGACCCAACCATAACCCATCGTAAGGCGGCCACAAAGCAATTGGATCAAGAGGTCGTGAAGAAGTTAGTAGACATACTTAAAAAGAACCCTTACTCCCAGCAATTTAGGAGTTTGGGTGCACACAAGGACAGCCTTGATGATTATAGGATAGACCTAAACACCGATAAGAGGCTTGACCAAAGAACATATAATAGACCTTTGTCATCTGAGGTTGCTGCAATTTGGGTTGAGGGCAATGACCTGGCAAAAAGGTTTGACCGTAGGATAACACTTTATGGTAACAACAACGAAAGGCATAGCATACGCGTGTCATCCGGAGCATATGACCCGTTGTCTTATCCCCTATTCTATCCAATGGGCGAACTAGGTTGGCATCCGAAACTACCTAAACGTAATGTTCCTTGGGAGGCTGTACAACATCCTCAACTTGATAATGATGATGATGAGGATGCAGGTATGACATCTGTGTACCTTTTTGTTTCAATACAAAAATTATTTCTAAAGGTGGTCATTGTTTTAATCCTATACTATCGTGTGCAGAGGGAAATAGCAGGTTGTGCGTCTCCGTCAGAGACTACTACTGTTATATGCTGCAAACACGACCTGCCATCTTCAATCCCATACTCTGTGGAGCACGACTGCTGCAGCAATGGGCTGTTGACATGTACGTTAAGATTGAGAGCTGTCGGTTGAGGTGGTACAGGAAGAACCAGACGCAGATTCGTGCCGACTTGTATAAAGGAGTGGTTGATGCCATCACTTCAGGGGAGACGCGGGCAAGCGCTGTTGGGGTTAGAATAGTGCTCCCTGGGACATACCCTGGTGGCGACCGCGACATGAAGAAGAGACATATGGATGCCATGGCAATTGTCCATACATACGGGAAGCCAGACATCTTCCTCACCATGACTTGCAATCCTAAATGGGATGAGATAACAAACGAGTTGCTGCCTGGTCAGACGGCGCAAGACCGACCTGATATTGTGGCTCGTGTGTTCTATGGCAAACTAGAGCACATGAAGTACATGTTGTTCAAGAAGCATATCCTGGGTGTTGTAGTTGCTTACGTATACATAGTCGAGTTCCAAAAAAGGTGCCTCCCCCACGCACATTTTTTGTTGATCATGGACTCAACATATAAGCTTATTGTCCCGGAACAGTATGACCGACTCATTTCCGCGGAGCTCCCAGACAAGCACAAGTATCCGGAATTGTATGCAATGGTGGTAAAGCATATGATGCACGGACCATGTGGTTCTCTCAACCCCAAGAATGTTTGCATGCAAGAAAACGGTTGCAAGTGCAGATATCCACGGCCGTTCAATGAGAACACAGCACAGGGGAAGGACTCATACCCAGTGTATCGACGGAGAGACGATGGAAGACGTGCTAAGGTCAGAGGGAAGATGCTGGACAACAGATGGGTTGTGCCTTATAACCCATACCTCCTGCGGATGTTCAATTGCCACATCAACGTTGAGGCCTGCTCTAGCATAAAGGCTATGAAATATCTTTACAAGTACATTTACAAGGGCCATGATAAGGCTTCTTTCAGCATCGATCAGCCCGATGCCGATGGTAACATTGATGAGATCAAGAGGCACGTTGACGCTAGGTGGGTCACACCTCCGGAGGCTATGTGGAGGATATTTGGCTTCCCACTTTGCGCCAATTACCCGCCGGTCTTGCAGTTGCCCCTTCATCTCCCTAATATGCACAGGGTTGCGTTCAATGCGCAGGCTGAATTGAAGAATGTTGTAGCCTCCGAAAATGCTTCAAAATCCATGTTAACGGAGTATTTCAAGGCTAACCTGGAACACCCTCGGGCTAGGCATATATTGTACAAGGATTTTCCCGGAAGCTTTACGTGGCAGAAGAAAAAGAAGTATTGGAAGCCACGGGTCGAGCGTTTTCAAATTGGGCGCATAGTATCTGCCAATCCTGCCGAGGGGGAGCGATACTACCTGCGGGTGTTGCTTAACCATGTTACGGGCAAAACATCCTTCGACGACTTGCTCACCGTGGGTGGCTTGCTATGTGGGAGCTTTAGAGAGGCTGCTGAAAGGTTGGGACTCGTCGAGGCAGACAACACGCTCGACGACTGTCTTAACGAGGCTGAGCAGTGGGCGATGCCATGTTCACTTAGGAGGCTCTTCGCAACCATCTTGGTGCACTGCGAGCCAGGCGATGTGCGTGGATTATGGGATCGGCACTTCGAGCCTATGTTAGATGACTACCGTCGATCACGCACGTCCACTGACGAGGTGGAGCAGATGGTGTTGCTTGACATTAGGGGAATGTTGCAGTCAATGGGTAAGGACATTGTTGATTTCGCTCTTCCAATCATAGATGATGCGTTTGACCCTACAGAGGGCGAGGCCAGAGAGGTTATCGAGGAATCAACCCTTGAGTTTGACATGGATGACACAAAATTGGCATCTTCACTCAACATGGAGCAGAGGGCCGCATACGATGAGATACTAGGGGCTGTTGAACGCGGTGATGGGGGTGTTTTCTTTGTTGATGGCCCTGGAGGTACAGGTAAGACCTTCCTATATAGGGCGATGCTTGCCAAGGTGAGAAGCCAGGGCAAGATTGGTATCGCTACCGCGACGTCCGGCGTCGCCGCTTCTATCATGCCTGGCGGCAGGACTGCCCACTCCAGGTTCAAGATCCCATTGAGTTGCGATGATGGAGCCTCGTGCAGTTTCACCAAGCAGAGTGGGACCGCCAAGCTGCTACGGATGGCCTCCTTGATCATATGGGATGAGGCCAGCATGACAAAGCGACAAGCGGTTGAGGCATTGGATAATAGCATGCGCGACATAATGGGAATACGCGACCGACCCTTTGGAGGAAAGACTGTTGTTTTTGGCGGGGACTTTAGGCAGGTTCTTCCGGTCGTCAGAAGGGGGTCGCGGGGCCAGATAATTGATGCAACCCTCTGAAGCTCTCATCTATGGGAGGGCATGCGTCAGCTTCGGCTCATCACCAACATGAGGGCTCATAATGACACGTGGTTTGCCGATTACTTGCTAAGGGTCGGCAATGGCACTGAGGAAGTTGATGCTGAAGGCAACATAGTACTCCCTGAAGATATTTGTCTGCCGTCTACAGGTGAGGTTGATGACCTGGGGAAGCTTATTGAGCACGTATTTCCGAGTCTAGACGACAACATGGCTGATTCGAATTACATGACATCTCGAGCAATCCTTTCCACAACTAACGACAATGTAGACAAAATAAACATCCGCATGATAGAGCGTTTTCATGGAGAAGAAGTAATCTACCATAGTTTTGACAGTGCGGAGGATGACCCATATGGCTACTATGCTCAGGAGTTTCTGAATGGATTGACTCCTAACGGTCTTCCTCCGCATGCTCTAAAACTAAAGCTGAACTGCCTTGTGATACTTCTAAGGAACATTGATCCAGCTAATGGGCTTTGTAATGGCACTAGGCTTGTTGTTAGAGGTTTTGAGAGGAACACCATTGATGCAGAAATCGTGATTGGACAACACGCTGGCAGGAGGGTCTTCCTTCCTCGAATACCTCTCTGCCCATCTGAAAATGATATGTTTCAGTTCAAGTCTAAGAGAAAACAATTTCCTATAAGGCTTAGCTTTGCTATGACCATTAACAAGGCTCAAGGGCAGACCATCCCGATTGTTGGTGTGTACCAACCCAATCCCGTGTTCTCACATGGTCAGCTCTATGTTGCTTTGTCTCGAGCCACCGCGAAGAGAAACATAAAGATACTCATTCAGAAGGAGAAGCCGAAGGAGAAGACCAACAAGCATAAGGACAATCCAAAAAAGCGTAAAAGAAGTAGCGTGTCCTTACTGACCTCGATGAAGAACATCGTCTATAAGGAGGTCCTTACAGGTTGAAGACCCGTTAATATCAAGGCAGGTTACATGTTACACAGATTTTCTAGACATGATGTAATTCGTTTTTCTACATGTATGTCTTAATTTGTTATTTTGATAGCTGGAGGTATATTCGATCATCGCAAGATACGCACTGCAGTTCAATAATCAGCCGTCATATTGGCACCATCATCGCTGTTATGTTTTTTCTACTATTGTTGTTTTTATGTCAGTGTACATGCTACACAGCGTGCTATTTAGTGTGTTAGCTGCCATCCAGATTTAATGATTGAACTACTAAATTCATTGGACATGCAAAGGGTCTTGTCCAATTAAGGCAAGTTATCATACCCGTTCTTATTTATTTTGGTTATATTTGATACTATGCTTGACTGTGAATTTATTGGCGTCCTTATTAGCTTTCGTTTAATCTGGATAGCTTATTATCTACATATTATTCTGATATGTCACAACTAAAAGATTCAGAACGGTTTGAATTATAAGACGAACACACGAATAAGGGAAGTTTGACCAACTTTTGCATATGTACTTTTAATAATTAATAAAGTGCGTGTAATGCCATTTTCTAATAATTTTAAATACCCATTAGACTCTGTAGTTTGTGGCAATGCAAATGTCTGTTTGCTGAAGTGTGCAATTTTCGTCAAAAGTTATATTACAAGTACTTTCACCCAGCTATACTAATAAACTAACATTTCAATTCAAGTTACATATTACTCTTTTCCATTGGTTCATTTACGTTTATGAGTTTACTATTGACTCGACATAAACAGTTCTAAACTATAGATTGTACAAGGCTGCATTAATCTTGGACCTGGCGAGGATTGCTTCAGGGAGCAAGCATCGTTTCATGATTTTCTGGTCCATGAGAACTTGTGTTAGGCTGATATCGAGCATCGTGTGATGTGAAGCCTGTGTGGGACAGCAAGGATTCGACGAAGATGAATGGTTGGTCTGAGGGTGGTCGGCTTATAGTTGATCATGCCATGACTATTTGCTATGCTGGCATCCAATAATGAAATGTTCATCGAAATGTGTATCCTTTACTAGCGCTGCCATGTAATACTAGGAATCTGTTTTTAGCTTTTGATGAGAGCATGCACTAGATTTATATGGAGCTCCAAATCCATGCTAAATAATTAAACCGCAGCAACATGAAACAATGAAAGAAATTACTATAGTTATTTATATAAAGCCTAAAAGATATAATTGGAGGACTTTTTGATGGATTTTTTATGTTGCTAATACTTTGTGACGTGTTATTTAGCATGCGGGTTATTTTTTATTGGCATGATTGAATCATAGCATCAAACCAAAATTATAAATAATTTAATTTTTCAAGACGCAGACTTATTAATATATATCCAAAATATAAGATGCCGATGTCCAGATATGATATCCGGAAACAAACAATATATTAGCGGCATACTTAGTATTAATTACGGCATGTGATCATATCCGGTCTTTACAAAATGGCATGTTTAATATTTTTCATTGTAATCTAATACTTGGTTGATCACGCAGAATCACAAACGTGATTCCAGTTAATATATAGTAATTGCAATCATATGAGTTGATTCATTTTTTGATTTTGTAATTAGTGTTTCCTTATAAACATCTATAAAATGCTTCACAATTTAAACAGCCAAACCCAAACCATACCGCTCTTGCACCCTTGCCACTACACCTATCTTTAACATGTCGTCATCCAACAACATCGATGGCGCTGATGATCATCAACAAGAACAAGAAGATAAGAAGGAGCTGCACCCTGATGAAGAACCGAACAGAGATGGGAATATTGGTGAGGGATCTGCACCGAGATGTAAGAAACTAAAGAAGAATGAGCATATCTTGCCTGTGCAATTCCCATCCATGCTTTCGTCGAACCATTTTGCTAACCTAATCCAACGTCGTGAGGTGCATCACATCCCTCATGCACATCTCCCCTCAGGCTGGGATATCCAGCGTAATACAGGGTCAAGTGCTGCGAGGAAAGACGTTTGGGGATCCAACAACCTCGAGATTCTACAGGCACAGAAGCATACTAGCATGTTGGTGCAGGTTTTGATTGAACACATAAAACTTCTGACGAAGTTGGTCGAGAAGCTTATTCAGGAGAGGGACAAGAAGCCACGACCAGCTGACAAGGACGAAGCATAAGCAAATTTACAGTAATGTTGACATGATAGATTGTTTCTTTTATCATCCTGTGAAACCGTTCGGACTTGAACAATAATAAAGTTTGCCTTTCAGTTCAATTATGGATGCTACGTGTGTCCTAACTATGCTCAATGACAATCGGATTTTCCCTTAATTCTTATTTATAATTCCCTAATTAAGCTCTAATTTCTTAAACTAATTCTACACGACGATAGCGTGACCAAAAAAATGGCTTAATTTCAGAATATAATTTGTCACGCTAACTCTTAGCCGAAAGTCCTAATTGCAGGAATGCACAATATCTCGCCCGTCTCAATATCGGCACCTTCATTTGTATCTTCATTTGTCATTTAGACCGTCGTTATGAAAAATAATAAACAATTTTCTCCCATTGTGCAATTATATTATTTGATATAGATGATGATTGTAAAGTTATGTGTTAGGCACGATATATCATTTGTTCCATATAGCTACGCACGGGCAGATACCTATATCAAAATTTTATATATCATCAAGTTAATGAAAAAAAGAAATATATTATAATTAATTAATATATTAATGTGAATATACGAAAGGTTAATAAATATCCATAAAAAGGAAAGTATGTTTATCAAAGGCAAGTGATAAATCACATGCGTTTTCATAGGCAAGTGATCATTATTTTAATCATACCGAATATCATGGACCGAATTTGTTATGTACGTTTCCTTGTTTAATACATCCTGATTTAATAGGTTGCCGAATATTACATATCTGAATATAGATAATTCACCCATGGGGGCCTAGCCAGCCAAAATCAAATTTTCATCACTTTTTCATTTTCCCGCCGCCCACCATGCTTATATAAATAAGCCCCGCTGCCCACAAATTGTCTGTACAACAAAAGTCATCTCCTCCACGACGACCATGGTGATCTCATACGGATCGATCACATCTAAGAGGGTGGTGGCGCCGGCGCCAGCTCCTGTCACCAGTACACTCATCTCCCCTCCGATGAACAGGCAAGATATAATAATCTTTTAGTACGTCTATTTGCCATCAGTATATTACGGGTTTTTCTATTGAAATCATCATTGTTTTGCCACTTGTTCTTTTATCTAAAAGGATGGATCACATGGGATACAATATAACATATTAATAGGCTTGGCCATCAAAACATCTATTGTCGGCTTGTTTTCATCTTGTATATTTGTTAAAACCAGATGGACAGTTAGTCTGAATTACATATAGTTTTTTTCTTCATCGTGTACAAACCAGATGTAGCAAGCACTAACACAATCACCTGAGTATATTACTATTTTATTAGCGTGCATTTATATAGTTCCATAAGTTATTATATTGATGGTGTGGCTGTAATCTCATTGGGGTTGTTTCTTATAACCATTGAGTACTGCATGTTTTCAAAACCATATTTATCCCATATGCAATAGTACTGATTGCAAAGAAGGCACCTGGACAGAACATGAATAATATGTATAAATTTCACATGATTAGTGTTTGGCCACTAGAATGTTATGCTGCTTGTCTGCTAAATTTTGTGCTCCACATGGAAATTTATTTTACCTGATCCTTTTGTTTTTTATACGCACAGGAACATGAATTTTCATCACATCCAAATGGAACACATTTATCATAATTGCTGGATTATTCAAGCTAGGGTCATGTGGAAGGCTCACATCAAAGAGAATGGAATGGGAAACTTGTACCTTCAGTGCATACTACTCGATCGGCATGTAAGAATACTTTATAGCCCATATATTGTAAATACAATTTTGATATACATGTTTATTTGCTCATTGTTGTTATGTGACATGATAATATGCTAGGGAACAAAGATGGAAGCGATTGCATACAACAGCCGGGCAATCCGTTTCAACAGCGTGCTAGAAACCGGTAGGACCTATGATTTCAATCGTGTCGGGTTTAACCCCACAGAAATGCCAGATGGTCATTTCTGGTACCTAGACATGGACTTTGTCGCCACGCTAAGTTCTACGACCGAGGTTACGATGTCGGCGCAGCAGATAACGTCGACAGTTTGCCCACCGTGCTTTCCACAATTAGCAGAAATCTTTGAGCTACGGGACAAAACCATCACAGGTGCATCATTTAGTTAGTTGATTATGCATATTAATCCGTACAACCCATAGTCTCATTGTGATTTCAATTTTGCAGATGTGGTTGCTATCCTTGCCTATGTTGGACAGATAGAATTTAAGTGGGATGCAATATATAGGCGCCGCGTCCCTTCTCTCAAAATTGGCCTCATGAACTTTCAGTAAGCGCCAATTATAATATGAGTTTATCATATGCTTATTTATGCAATTCTATTTCTGCAATGATACTCACATTTGTATTTGTTTATAGACGGAGGATAATTTTCTTACGTGTACGTGAAGAACACGTTGGGCCTAACTTCTGGCGTTTGCAATGCACTGACAACCTGTTCGAGAAGTTAGCTTTAACTTATATACAGGTAAATCAGAGGCATCGTTGCTTGCAAACTATGAGGGAGAGCACATTCTTCTTCTCTCCCAACATTAATTATGATCATCATTATCTACAAGGTAGGGGATGCGTTATATTTTTAATTTGTTTTCAATAGAATTTATCTGTAATACTATGTCACTACTATATAACACTGATTGTTTTCGTAGATATCCATGAAGCCAGTCTGACGACTCTTGATGAAACACGTGCGTACGTCAATCGTGTTGTTCAAAGTAGGAACAATGGACGTCAGAAGTATCATAGCTGCAATTAGAGCATCCATGAGGGTTTTGGACGACTATGTACCGATGCATAATCAAATGTCGCGAATAAATTGCTTCTACAGTTTTGGACTGGATTGAATTGAGAATTATCATTTTGGCATTATGATTAATGTATTATACATATGTATACCTTCATATTACGAGTGTTCAATATTTCATCTTACGCTGTCGTCTTTTTCCCGTCTGTCCCCCACCATTTATTTTTTCACACAAGCCAGGAAAGGTAACATCACATGCAAGCAGCCGTTAGTTTATTCGAAAAACTGACTTAGTCCTCTTCTCCTCGTGCGATCCGAACACAGGCATGATCTTGGGATAACAACACGCGCACCCACGCCTCCGCCGACGCATGTTTGGCCCCAACCGCCTGAGTCCTCTGGTCCATGTTCTCCTTCTCTTATCCCTCGTTCGTTTATCCCTCATCGATCCTAACACGATGGTGCGCGCATGACTCGCATGTAAGGATTATGTTCCAGTTGGAATATATATCAAACAATAGTTGCTTCATTTGTTCATTTACAACTTTTTTTTCTCCTGACTATGAGCATTATAGTTTATTAATTGATCTTTAAAGTTTTGCGCGAATAAAAGGCCAATGTTAGGTGTTTCATGCACTATTATATTGTGACAAGACTCAGTACTACTTTATTTTATTGATCAAGAAAGCTATACACAATATATCTACACCGTTGCCACGCACAGGCGCCTATGCATTTTATCATGTTGGCTACAGTTTTTTTATGGCAACTTGTAAGTATGGAAGGATATGGGCCACTTTCCGATTACATGATATCAGAGGAAATGAATAAAATAGACATGCACAGATGGAATGATATGGGGAACCTTCCATCTGCCTTAAGGTACCATGTGTTGTGACACTTAATGCACCCGATGCTGAGAATCAGGCGTAATTAATAGTTTGCTTATTATTTGGCTTTCAAAAACGGAATTTGCTTTATTATTTGGAAGGCTCATATGTCTATATGATGCAGCTGCCATACATGAACTGATCCCTTCGTATATAGCCTCCGACGAGCTCCTGTTTCAACACCCACCCCATTCTTCTCCAATTTTTGATCTCTCACGACTCTCATCAATGGAGGCTTTGCCCGCCCCTCAGGATGCTGCGGGCAATGTGAATGCTCTAGAAGATGCCATTGAATACATTTTTCAATTTATCACTGTTGTCCAGGACGATGAGGCACTAAAGTAAGTTACACTGCTCATCATATTATTCTTGTACACATAAAGCTAGATATCAGTTGGGCAACACAGCAGTCTAGACATAATTAACCATGATAGTCCACTATATTATGTTTGGTTGTCTAGGTGTTTTATATATTTTACTGTATATAATTATTGCACTGTTGCACCTTTGTTAAATAATGTATGTGTGCCTCTGTGTCACACCATTTTACCTATGGTACATGTGCCCATGTTATTTTTTATACCTCTATAAGATTATTAAAGACAAAATAGCTACCAGGTTATCACAAAAGAGGTACCGTGTTTTAAATCAAGTAATTTTGATTCACTGCTTTACATTATACAAAATAGTTAGTCTAAATGTGATACATAGATGGATGGATTTGGTAAAGATTGGTCTGCATTTTTTTGGGCAGCACCATCTGGATTAGAAGCGAGCGACCATATCAGATTGAAATCAGCCTACGGATGCTCCAGGAAACAATTAGCCTTTTTGGAATAATTCATACTGAGTGCTTCAATCTTGCAGTTCGTAAGCTTGCAAGCACTGAAATAGAGAGCACTGCAGGTACTAGAATGCTTGGAAACAAATATTTTTTCGACTTGCAGTTTCATTCTCTGGCACGGGCCCTTAGACACTCTTCAATGGAGCAAGAAACACGCACCGCGGTGCTGATTGACAATGCCATTGTTCGGCCGTTTCCTAAATATGATGTGTTCAACTCTAACATTGTAAGATACTCATTTTTATAAAGTAATTTGCTTGTTCTATTTTGTACTAACATGTGTCTATTTACGACAGTATCTACTACCATTTGTTGCCGTGGATTCTTCGTACGGACTACTTGTAGTCGACATGGAATATAGGAGGGTTCTCCCAATTGATCCATCAATCGACGTCTATGTTGGACCATACAACTTTCATAACACTGAAACGAGGAAGGAAATCACAATGTTGAAACAAGAGTTCAACAATGTGTTGCAGATGAGGATCCATGGTTGGAACACGAATCTCATGGACTGGTCAACGCACGGCATCGCTTCAAATGGCAGGCGGTAATATAGTAAATCGATCACACGCGTTATAAGCAGACCGTTATAGTTTTAATATAGATACTTTTTTTTGTAACAGCAACGACTCCGCTTTCCTTGTCCTACAGGAGATGGCCCACCAGAATGGTACTACTGATTCTGGTAGGAAGACAACTCACGTAAGTACACAATACGTAGGTTTATTGTTCGATTTGCTTACCAGCAAATTATAAATTAATATTTATCAATATTCTCTAGGATTCAATACAGCTCAGAAAGAACCTGCTGGTCCAGATGCTGACGATAAAAAACAATGAAGCAGCTGGAAACATACCAGATGAAATTAAAGCGGCATTGAGGGTTTTAAACGACTGAATATGGTCCATTGCATTTTCGTATGTCGCAAATAAAAGGCAATTACATCTTTGTTAGGGATCGTACTGAGAATTATCTATTTGGCAATACAGAGAAATATAAAATTCATTGGTAGGTATATATAGGTTTAAATTCTTTGTTTTGTTTTGGATATATTAAGCATTTGTTATGCGACGCACCCTATAACTCAAAATATCACGTCTATTATAACAGTAAAGTCATGAACTACATAATTCGCAATACGAACTATATATAACTAACACGTCACTACCTACTTATCAACATCAGCGCTATAAGAAAAGCGGTTGTCGTAAATCACGACGCTCGGCTCCTTTAAGTTTAGTATATAGAGTGATGACAACAAAGTTAAGGCGATAAATGACAACTGTCCCCACACAGAAACCTTGACTGATTTGACACACCAGCCTTTGCAGCTAAGGCCAAAAGTTCTTGAGGAAGGGAATATAATGCCCATCAGGGCCAGAGGCCTCCTTCTGGTTGGCAGAGTTAATGACCTCAGCAACGGTGTTTTAGATCATGTTACATTTGTCCCATAGAGAGGGAGAGACAGATAGACCACCCTCCTGCTTAGCCCCGAACATAGAAGAGAATAATTCCACAATGTGGGATATGATGAGGGATTGATCCGAAGCCCTAACGGCATTAAGGATGAGGCTATCTAAAACATCTTCTTCTTCTATCATTGGGGATTCCCCTTTAAGAGTCCAATTGAGGGTACCACGCTGACGCCAATATATCTCTGCCTGCTGATGCAGCTGCACTAGAGCGGCTTCAAGGTTGTATCGGACTGACCAATCATTTTCCGAGAGGCCTATCGCATGTGCTAAAAGGTCCAAGCTCGCGAACTTCGCTTCTAAAGAATTGTTTTCACTGTGGGTCTCCGTTGCTCTGTTAAGAGACCAGCCCCTAATAAATTGTCGAAGCTCATACAAGCATTTGTGCCAGTCATCTATGGCCCGAAACTATAAATTAGAAGGGATAATAAGTATAGAAATCTTGGTAAAAAGAATATTGATGAAGCCCTCCACTAGAAGCCAGGAAGCATCAAACTGGAATCACGAAGAGGTCATAGGTTGGTTTAAGCCAACATCCAAAATGAGGGGAGCTGGAACTATATGGGTTTGAATACTTTTTTTGTTGGTGATTTATTAAACATTTGTTTTGCGACGCAACATATAACTCGAAATATCGGGTCAATTATAACAGTAAAGGCTTGAACTACATAGTTGGCAATACGAACTATATATGTCTAACACATCAATGCCTACTTATCAACATCAGCGTTAAAAGAAAAATCACTTGTCGTAAATCTATGTGTGATGGAAAGTATGTACCTTATATTGAAAGCTTATTGAAAGTCAACAATTATTTCCTGCATGCTTTACCTGCAAATTAAAGTGGAGCTTCACCCTATTATCATGTTGTAATGGACTGAAGTTATCATAATGTTGTGGATGTTAATCTTACATGAGAAGGCATCAACGCTCCCCCTGATTGTAGATTCACCAAGGTTTTGTTGATAAATTAACACATTTACACTGAAAACAGGCATATGTAATACGATATATTAGCATAAAGGAAATCCCATATTACCATGTGCACGACGAGTTCAAGAAAGCAGAAAATATGACATACCAGTCGAAATAGCTTCATGCTTAATGTCAACTCATACACATAACAACCAGAACAGATGTGTGTCTAGAAGCTTAGCTTCATATTAAATCTGTCAAATCAAAACATCAAAAGGTAACTACAATGAATTTATATACAGTAAACCAAAACAGAAAAATAAAAGGCCAAAGCATTATTTTTCAGTAATAAAATAAGTGAACAAACAGTTCATTTTAACTTCACCGTTACAACTTTAATATTTTAATAGACAATTCACAGTTAATAAAGTCTCATTATTTCATTTGTCTGGGATAGAAAAATAAGATCGTATTAAATCTAGAGATATGATTACCCTAATAATGATATAATGCTTGTACATACAGACGACCACGGGGAGGAGGAAAAGGAAGTTTCTTTTATTTCCCTTTCTGTTGTATTGACAAAACAAGTGTGCTAAAATAATGGAATCAGTAATATATTATCTGATACTGGGACTAAGATCAGATCTGTCCACAAGTAAAAATATTGTATACATGGAAATGAATAACTGCAAATATTTAAACGACGCTTATAATTTGGAAGGGAATATCAACTCTCCAAATTATTAGATGTCAGGGTAACAAAATGATAAACTCCATCTGCCTACTATTTAACCACCCACACAAGTTCACGTATATCCCATTAGCAATTTCCGATCGAGAACTAAAGAACTAATTTTCTATCCAATGGAGGCGATCATTGGGAACGCTGCGCACGCACCCGAAGAGGATGCGCCTGCTGCCCAGGAGGATGTTCCCGGTCCCCAGGAGGACGTGCCTGCGCCCATGGATCTTTTGCCCCCACCAATGCACGCCGTGGAAGACGCACTCCAATACATATTTCACAGTATCATGGGCATTCGAGACGAAGATACATTAAAGTAAGTTTTCTTATTATACATTATTTTGCTATATACCAATCTTGTTTGAACACTCTTTTATACAGCAAGGAAAGTTAGCTAAATGGGCAATCCTAAAATATTCATAGGTACATGTCTACGTTTTTAGTTGGATCCGACGTTACATGAACTATGTCATGCAAACAACATGATAACAGTTTATAGATTCGATACATGTAGATACATCTAGGTGAGGACAATCTGACCTCGTGCAATGTCATGAATTCGGTTTATAGGTTAGTATAGACAAAGTTAAACTAGAAGATGACCATTCAGGTCTTTTCCTAAACGTTGTTGGGCATTTTTTTTCCAGCTCAATATGGATACGAAGCTCCTGGCCGTACCAGATCGACATCACCCTCCGAATGATCCAGGACACCCTTTTTTTCATATTAAACTTCATCCCGAATGCTTCAACCTTGTTGTACGTAAGCTTGAGAGCGCTGAATTAGAGAGGACCGCAGGCACCAACTGGGTTGGGAGCAAACATTATTTCGACTTGCAGTTTCATACTGAGTCACAGGCCCTGAGGTACTCCTGGATGACTCTAGGAGAGTGTATCACGACGCTGATTAACTATGTTGTGGTCCAGCCTCTTCCTAAATATGATGTGTTCAAGTCTATAATTGTAAGACACGCTCTTTCTTAAGGTTAATTTTACTTATTATAATTGCAATTGACACGTGTCGACCTGCCACAGTATCTACTACCGTTGAAACTTTCGGATTCGTCGTACGGGTTACTTGTAGTCAACTGGCTCAGGAGGAGGGTTGTCGTGATGGATCCATCCTTCAACACATTTGATCCTGAAGATAGCACTCATAACATTTTGATGAGGAAGGAAATCAAACTGCTGAAGGAAGAATTCAACACTGTGTTGCAGACTAGGATCGCTGATTGGAACACCCAAATAATGGATTGGGAAGAAGAGTCCATGTCCTGTTCTGCTCGTCGGTAATCTACTAAATTGATCGCATACATATGATGCAGACCATTATAATGTTTAATAAAAAAAATTTATGCAGCAAACACTCCGGCTTCTTTGTGCTACAGGAGATGGCCCACCAGATTGGTCGTTTACGTAGCATGGGCTGGATGAACACTACCGTAAGTACTTAAATTATGAGTTGATGTTTGCTAATTATTATCCAACCATGAATTAAATGGTTGACTTTTTGCGCCTTTCCTAGGATCCAATTCAGCTAAGACACCATGTTACGGTCCAGATGTTAATGTTCAAAGACAATGAAGTTGCTGCAAACATCCCGCCAGAGATTAGAGCGGCCCTGAGGGTTTTAAGCAATTGAAGATGGACTGATGCATGCATATATGCCAACAATATTTTTCTATAATTCAGATCTGTTTTGCATCGATTTGACAATTATTATTATTTGATATGAATACTTAGATAATAACTGTATGGGGTCTTCTATAGACGTATGTTCACAAATTTTAGTATGTTTTGGTATTATCAAACTATTCAAACTTTATGGTGTTTTGGTATTATTGAAGTTTGGTTTTATTACCATATTGTTGGATTATTAATTGATTTCTTTGCAACGTCCTGAATGAATCATTTGGTTGTTTGCCATGTTTGAGCCGTTAGCCCCATCTGTGCAAGCTGTACATGGGTAATAGGGCTTGACGCTAGATGAGATGAGTCGCCAGGGTTTAATGTTTTTCCTAAACTAGGCAAATGCATGTGTGTGCACAGGATATTTACATCCTTCGGCGGCAGCATTGTGCCTCCAATTGTGTTAATATCTATACTACTCTTAACCAAATGAACATTTTCTTTTCTATGAGCACCCCATTATGTGTACCAATATTAATTGGTGCCACCAGATTATCTAACGGCCTAAAACGGAGGTTATGATTGCATGTGGCAATTAATTGACGGACTATACTCTGCCGAGCGGACGAACATTCCCCCCTCGTGCCACGCTCCATTCACGAAAAAATCTGCCGACATCCCCGTGCCCCTCTCCCTCACGTAACAATGTCCCTCAAAACCCCCACTGGTTTCCAGCGCCTCCAACCACAGCTAACTCTCGCCCCCAGCTCTCAGGTCGCCTACGGCAAACCGAAGAAGGATGTGGAGGCGGACGTGGGTTAGATATAGTTCATGCGTGTCTTATGTATGCGATCGGTCGTTGATGGGGCGGGGGTGACGCATCAGGAGTTATCCATCTTCCTCCATTATCCTATATATACCACTCGATTACCGGTACCATGCGCCTCTACCTAGCCCTTTGCTGTTACCTCTGCCATGCTAAGAATTTGAGATGTGCATGAATACTGTGAGGAATAAGATAACGAGCAAGAAGCCGAGGTAGTGGATTCGGCATCTGGGTCGAGAGTAGGTCTTAGCCACGCTTCATGGTGCATGTGAAGATAAATTCAGCCATTGCCTCGGACAGGCTTTGTTCCGTCGGCGGCGCGGTGAGATAGTATATGGCAGGAGCGCGCGGCTGGCCTGCTGCGCGGCCGGCCTACTGTACGCTTACGGTGCCTTGGTGTGCAGGGGCACGAATGCGCCCGAGTATGGAGAGGGGTTTCCTTTAATGGCTTGAAGCAGGCATGTTGTCTTGGTGCCGGCTTTGATCTGCTCTGCTCACGGAGGATGCAGAGGGGTTGGCGGCTTTGGCGCTGGGATAATGAAGCTGGTTGTGCTTTCTCTTGTGTTTCAGAGAATATACTGTGCAACCTGTACTAATCCTCTGTGTCTTCCTGCTAATTGTTCTGTCTACGAAAGTTAATTCCTGACTATTTGTGTGCACAGATCGAAATAATGGTACCAAGGAAAACTAGGAATATGTGGGACCATGATTAAACTCGATCTTTTTGTGTCCCTCTCAAGTCTCAGTTTGGTTTGTACACCATATATGTTGGAGCTAATGTTGATGTGTAGTGATTTATCATCCATTTGATTGAAAGTTCAGGTGGTCTTGGGGACCTCTATGTGGCAGAAGATAGAGAGTTGGTGCCTTTTTGTTGCAAATATTTATAGCTTTCTAGGTAGTTCTCAACTTGATGCAATATTAAGTTGTTGTATGTGGTCCTAGGCTCACAACAAATGTTGGATCATAGCAGTGAATGCAAGTTTTATTCCATGTACAGTACGTAGCAGAAGTATAGCTTACTATACTTGTATAATTACTACAACTCCCACATCAATGCACGGGCAGCCCTAAATAGTAAAGTCCATACACGATATTGCAAAAGATCCATAAAGTCATGAATTATATTTGGCAAAAATAACTATATGTACTTATCATGTCAATGCCTACTGATCAACATCAGCGCAAAAATAAGTAGTTGATTTCATGCATCCAGAATTAGTATTGGTTACCTTTGGCATTGGGAAACCATGGAGAAACTCTAATTGAAAGCATTCATCGAACTTGTGTGGTCTCTCAGATATTACAACTGCAAAAAGTAAATTGAGACTCTACATTACTACCATAATATGGAATGAAGTATTAGTACAAACTGTTAAATCATACAAAAGTATCTAAGCAGGAAAATGTTTATTGTGCATGCCGTGAATTAATTTTTGCTGTAGCTAAACTTTGGCATGCAAGCAATGAAAATCTTTTTATTTAATTATTACAATAATTTAATTCTTTAGTAAGATGTGATTTTTTACATCTTTTCTTATTTATTAACAGGTGTGCATTTGATGGAAAAAGGAAACAGATCTGCACCATCAACAATGGTATATATGGTAGAAAACAAGGTTATATATGGTATAACTATATTCAGCCATGATCTGCTACCCAGTTATTCTCCGCATGTCCTACCTATATATGTTAACCTTGTCTGCCATCCGTCCTCCCCCTCCTTGCTGTTCGTTCGGCCATCACAACAACAGACCTGGAGGAAAATTACCCAAGGAGTACCTTGTGTAAGCAAGGACCATCTAGAAGGCGAGTTCCTCTAGGTACGAACAATTCTGGATCTTTATCTTCTCTAAAATTGTAATAGTTGTTATATTAGTATGTTTTATCTTGCATTTTCTGTATGTTCACCTTCAAAATTATAGCATGGATTCATAACACGTGATTTTCTAAAGCACATTTTATATCAATAAAAGCATGCACGTAGTTCTTAACATGGCAGACAATAAACAAATAAAGAAACACTTATGAAAATCTTGAAATTATGACTGTCAGGATAATAAGTCCTTTCATGTAATAAAAGCCCTGTGCGTTGCACCTAGTTTACAAAATGTAAATCTATGCTTACACAGTTCGAAAAAACTACGAACAATCATCATTGCAATCAGTCAAACAGCCATATCAGAACAAATAATTCAAACTTTTTTGGTTAAAAAAATTTGTCAAATATCTAATATATTTCAAGTTTGCAAATCACGTACCATTCATAGGAAACATACACATGGATATGCTCTTACTGGATTTTCCACATGGCAAGTTGAAATAATTTATGTTGTATCAAAAGTATTGTGATAATATATAAGATCAAACTTGTGAATGACTTCGGATTAAGTAGTTAACAAGACAATACAAATAGTTCTCATTGTTGCATGCCTAAGGCTCAAACCCATGAATACACATGCACCCATAGTGAACAATAACCAGATAATTCATGTGCAAAATCATTCAAAAACATTGGCTGCATGTTCTACATTAATAATTCACAACCAAGAGTCAAGTCATGTTCGTATGTAAGTTTCATAGCTTCATATATATTGAGCCTTATCTGGAAAAATAGTTGGAAATTAATAAGTGAAATTAAATTGATGGTCATGGTTGGCTGTCAATTAGTGTCAGTGTTGGCAGGCAATTATACAACTAACCATCGACAAACGAATTTGCTAATTGAATTCATTGCTGCTTAGAATAATAGATCCATTATATAGTTTACAGAAGCTTTAAGAGATGAAGACTCATCTTAGTATAGTCGTAGGTCCGGCCGGTGACAGCATTGGGGACTTGGTGACGACCTGGCAAACCACCCCATGCCTAGTAAACACTGCAACATATCAATTTCCTATGTGTGAACTAATTATCCAGAACTACCTTAATTAAAGTAGTAGTGACTTAGCTCAAAAACTAAAAAACATTATCCATACCCCACAAAAGTTCCACCTACAAATAAAGAGCCAAACATCCATTGACAACCACAGTCCTAACAAGTATCAAAATGCGCACACCTCATAGCAGATCATATTTATGCTATAAATATATATGATTAAGTGGAATAGTTAAGAGCTCGTGAAAAAGGAATACTGAACATTCCAGTTTTGTATTTGATGAGCAATATGGAATGTGATGAGCAATAACAACAACATACCTATAGCTCTCGTTCTTTCTCAGTTTTACATATTACCGGGACCTATCCAGTATTTATGTATTGTACTGCCACCATCAGTTATATATTGGCTACTTCCTAAAAAAATATGTGTTAGTGTTGGTTCACTAATAACATGTATGGCAAGCTGTTTTCATCATCCAGTATTAGTATTGGTTACCTCTGGCATTGGGAAAACATGAATATGGAATTGAGATCATTCATCGAACTTGTGTGATCTCTCATATATTACAACTGCACAAAGTTTTTGTAGACTGTACATTACTACAAAAATATGAAATTAAGTAATATTACAAAAATAGCTAAGCAGGAAAAAGATTAGTGTGCATGTCGTGAATTCATTTTTGCGGTAGTTAAACTTGGCATGCAAGCAATTAAAAGTTATTTATTTAAATAATACAAAATTTTAACTCTTTAGTAAGTTATGATTTTGTACATATTTTCTAATTTATTCCCAAGTAACCTTTAGTTTGAAGAAGGAAATAGAACTGCACCTTACAGGTATATATGGTAGATAGTTTTTAAGCCATGTTATGCTATCCAGTTATCCTTTGCATGTCCTAATCTACCTTTCCCTTCGGCCATCACAACAGCCAGACCTGGAGGAAAATTTCACAAGGAGAACCTTGTGTAAGCAAACAGCATCAAGGAGGTGAGTTCCTCTAGGTATGAACGATTCAGGATCATTAGCTTATCTTAAGGTATAAAAGTTGTTATATTAGGATCAAGTTTGGTTGATGTATAGTATCGAAAGTATGTTTTATCATTCATTATCTGTATGTTCACCTACAACATTATGCATGCAAATCTGAACACATGATTTTTTGAAGCACATTTCATGGCAATACAAGCATGCATGCTATTATGAACATGGCAGATAACAAACAAATAAACAAACACATTTGAAATCCTGGATACCAGTAAAATTCATTAGTTCCTTTTCTTTGTTCAGTTTGTGGTCTTAAAAAAATTTGACCAAACAAAAATTCGTCAGAAGAGTTGACCATGCGCAAGCAATCTGAAAACACTTCTCGATCGATTGATAGTCTCAAATCCATCTCTCTTCTCCTAAAGCTAATGTAGTAGCAGTACACGCTCAAGTAGCTAGCCCTAAATTACAGCAAACCACGGACCTCCGGCCATTAGAGGGGACGGGGGAGGGGGGAGGGTCCGTTTGTCTCACCTTGCCGCGGAAGTGGGTGTGGGGGGAGGGGGGCGGCAGTTTGGTTGTGGAAGACGGCGGAGTGTTAGACGATGTAGACCACACGCTGCACCACCGTGACTGCACCTCGTGGTGGTGCTTCTTGCCGGCGACGAAGACGACTGGCTGCACCACCGTGGCCCGTGCGTATGCCATCGGGGAGCCGCCTCGAAACAGAAGGCAAGGAGGAGATCAGGCAAGGGAATCCACAAATGGAAGAAGTAGAGGAGGAAAGGGTTCGGACCAGCGTACCGTAGTTTCTGCCGTTGCAGATCGAAGCACCAGCAACGAATCTTGAAATCTCCCGGCGCGTCGGCCCACCTCCCCCTTCGGATCGACCTTGAAATCGCCGGAAACCAGCAACGTCGCGGATCTGGACCGACCCCGACCGGATCCAGCAGCCGCGCATGCGCGATGAAGCTCGTTGCGTGCGTCCCCTCCGCCGCACACGGCTCGCCGGAGACGCATCTGTCGCTGGGCGGAGCCTTGGTGGTTGCGAGAAAGGCGACATGCGCGGTGATGCGTCGGGGGGAGGTGAGAGGGCGATAGGTGGCGAATGAGAGGAGAGGAGAGGTGAGTGGAGAAGATAGGAGAGGGCCTGATGCGGCGTTCGCCGGGCGGAGCCGCGCGGCCGCCAGCCCGTACGTGGACGCACGGGGCGTCGCGGCGGCGGATGGGAAGTGGGGCGAGGGGGGAGTGAGTGGAGGGGAGAGGAGCGAGTGGAGGGGATAGGAGCGAGTGATTGGATAAGGGAGGCGGCGGGGTAGGTGGAGAGGCGGGTAGGTGGGCCGACGCGCGGGGAGGTGGAAAAGCCCCAGGGGAGGTGGGTCGTCGCTAGGAGGGGGGCTGGGCCACGTAAAGGTTTCGTCCCGAATGGGACGGCTTTTTTTTCTTTTTTATTTATTTTTCTTTCTTTTCTGATTCATCACTTTTTTTCTCTTTTGAAAATCTAACCAAAAAACTTTGAATTTCAATATAACTTATTGAAAACACGAATATATTTCAGAACAGTGAGCAAATATGAAAATAGCGAACAATTTGTTCAAACACGATCATGTTTCAAATTATGATAATAAACTTTAAAACAAATAATAATTCTGACAAATTTAATCAAATTTGGCACATCGAAAAGTTTTTGAATCTTTGAAGTTTATTGGAAAATGATAACCATTTAAAAAGAACACGAACAAATTTGGAAGCCTGAACAGTTCTTTACAAACACAAACATTTTTTTAATATTGAGAACAAACTTTGAAAATCATAACCTTTTTTAAAAATCCAGAATATTTTCATAAACGTGAACAATTTTTTAAAATATGAACATTGTATTAATTTTGATAACTAATTCCAATAAACAATAACTTTTTTGAAAATCCAGTACAGTTTTTGAAAAGTCAGAACATTTCTAAAAAGCAAACACATTTTTCGAATCTGAGGAACAAATTCAGAAAATACCTAACTTATTTTAAAAATATATATCAGTTTTCTTTAAAAAGCAATAACACTTTCATAATTTGAATAAAATATTATGAAATATGCAAACATATTCTGGAAATCAAGAACATTTATGTAAAAAGCAAAAAGCTCTTTCAAATGTCATGAACATTTTTTAAAGCTTCTGAACATTTTTATATAAACATGGGGTATGACATTTATTTAAATAACATATATTTCTAATAATATCAAATAGGTTATCTTTTTAGCATACAAATAAGTTGTTTTACATTCATTTTTATATTTATTATATATTACATATAATAATATGATGAAGTAGGGAATATCATTTATATTTCATCATGGTATACTTGTTATTAATGTTGGGATGATTTTTGTTGTAATTATTTTTTTACCTCACAAAATGATATTAAACAAAAACAATGTAATGATGTATTTGTAATTAAACATAATTGTATATATATAAACATGGTTCAAAAAAATAAATATTTTTATGCTTGTTACATATATTAAGGGTATCACAACAAAATCATATAAAAAACAAATATACTTTGTTAATTTTGGGTTGTTTGTTTTAGTTTTTGTGTGTCAATTTTCCATAGCCCATCATTTTATTTAAAATATTTTATATGATTTCAAACGCCTTCTAACTTAAATGAACATTATAGTTGTTGTTTTCCCTGATTTGTTCTATTTGTGAAATGATTTAAGCAGCATATTTTTATAATATAACCAAATGCTTTTGTTATTATCAGATAAAACAGTTGTTTAAGTTTCAGTTACTATTCTATTATATATTATATATAGTTTTATAATGCCGTGAAAATTATTTAATATATTTCATCATAGATATAAATTGATGGGTTACGACATACACACTGAGGCAACGATGACAGATCGCACTGAAACACCGCGAGAAAAGGTGCCTAAAGCTAACCTTACTTTGTATCTATATTCTATGTGATAAAATGAATGATCTATTTATATTCTTGTTTCTTCAGAATATAGTATACATGGATATGGACTCTGGAGATGCACGGAAAGAATCCATGGAGGGTTTAGATGCAATATCATGGCAAGGGGCTGAAAACCCACAACATAATCACGTCGATGAGGTTATCTCTCATAATAAACCAAAAAAGGATGCTAATTTACATGTTATCCCACAAGGTATTTTTAAATATTATTATCAAGAATTTTTGGTGATATTGCCTTTTGTATTCAACAAATTTGGATTTTATTGTTCACTAAGTTGGCTCACTTTTTTTATGAATTTCATAGACTATGTTTGTACCCCTAGAGATATTACAGTCATCGAAACAATCAAGTCTGCCCCTAAGAATACCCAGTTTGTTGACATTGGAGATGCCTTGTTATCAACTGACGATTTGGAATGCCTTATAAAAAATGACATGTTCTTACATGACGGTGTAAGACCAATTGCACAAACTTTGTAATTAATTTATTATATATAATATCATAATTTATATATATAATCTAATTGTTGTTTGCAGGTGATAAATGCTTACATATATTGCATGCTTGCTCACGAGCATTTACAAGACAGGGCGGGTGAAAAGGTACACATTATTAGCACGTTTGTATCGGGACAGATAAAAGAAGACGGGGAAAGAAACATAGACCCATCAAAATATCGTCGCATTGTGCGTCATGTTAATACTTATCTACAACAAGATATGGTTAGTTTTGTCTCGTAATCCATGCATATGATTATGATTTGTTTTTATTTAGTTCATATGCTTAATGATTTATTAATAACTATATCTAATTTTGACTGTGACTTGTATCTTATTTACACCAGTTATTCATCCCGATTAACATGCCTGGCTACCATTGGTATCTACCAGTTGCCAACGCCAAAAAACGAGAGATCCAAGTATTGGACTCACTTGGTGAGAATGTCAAACGCGATGACCTTGCTACTACGGTAACTATCTATTTATTTTCTCATCTTAACTTTTGTTTTGTTTGACTTCATCCCTACCATCTCTCATATATATATATATATATATATATATATATATATATATATATATATATATATATATAAGTTACTAGGGCTCGAGAAATGGCTGAAACTTGCAGAGCATAGTCCGGAGTTTATCAGAGGTCATAAGTGGCCTGATCTCAATGTTACAAAATGGACGGTTGTAGATCAAATTCATGAGGCAATACAAACCGATGGGTAAGCACTTGTGATAATGGTTTATTTTTAGATTCATCTGTATTGCATTCTAAAGCATTATTTTATCATATTATAGCGCATCATGTGGATTGTTTATGCTAAACTATATGGAATACTGGTCATCACATGGACTGTCAGACCAGTTCACGCAGGTATTTCAGTTTTATACATTATCTCAAAAAAAATTATCAAAATATTTTCCAAATTGTTTTCATAATTTATTGTAGGAGGATATGAAACATTTTCGGCAAAAATTAGCAATTATTTTGCTCGATTCGGAGCTTAATAAGCTAAGAGGATGTCCCATGTACCATCAACCTCTCAACGAAGAAACTTTAGCTAATTCTGATGTTGAGATCTTGGATAATCCTTCTGACGTGATCGAAGACAAACGTCCTGCCCCAATCACTATCATTCCCACGGACCAACGTGAAATACTTCCCGGCCTCTGCAAGTACATCATGTCGATCAATGATGATGGGTGTTTGGAGTAAGTATCATGTATCAATATTTAATGTGCGGATGTATATTATTATTGTTGTTCTTACCATCCAAATTACAGGAAGGTATGGGTCCGGAGCTCCACACCCGATCCCATGAGTTTAACTCTTAAGAAACTTCAGTGCATACTTAACATGGAGCAGCCCATGGACAATGATTGCTTCAACACCGCTGTGCGTATGCTCGCATGTGACGAGGGAGTATTGTTCACAGACCCTCCTATACACTACATGGATCTACGATTTTGTGTAAGTTACCATAACTCTTCAATCTAGGTGCCATTAGTATCAAAATGTTGAAACAATATGTCTTCTTTTACTTAGTCCATGCTGCTAGAGTCAACACGAGGTCAAAAGTTTTGTGAGAAGGAAACTATCCAGACATTGGCAACATTATTTGATAGCTGGCCTGGGATGGAGACCGACATCTCATCTTGCAATAAGGTAAATAAAATATTATGTCCATTGTTATCATGCTTTGTTTTTGTTTCTAATAGCTCCACTTGTAGATTTATCTTCCCTATGCATCTATCGGCCGATACATATTGTATGTCATTGACAAAGAGGCACGTCATCTATATATTATGGATCCTATTCAATCATCACAATCGTCAGAGGATAAAAACTTGAGGCATTCACTGAAATTAAAAAGTTTTTCAAGGGATTTCAAAGAAGCACTCGAAATAAAGCTTCCTGGGTGGAATTCCGATATATCTAAATGGCATCGTTTATTTTCGGCCGGTGTTCCAACGAGTATAGACGGGTAATGAATTCATAACAAGATTATTTACTTTTGTTATCAGTATATTATTTATATTATTTATATTATTAATTTCAAGTTTTTCAGGAATGTGTCTGGCTATTTTGTTTTTCATTTTATGCTCTGGTGGAACGGTAAAGAATTGGTCAAGCCGGTTTGCGTGGTGAGTAATGTGGGTTACATGTTTTAAGACTTTCGGCGTGAAATTTTCATACTAACTATATTTATTTTTTATGTAGGATGGGTATGAATTGAGGAAGCATTTTTTATTATACTTGCTAAATCATCGTGGGAATGAAGCTAGAGGAAACTTTCCTGATATTGTGAAAGAATTTCTTAAGCGCATCATCTAGATATTAATATTTTTGTAATAGATGTTAAGTTGTAACATCGCTTAGTTTGTTACATTGCAATAATGGACTTCAGTTTGTGTTACATGTTAAAAAGGTGGGCGTCATCTGGTTTTAAAGAGAGGATAAAATAAGAAGGGTGCATCGTGGAGGTGGGGCCGTGTGTTGGGGAGCCTTAACTGTTCAGGCAGTTGAATTTTTAGGACCTGCTGGGCGCCGGTTAGATGTCCGAACATGCCCGGGCTTATGAGGGAGAAACGAGCGTCGACCTTGGAGATGACCTTAATTGATCACTTGTTTGATTCATGTATATGCACTGTTGCCCGTAGCAACGCACCGGCACTCTACTAGTTGGACTAGGAAAGGAGGAATCCTACTCCCGGTGGGAGTAGGACTCCCCAGGGCGCGCCATAGTAGAGGGCTGGCCCTCCCCTCCTCCACTCCTTTATATACGGGGGCAGGGGGCACCCCATGGACACACAAGTTGATCTACGGATCGTTCCTTAGCCGTGTGCGGTGCCCCCTTCCACCATATTCCACCTCGGTCATATCATCACGGAGCTTAGGCGAAGCCCTGAGCTAGTAGAACATCATCATCGTCACCACGCCGTCGTGCTGACGGAACTCATCTCCGGAGCTCGGCTGGATCGGAGGCCGGAGATCGTCATCGAGCTGAACGTGTGCTGAACTCGGAGGCTCCGTACGTTCGGTGCTTGGATCGGTCGGATCGTGAAGACGTACGACTACATCAACCATGTTGTGCTAACGCTTCCGCTTACGGTCTACGAGGGTACGTGGACGAACACTCTCCCCTCTCGTTGCTATGCCATCACCATGATCTTGCGTGTGCGTAGGAAAATTTTGAAATTACTACGTTCCCCAACAGTGGCATTCGAGCCTAGGTTTTTATGGTTTGATGTTATATGCACGAGTAGAACACAAGTGAGTTGTGGACGATATAAGTCATATTGCCTACCAGCATGTCATACTTTGGTTCAGCGGTATTGTTGGATGAAGCGGCCCGGACCGACATTACGCGTACGCTTACGCGAGACTGGTTCTACCGACGTGCTTTGCACACAGGTGGCTGGCGGGTGTCAGTTTCTCCAACTTTAGTTGAACCGAGTGTGGCTACGCCCGGTCCTTGCGAAGGTTAAAACGGAGTCTATTTGACAAACTATCGTTGTGGTTTTGATGCGTAGGTGAGAACGGTTCTTGCTCAGCCCGTAGCAGCCACGTAAAATTTGCAACAACAATGTAGAGGACGTCTAACTTGTTTTTGCAGGGCATGTTGTGATGTGATATGGTCAAGACGTGATGAGATATAAGTTGTTGTATGAGATGATCATGTTTTGTTATCGGCAACTGGCAGAAGCCCTATGGTTGTCTCTTTGTTGCATAAGATGCAAGTGCCAAATAATTGCTTTACTTTATCGCTATGCGATAGCAATCGTTGCAAGAGCAATAGTTGGTGAGACGACCATGTGACGACACATTGATATAGATCAAGATGATGAAGATCATGGTGTCGTGCTGGTGACGATAGAGATCATGACAGTACTTTGGAGATGGAGATCAAAGGCACAAGATGATCATGGCCATATCATGTCACATATTTTGATTGCATATGATGTTTATCTATTATACATCTTATTCTTGCTTTGATTGACGGTAGCATTTTAAGACGATCTCTCACTAAATTATCAAGAAGTGTTCTCCCTGAGTATGCACCGTTGCCAAAGTTCGTCGTGCCCAGACACCATGTGATGATCGGGTGTGATAAGCTCTACGTCCATCTACAACGGGTGCAAGCCAGTTTTGCACACACGGAATACTTAGGTTAAACTTGACGAGCCTAGCATATGCAGATATGGCCTCGGAACACGGAGACCGAAAGGTCGAGCGTGAATCATATAGTAGATATGATCAACATAAGATGTTCACCATTGAAAACTACTCCATCTCACGTGATGATCGGTTATGGTTTAGTTGATTTGGATCACGTGATCACTTAGATGACTAGAGAGATGTCTGTCTAAGTGGGAGTTCTTAAGTAATATGATTAATAGAACTTAAATTTATCATGAACTTAGTCCTGGTAGTATTTTGCAAATTATGTTGTAGATCAATAGCTCGCGTTGTTGCTTTCATATGTTTATTTTCATATGTTCCTAGAGAAAATTGTGTTGAAAATGTTAGTAGCAATGATGCGAATTGGATCCGTGATCTAAGGTTTATCCTCATTGCTGCACAGAAGAATTATGTCCTTAATGCACCGCTAGGTGACATACCTATTGCAGGAGCAGATGCAGACGTTATGAACGTTTTGCTAAGCTCAATATGATGACTACTTGATAGTTTAGAGCACCATGCTTAACGGCTTAGAATCGGGACTTCAAAGACGTTTTTGAACGTCATGGACCATATAAGATGTTCCAGGAGTTGAAGTTAATATTTCAAGCAAATACCCGAGTTGAGAGATATGAAGTCTCCAACAAGTTTTATAGCTAAAAGATGGAGGAGAATCGCTCAACTAGTGAGCATGTGCTCAGATTGTCTGGGTACTTCAATCGCTTGAATCAAGTGGGAGTTAATCTTCCAGATAAGATAGTGATTGAAAAAATTCTCTAGTCACCATCACTAAGTTACTAGAACTTCGTGATGAACTATAATATGCAAGGGATGACGAAAGTTATTCCTAAGCTCTTCGCGATGTTGAGATCGGCGAAGGTAGAAATCAAGAAAAGAGCATCAAGTGTTGATGGTTAACAAGATCACTAGTTTCAAGAAAAAGGCAAAGGGAAAAGAAGGGGAACTTCAAGAAGAACGGCAAACAAGTTGCTGCTCAAGTGAAGAAACCCAAGTCTGGTCCTAAGCCTGAGACTAAGTGCTTCTACTGCAAAGAGACTGGTCACTGGAAGAGGTACTACCCCAAGTGATTGGCGGATAAGAAGGATGGCAAAGTGAACATAAGTATATTTGATATACATGTTATTGATGTGTACTTTACTAGTGTTTATAGCAACCCCTCAGTATTTGATACTAGTTCAGTTGCTAAGATTAGTAACTCAAAACGGGAGTTGTAGAATAAACAGAGACTAGTTAAAGGGTGAAGTGACGATGTGTGTTGGAAATAGTTCCAAGATTGATATGATCATCATCGCACACTCCCTATACTTTCGGGATTAGTGTTAAACCTAAATAAGTGTTATTTGGTGTTTGCGTTGAGTATGAATATGATTTGATCATGTTTATTGCAATACGGTTATTCATGTAAGTTAGAGAATAATTGTTGTTCTGTTTACATGAATAAAACCTTCTATGGTCATACACCCAATGAAAATGGTTTGTTGGATCTCGATCGTAGTGATACACATATTCATAATATTGAAACCAAAAGATGCAAAGTTAATAATGATAGTGCAACTTATTTGTGGCACTGCCGTTTAGGTCATATTGGTGTAAAGCGCATGAAGAAACTCCATGCTGATGGGATTTTGGAATCACTCGATTATGAATCACTTGATGCTTGCGAACCATGCCTCATGGGCAAGATGACTAAGACTCCGTTCTCCGGAACAGTGGAGCGAGCAACTGACTTATTGGAAATAATACATACTGATGTATGCGATCCAATGAGTGTTAAGGCTCGCGGCGGGTATCGTTATTTTCTGATCTTCACAGATGATTTGAGCAGATATGGGTATATCTACTTGATGAAACATAAGTCTGAAATAGTTGAAAGGTTCAAAGAATTTCAGAGTGAAGTGGAAAAATCATCGTGACAAGAAAATAAGGTTTCTACGATCTGATCGCGGAGACAAATATTTGAGTTACGAGTTTGGTCTTCAATTAAAACAATGTGGAATAGTTTCACAAATTCGTGCCACCTGGAACACCACAGCATAATGGTGTGTCCGAACATCATAACCGTACTTTATTGGATATAGTACAATCTATGATGTTTCTTACCGATTTACCAATATCGTTTTGGGATCATGCATTAGAGACAGCTGCATTCACATTAAATAGGGCACCATCTAAATCCGTTGAGACGACACTATATGAACTGTGGTTTAGCAAGAAACCAAAGTTGTCGTTTCTTAAATTTTGGGGCTGCGATGCTTATGTGAAAAAGTTTCATCCTGATAAGCTCAAACCCAAATCGGAGAAGTGCGTCTTCATAGAATACCCAAAGGAAATTGTTGGGTACACCTTCTATCACAGATCCGAAGGCAAAACATTCGTTGCTAATAAATGGATCCTTTCTAGAGAAGGAGTTTCTCTCGAAAGAAGTGAGTGGGAGGAAAGTAGAACTTGATGAGGTAATTGTACCTTCTCCCTTATTGGAAAGTAGTTCATCACAGAAATCTGTTCCTGTGACTACTACACCAATTAGTGAGGAAGCTAACGATGATGATCATGTAACTTCAGATCAAGTTACTACCGAATCTCGTAGGTAAACCAGAGTGAGATCCGCACCAGAGTGGTACGGTAATCCTGTTCTGAAAGTCATGTAACTAGACCATGATGAACCTACGAACTATGAGGAAGCGATGATGAGCCTAGATTCCGCGAAATGGCTTGAGGCCATGAAATCTGAGATGAGATCCATGAATGAAAACAAAGTGTGGACTTTGGTGGAGTTGCCCGATGATCGGCAAGCCATAGAAAATAAATGGATCTTCAAGAGGAAGACGGACGCTGATAGTAGTGTTACTATCTACAAAGCTAGACTTGTCGAAAAAGGTTTTTGACAAAGTTCAAGATGTTGAATACAATGAGATTTTCTCACTCGTATCGATGCTTAAAAGTCTGTCCGAATCATGTTAGCAATTGCCACATTTTATGAAATCTGGCAAATGGATGTCAAAACTGCATTCCTTAATGGATTTATTAAAGAAGAGTTGTATATGATGCAACCAGAAGGTTTTGTCAATGCTAAAGACGCTAACAAAGTGTGCAAGCTCCAGCAATCCATCTATGGACTGGTGCAAGCATCTCAGAGTTGGAGTATACGCTTTGATAAGTTGATCAAAGCATATTGTTTTATACAGACTTGCGGTGAAGCCTGTATTTACAAGAAAGTGAGTGGGAGCACTACAACATTTCTGATAAGTATATGTGAATGACATATTGTCGATCGGAAATAATGTAGAATTATTCTGCAAAGCATGAAAGGATACTTGAATAAGAGTTTTTCAAAGAAAGACCTCGGTGAAGCTGCTTACATATTGAGCATCAAGATCTATTGAGATAGATCAAGACGCTTGATAAGATTTTCAATGAGTACATACCTTGACAAGTTTTTGAAGTAGTTCAAAATGGAACAGTCAAAAAAAGATTTCTTGCCTGTGTTGCAAAGGTATGAAATTGAGTAAGACTCAAATCCCGACCACAGCAGAAAATAGAAAGAATGAAAAGTCATTCCCTATGCCTCAGTCATAGGTTCTATAAAGTATGCTATGCTGTGAACCAGACCTATTGTATACCTTGCTCTGAGATTGATAAAGGAATACAATTTTGATCTAATAGTAGATCACTGGACAGCGGTCAAGAATATCCTTAGTGAGGACTAAGGAGATGTTTCTCGATTATGGAGGTGATAAAAGAGCGCGTCGTAAAAAGTTACAATGATGCAAGCTTTTACACCAATCCAGATGACTCTAAGTCTCAATCTGGATACATATTGAAAGTGGGAGCAATTAGCTAGAGTAGCTCCGTGCAGAGCATTGTGGACATAGAATATTTGCAAAATACATACGGCTCTGAATACGACAGACCCGTTGACTAGTCTTCTCTCACAAGCAAAACATGATCATACCTTTGTACTCTTTGGGTGTTAATCACATAAGGATGTGAGCTAGATTATTGACTCTAGTAAACCCTTTGGGTGTTGGTCACATGATGATGTGAACTATGGGTGTTAATCATATACAGATATGAATATTGGTGTTAAATCACATGATGATGTGAACTAGATTATTGACTCTAGTGCAAGTGGGAGACTGAAGGAAATATGCCCTAGAGGCAATAATAAAGTTATTATTTATTTCCTTATTTCATGATAAATGTTTATTATTCATGCTAGAATTGTATTAACCGGAAACATAATACATGTGTGAATACATAGACAAACATAGTGTCACTAGTATGCCTCTACTTGACTAGCTCGTTTATCAGAGATGGTTATGTTTCCTAGCCATGGACATAAGAGTTGTCATTTGATTAACGAGATCACATCATTAGGAGAATGATGTGATTGACTTGACCCATTCCGTTAGCTTAGCACTTGATCGTTTAGTATGTTGCTATTGCTTTCTTCATGACTTATACATGTTCCTGTAACTATGAGATTATGCAACTCCCGTTTACCGGAGGAACACTTTGGGTACTACCAAACGTCACAACGTAACTGGGTGATTATAAAGGAGTACTACAGGTGTCTCCGAAGGTACATGTTGAGTTGGCGTATTTCGAGATTAGGTTTTGTCACTCCGATTGTCGGAGAGGTATCTCTGGGCCCTCTCGGTAATGCATATCATTATAAGCCTTGCAAGCAATGTGACCAATGAGTTGGTTACGGGATGATGCATTACAGAACGAGTAAAGAGACTTGCCGGTGACGAGATTGAACTAGGTATTGGATACCGACGATCAAATCTCGGGCAAGTAACATACCGATGACAAAGGGAACAACGTATGAGGTTTGACCGATAAAGATCTTCGTAGAATATGTAGGAGCCAATATGGGCATCCAGGTCCCGCTATTGGTTATTGACCGAGAATAGTTCTAGGTCATGTCTACATAGTTCTCGAACCCGTAGGGTCCGCACGCTTAAGGTTTCGATGACAGTTATATTATGAGTTTATGAGTTTTGATGTACCGAAGGAGTTTGGAGTCCCGGATGAGATCGGGGACATGACGAGGAGTCTCGAAATGGTCGAGACGTAAAGATCGATATATTGGACGACTATATTCGGAGTTCGGAAAGGTTCCGAGTGATTCGGGTATTTTTCGGAGTACCGGAGAGTTACGGGAATTCGCCGGTGAGAAGTATTGGGCCTTATTGGGCCCTGCGGGAAAGAGAGAGGGGCTGCCTAGGGCAGGCCGCGCGCCCCCCCATGGCCTAGTCCGAATTGGACTAGGGGGAGGGGCCGCACCCCCTGCTTCCTTCCCTTCTCTCTTCCCCTTCCTAGTCTCCTACTCCTAATACATGGAAGGACTCCTAGTTGGACTAGGAAAGGGGAATCCTACTCCCGGTGGGAGTAGGACTCCCCAGGGCGCGCTATAGTAGAGGGCCGGCCCTCCCCTCCTCCACTCCTTTATATACGGGGGCAGGGGGCACCCCATGGACACACAAGTTAATCTACGGATCGTTCCTTAGCCGTGTGCGGTGCCCCCTTCCATCATATTCCACCTCGGTCATATCGTCGCGGAGCTTAGGCGAAGCCCTGCGCCGGTAGAACATCATCATCGTCACCACGCCGTCGTGCTGACGGAACTCATCTCCGGAGCTCGGCTGGATCGGAGGCCGGAGATCGTCATCGAGCTGAACGTGTGCTGAACTCGGAGCCTCCGTACGTTCGGTGCTTGGATCGGTCGGATCGTGAAGACGTACGACTACATCAACTGCGTTGTGCTAACGCTTCCGCTTACGGTCTACGAGGGTACGTGGACGAACACTCTCCCCTCTCGTTGCTATGCCATCACCATGATCTTGCGTGTGCGTAGGAAAATTTTGAAATTACTACGTTCCCCAACAATTTTAAAATAATAAATAAAAATAAACTGGTAAATCAGTTTTTATTATATGAATTTAGCTCTAATATAACATATAACCTGTAAAGTTGAACATACAAGTAAATCCATTCCTAGCCTATAAAATATGTGTCATTGCATAGCATCATGGACACAAAACAGAACCTCCGACAAAATTTTGAAAAAATGGAACAATTTAATCGCATGTTTTTAGGAACATACATAAATAGTTACTCAATCTTTGATTGTTAGGCTACATAGACAATTCAAGTAAAAGAGTATTATCACATCCGTCTGGAAGCACCTGTGGAAGATCGAGAGGCATAGAATTATATTATCAGGAAACCACAATGCCACACACACAGTTGTGACACGTAGGCATAGAATAAGAAGACATAATGATTACGCATTTAATTTTCAGTGAAATGGTTTCTGGTGGTAGGACAATAGCAACATGCCATTGGTGAATATCTATCACAAGATGACATCCTTAGCAATAATAATACATTCAACAAAAAGATTTTTGCAAGACTTTGATCCTATTAACTCAAGATGCACATTCCAACTACAATCATTTCCTAGAGATCTTAAATAATATACCAATTATAACATTTGGCTAGGGCTGAAATATCGACCGATGAAGAGAAGTAGGAGAGAGAAATATGAAGATTGTTAAGTCATTATATGGTTTTGCTTGGATGTTGCGAATGAAGGATGAATGTGTTGGCAAAAAATAATACATTTGGACATGGAATACCAACTTAATTTTTATCATGTTTCCTCGAGACATATGTTTGTCTCTTTATCTTTTTCTATGGTTTAGATGAAATTTCAGTGTCATAGCGATGACAAAAATAAATTCAATTAATTTTTGACACAAGGGAAAATACTTATGGAAAACACAATATCAATTATAACTATAAGACATGAGAGAATGATACAAAATATTTTACCCAAAAAGAAACGACCATTTCATGTCAATATGTGATGAATCATTTTATTTTTCTCAAAACTACACTTAGATGCAAAATAAAATGGTAGAAATCAAAAGTAAAAAAGCTCTAACATTTTTTATAGAATATTTCAGAAAATTTCCACAACATTTGTAGATTTGATAGGTTTATAATGGAAAACAAAAGTTCTAGCCGCGCAAATGCGCGGGCAACACCGCTAGTTACGAATGAAAACATCTTCCACTTCTAATTGGAAAAAACCTCTAGCTTAGGGTAGCTTCAGTAGATACGAATGGCATCATAGTTTTCAGGATAGGACCTACTCCTATGATTTAGCAGCACGTTTTGTTCCAGAAAAGGTAGTATCAGTAGACCATCAAAGTTCAGTGACTTGTATAATTATTTCGCCAAAAATATATATGGCGTAGAAGATTGGCAGCTCGTTTTCTTCTCCTGTAAAACTTAGTGTCTCATATGCCATATCTCATGCAGTTGTACAAAAAAAAAAAAAACTGGCTTTGTTGATTCTCCTTGTTCTATGTTTGACCATCAAAGCTATACTTTGGAGATTCAGCAAGTGTCAATTGATACTGGTCTGCTTTTGAGCTTCCATTTCTCCTCTTTCATGCAGAGGTTGATGGATTGAACTTAAGGATGTTGTTTCCTTCCACTCTACCTTCAACAAAAGGTTGAGTGTAATGCTTAACCATGTTTGTATTTTCTTTCCTTTCTTATTTTCAAAACGAGTATATGCTGATTATGGACTCGTTCGGCCGGTTTGATGCTTCATGGAACAACGATATTTAAGGTGCATGCATGATATCGATGGCAAGGGGAGAGTAACCTTCAAGGACCTGGTAGTGGTTTTACGGGGCCTAACTGGTCATCCATGTCAGAGTAACAAAGGGAGGTTCTCATTCTTACAAACCTGTATTTCATTGCACATTACCTTCACCTATAACTACGGTTATTAAAACAACAACAGCAGGAGGACCACCAGCACCAACAACAAAAACAATAGCAACAGAAGTTCCATAGCACCTCTGGACTGCTGTTGCCCTCTGTTCTGTACTGCTAGAGTCCATACGTAAAGTTGACTGTATATTGCCAGTGTATGGCTCTCTGTTCCTATACCATACTTTGGACTCATTTATAAACTATCTCGTGATGTGGTTTCAGATCCTCGACCACCCCAGCCTGAAGATGGAGGTGGAAGTATGTCTTAGAAAAAAAAGGATGGAGGTGACTACTGGAAAACAATTGCCTGGGCTCAAAAGATGAGGATGCAAACGGACACTCCATTGTACCATAACCCTGCCATTTTTTTTTGTTCCATAGCCAATATAACGTGAAACAGAATAGAGTGGCCCCGTTATATGGTACAGTGGAGTGTCCGTTTAGCCCCTTTTAGAAATTCGTTCCTTAAGGCACTCTTTGGAAGGGAAAAATACAAGAATTTAGAGATTCTAATCCATATGTGTTTTTCCTATGAAAAGTCTATGGATCATAGCCTTTATTTTATTCTTCTACAAAATGATGTTAAAACCTCTGGTCTCTGCATCATTATGATGCACACAACCATCCTTATTAATTATTAGCCAGAGTACATAACAAAAACAATTACGTCCGAACCATGACAAGATATGACATAAACGCTTATGATTAAGTCGACTTCTTCCGCGACAACGCATTCAAGAAAGCATAAATATTATTGCGTAATCGTCGTCATGTCTATCTAGAGATGTCCTGGACAAGGATTTTCATCCTGATTGTCGATACTACCAGCCAACAAAGATCAGCACAACAACAAGCACACAATACCTTCAACAAGGTAATAACACAAGTCCGTCGCTGTTGTGCCCGACGAATAAAGATCAGGAGAAAAAATTTCATCCCGAACATGAAGCGGTGTTAGGTTTGGGGTTACTAAATTCCTATGTCCTTCGTTCCATAGGAATCTCAAGACGAACTGAAACCGCATTTTATTTTCCATTTGAGAAGTCCAATACGCTTGCACTCTATCCTTCAACACTATCATCAATCCTCCCAAATTCCTATGTTTTATGTTCTACACCATCCAAAAACACCTCTTACAAAAATTATGTGTCCTATATCATGTAGAAATACTTTTTTGCGATAAAACTTCCAATCTATTCATCATCAATCATAATAGTACAATGGACATCAAAAATAATAAAAATTTCATTCGGGCCGTAGACCACCTAGCGACGACTACAAGCACTGGAACGAACCAAAGGCATGCCGCCATCATCGCCTCTCCTTCCCTGGAGTCATGCAAAACCTGTTGTAGTAGACAATGCAAAACTTGTTGTAGTAGACAGTCGAAAAGTCATTGTGCTAAGACCCTATAAGACCAGCGCACCAGAACAACAACCGTTGTTGTTGAAGAGAAGCTTAGATAGGCATGATCCAACCTGTAGACACACGAATACACACGGAGAAAGACCGGATCCATGTGGATCCACCGAAGACAAACGCCGACTGAATCCCACGAGATCCTACGGAGAAAAACCTCCACACACCCTCTGATAATGCTAGAAGCACCACCGGGATGGAGGCTAGGCATGGAAAACCTTATTCCATTTTCAGAGAGCCACCGCCGCCTCATCTCTCTGAAGCAGAAGACAACCCCTAAGAAAGCTAAAAAAAGCATCAAAAAACAAATTCCTCCTGCCAGCAAAGGTCGAGATCCACCACGCCTCCGTGGCCCTAAGACCACAGGAGATGAGGTAGACTGGTGCCGGCGCCGGCGGGAGACAGGAGGAACACTAGCGCGGCTGGGTAGAGCAGAGGAAGCCTTGTTATGTGCCTAATCGACGTCTATATCATGTAGAAATACAATACTATATACCTAAATAATTGATCCCCACTATCTCTATTATCTTAATATGCACACATGCCATCTCATCAAAGGCCCATCATAACATGCGTGAGAAAAAGTTTCCATTATTATTTGATCTCATCCACACATCCCACCACACCACACATAGCACCTCATGGAAGGTTCACTCAACATGCATGGAAACAGTTTCCACTTATATTATGCCACTTATATTCAATAAATATTTTTTAACCCAATAATGAAATACAACATATAATATGTATTTTAGTTTTAGTTCATATGGTATTAATTCAACTTCATGTTTCATACACCTAAATAGTTGATCCCGATATCTCTATTATCTTAACATACACCATGCCACCTCATCAAAGACCCACCATAACATGCATGAAATAAAGTTTCCATTAGGATGGTCATAGTGGGGAGTAACTTATAGTACTAGTGTCATGCATATGACACTAGTCTAAATTACTACTTCATAGTGTAAAGTATCATAGTAGTAGGCCATAGAATAGATGAGTCCATTTATTAGCTCGTAGACTATTTTTCTCTTGGGAAACACTATGTTACAATAACATAATATGTTACCACAAACATATCTCACTGCATTAACTGCTTGCCACATATGAACATTTGCATTGGATTGCATTATGTTACTAGCTAAGTTACTCTCACTATGACCAACCTTATTACTTGATCTCATGCACACATCCCACCACACCACACATGCCACCTCATCAAAGATTCACTTAACATGCATGTGAAAAGGTTTTCCCTCATATTATGCCCCTTATATTCAATAAATATTTTTAACTCAACAATCAAATACAATATACAATATATATTTTAGTTTTAGTTTATATATTATTAATTCAACAATTCATGTTTGATACAATCAAATCACTCAAAACATTTGCAATTGATTCCCACAACAACGGACGGGATATCCTCTAGTTCTCAATATGTGTCATCCTAATCCTATGTTTTTCTATTCCTATTTTTTTAATTCTCTGCAATCCAAAGAGGAAAATGATTGTGGGGAGTGTCAATATAATTTATGCAAAAAATCATAATCTCGTCCCCTTTTATGGAAAAGACATTCACTCAAAGTATAAAACATCTTGACATAATAAAAAATATATTACATTGAGGTCCTCGGACTACCAAACGACCACTGGAGGTGGCTGAATGGGCCACCGACACATCACTATCGCTGTTACAGTCCCGAGGCCGACATGGCCTTATCGATGACAGTAAGGAAGTCTTCATACACATGCGCCTAAAAGATGTGCCCCGGATCCGTGGTAGTCGTCATTAAACTCTTGAATCGATTATAAGAACTTGACATCAAATCTCGCCATGGCCTATGCGCGACGAGAAACACTAACCTTGTCATACCGAGGAGTTGACGGAAATCTACATCGGAACTCCGTCAAATTTGTCACGACGAACGGACTCGAGGTGGATTGAAGCCCGAAAGACAAAGATGAAGCGTCGCCATCCTTTTGAGCGCCGCTCATGCGAGACAAAAATCCTAACATATCTACTGGTCAGTGTCGAAGACGTATTTGTTGCTAGCTTGGCGAGAATTCATATATGCAAATAGAAAAAAAAATCCGAACCAACCTGTGGTTGGATGGTTAGAGGGACTATGGTATCCCCACCCACCAGGGTTCAAATCCTGGTGCTCGCATTTATTGCTGAATTTATTTTAGGATTTCCGGTGATGCGCATTCAGTGGTAGGAGACGTTCCCGTCGACGACGAGGTGCCTACGGCGACTTCGTAAATTTTAAGATGATATGCCGACGGAGGTGCTCATAAGGGTAGGGTGTGCGTGTTGCGTTTATAGGGGTGAGTGTATGCGCGTGTATGTGAGCGCTTGCGTCTATACTGTTTTAAAAAAATTAGAAAAAATAAGAAAAATCATCAAATGACAACCCACACTTGATAATTCTGGAAAAAGCACATGATCAAATTTTAGTCCGTGCTTAGTAATATAATTTTCAAAACATTTGCAACTTGTGCTACTTCCAATTTTTCTCTCACTTAAAAAAATGTCATATTTATATGGTTGTTTTTTTTTGACATTCTTTTTGAAACTCACATGTTTTTTTAATAGATTTTGAAACTCACATGTAAATTTCGTTCCAGCCATTACAGAGGATGACGTGTGGGGCCCAGCCCGGTGGGGATTTGGGCCTTGGCCCTTGAGGGGAAGCTTCCTCTAGAAGCCAAGCCATCAGTCTCGTCTCCTTCCTCCGCTCCTCCCCCTTTCGCCGCCGCCGCCGCCGCGCTAAACCCATCGCCCCCCAAAGCAGTAGCAGCAAGCAGCACCACATCCACCCACGAGAGCTGCGAGTGCCCGATTCCGCAGAGCAGGTCGGCAATGGCGTCCTCCGGAGCCGGCGGGAAGCCGTCGAGGTCCGCCATCGTGGCCGACACGGCCAGCGGGCACCACTTTCTCACCATCCACGGCTACTCCTGCACCAAGGACCTTCCCACCGGAGAGAAGATCAGTTCCAGGCCCTTCAAAGTCGGCGGCCACCGCTGGCGCATCGACTACTACCCCAACGGCTCAAGCTCGGCGGTCGCGGACTACGTATCCCTCTCCCTAATCCTCGACGAAGATGTCGCGCCGGGGGTGAAGGCGAAGCACTGCTTCTGCCTCTCTGGGGAGGCGGAGAAAATTCAAGCGGCGCGGCTGGCGTCGGCGCCGGTGGTCACATTCTCGTCCAGGAGGTCTTGCTTCTTCAACTGGTACTCGACCTTCATCAGAAGGGAAGACCTTCAGAAGTCCCAGAATCTAGAGAACGACTCGTTCACCGTCCGGTGTGATATCCTTGTCGTCCATGGTTACCGCGCCCAGGACGCAGCGGCGGCGGCTTTCGTCTCCGTGCCCCCGTGTGACCTGCGGGGGGACCTTGGCAAGCTCCTCGAGACCGAGAAAGGTGCCGACGTGGTGTTTGAGGTCGGGGGTGAGACCATCGCCGCGCACCGGTGTGTGCTGGCAGCCCGCTCGTGAGTCTTCGCAGCCGAGCTCTTCGGACCAATGAAGGAGGGCAAGGCCGAAAGCGGCATTGTGCGCGTGGAAGACATGGAGGCGGAGGTGTTCAAGGCGCTGCTCCGTTTCGTGTACACCAGCTTGTTGCCTGAGATGCGCAAGGAAGAGGAAGATGTCACCTGCCAGCATCTGCTCGTCGCGGCAGACAAGTATGGAATGGACCGGCTGAAGTTGATCTGCGAGGAGAAGCTGTGTGAGTACATTGACGTCAACACCGCAGCGATTATCGTGCTACTAGCCGAGCAACACCACTGTGAGGGGTTGAAGAAGGCGTGCTTCGATTTTCTTGCTGCTCCGGCAAATCTGAGGGCCACCGTAGCCACCGACGGCTTACAACATCTTAGCGTGAGCTGCCCGTCTCTTATGGTCAAGCTGATGGCCATGTCCTTGGGGCATTAGCTGAGTGATCGATGCCGAGTGGTAATGAGCTAGCAGTCTTATACTCGGTACATCGCTACATCTATCCTAATTGACTATCGAGATGCACATTTGCCCCTGTTTCGTCAGTTCATTGCATTTCTTCAACTGTGAGAATTAACCGGGAAGTGCATTGATCAGAGGGCATAGAGTGCTCAGATTTTTTGGCAATGGTAACTTGTGGTTTCAGGTCTTCGTCATCAGATTATTTTGCTTATTTTAGCATTGGGTGCTCCATGGTTTCTGAACATCGTGGTTTAAGGTCTTTGTCATCACTCATCAGACATTGTGCTTATTTTAGCATCGGATGCTCCAGGTTTCTGAACTTTGTTGACCTATGTTATGATCACTTAATTCTTGTGGTACATGATTTCATCTATGAGTATTTTCAGGTATCTGTGCCAATTGAGCCTGAACTGGGCATGTTGATGTTAGTTTTCTTGTTATATTATTTCCCATGCATTCAGGATGAGTAGTGAAGAACACTTGTGCTTGCTCTTTCTCAAGGCGATGTCAAAGTAGTCTCTTATCTACTCTGCGTGTTAATCAATGAGTGAATTGTTATCAGATAGCTTGATCATTTTATCTACACACACTAGTCCTGTAAATTCCTCCCTTTCGCATTCTTTTTGTGAGTCAAATTTCGGGGTCGACAGTAGTTGGAAATGAGAAGGAAGAAATTTATTACCAAAAGATTCTGTAGGATATGGTATAATGATGAATACCCACACACCCTTGATGATTTGTGATTTCAGAATAGGGGGCATCATGAAAATACTCATCAAATCATGAAAATTAGTAGTGCTTCTAGGATAGTGGCTGTAGGTAATGTGTTAAGTAGTACATAATGTTTTGCTTCTGTTTATCAGAGGAGGTGTCAGTTATAGACATCAGGCTGGTTTTATCTTTCATTTCTGTTCTTTCTCACAGAGGTTGCTATGCATAGTTGATGGATTGAACTTCAACGCCAGCAAAAGATTGAGCACAATGCTTGGTCAAGTTTGAATTTAAATATTTACTTTGTTATTTTGATAACTAGTGTATATTTTGTTATGGACACCCTGGTCCTCATGATAACTCATTTTCTAGTATTGATTTGGTTTTATGTTTCGTGGAACAGTGATATTTAAGGTGTATGATATTTTTGGGAAGGCAAAAGTTACCTTCAAGGACCTGGTAGAAGTTTTACAGCATCTAAGAGGCTCATCGTTATCAGAGCAACAAATAGCGGCTCTTATTTCTTTGAACCTGTATTTCATTGCATAGTACCTTCACCTTGCAATTGCACTTTTACAACAACAACAGATGTGACTGTTTCCTTATTTCTTCAAATAATTGGCACCCTTCCATCATAAACACATAAGTGAGCATACATACTTTTCCGCTTAGTACTGAGTAGTAACACATAAGTGCAAACTCCTATTTCAGGGCAGCAAACAGAGGTTCTTATTTCATACAAATCCTCCATTTCATCGCGTAGTACATTAACTCACAAGTAACTGACTGAATAAACAGAAGGCCAATGTGACAGGTCCCTTGGTATCCTAACATGATCAACCCATCAAGTGAGCTAACTTCTGAAGGGGACCCTGATACTGAGTTGTAGGTTTCTTCATAGCTTCAGCTGTTTGAAGTAGCATATGCCTATACTGTGCAAAGATAATACTTGGTGTAATGTAACCTTTTAGTATTAGTCAAAAGGAAATTATCCCTTTTGCATTATTATCTTTGTGACTCAAATTCAGGGTCGACACTAGTTGGAAAATGAAGAAAAAGAAGGGATTTGTTACCAAGAATTCTGCAGGATATGGTATAACAATTAATACCCACACTCTCCTGAGGATTTGGTGATTTGGGAACAGGGGCATCATGGAAAATCTTATCAAATCATGAAAATCGGTTTGCTTCTAGGACTGTTGTTGTCGGTAATGTATTAAGTACATGTTCAGGACAGCGTTTTGCTTCTCTTTACCAGAGGAGGTGTCACACTGGTTGAGGCCAGTCGCATTAAATCGTCCAACATTTTCATGGGCTTCATGGGATGCTACCTCAATTTAGAAAATTAAATCGGCCAACATTTTTCTTTTCATGACCTATGTGTGGTTAAGGCTGCCTACAAAAGATTTGCAGCTGTGTATCAGATTTATCATACACCATGCAGTTTTGCCAAAAATAAAATAAAAATGAACACTGTGTTTGCAAATAACTGACACTATGGGCTTGCTCTACTTAAACCTTCGAATGTCGAAGCTATAATAAGGAGATTCATCAGTGCCAGGTATAGACATCAGGCTGGTTTTATCTTCCATTTCTATTCTTTCTCAGAGGATGTATGGTTGTGGACTGAACTTTAAGGATCTTATTCTTTTATTTCTCTCTACCTTCAGCAAAAGGTTGAGCGCGTCTCATGTTTCTGGTATTGATGTAGATTGGCAAGGGGGTGACACTGATGTAGACTGACTGCCAATCTACATTCACAAAACAGTGACATTTAAAGTGTATGACATTGATGGCAAGAGGAATGTAACCTCCAGGGGCCTGGCAAGAGGTTTTGAATAGCATTTCTGAACTGTATATTGGCAGGACCTGTTCTCTGTACGTTATCTGGTTATATATTATTTCTTGAGGAGATGTCAACACATTCTCTTATCTACTCTGCCTGTTTATCAGACAGTGCTTTCTTATCAGATATCTTGATCATTGCATCTTTGCTGGTCCTGTTATTTTCTCCCCTTTTCCTTCTCCTTATGCATAAAAAAAACAGGGTTGACACTAGTTGGAAATGAAGAAAAAGAAGAGATTTGTTACCAGGGATTCTGCAGTTATAACAATCAATACCCATACCCTTGAGAATTTGGTGATTTGGGAACAAGGGCATCATGAAAATTCTCTGTCAAATCATGAAAACCAGTTTGCCTCTAGGATTGTCATTGTTGGTACTCCCTCCGTCAGGCATGTCAGATGTGCTGCTGTGACATTGAGTGTCAGATACCCCAAAAATTCTGGAAATAACCATCTTGATCAGAAATCAACTGATAGTCACCTAGTAATAAGTAGTAGTTATAGCTAGGTAGAAGCTGATCCATTGTAGCCGACCTGTTCAATGCAAATCAGTCGGTGAATACCTTCTTGTTGATGATCATGGTCTATCTCAATGCTATGAAAGGATTAGCATCAGAAATTTTTTCACAGTTTGTGTTTAAGTCATGTGGAACCTGAAAATTTATTTCATTAACATCACTATGAATGAAAGCATCTTCCACATCTTGTTGGAAAAACGCTCCAGCTTAGGTTAGCTTCAGTAGATGCGAATGTCATCATAGTCTTCAGGATAGGACCTATGATGTAGCAGCAAGCTTCATTCCAGAAAAAGGTAATATCAGTAGTCCATCAAAGTTCAGTGGCCCATATAATTATTTTTGCCAAAAATACATGCTGTAGAAGATTGGCTGCTCGTTTTCTTTCCCTGTAAAACTTAGTATTATCTCATATGCCATATCTGATGCAGTTCTACAAGAGAAAAAATGATTGTTGATTCTTCGTTGTTCTATGTTTGACTGTCAAAGCTATACTTTGGAGATTCAGCAATGTCAGTTATAGGCATGGGTGTGGTTTTTTGAGTTTTCATTTCTCTTCTTTTGTGCAGAGGTTGCTACGTATGGTTGATAATTTTGAACTTTAAAGATTTTGTATCCTTCCCCTCTACTTGAACGCAAGGGCCAGCCTTCAGAAAAAGATCGAGTGTAATGCTTAATCGTGTTTGAATTTATTGTTTTCTTTCCTTTTGATTTTTGAAACGAGTATATGTTGAGATGGATTCTTTGGTCCTCATGACAACTCATTTGCTGGTATCAGTTTGGTTTTATGCTTCATGGAACAATGATCCTTAAGGTGTATGATATCGATGGGCAAAGGGAAAGTAACCTTCAAGGACCCGACAAAGGTTTTACCGGACTTAGCGGGGTCATCAATGTTAGCGCAACAAAGTGAGGTTCTCACTTTTTAACAAACATGTATTCCATTGCATAGTACACTCGCTTGCAAAACAAGAGATGTGACATCAAGAGAAGTTCCATAGCATGTATATATGCTCTTCATGTTGGCCTCTGCTCTGTACTGCTGGCAGTATATTGCCGGGACCTGTTCTGTATTGCCCTCTGTTTTTGTACCATACTCTGGACTCATCTGCAGTTTATTTTCTGACATGGTTTCAAATCATCGACCAGCCTGTCCTGAAGAAGTGAAGATGGATGTGGAAGTACCAATCCACTAGTGAAAAACAATTGGGTTCGGCAGATGAGGATGCAAGCTCTGTTTGTCTGTGGAACACAATTTGTCCACACCCAGTAGAACTTGGAACAAAACAGAGTGGCACTCACAGTTGCTTTCTTATGTACCTGTCCACATATGCCCAAATCATACTAGTAGTTAGTAGTTTGTTACGGTATGCAGTGTCAGTTTTTATAAAAAAATCATTCCTTGAAATGGTTGTAAGTATGTCTGTAAATTTTAGGCTACCTTTGGCATCCTCGTTTTTTCCCCCTGAGTTTTAAGAGAATACCGTGGGCTTTTAAAAGACCATGGTTTTCAATCACCAATTACACGGGGTTGCCTCCTCCCCAAAGAAAACTCTAGGGTTCCCCTGCCTCCCCGGTGCCGCCGTCGGTCCGCCTCGTCTTTGGTGGCCTTAGGCCATGGCGGTGTGGTGGATCTTGGCCCATGCCGGCGGAAGGGTTCTGTTTTCAGTTGTTGCTTCGCGTTTTGTTAGGGTTTGTGTTCTGCTTAGGAAAACGAGACGGCGGCGGCTCCCTGAAGATGCAATAAGGTTCTCTCCCCCCTCCTAGCCCTCGTCTCGATGGTGTGTCTAGCACCATCGGTGGCGTGTGTAGGTATGTCTTCGGCGGATCTGTCTTTGGTGGATTTGCTAGGATCTGGTTGTAGTTCATCTACGTTCATGTGTTTTCATGTTGGATCCTTCCGATCTATGCTACTCTTCATTGGTGGTGGTTGTTGTTCTGCAGCGCTGGTCCTATGGGGCCTTAGAACGATGACTTTTTGACTGTCTACGTTGTTCATGGTTCTATGGGGCCTTACAACGTTGTTCATGTTCAGTCCAACCTCTTTCTGCTAGATCATTTTTGGTCAGTACGCTATTCTTAAGCATCAACCACAAGAGAATATGTATTTTCATAGGAATTTTCATCTTCCAAATGAACTTGTAACCCCTAATTTAAGGTGCAAATATAGTTCTTTAATTTTAAACTTTTCATTTTTGCTCGGAATCCATCTCACTCTATTTTTACACTTGGAAGAGTGACATTGTCCACAACTTGTTTTAAATTTGTCCACTTTTGAGCGGTCTCCCCCCATAGAGTTCTCCCAAAAAAATACAGTCAAAACCTTCGTGCTTAACTTTTTGAACTGTGGCCTAAGGAAATAATCTTCTCAAGCTTTATCTTCATGATCTATCTTTCTAGAAGAAAGTTTTCCACAATCTTCCAACACTCTTTGTACGCATCTTTGGAAGATCTCATTAACATGAACCAAGCCTTGCCAAAAGTGTAATCCACATGAACCATACCTTACCTCAGAGAAGACTTTGTCCACCAAATATTTACTAGAACCACTTTTTTCACATCCTTTATGTTTTCTCCACCTTCCACAACCATTTGTAGAACATACTTTTATTCATTGATTGCAAATCCAAGATCCGCATACCACCGTAGTCTTTAGGCATGCAAACAGTGGACCAATTGACCAGTGGTATATTTTATATCCCTTTTGCCTTGCCATAGCATTATTTCTCTTGAAGTATTCATCCTTTCCAACACAACCTTAGGTGCTTACAAGAATGCTACTCAAACATGAATAGGTGAGATAGCCCTATCTCCAATAGACATAAATGTTGCCTTTCCATCCACCCATCTTCTCAATCTTCGCTTTAGTTGGTCTCCATTGAGCTTTACTGGGCTTCTTAGCATCCATTGGAATCCCAAGGCATGCAATAGGCATGCCTCCTTTTGCACAACTGAAGATCTCTTTATATTGCTCCTCTTTTGATGTGGTCACTCACATATAATACAACTCACTCATATGAAAATTGATTGTAAGACCTGAGAGTCAGAGACTTGCTAAAGAAAAGCACAAAATGAATTTAGAATTTCTGGCATTTACCAAATCATCCTCCAACATGAAGATAGTATCATCTACATACTAAAGTATATCTAGACCACCATCTATCAATTGGGGCACCGGGTCTCTAATGATTCCATTATGTTGTGCCTTTTTGATGAGCAAGGGCATACCATCTGCAATTGTATCAAAGAGCAGCGGCGACAAAGGCTCCCGATGGTTAACCCCTTTAAAGGTAGGAAGTAGGGTCCTATCTGATTATTCACTTTCACAACAACTCTACCTCCTCTAACAATTTTCATCATCCAATCACACCACATGTCCCCAAATCCTTTTGTTTGCATGTGTACTTTGCACGTGTCCGGATATTAAAATGGTTGTAAGAAATGTCTATAAAATGTATATGAAGAATCATAATCTCATCTCGGGTTCATGTACTTTCCCACATAACCACACATTTTGTAGCCAGCTTGGCGAGAATTCATATATAGTAGAATTTAAAAAATTGTAAGAAAAATCATGCATGACAACGCACACACAACATATGATTTGGAGAAGTAGAAATTTTAAACTTCTGCACAACAAGTTATGCTACTTTCATTTTTTCCTCAGTTAGAAAATGGTTATATTTATGGTTGTTTTGACATATTTTTTTTCAAACTCACATGCGCTTCTTATCAGAAAAATCGTTTCAGCCATGACGGACAATGGCGTGTGGGGTCGGGTGAGGATTTGAACGAATCTTCGATGTGTGGGGCTTTTTGTTTGAAGAAGAAAACCGCCAAGGAGACAATTGCATGTCCATCATCACACTTGCAACTACACATGACAAAAACTGTCTACAAGCGAAAAAGAAATTCCTTCCCTTCGAAAATATATGGCGTGCTTGACTTTGCATGATGTTTGATGCACGACTTTGACCATTAATATATAGTTCCTCGATTTCTTTTTGTTTGCATATAATATTTGGTCAAAGTCAAAGTTTGTGAAGTTTGTCTAACTTTATAGAAAAATATCAACATTCACAATATAAAATCAATATTATTAGATGCATTATAAAATTGATTTTTGTACCATATAGCTTTAGTATTGTAGATGTTGATAATTTTTTGCTATAAATTTGGTCAAATTTTACATAGTTTGGTTTCAAACAAACCTTATATGCGGAGTAAAAAGGAACGGAAGGAGTATCAAAGTACATGGATTGAACATGTATAAATGGAATCGTCATAATTGTGTTGCAAAACAATTTTATTTCATATATGTCTGTATACTAATTTTATATGGACATACTACAATACACTAGTCGAATGCCCGTGCGTTGCCACGGGATATGTAACAAACTTAGACAAAGAGATATTTGTCGAATCATCACTATAAGTTACATCATGTATGTCGCACACGGGTTATGAGTGTTCAAACAAATATTATCTTGTACAAACCCAACCTTTTTGCTCTTAGGGCACTCCCAGTGCAGGCCACAAATACTCATCCGGAGAATCAAAAGGTTAAAAATAATAATAATGAGATATGCATAATGTGCAAAAATAACAAGCACCAGTGAACGGAATGCAAATAGAAATATGTAGAAATACGACCAACCCTTTATTTTTGCACAAACTACATTAATTTCAATTATTTTATGAAGATTTATAGGCTCAACAAACATGTAGATTACTATAGTGTGAATTTTCTAGCGCTTTTTTACGAATGGGAATTTTGAAAATTGGAAGCAAGAGCATAGGTGCCCGAGGGCCAAATTGAATTTTCGGTCTCACTTACAAATTTAACAAAATAGTAATACTACGGGATAGATATGTAAACATTATTGACTCAGCAAACATCAATATCATGTTGCTCTCCTTCGCAATTTGGTCGTCATGCCACCTTCAGCTCCATTCCTCTTTGTTGTACTCGTCATCCAACTCATTCCTCCATTAGTCCCGTTGTACCCATCGCCTCTACCCTTCCTTCGGCTTTCTCCACGAGCCTAATTCTCTTTATCTCCTCTACATTTCTCAATGTGTTTTGAAACCTGCAACACCTTCCCTCAATCTGACCGGAGGCCTGGTTCGTCTGTTTCATTCTTTGTTAATTCTAGCAACCTTTCCCTTCGTTATATCAACATCAAGGAAAACAGAATGCGCGGTCACTTGTGTAGCTGCGATGGAGCGTTGTGCATCTCAACGGGTACAACACCAGCCATGCTAGTCTGAGTAGAGGAACCGACATTGAAGCGAGAGACAACCAATAAAGTAGTTGTTATCCGCTTTAGATCTGATCCCAGCATACTCAAGAAGCATAAATTAGATTTATAACATGAGGAATTGTGGTAGGCATAAGTTTACATAGTGATCACAAAGTCAAATCTGCTCACATGACATTTAACACAAATCAATAAGAATTAACCCCTCCTATGTCCAATGGCCCGAGTTTGTTTACTTGAAATCTTGCACAATATGCTTGATAACTGCAATCAGCAAGATGAGTTTAGCCTATTAAACTATGCCCTGTTTTTTCTTATCAAATAGTAATATATTTCCACACTTTTAGAGAAAAAAATGTAGATAATCCAAAACACAACTACTTTCTCAACCACTAAGTATGCTTGGTACAGTTATTGAGAAATAATGCATAACAATCTGGAAAAATAGCATTTTGTAACACATTAGTGCTTAGTAACAATAAAATTTCCATGGCTACTACCTCAATATCTTCTGTGTAACATCGGCTCATTATGGCGCCTCTAATTACATAGTCAAACCAATTCTTCTGAAGATTTCTCAAATTACAGGAGAACTTCTAAATAAACATGTTAATTAAAATTGGTCTTCATATCTAAACAACTGATTCCACCCGTGCATTTAAAACCACAAAGCTAAGTGATACATCTACATGGACATGTGCACTGATCCAAACAGCCATCTAAACACTTTTGTACACGCATGTTTGCTACTGAACTTGTGAAAAATTCAAAAATCTAAGCCACAAACAAGAAACCTTCAACACAATCTACATTTATGGAACAAACTTGATAATTTTGCAAATCAAGCATCGACTTCCTACTTGATACAGTTTGTTCCACACTTGAGAATTCGTGAAGTACTTATAATTTCCAATGACTATTTTTGGATTTGGTTGATACTACTCAGCAGAAAAGGCATTTTTTAATAGACGCTTAGTACAAGTTTCATGGCAATTCAAAAAGGCACCATACACACATATTTCAGTTGCACGAATAAAAGACTGTCCAGTTTCAGATTTTGCATGTCATAATAATTTTTACATAACACCTAAAATGGAAAGAAACAAGTCTCACCTTCACATTGTCGGATGGTAGCAGTTCACTCATTCTAGCATAATCTCTAGTCAAGATGGAATACAACAACAGAGATACAAATTGATACCATTGGAAACCAAATACTGTATTGTCTTTTCCATCAAAATGCTAGTAAATCGAAGAAAAATAGAGTTTGTAATAAATACAAAGATGTTGTGATTAGCAGTTGACATCCAACAACCTCTGTTGGTGTACCTATATATCAAGATTACATACAATTGTAATTAGTCCCTGGTTCCTTCAAAAAGAAAAATCAGTCACAATAAATGATGTGAATATTTCAAGAAATATATGTCACATTTGCAGCTCCAAATTTATCCTTGGGGCTTTTGAATCTATGATAATCTGAGAACCCTCCAACTCTCTAATTTCTGTTACACTTTTCCTTTGGTCCGGTGCGGGAGTGCATGATATAGGGAGAAGATGGGGTGCAAGTGTAAGGGAGATTACCTGGGTCGTCGTCGTCTGTCGCTGCCACCGACGCGACGCTCCTGCAGGTCGCCCTCCCACATGGTGCTCCTCACCAAGCTATCAAAATCACATGAGGAATATATGTGTTGGCCACTGCTCACACTTCACAAACCCAACATCCTATCACAATCACATGCAAGACTCATTTGTATGCCATATAACTACATCTAAGAAGACCTTCTTATATATGCACATCATGTACATTGTTTTTGTATTTATAGGAAAAAGTACAGAATATTCAGCACCATACGATGTGTACCTATGTATTCTACCTTCAACAATCTTTACCTATGTCTTGTACCCTATTTTATACAAGGGTTGGATCATGAATGAGTTAAGTAAAGAGAGGAAGGGATTTCGTCCATGCAAGTAAACCAAATTGGCCCAAAAAAACTGAACCAAGTCAAGAAGCTTGGTCTGCCTGGATCGGCGGCTGTGATTGGGAAGAAGTACGGTGGTGGGGGAGATGGGTATGCATGAGTTGGCTTCCGACGGTGGGCTGTGCGACTGGGTTGGGTCGATGGAGGTCCCGTGCCTCCTTGGCGTCGTAGGACGTGGCCGGACGGCGACTTTCGTGGCGGCGTGCATTCGCGAGTCGATGGAGCTCCCGTGCGCTGGCGTTTGATCTCCTCGGCGTCGTGCGTTCGCGAGTCGATGGAGCTCGTACGTGACGAATAACTGGCGTTTCTCTCCCTGGCGACGTGCGTTCGCGGGTCGATGGAGCTCGTAGGTGGTTTGTTTTTTGGTCGATGGACCTCGTCGTGGGTTGCCGAACCGTTTTTTTGTTGGGTGACCTCGTTCGTGGGTTGAGCCGCTGTGTTTTTTGGCTGTGGATCCCGTATGTGGGCTGAGTTGGCGTTGTACATGGGCTGAGTTGCATTGGATTTTGGCCTGCTCGAGCGATGGTTGTGAAGCGGGGGATCGAAGGAGGTCGAACCATCACGACGTTCGATCCCCTTTAATAATAGTAGAGATAGAGATAGAGATGATAATTATAGTGAAAGTTTTGTGACGAACGGTTGTGACCGCCTAAAAACACGTTTGGGTTATCTAACTAACTCATGGATAAGCACGATCGACTTTTCCAAACGCCCACACTCCTGACGATATCTGTTACGGAGTAGTTTTCACCTTAGACATGCAACACACGCGCAGCAGATCTAGACGCGCTGATGGACCCTATCGGAAAATTCGTCACGGACAGTATGAGCTATCTGCTCCATCTTCTTCCTCCGTTCCTCTTCCTCCTCTTCCACCGCCGCGCTAAACCCTCGCGGCCGTAGCAGCAAGCAGCGGCGCCCCACCCCCCTATGAGAGCTGTGAGCGCCCGATTCCGCGGAATAGGTCGGCAATGGCGTCCTCCGGAGCCGGCGGGAAGTCCTCGAGGTCCGCCATCGTGGCCGACACGGCCAGCGAGCACCACCTCCTCACCATCCACGGCTACTCCTGTACCAACGTTCCCACCGGACAGAAGATCAGTTCCCGGCCCTTCCAACTCGGCGGCCACCGCTGGGGGATCGACTACTACCCCAACGGCATAACCTCGGCGGTCGCGGATTACGTGTCCCTCTCCCTACTCCTCGTCGAAGACGTCAAGGCGGTGGTGAAGGCCAAGCACAGCTTCTGCCTCTCCGGGGAGCCGGAGCAAAGGCAAGTCGCGCGGCTGAGGTCGGCGCCGGTGGTCACATACTCGTCCAGGGGGTGCTGCTTCTTCAACCGCTACTCCACCTTCATTAGAAGGGAGGACCTGCTCAAGTCCAAGAACCTAAAGAACGATTCGTTCACAGTCCGGTGCGATATCGTCGTCGTCCATGGTTACCGCACCGAGGAGGCTTACGTCTCCGTGCCCCCATGCGACCTGCGGGGGGCCTTGGCAAGCTCCTTGAGACCGAGAAAGGCGCCGACATGGTGTTCGAGGTCGATGGCGAGACCGTCGCGGCGCACCGGTGTGTGCTCGCGGCCCACTCGCCGGTCTTCGCAGTTGAGCTCTTCAGACCAATGAAGGAGGCAAGGCCGACGAAGGCGGCATCATGCGTGTGGAAGACATGAATGTGGAGGTGTTCAAGGCGCGGGCCAATAGCTCCTGTGCGACGTTTTTCATGCGAATTGGAAGGAGTGCGATGTAGTTCGAATGAATGGTTGTGATGCGACGTCTTCGAAGCCAACAATAACTCCAATGCGACATGGCTCTGTTTAACCGTTAAATGAAAAACACGAGGGGTTAGCAATTTGAGTTATGACACGCGGGACCCACCAGTTACTCGCATGCGGGTGGGACCCACAACTTATCCACACAAGCATGCCCATGCTCATCACCGTGCCCCGACCCGAGCCAGCCACGAGCCTGAGCCAGCCCGCCCACCTCCATTGCTTGCCCTGCCCCTTTCCTTTCCCACCGTCTTCTTCCTCTGCTCCGGCAACGAAGCGCGCCGCCGGCGAGTGATGTCTAGCTCGACTTCGGCCACCGCCAATCATGGACACAGTACGGTCCACTGTCGTTGACAAGATGCCCCGATTGCCCGTGCATGGAGCCTCTGAAGCATTTGACTTGTGTGAGGGAATAAAATGGCAACCGTGGGCGCGAGTTTGTGAAATGTTTGAGCAAGTCACAGCCGGGGCAGGTTAGATATGTGTTCTTGACCAATCCTATGGTCTAGTTTCTCCTGATTTCTTTTTTTCCTCGAATTAGGGCGGTGGTTCTTTCTTTTTTCCTCGAATTAGGGCGGTGGATCTGGGTGGTGGATCTAGGATTCATGCGCCGCCAGCCCCCTGGTTTTCAGGTTTTGAAGAAATGTGGGCATTTTGAGTGGCTCGATGACTATGTTGAAAGTTTAAAATTGGAGGGATCAACCCCAACCCAAGAGCTCAATTTTGGGGGGGGGGGGGGGGGGGGCGGCTTGCCGTGGAACAAGCCCCCAATTTGGCGGACAGAGCCGATCCGATGATGCACAATGCAGAACTGAAGTGTGAATTGAAGAAAATGGGCAAGCAACTAAAGCATCTGATCGATTTGAAGCAGCAAGCAAATATGATGGCTGGAGCATTTTATGGTTGTGTCATTGCTATGGGTTTATTTTACTTGATATTCATGAATCGCTAGAATTTGTTAGAGTTTCAGTTAGTGTGTCAGCTAGTTTCAGGGGTGCCCAGTAGTTTGAGTTAGCCAGGGATCATTTGTTAGATGAATTTGAATTTGTGTGAAGCAAAACTTGTTTGAATTATTGCAATGATATTCTCAGGGGCCCTATTCAGTGTGCATGCTCTGTTTCCTCTGTTTTTGTTTTTCAGTTAACAGAGTACACACCCAAATTCAGTTTCTAGTAAAAAACAAAACTGGGCTGCCGAATAGATGTTGGGCCCTGAGAAAATGGGCCCTGAGAAAATAACCATGCCCAAATAGAGACCAGCCCACCCGCGTAGGGGCACCAGCCCACCTCTAACTTCGGCAAATAAAATGTTACTTGTTTTTACTTTGGCCTTTTTCTTGCACTAAATTTTGTGATGGATCATTTTTTGATGCACTAAAACTAAATGTTAATTGTTTTTATGCATGTCTACAGTTCCATGAACTAAATGAGTTGCATGCTTGCATGAAGTAAATTAGTTTGTATTTCCTAGTTGCATGTCCATAGTGGGTTTGCATGGGGCTCCTAGTTGCATGTCCATGGTTTGGCCAATATTTTGAAGATGGTGTGTGTGGTGATTGGGGTATTGCAACACGGGCTCGTAGCAACCCATAGCAATACACAAATAATAAGCAAGAACAACCCATAGCAATCTACAAATAATAGCATGAAACACACAATATATATAGTAGCATAACGATTATATAGAAGCATAACGATTGCAACCCATAGTTCCACGATAGCCTTACAACTCCATGATAGCCTTACAACTTAAAATACTAATACAACTTAATAATAGTAGCATAATGATTACAACTTAAAAAAACTAATACGATAGATATATAGCAAGCTAGATAGATCGGGGGCACCAAACGCGGGTTCTTCTTCGGGTTCTTCTTCTCCTCCTCCTCCGGGTGAACAACGCCACCTCGCTCCCCCGGGCGCCGCCCTTCACTCCTCCCCATTGTTGATGGGGTACGGGAGCGTGTGCATAACGCCGTTGTTGGGGAAGATGTTGTTGAAGTCGGTGAAGATATTATAGGTGGTGAAAGCTATGAACTCATAACCAACCCAATACGCTCGCCCGAGGAGATGGAAAGCATCGAAAGGGTTAGTGAACGTGGCGAGGAGCCCAACCAAAACGCCGTTGTGGTTGACCTCGTCAAGATGGTAAATCCGAGGAGAGCCGCGGGGGAGGTGGCAGAAGCCGACCGCAAGGAAGAAATCCGTTAACTCCCTTGCGCCCCTCGACCTCGAGATCGCCCAAACCCTAAGGGTTCTCTCTACATACACTCCGGCCGGGTAGAGCCTTTCCAGCACGATTGGGGGGAAGCGGTAGGTGGGGGCGTCGTACTGCATGGTGGCGGGGTGGCTCGAGGGCTCGATCGGGTTTGATGGAGAAGAAGGAAGAAGGAGGAAAGAGGAGGCAGAGGATGGGGTATGATTGATGAGGAGGGAGAGGAAGACGATAGTGCCCGGCTTAAATAGCCCAAGTGCGACGTGGTTTCACCCCGTAGAAACCCTAGAATTAATGGGCGGGCGGCGTTTGGTGGCGCCCAATGAAAGTGTGTACACGAGCGTGGGAAAGGGGCGGCGACGCTTCTGTGCCACCGGTCGCAGGTCAAGGGGACGGGCTCACGCACGCGTCTGTGCCGTCGTGGGTTAAGAGGACACGCCTGCCCCGGGTTCCCTACGTGTGCCGCCCGTGCATGCATGCCATAGCCCATTAATTTTCCATCTTGCTAGGGCCTGGCTAGAGGGCAACGTTCGGTCGATGGGAGACGTGACAATAATGGAAATCTTCCTTTGCCCATCTTGTAATGGGCAGCATGCCGCTTGAACTGCATCGATGCCCATCATGCCAGTATTGTGTCGTTCAAAGAGGAGCACGCCATGCACCGCACACCATGCACCGTTGGATTTTTGGTTGTCTTCATCGGGGTCTGGCTGCTGCATTGTGGCCGGGTGCATGCTTTGATGCGACGCTGCATCGGTGCTAATGGTAGGCATGCGACAGCTTACTGCGTTGATAGGGGTGGCGGAGCAGAGCTATGTCGAGGGCATGCATGCAACGCACAGGCGCAGTTCTGCGGGTGGGCATGCATGCTACGGGTAGGCACGGGCACACATGCAACGATGGAAAGGGCATTGCGTAGGCTTGGTCCATGCACCACGTCAACTCATGCCGTTGGATTCAAATGAACGGTCCTGATGCCCCAACGAGAGAGGCTGATCCAAACCCTACTGATTCAACCAATCAACGCGTCTCATGCGGATCGACGCACACTAATTAAACCAATCAGCGCATCTCATGCGGATCGATGCACACTGTAGCTAACCCTAGCGCCTGATCTCAACCGTCCATGCACAACGATCAACGACCCGGTAGTGTGCGGGGTTTTGAGGGGTTTTGAGAGGTTTTGAGGGGTTTTGACTGATTAGGGTTGAGCATAACTAATTCAAAAAAAATCAAAAAAAATATATAACTTGCACACATAGTCTTATTATGTCGTATAGTAACGAGAAAAGAATATAAATATGATTTACATACATTTTTGCGAAAAATCCTTCACTAAATTGTCATTCCTCGAACAATGTAGTATGGAGTTCAAGGGAGAGAGTAGTGGGCACCCGAGAGTAGGTGGGGTTTTGAAAATGAAGTGTGAAAACCTCACCAAAACTTCATTTTGGATTGACTAAGAAAGATCTTAACTTACTTTTGTCAATTTCATGTTTTAAACTTGTTTTATATATAATTTTCTATTAAATCTTGTTTTTTCAAAAAGAAAAGAAAATAATAGAAAATTAATTCAATAAATAGTGAGACTTTAGATTTGCACTACATAGGTAGAATAGATGTGTAGAAAAAATATTTGGCTGGTTTAGACAAGGTGCCAAAAAAACTTGCTTAAATATGAGTCCGTTTACCCTATCTTTGGAGGTCATTTGAAACACACTTTTCATGACTATGAGTTCAACTTACCAAAAGGGCTCGGATTGATCAGCAAGCAAACATATTTCAGTTGAGGTACTTTAGATAGCATTAAAACATCAATACCCCATCCCTAATTCAAATTTGAGCCCAAATTTGAATTTAAAACAATGACACAAATATTATCTATTATTTTATTTGGCTGGTTTAGACAAGGTACCAACAAACAAGTTCGAATAGAAATACGGGGATACATAGTGACTACCAGTACGCACCAAGTTACAAATATTATTACATGACACAAATTTTCAAACTGTTCTCTGTTCTACCTCTTCCTACCACGTCATGTGCCCTTCTTCGCCTTAGCACTTCTTGTTTTTGGTTCTACTACACACACAAGTTCACTGATCATCTTAGTTTTCTTCACTGGTCTTTTCAACACCTCGCCAACACCCTCGAGATCAGTGTCTTCAGTCCGAATGTTGACAGCAGTTTTAGTTTCTTTGGTGTGTACCTCAACATGGGTTTCTTCAGTCTGAACCTCGACACGCTCAGGTTCAGTTTCAACCTCGAGAGCAGTTTCTTCAGTCTGAATGTTGACTGCAATTTCAGTTTCTTCGGTGTGCACCTCCACATCAATTTCTTCAGTCTGAATGTTGACTGCAGCAGGATTTTCTTCAGTCTGCTCAGGCTCAGGCACACTTCTCTTCTTTCTACAACCATTGACTCTTGCTTTTTTTGTTGGCTAACACTATTCAACAACAAGGGGTTGATTTGCTCGCTTCCTCCTGGCCATTGGGAAAATGCTATAGATATAGAGATTGGATAAAAGCACCAAATCAAAACACAGAAAAATAAACAAGAACATACTTTGTCTTATCAGGAGTGTAAGGGCATTTTACAGATCCCACTCTGTGCCCAAGTTCCTGGCACAACTAGCATATGTTTTTGTTACCTTTTTGGGCCCTTTTTGACTTTCCATCTTTCTTTCCCTTCTTACTACTCCCACCTTTCTCAAACCATGCCTTGAATCTACTCTGTTTAGGCCTGCCAGCCTTTGTTTTCATCAAGGGAGGACACATGGAAAATTCAATCTCCACTTCAGGCCACTGAGACTAATCAGTAAGTGCTGGAATTGGAGTAGCATATTGATACGTCTCCAACGTATCTATAATTTTTGATTGTTCCATGCTATTATATTACCCCTTTTGGGATGTTTATGGGCTTTATTTTACATATTTATATCATTTTTAGGACTAACCTACTAACCGGAGGCCCAACCCGTATTGCCTTTTTTTTGCCTATTTCAGTATTTCGAAGAAAAGGAATATCAAACGGAGTCCAAATGGAATGAAACCTTTGGGAGCGTGATTTTTGGAACGAACGTGATCCGGAGAACTTGGAGTGCAAGTCAAGAAGCAATCGAGGCGGCCAGGAGATAGGAGGGCGTGCCCACCCCTCCTGGGCGCGCCCCCTGTCTCCTGGGCCCCACGAGCGGCCACCGACGTACTTCTTCCTCCTATATATACCTACGTACCCCGAAAACATCCATGGAGCCAACGAAAAACAATTTCCACCACCGTAACCTTTTGTATCCACGAGATCCCATCTTGGAGCCTTCGTCGGCGCTCCGCCGGAGGGGGAATCGACCATGGAGGGCTTCTACATCAACACCGTAGCTCTTCCAATGAGTTGTGAGTAGTTTACCACAGACCTTCGGGTTCATAGTTATCAGCTAGATGGCTTCTTCTCTCTTTTTTGGATCTCAATACCATGTTCTCCCCCTCTCTTGTGGAGATCTATTCGATGTAAACTCTTATTATGGTGTGTTTGTCGAGATCCGGTGAATTGTGGGTTTATGATTAAGTTTATCTATGAGAAATATTGGAATCTTCTCTGAATTCTTTTATGTATGATTGAGTTATCTTTGCAAGTCTCTTCGAATTATCAGTTTGGTTTGGCCTACTAGATTGATCTTTCTTGCCATGGGAGAAGTGCTTAGCTTTGGGTTCAATATTGCGGTGTCCTTACCTAGTGACAGAAAGGGTTGCAAGGCACGTATTGTATTGTTGCCATAGAGGATAAAAAGATGGGGTTTATATCATATTGCTTGAGTTTATCCCTCTACATCATGTCATCTTTCTTAATGCGTTACTCTGTTCTTATGAACTTAATACTCTAGATGCATGCTGGATAGCGGTCGATGTGTGTAATAATAGTAGTAGATGCAGGCAGGAGTCAGTCTACTTGTCGCGGACGTGATGCCTATATACATGATCATGCCTAGATAATCTCATAATTATTCGCTTTTCTATCAATTGCTCGACAGTAATTTGTTCACCAACCGTAATACTTATGCTATCTTGAGAGAAGCCACTAGTGAAACCTATGGCCCCCGGGTCTATCTTTTATCATATAAGTTTTCAATCTACTTTTATTTGCATCTTTACTTTTTCCATCTATATTATAAAATACCAAAAATATATTTACCTTATCATACTATCTCTATCAGATCTCACTTTCGCAAGTGGCCGTGAAGGGATTGACAACCCCTTTATTGCGTTGGTTGCGAGTTCTTTGTTTGTTTGTGTAGGTGAGTGGGACTTTTGAGGAGCATCCTACTGGATTGATACCTTGGTTCTCAAAAACCAAGGGAAATACTTACGCTACTATTGCTGCATCACCCACTAGTGCAGAACCGGGCATTAGCACTGGTTCGTAAGGCCCTATAGTGCCGGTTACATAACCGGCACTAATTTGTGGTCACTAAAGCCCCCCCCCCCTTTAGTACCGGTTCAGCACGAACCGGTGCTAAAGGGCAACCACGTGGCACGAGTCAGCTCCGGGGACCTGGAGCCCTTTAGTACCGGTTGGTAAGACCAACCGGTACTATAAGGTTTGGTTTTTTTTAGTTTTATGATTTCTTTTTCATTTAATTTTGTGTTTCCATTTTAATTATTTTTCGTTTGCTGGTGTTTTACGATACTACACATTGTACACGTTATGCATATATATATATATATATATATATATATATATATATATATATATATATATATAAATAGAATTTCTAGTAGAACCAATCATGCATATATATATCACATCAATGTCTCACAAATTAAACCACCATATTAATTAATTCACACATACACACATGTATAGCTATATATAATTTCTCCTACATATGAATGTTGCCTTCGGAGCCAGTGGCATTAGCCTAATTGGTGCCTTCGGAGCACGATGACAATTGAAAGTGTTTTTCATGGGGGCGGTAGCGGGTAATAGAATTCTCCATTCGGATTCATGACCTGGTCGAGCAAAAATCCCGCTATTTCCTCTTGAAGTGCTTCTACGCGCTCCCTTTCTATGAGCTTCTCCCGCACCTCTTTGAACTGTTAAGAAGGAGATCAATATGCATGTGTATTAGTTGTGTGACTAGATATCGATAATGGTGTAAAAATTGTGAATAGTGGTCTGATAAGCATACCCATTGCTGTCTTTGAGATCTGCTCCTTTCGGACGCCATCGTGCGAATGTTCTCGCAAACGCAGAATGCACACAGATCAGTCCCCTGCGCCTGCTTCAGGGCCTTTACGAGAATGGAATTTGATCAGATAAAAATTAATCAAGCATGATAATTAAAGAGATGGCAGCTAGCTAGCTAGCTAGTACTACTTAATTACTTACCTTGGGTCGAAACCATTGAAGCTTTTGTTTCCATTCACCTTCCGTGACGCTGATGAATCTTGCCCAAGCCCTGCCCGCCGACAAAGAAAATGAATAAAGGGGTTATTAAATAGTTCATATCATGAAATGACGAACTAAATAGGCCGAGATATATAGTTAATAATGATTGAAATTACCTGTTGACTATCCCATACAAGATGTTAAAGTCAGTTTTTTTTGAGATTAGTGAGTCCAGTACTTCAACTGTTCCGGCGTCAACTTCAATGATACACAAGACCCAGTGAAATCTACATGCACACACGTTTACATGTCTTAATTAAGCGGGCATATGTAAGCAAAAACATGTAGCTAGCTGGTAGGCAAAAACAGAGAATCTGTAGTACAAGACAGTGTGACTCACTGGAAGTGGTAAGGAAGTAGTATATCTTCATTGTATTTGAGGCGCTTCAAGAACTCTAGCATGCTGTCCTCTACTTCCTTTGCAAGACGTTCATTTATCTTCCATGTGTATTCATTAACGCTGTTTGGGTCAATGAACCCAATGCCAAAGCGTCCACCTTTTCTCATTTCATATATCTTCATCCTGCATAATACCACAGAAAAGAATATAGAGTGAGGATAATTACAGGTAATGATTGATCTCAAAAGGATCACTACAGCTAGCTTGAGAGTTAAATTATAGAAAGAAATCACTTACAGACAATAGCAACTGACGATAGATTTGTCGAGTGCGTCTTGATTGTATAACTGAAATAGTTCTGAATACTCAACGGACCCAGCTTTCTCATGGTAGTAATGGTCCTGCTTGACATTCACCATGAGGGACAATCGATCTGAAATCTTGGTAATGTTCATGTACCATTGATGCAATTCATACATTCTCGTTGAGAGGTTCTTGACCTTGTCTGGCGCGACCAAAGGTTGGCCCCGGACATATTTCCGTTTTACTTCATCCTCTCTAAGCAAAGGCATGGGCTTGATCTCGAGGAGTTGTCCAACAGTGATGTTGAGAACTTCAGCCTGCATTATATGCTCCTCCGTTATTACCACATTGCCCACCTTGGGAACATGCACTGTTTGCCCACAATAATATTGGGGGCGCGTACTGTCACCTGTTGTTGGCACAACAAGCGAGGGGATCGATTGCGCCGCCTGTTCTCCCAGCTGGGGAATGGTTTTCCCACATTTTTTGGCAGCGGCTTCTTGTTTGCTCGATCCCGATGTAGACGTGCTCGCCTCCTTTGTAGACGTGCTCGATTTAACTTCCTGATGTGGCGCTCATAGTCTGTGTCAACAGGCTTGGAAGCTGGTGGTTGAGCCATACGAATGAAGTGGTCAATCGTTTCCTCAGGCACTTTCTCCCTTGGCGGCGGTGGCGGTTTCGGTGCAAAATGGGCTTCCACCTCGGCCTTCGATATGGCTGTGATTTCCTCCTCGGACCTGTCATAAGACCTCTGCGGAAGAGGCTTAAGGCTTGGACCATATTTATATCGCTTGCCTCCGCCTGTACTTCCTGTACTACCTCGACTCGTACCGCTACGCACCATAGCTGCGGGGTGTCTCTTCTACGATTGCTGAGGCGGCGGAGACGGTTGACGGGACTGAGTTGGACGAGGAGGAGTGGCCTGAGGTTGTGCCGGACTTGGAGGAGGAGTGGACGTCTGACGCTGTGGCGGACTTGGAGGAGGAGGATTGTCCTGACACTTTGCCGGACTTGGAGGAGGAGGATTGTCCTGACACTTTGCCGGACTTGGTGGACTTGCAGGAGCGGGAGTCTGCTGACTCGGTGGCGGACTTCGACGAGGACTCGGGTGACGCGGTGTCGGTGGCCTTGGAAAGATGATGCAATCCTTTTTCCATAGGATGATACGATGTTTGGCCTCTCCGAGAAAGCGCTCGCCGTCACATCCAGCAATGTCAAGCTGTAGCCCCGAATATGGTGGGTCCACCACCTCATCAACCAAGACACGAGCATAGCCCGCTGGAATCGGGTTGCAATGGAAGGTTGCCTCGGGGGGATTTGTGAAAGCATAGCCGTCCGCCACCTTCATGGATATGTTCTTCATTTTGACGTGTAGCTCGCAGTTAGTGTTCTCCGTGATGTCATCCACGGGGTATCTACCCAGCATTGCGTCGTCCGGGACGGAACCCACGCTGCTTCTCGGCATGGATGGGCCGGTGCTATCCAATGCTGGATCATCCGCTAGCTGCTGCAGCTGCTGAGACCCCCTTTGATGGGTAAGTGAGTCGATCTGCTCCTGCTGCCGCTGGAATTTGACTGCCAATTCCGCTTGACTTGCTTCTAGGCCTTGAAGGCGTTCATACTCCTGCTTCCTCTGCTCCTCCTCCATCTTGCTCTTCTTCTCCTCCGCAATCTTCTTTCTCGCACGGGTTCTGTAGTCGTTGTTCCAGTCTGAAAACCCCTCATACCACGGCATAGTGCCCTTGCCTCGTGTTCTTCCCAAGTGTTCAGGATTTCCCAGGGCATGCGTAAGCTCGTCGTTCTCTCTGTTGGGCTGGAACACCCCCGTTCGTGCCTCTTCTATTGCAACAAGTATCACATCGTCGGCTCCCTTCAGACTTGCCCTCGTCGAAACATTGCCTGTCTCCCGGTCCAACTCCCCCCCATGCGCATAGAACCAAGTCCTGACCCTGGGGGGCCAGCTCTTAGTAGCCGGAGTGACACCTGCATCCTCCATCTCTTTCTCAGACTTATCCCACTTAGGCATTGCCACCGCATAGCCACCTAGGCCCAGCTTATGGAACTTATCCTTTTTTTCGGCATTCTTCTTGTTTATTCTCGACCGTTCCTTAGCTAATTTCGAATCCTTGAATTTCACAAAATCGTCCCAATGATCACGTTGGTTCTCCAGTGTTCCCTTGAATACTGGAGTCTTCCTTCCTCCCTTGACGTACTTGTTCCATTCACGATTCTTGTAGTTCTTGAATGCAGTCGCCACCATCCTAAGAGCAGCCTCTTTGACTTTATGCACATCTGCTTCTGTGAAATGATCTGGTAGGGTGAAATGTTCCATGAGAGTATCCCAAAGCAGATCTTTTTGATTCTTGTCGACAAAAGTAACATCTGGACGTGGCTTTGCTGGCGCTCTCCATTCTTGAAGTTTGATCGGGAGTTGGTCCTTCACAAGAACTCCGCACTGACGAACGAACTTGTCCGCAATCTTCTTAGGTGCTAATGGTTTGCCAGTAGGGCCGCATGCCTCGATATTGTACTTTACGCCCGGCTTCAACTTTTTGTTCGGGCCTTGTTTCGTCATTTTGCCTGAAGATTTGCTCGATCCGGATGGCTGAAAGAACAAAGATCGATTCGTTAATATATCTTTAAGTCATTTAAAACATGTGATGATTACCAGATGCCTGCCTATATAAATATATATACCTCGCCGGTGTTTGTTGTTTCAGGATCAACATGTTCTTCGTCATCGTCATAATCATAGTTCATGACTTCATCAATTTCGTCGTCGCGATCGAATATCATATCACCCTCTCCGGTGTTGTTTAGAAATTCGGAGCCGTCATAATCTTCTTCATTCTGATTCTCATCTGCCCCGCGTATCATATCGAACATGGTCTGTTCTCCCTCTCTGTCGGTATTGTCTGCCATAGCTTTTGTTTAACTAATCCAAAAGAAATATAAAACAATTTAGTATTCAAATCTCGAATAATAGATATAATCTTGAATACATCGTCCAGAATAATAGATATAATCTCGAATACATCGTCTCGAATAATATATAATATTGAATAGTACATCACTGGCTATTAGCTAATAAAGATCGAATACTACAGAAGAATCTAGGACACTCGCGGTTCCTCCGGCGCGGGCGGTGGACACCCAAAGAGAAGGAACCCTCACAGGATCATAGCTGAAATGAGATCCCCGAAGATACTGCCACGTATTGGAGAACCTGCCGCCCACTAACGCAACCATGTAGCGATGGACGTGCTCGTCCTCCTCCCTGACACGGCGACGTACCACCTCCGGCGGGGCCGGGTCCCTCCGCACCGAAACTGGCCCACGCGAACGCCACCAAACGAGATCAGGGTCGACGACAGGACCCGCGGCCGGGTTCCTCGTCAAGCGGCGCGCCCCTCCAAGCAGCACCTCCCAGTGCCAGCCCGGCGTAGCCCAGTCCCGGACATGGGTCGGCTGGACGTCGTCGCGGACGGGTCGACAGCGAGGATGCGGGCTGGGCATCGTCGAAAACAAATACTAGCTATATGCCCGCAAAAAGTAACATTTTTTTAATGATTGGATTTTGATAACTAAAATTTCTAACATTTCTATATAACTAACATTTCTATAACATTTCTAACAATGCTATATATAACTAACATTTCTATAACATTTCTAATATTTCTATAACTAAAAAACAGAAAAAAAATTATAACATTTATATATATATAACTAACATTTTTATAACTATTTCTATAACTAAAAAACAGAAAAATTTCTAACAATTCTAACTTTTTTATAACTATTTCTATAACTAAAAAACAGAAAAATTTCTAACAATTTCTAACATTTCTAACAATTCTAACAATTCTAACATTTCTAACTATTTCTAAAAAATAGAAAAATGTCTAACAATTTCTTAAAACAGAAAAATCTATAACTAAAAATGTATGTGTGTGTGTGCGCGCTCACCAGCCGGCGAGGCGAGAGGTGACGGGGGGCGCGCGGCGACGGGGACGGCGACGGGCGCGGCGACTATGGGGACGGGGACGTACGGGCCGGGGCGGCGACGACGGGTACGGGGACGTACGGGCCGGGGCGGCGACGATGACGGGGACGGTAACGACGCGGCCGGGATGGGGCGGCGGTGACGACGGGGACGGGACGACGGGGCGGCGACGACGGGGACGGGGCGGCGACGGGGGCGGCGACGGGCCGGGGCGGCGTCGAGGGATATGGAGACGGCGGGGGCGGCGGGCGACAGTGCAGAGGAGAAGAAGCAGAGGGAGAGATGAGAAACTGACAAAATTTTGAAGTGTTTTCTTATATTGAAGGCACCTTTAGTACCGGTTGGAGCCACCAACCGGTACTAAAGGTCTGTTTTGGCCAGGCCAAGCGGCGGGAAGCGACCCCCTTTAGTACCGGGTGGTGGCACAAACCGGTACTAAAGGCCCCCCCTTTAGTACCGGTTCGAGCCACGACCCGGTACTAAAGGGTGTGCGCTGCCAGGCGAGGGGCGCGGAAGTTTAGTCCCACCTCGCTAGTTTAGGAGCGCCAGGACCAGTTTATAAGCCCCGGCGCGGGCACTGCATTGAACTCCTCTCAATAGCAGGCCTTCTGGGCCTACCTCTCCTACTCTGCCTGTGGGCCTACTCGGCTTGCGGGCCTGCATCCTGGCCCAACTACAGGTTGGGTTTCTAGTCGTATGCAGGCCGCTATGGCGCAGTAGGCGGGCTTTTTTATTTTCTTATTTTTTTTGATTTATTTATTTTTGTTTTATTTATTTTTGAGTTTTTTTGCTGTATTTAGAGTTTCTTTGTGAATATTTTTGCTTTAGGTACAAAAAATTACAAACTTTCTGTTAGTGCCGGTAGATTTCAAATTTGAATAGTTTAAATTTTGAATTATTTGAAATTTGTGTGAATCACTAGTTTGTGAATAACTTAACTTTGAAAAAAGTTTTTTCAGTGATTATTTTTTCTTATGTTTAATATTAGTGTGTTTTATCATTATATTCAATTTAGTAATGCTTAGGTTATTTAAAAAATGAAATGCCTTTGTAACAATTCAGTTTTCGTCGGAAACTCTGATACTTCGAAAGAGATTGTCCATTTTGTACATGAAGTGCATCCAGTTTTTGCCGTAACCCTCTCTACTTTCTTGCACATGCTATTTGTATGAAATTATGATACCATGCCAACTTTCAACCTTTTCTGAGTTCATTTGAATTGCTTTTCAATTTCAGGGTCATTTAGCTGGAAAAAATCAGTAAATGCATGAAAAGAATTTGTTTGCACATAAAATTTCTTCGCGTTTCAAATGCCAAAACACATAACTACCCTAACTATTATAGACATTCCCTCCTGGGTGTGAAACACAGAAGAAAGTGATGATAGTGAAGCCGATCACATCCCAGATCTTTGGGTGTGGAACTTTTTCTTCGCGTGTGTCCCTTTGCGCCGTAACCATGGAAAATCTTCATCATTTAACGGGATGCTCAGGTCAATATTCACTGTGAATGGAGCAATTTCATCAAACTTTTCATAATCTTCTGACTTTTCTGTCTTGTCATCCACTCCCACGATGTTTCTCTTCCCAGAAAGAACTATGTGCCGCTTTGGCTCATCGTACGATGCATTCGCTTCCTTATCTTTTCTTTTTCTTGGCTTGGTAGACATGTCCTTCACATAGAAAACCTGTGCCACATCATTGGCTAGGACGAATGGTTTGTCTGCATACGCAAGATTGTTGAGATCCACTGTTGTCATTCCGTACTGCGGGTCTTCCGTTACCCCGCCTCGTGTCATATTGACCCATTTGCACCGAAACAAAGGGACCTTTAAACCACGTCGATAGTCAAGTTCCCATATGTCCTGTATATAACCATAATATGTTTCCTTTCCCGTCTTGGTTTCTGCATCAAAGCGGACACCACTGTTTTGGTTGGTGCTCTTCTTATCTTGGGCGATCGTGTAAAATGTATTACCATTTATCTCGTACCCTTTGAAAGTCATTATATTCAAAGATGGTAACTGGGACAACAAGTACAGGTCATCTTCAATAGAGGTGTCATGCATGGTACGTGTCTGCAACCAGTTGGCGAAACTCCTGGTTTGTTCACGTGTAATCCACTCATCAGACCGCTCCGTGTGTTTGGAGCGTAGCAAATTCTTGTGTTCATCCATATACGGAGCCACCAAGGTGGAATTCTGTAGAACTGTGTAGTGTGCTTCAGTGAGAGAATGTCCGTCCATACATATTATTTGTTCCCCTCCTAGCGTGCCTTTTCCATCCAGTCTGCCCTTATGCCGCGATTCAGGAACACCAAACGGCTTAAGGTCAGGAATAAAGTCAATACAAAACTCAATGACCTCCTCATTTTGATGGCCCTTGGAGATGCTTCCTTCTGGCCTAGCACGGTTATGAACATATTTCTTTAAGACTCCCATGAACCTCTCAAAGGGGAACATATTGTGTAGAAATACAGGACCCAAAACATTAATCTCTTCGCATAGGTGAACTAGGACGTGCGTCATGATGTTGAACAAGGATGGTGGGAACACCAACTCGAAGATTGACAAGACATTGCACCAAATCATTCTGTAACCTTGGTATGATTTCTGGATCGATTCCCTTCTGAGAGATTGCATTGAGAAATGCACATAGCTTCACAATGGCTAATCGAACGTTTTCCGGCAGAAGCCCCCTCAATGCAACCGGAAGCAGTTGCATCATAATCACGTGGTAGTCATGAGACTTTAGGTTCTGGAACTTTTTCTCTGCCATGTTTATTATTCCCTTTATATTCGACGAGAAGCCAGACGGTACCTTAATACTGAGCAGGCATTCAAAGAAGATTTCCTTCTCTTCTTTGGTAAGAGCGTAGCTTGCATGACCCTGATGTAAGCCGTCTTCTCCGTGCATACGTTGCTGGTCCTCCCGTACCTCAGGTGTATCTTTTGTCTTCCCATACACGCCCAAGAAGCCAAGCAGGGTCATGCAAAGATTCTTCGTCACGTGCATCACGTCGATTGTGGAGCGGACCTCTAGGTCTTTCCAATATGGCAGGTCCCAAAATATAGATTTCTTCTTCCACATGGGTGCGCGTCCGTCCGCGTCCTTCGGAACAGGTTGTCCGCCAGGACCCTTTCCAAATATCACCTTCCAATCCTTGACCATATCATGTACATCAGCACCAGTACGGTGGTGAGGCTTCGTCCGGTGATCCACCTCACCTTTGAAATGCTTGCCTTTCTTTCTTACGGGATGCCTGCTCGGAAGAAATCGACGATGTCCCAGGTACACATTCTTCTTACAACTATTCAAATATATACCATCGGTATCATCCAAATAGTGCGTGCATCCGCGGTCTCCCTTGTTTGTCTGTCCTGAAAGGTTACTGAGAGCAGGCCAATCATTGATGGTCACGAACAGCAACGCCTTTAGGTCAAATTCTTCCCCCATGTGCTCATCCCACGCATGTACACCTGTTCCATTCCACAGTTGTAAGAGTTCTTCAACTAATGGCCTTAGGTACACATCAATGTCGTTGCCGGGTTGCTAAGGTCCTTGGATGAGCACTGGCATCATAATGAACTTCCGCTTCATGCACAACCAAGGAGGAAGGTTATACAAACATAGAGTCACAGGCCAGGTGCTATGGTTGCTGCTCTGCTCCCCAAAAGGATTAATGCCATCTGCGCTTAGACCAAACCATACGCTCCTTGCGTCATCTGCAAACTCCTTCCCGTACTTTCTTTCAATTTTTCTCCATTGCGACCCGTCAGCGGGTACTCTCAACTTTCCGTCTTTCTTACGGTCTTCTCTGTGCCATCGCATCGCCTTGGCATGCTCTTTGTTTTGGAACAAACGTTTCAACCGTGGTATTATAGGAGAATACCACATCACCTTGGCAGGAATCTTCTTCCTGGGGCGCTCGCCCTCGACATCACCAGGCTCATCGCGTCTGATCTTATAGCGCAATGCACCACATACTGGGCAAGCGTTCAAATCCTCGTACTCACCGCGGTAGAGGATGCAATCATTAGGGCATGCATGTATCTTCTGCACCTCTAACCCTAGAGGGCAGACAGCCTTCTTTGCTTCATACGTACTCTCGGGCAATTCGTTGTCCTTTGGAAGCATATCCTTTATCATTACCAGCAACTTTCCAAATCCCTTGTCAGATACACCATTCTCTGCCTTCCATTGCAGCAATTCCAGTGTGGTGCCCAGCTTTTTCTTGTCACCTACGCAATTCGGGTACAACAATTTTTTGTGATCCTCTAACATGCGCTGCAACTTCTTCTCTAAATCACTTGCGCAGTTTCTCTTTGCATCGGCAATGGCCCGACCTAGATCATCAACGGGCTCATCTGATGCCTCTTCTTCAGCTTCTTCCCGCATTGCCAGCTCAGCTTCTTCCCGCATTACCGGCTCAGCTTCTTCCCCCATTGTTGTATCATCGTATTCAGGGAACCCATGGCCAGGATAGCTGTCGTCGTCCTCTTCTTCTTCATTGTCTTCCATCATAACCCCTCTTTCTCCGTGCTTGGTCCAAACATTATAGTGGGGCATGAAACCGGACTCAAACAGGTGGACGTGAATGGTTCTTGACGTAGAGTAATTGCGACCATTCTTACAGCCAGCACATGGACAAGGCATAAAACCATCCGCCCGCTTGTTTGCCTCAGCCGCAAGCAGAAAAGTATGCACGCCCTCAACGAACTGGGGAGAGCATCGGTCATCGTACATCCATTGCCGGCTCATCTTCATTACACAACACCGAATAGACCAAATTAATACAAGTTCATACATAAAGTTCATACAACACTTAAATGCAACAAACAAATAACTCTCTAGCTAAAGCATTTAAATGCAACAACAAATGCGATCAAGATCGCAACTAAGGTAACAATTGATCCAACAGCATAATGATACCAAGCATCACTATCGATGGCACATTTTCTAATCTTTCTATTCTTCAAGCGCATTTTCTCCATCTTGATCTTGTGATCATCGACGACATCGGCAACATGCAACTCCAATTCCATCTTCTCCCCCTCAATTCTTTTCAATTTTTCTTTCAAGTACTCGTTTTCTCTTTCAACTAAATTTAACCTCTCGACAATAGGGTCGGTTGGAATTTCCGGTTCACATACCTCCTAGATAAAAATATCTATGTCAACTTGATGGGCATAATTTGTCATAAACACGAAATGCAACTAATAGTTTTAAAAGAGAATATACCACATCCGAATCATAACAAGGACGAGGGCCGACGGGGACGGATATCAAAACCATGGCACTATGTATAACAAACAACGTACGAGTAAGATAATTATTACATGATTAACTATATATCCAAATCACGCAAACATCAATTTTTTATATAAAATTTCATGAACAAGAGGCTCACCACAAGGTGGTGCCGGTGACGGGACGGTGCGGGCGATCGACGGTGGTTACGACGGAGATTTAGAAGGCACTAAGTAAACCACACCTACATATGCAAACTAAGTGTTATTTTTGACCTCAAATTGCATATAAATCAAATACTAGCACATATATATTTCCTCCCAAATTACTAAACTCACAAATTAGTAACTATACAAAGCATGGGAAGAGCTAATCTAGCAATGAGAGTTGAAAGGACAAAGTTGCTAACCTTTGTGATCATTTGAATGGATGGGGGCCTTCAAATCTTGACAAATTTTGGGCAAAATTTGTGAGGAGCTCGAGGGGAAAGGGGAAGAACAGAGTGGCTCTGGTGGACGAAGGGTTTATGTACGTCGACCTATAGTACCGGTTCGTGGCACGAACCGGTACTAAAGGTGCTGGAGGGGCCCAGACTGACAACATCCTGCCACCACCCTCATTAGTACCGGTTCGTGGCACGAACCGGTGCTAAAGGTTAGCCATGAACCGGTACTAATGAGAGCGGCCCGGCTAGCCGTTGGAACCGGCACTAATGTATACATTAGTGCCGGCTCTAATACAAACCGGCACTAATGTGCTGCACGTTTGACCCTTTTTCTACTAGTGACCCTTCCCTCTTCAAGGAAAACCAATGCAAGCTCAAGATGTAGCAATAAGGATTCTTGGCGCCATTGCTGGGGAGTCTTCGCTCAAGTCAAGACATACCAAGTACCCATCACAAACTCATCTCCCTCGCATTTATATTATTTTCCATTTGCCTCTCGTTTTCCTCTCCCCCACTTCACCCTTGCCGTTTTATTTGCCCTCTCTTTCCCAATCTTCTCTCCCTTTTTCGCTTGCCTTTTTCTGTTTGCTTGTGTGTTGGATTACATGTTGCCATGGCGCAAGATAATACCAAATTGTGTGATTTCTCCAATATAAATAATAATGATTTTCTTAGTACTCTGATTGCTCCTCTTAATGATGTTGAGTCTTGTGAAATTAATACTGCTCTGCTGAATCTTGTTATGAAAGATCAATTCGCCGGCCTTCCTAGTGAAGATGCCACTACTCATCTAAACAACTTTGTTGATTTGTGTGATATGCAAAAGAAGAAAGATAAGGATAATGATATTGTTAGATTGAAGTTATTTCCGTTTTCACTTAGAGATCGTGCTAAAGTTTGGTTTTCGTCTTTGCCTAAAAATAGTATTGATTCTTGGAACAAGTGCAAAGGTGCTTTTATCTCTAAATATTTTCCTCTCGCTAATATTATCACTCTTAGGAACGACATTATGAATTTTAAACAACTTGATCATGAGCATGTTGCCCAATCTTGGGAAAGAATGAAATTGATGATTCGCAATTGCCCTACTCATGGTTTGAATTTATGGATGATCATACAAAAATTTTATGCCGGTTTGAACTTCGCTTCTAGAAATCTTTTAGATTCGGCCGCAGGAGGCACGTTTATGGAAATCACGTTAGGAGATTCTACAAAACTTCTTGATAATATTATGGCTAATTATTCTCAATGGCACACCGAAAGATCTTCTAGTAAAAAAGTGCATGCTATAGAAGAAATCAATGTTTTGAGTGGAAAGATGGATGAATTTATGAAGTTATTTGCTACTAGAAATACTCCTCTTGATCCCAATGATATGCCTTTGTCTACTTTGATTGAGAATAATAATGAATCTATGGATGTGAATTTTGTTGGTAGGAATAGTTTTGGAAACAATGCTTATAGAGGAAACTTTAATTCTAGACCGTTCCCTAGTAATTCCTCTAATAATTATGGAAATTCCTACAATAATTCTTATGGTAATTTTAATAAGATGCCCTATGATTTTGAGAATAGTGTGAAAGAAATTATAATTTCTCAAAAGAATTTTAATGCCTTGCTTGAAGAAAAATTGCTCAAAGTTGATGATTTGGCTAGGAACATTGATAGACTTTCGCTTGATGTTGATTCTCTTAAACTTAGATCTACTCCTCCTAATCATGATATCAATGAGTCTCTTAAAGCCATGAGAATTTCCATTGATGAGTGCAAGGAAAGAACCGCTAGATTGTGTGCTAAGAAAGATTGCTTTGTAAAGGCGTGTTCTTCTAGTTTCCATGAAAATAATGATGAAGATCCTAAAGTTATTGATGTGTCTCCTATTAGATCTTTGTTGTGCAATATGAATCTTGATAATAATGGGACTGGAGATGAGTCAACTTTAGTTAGAAGGCATCCCAAGAATTCGGAGTTTTTAGATCTTGATGCTAATTTTGGTAAAAGTGGGATTGAAGAGGTCATGACTTTAAATAGCATTGAACCCACTATCTCGGATTTCAAGGAATTTGATTATGATAATTGTTCTTTAGAAGGTTGTATTTCCTTGTTGCAATCCGTTATTAATTCTCCTCATGCTTATAGTCAAAATAAAGCTTTTACCAAACATATCGTTGATGCCTTGATGCAATCTTATGATGAAAAACTTAATTTGGAAGTTTATATACCTAGAAAACTTAATGATGAGTGGGAACCTACTATAAAGGCTAAAATTAAATATCATGAGTGTTTTTCTTTGTGTGATCTGGGTGCTAATGTTTCCACGATTCCGAAAACTTGATGTGATATTATAGGTTTCCATGATCTTGATGATTGCTCTTTAAATTTGCACCTTGCGGATTCCACCATTAAAAAGCCAATGGGAAGGATCAATGATGTTCTCATTGTTGCAAATAGAAATTTGGTCCCCATAGATTTTATCGTTCTTGATATAGATTGCAATCTTTCTTGCCCTATTATTCTTGGTAGACCTTTCCTTAAAACGATTGGCGCGATTATTGATATGAAGGAAGGGAATATTAGATTCCAATTTCCATTAAAGAAAGGCATGGAACACTTTCCAAAAAAGAAAGTCAAATTACCTTATAAATCTATCATGCGAGCTACTTATGAATTGAGTGCCAAAGATGGCACTACTTAGATCTATCTTCGCTTTTATGCCTAGCTAGGGGCGTTAAACGATAGCGCTAGTTGGGAGGCAACCCAATTTTATTTGTGTTTTTTGTTTTTGTTTCTGTTTAGTAATAAATTTTACATCTACCTTCTGTTTAGATGTGTTTTTATGTTTTAATTAGTGTTTGTGCCAAGTAGAACCTATAGGATAACCTATGATGATAGTTAATTTGATTCTGCTGAAAAACAGAAACTTTGGGCGCATGAAAATAGTTTTGTTAAATCACAGAAACGTGATGTTGAGTTTATTATTTTTTATGCTGATCAATAGACAAAATTTCCAGGACTTCCTATTTTGGTAGGATTTTTAGAGTTCCAGAAGTTTGCGTTAGTTACAGATTTCTACAGACTGTTCTGTTTTTGACAGATTCTATTTTTCGTGTGTTGTTTGCTTATTTTGATGCATCTATGGCTAGTAAAATAGTTTATAAACCATAGAGAAGTTGTAATACAGTAGGTATAACACCAAAATAAATAAAGAATGAGTTCATTACAGTACCTTATGTGGTTGTTTTGTTTTCTTTCACTAACGGAGCTTATAAGATTTCCTGTTGAGTTTTGTGTTGTGAAGTTTTCGAGTTTTGGGTAAAGCTTTTATGGACTATGGAATAAGGAGTGGCAAGATCCTAAGCTTGGGGATGCACATGGCACCCCAAGATATTCAAGGATAGCCAAAAGCCTATGCTTGGGGATGCCCCGGGAAGGCATCCCCTCTTTCGTCTTCGTTCATTGGTAACTTTACTTGGAGCTATATTTTTATTCGCCACATGATATGTGTTTTGCTTGGAGCATAGTGTATTATATTAGTCTTTGCTTTTTAGTTTACCAATCATCCTTGTTGTGCACACCTTTTTGGAGAATCCCACTTGATTCGGAATTTATTAAGAATACTCTATGTGCTTCACTTATATCTTTTGAGCTTGATAGTTTTTGCTCTAGTACTTTACTTATATATTTTAGAGCACGACGGTGGCCTAATTTTGAAGAAATTGCTAGTCTCTCATGCTTCACTTATATTATTTTGAGAGTATTTTAGAACAGCATGGTATTTGCTATGGTTATAAATTGGTCCTAGAATGGTAGGCATCCAAGTTGGGTATCATAAAAACTATCATAGGAAGTGAATTGGATGCTATGATCGATTTGATACTTGATAATTGTTTTGAGATATAGAGGTAGTGATACTAAAAGTCGTGCTAATTGGGTGATTATGAATTTAAAGAATGCTTGTGTTGAAGTTTCTGATTCCCGTAGCATGCATGTATGGTGAACCGCTTTGTGATGAACTTGGTGCACAATTTTATTTATTGATTGTCTTCCTTATGAGTGGCGGTCGGGGACTAGCGATGGTCTTTTCCTACCAATCTATCCCCCTAGGATCATGCGTGTAATACTTTGTTTTTGATGACTTGTAGATTTTTGCAATAAGTATATGAGTTCTTTTGACTAATGTTGAGTCCATGCATTATACGCACTCTCACCCTTCCACCATTGCTAGCCTCTCTTGTACCGCGCAACTTTCGCCGGTACCATACACCCACCATATACCTTCCTCAAAACACCCACCATACGTACCTATTATGGCATTTCCATAGCCATTCCGAAATATATTGCCATGCAACTTTCCACCGTTCCGTTTATATGACACGCATTACTTTTGTCATATTGCTCTTTGCATGATCATGTAGTTGACATCGTATTTGTGGCAAGGCCACCTTCATAATTTTCATACATGTCACTCTTGGTTCATTGCATATCCCGGTACACCGCCAGAGGCATTCATATAGAGTCATATCTTGTTCTAGTCTTGAGTTGTAAATCAATAAAAGTGTGATGATCTTCATTATTAGAGCATTGTCCTAGTGAGGAAAGGATGGTGGAGACTATGATTCCCCCACAAGTCGCGATGGGACTTCGGACTTTACAAAAAGAAAAAAAAGAAAAAAAAAGAGAAAGGCCAAAAAAACGAAGAAAGGCCAAAGAAAAAAAAGGAGAAAAGAAAAAAAGAAAAAAAGAGAAAATAAAATGAGAGAAAAAGAGAGAAGGGACAATGCTACTATCCTTTACCACACTTGTGCTTCAAAGTAGCACCATGATCTTCATGATAGAGAGTCTCCTATGTTGTCACTTTCATATACTAGTGGAAATTTTTTATTATAGAACTTGGCTTGTATATTCCAATGATGGGCTTCCTCAAAATTCCCTAGGTCTTCGTGAGCAAGCAAGTTGGATGCACACCCACTTAGTTTCTTTTGTTGAGCTTTCATACATTTAAAGCTCTAGTGCGTCCGTTGTATGGCAATCCTTACTCACTCACATTGATATCTATTAATGGGCATCTCCATAGCCCATTGATACGCCTAGTTGATGTGAGACTATCTTCTCCTTTTCTGTCTTCTCCACAACCACCATTCTATTCCACATATAGTGCTATGTCCATGGCTCACACTCATGTATTGCGTGAAAGTTGAAAAAGTTTGAGATTACTAAAGTATGAAACAATTGCTTGGCCTGTCATCGGGGTTATGCATGTCTAAATAGTTTGTGTGATGAAGATAGAGCAACAGCCAGACTATATGATTTTGTAGGGATAACTTTCTTTAGCCATGTTATATTGAGAAGACATGATTGCTTTGATTAGTATGCTTGAAGTATTACTATTTCTTTTATCAATATGAACTTTTATTTTGAATCATTTGGATCTGAACATTCATGCCACAATAAATAAAATTACATTGAGAATTATGCTAGGTAGCATTCCACATCAAAAATTCTGTTTTTATCATTTACCTACTCGAGGACGAGCAGGAATTTAGCTTGGGGATGCTTGATACGTCTCCAACGTATCTATAATTTTTGATTGTTCCATGCTATATTACCCCTTTTGGGATGTTTATGGGCTTTATTTTACGTATTTATATCATTTTTGGGACTAACCTACTAACCGGAGGCCCAACCCGTATTGCTGTTTTTTTTGCCTATTTCAGTATTTCGAAGAAAAGGAATATCAAACGGAGTCCAAACTCAATGAAACCTTCGGGAGTGTGATTTTTGGAACGAACGTGATCCGGAGAACTTGGAGTGCATGTCAAGAAGCAGTCGAGGTGGACAGGAGATAGGAGGGCGCGCCCCTTGTCTCCTGGGCCCCACGAGCGGCCACCGACGTACTTCTTCCTCCTATATATACCTACGTACCCTAAAAACATCCAGGGAGCCAACGAAAAACAATTTCCACCACCGTAACCTTCTGTATCCGCGAGATCCCGTCTTGGAGCCTTCGTCGGTGCTCCGCCGGAGGGGGAATCGACCATGGAGGGCTTCTACATCAACACCATAGCCCTTGAGATGAGTTGTGAGTAGTTTACCATAGACCTTCAGGTCCATAGTTATTAGCTAGATGGCTTCTTCTCTCTTTTTGGATCTCAATACCATGTTCTCCCCCTCTCTTGTGGAGATCTATTCGATGTAAACTCTTTTTGCGGTGTGTTTGTCGAGATCCGATGAATTGTGGGTTTATGATCAAGTTTATCTATGAGAAATATTGGAATCTTCTCTGAATTCTTTTATGTATGATTGAGTTATTGCTACATCTTGAGCTTGCGTTGGTTTTCCTTGAAGAGGAAAGGGTGATGCAGCAATAGTAGCGTAAGTATTTGCCTCAGTTTTTTAGAACCAAGGTATCAATCTAGTAGGAGGCTCCTCAAAAGTCCCACGCACCTACACAAACAAACAAAGAACTCGCAACCAACACAATAAAGGGGTTGTCAATCCCTTCATGGCCACTTGCGACAGTGAGATCTGATAGAGATAGTATGATAAGATAAATATATTTTTGGTATTTTATAATATAGATACAAAAAGTAAAGATGCAAATAAAAGTAGATTGGAAGCAAATATGATAAGAGATAGACTCGGGGGCCATAGGTTTCACTAGTGGCTTCTCTCAAGATAGCATAAGTATTACGGTGGGTGAACAAATTACTGTCGAGCAATTGATAGAAAAGCGAATAATTATGAGATTATCTAGGCATGATCATGTATATAGGCATCATGTCCGCAACAAGTAGACCGACTCCTGCCTGCATCTACTACTATTACTCCACACATCGACCGACTCCTGCCTGCATCTAGAGTATTAAGTTCATAAGAACAGAGTAACGCATTAAGAAAGATGACATGATGTAGAGGGATAAACTCATGCAATATGATATAAACCCCATCTTTTTAATCCTCGATGGCAACAATACAATACGTGCCTTGCAACCCTTTCTGTCACTGGGTAAGGACACCGCAAGATTGAACCCAAAGCTAAACACTTCTCCCATGGCAGGAAAGATCAATCTAGTAGGCCAAACCAAACTGATAATTCGAACAGACTTGCAAAGATAACTCAATCATACATAAAAGAATTCATAGGAGATTCAAATATTTCTCATCGATAAACTTGATCATAAACCCACAATTCATTGGATCTCGACAAACACACCGCAAAAGGAGTTTACATCGAATAGATCTCCACAAGAGAGGGGGAGAACATTGTATTGAGATCGAAAAAGAGAGAAGAAGCCATCTAGCTAATAACTATGGACCCGAAGGTCTGTGGTAAACTACTCACAACTCATCGGAGGGGCTATGGTGTTGATGTAGAAGCCCTCTATGGTCGATTCCCCCTGCGGCGGAGTGCCGATGAAGGCTCCAAGATGGGATCTCGCGGATACAGAAGGTTACGGCAGTGGAAATTGTGTTTCGTTGGCTCCCTGGATGTTTTCGTGGTACGTAGGCTTATATAGGAGGAAGAAGTACGTCGGTGGCCGCCCGAGGGGCCCACGAGACAGGGGGGCGCGCCCTATAGGGGGGCGCCCTACCCTCTCGTGGCTGCGTCGGCTGCTTCTTGACTTGCACTCCAAGTCCTCTGGATCACGTTCGTTCCAAAAATCACGCTCCCGAAGGTTTCATTCCGTTTGGACTCCGTTTGATATCCCTTTTCTTCGAAATACTGAAATAGGCAAAAAAACAGCAATACGGGCTGGGCCTCCGGTTAGTAGGTTAGTCCCAAAAATGATATAAATGTGTAAAATAAAGCTCATAAATATCCAAAAGGGGTAATATAATAGCATGGAACAATAAAAAATTATAGATACGTTGGAGACGTATCAAGCATCCCCAAGCTTAATTGCTGCTCGTCCCCGAGTAGGTAAATGATAAAAACGGAATTTTTGATGTGGAATGCTACCTAGCATAATTCTCAATGTAATTTTATTTATTGTGGCATGAATGTTCAGATCCAAATGATACAAAATAAAAGTTCATATTAACATGAAAATAGTGATACTTCAAGCATACTAATCAAAGTAATCATGTCTTCTCAAAATAACATGGCCAAAGAAAGTTATCCCTACAAAATCATATAGTCTGGATATTGTTCTATCTTCATCACAGAAAGTATTTAATCATGCACAACCCCGATGACAAGCCAAGCAGTTGTTTCATACTTTAATAATCTCAAACTCTTTCAACTTTCAGGCAATACATGAGTGTGAGCCATGGACATAACACTATATGTGGAATAGAATGGTGGTTGTGGAGTAGACAAAAAAGGAGAAGATAGTCTCACATCAACTAGGCGTATCAACGGGCTATGGAGATGCCCATTAATAGATATCAATGTGAGTGAGTAGGGATTGCCATGCAACTGATGCACTAGAGCTATAAATATATGAAAGCTCAACAAAAGAAACTAAGTGGGTGTGCATCCAACTCGCTTGCTCACGAAGACCTAGGGCATTTTGAGGAAGCCCATCATTGGAATATACAAGCCAAGTTCTATAATGAAAAATCCCCACTAGTATATGAAAGTGACAACATAGGAGACTCTCTATCATGAAGATCATGGTGCTACTTTGAAGCACAAGTGTGGAAAAAGAGATAGTAGCATTGTCCCTTCTCTCTTTTTCTCTCATTTTCTTTTTTTTTCTTTTTTTTCTTTTTCTTTCTTTCTTTGGCCTTTCCCTTTTTTTCTTTTTGGCCTTTCTCTTTTTTTCCTCTTTTTTTTTTCTTTTTGTAAAGTCCGAAGTCTCATCCCGACTTGTGGGGGAATCATAGCCTTCATCATCCTTTCCTCACTAGGACAATGCTCTAGTAATGAAGATCATCACACTTTTATGGATTTACAACTCAATAATTACGACTCAAAGCTAGAACAAGATATGACTCTATATTAATGCCTCCGGTGGTGTACCCGGATATGCAATGAATCAAGAGCGACATGTATGAAAATTATGAAGGTGGCCTTGCCACAAATACGATGTCAACTACATGATCATGCAAAAAGCAATATGATAAAAGTAATGCGTGTCATATGAATGGAACGGTGGAAAGTTGCATGGCAATATATCTCGGAATGGCTTTGGAAATGCCATAATAGGTAGGTATGGTGGCTGTTTTGAGGAAGGTATATGGTGGGTGTATGGTACCGGCGAAAGTTGCGCGACACAAGAGAGGCTAGCAATGGTGGAAGGGTGAGGTGCGTATAATCCATGGACTCAACATTAGTCAAAAGAACTCATGTACTTGTTGCAAAAATCTAGAAGTCATCAAAAACCAAAGCACTACGCGCATGCTCCTAGGGGGATAGATTGGTAGGAAAAGACCATCGCTCGTCCCCGACCGCCACTCATAAGGAAGACAATCAATAAATAAAATTGTGCTCCAACTTCAGCACAAAGTGGTTCACCATACGTGCATGCTACGGGAATCACAACCCTCAACACAAGTATTTTTCATAATCACCTCAACTAGCATGACTCTAATATCACCACCTCCATATCTCAAAACAATTATCAAGCATCAAATTGATCATAGCATCCAATTCCTTTCTATGATAGTTTTTATTATACCCAACTTGGATGCTCATCATTCTAGGACCAACTTTGTAACCATAGCAAATACCATGCTGTTCTAAAAGACTCTCAAAAAGATATAAGTGAAGCATGAGAGACTATCTATTTCTTCAAAATTAAGTCACCACCGTGCTCTAAAAGATATAAGTGAAGCACTAGAGCAAAAACTATCAAGCTCAAAAGATATAAGTGAAGCACATAGAGTATTCTAGCGAATTCTAATCTAGTAGGCTTCTCCAAAAGGTGTATACAGCAAGGATGATTGTGGTAAACTAAAAAGCAAAAACTAATATAATATACGACGCTCCAAGCAAAACACATATTATGTGGCGAATAAAAATATAGCTCCAAGTAAAGTTACCAATGAACGAAGACGAAAGAGGGGATGCCTTCCCGGGGCATCCCCAAGCTTAGGCTTTTGGCTATCCTTGAATATCTTGGGGTGCCATGGGCATCCCCAAGCTTAGGCTCCTGCCACTCCTTATTCCATAGTCCATAAAAGCTTTACCCAAAACTTGAAAACTTCACAACACAAAACTCAACAGGAAATCTTATAAGCTCCGTTAGTGAAAGAAAACAAAACCACTACATAAGGTACTGTAATGAACTCATTCTTTATTTAATTTGGTGTTAAACCTACTGTATTCCAACTTCTCTATGGTTTATAAACTATTTTACTAGCCATAGATGCATCAAAATAAGCAAACAACACACAAAAAACAGAATCTGTCAAAAACAGAACAGTCTGTAGAAATCTGTAACTAACGCAAAGTTGTGGAAATCTAAAAATCCTACCAAAATAGGAAGTCCTGGAAAATTTATATATTGATCATCAGCAAAAAGAATAAACGCAGAAGCACGTTTCTGTGATTTAAAAAAACTAAATTCGTGCGTGCAAAGTTTCTGTTTTTCAGCAGAATCGAATCAACTATCATCATAGGTTATCCTATAGGTTCTACTTGGAACAAACACTAATTAAAAGATAAAAACACATCTAAATAGAAGGTAGATGCAATATTTATTACCAAACAGGAACAAAAAAAACACAAAGAAAATTGGGTTGCCTCCCAACTAGCGCTATCGTTTAACGCCCCTAGCTAGGCATAAAGGCGAAGATAGATCTAAGTAGTGCCATCTTTGGCACTAAATTCATAAGTTGCTCACATGATAGATTCATAAGGTAATTTGACTTTATTTCTTGGAAAGTACTCCATGCCTTTATTTAATGGAAATTGGAATCTAATATTCCCTTCCTTCATATCAATAATCGCGCCAATCGTTCTAAGGAAAGGTCTACCAAGAATAATAGGGCAAGAAAGATTGCAATCTATATCAAGAACGATAAAATCTACGGGCACTAAATTTATATTGGCAACAATGAGAACATCATTGATCCATCCCATTGGATTTTTAATGGTGGAATCCGCAAGGTGCAAATTTAAAGAGCAATCATCAAGATCATGGAAACCTAGAATATGATATTTAATTCCAATCTTTATAGTAGGTTCCCACTCATCATTAAGTTTTCTAGGTATAGAAACTTCCAAATTAAGTTTTTCATCATAAGATTGCATCAAGGCATCAACGATATGTTTGGTAAAAGCTTTATTTTGACTATAAGCATGAGGAGAATTAACAACGGATTGCAACAAGGAAATACAACCTTCTAAAGAACAATTATCATAATCAAATTCCTTGAAATCCGAGATAGTGGGTTCAATACTATTTAAAGTCGTGACCTCTCCAATCCCACTTTTACCAAATTTAGCATCAAGATCTAAAAACTCCGAATTCTTGGGATGCCTTCTAGGTAAAGTTGACTCATCATAAGTCCCATAATTATCAAGATTCATATTGCAAAACAAAGATATAATAGGAGATGAATCAATAACTTTAAGATCCTCATCATTATTTTCATGGAAACTGGAAGAACACGCCTTTATAAAGCTATCTTTCTTAGCACGCAATCTAGCGGTTCTTTCCTTGCACTCATCAATGGAAATTCTCATTGCTTTGAGAGACTCATTGATATCATGCTTAGGAGAAGAAGATCTAAGTTTAAGAGAATCAACATCAAGCGAAAGTCTATCAATGTTCCTAGCCAAATCATCAACTTTGAGCAATTTTTCTTCAAGCAAAGCATTAAAATTCTTTTGAGAAATCATAAATTCTTTCACACTATTCTCAAAATCAGAGGGCATATTATTAAAATTACCATAATAATTATTGTAGGAATTTCCATAATTTATAGAGGAATTACTTGGGAACGGTCTAGCATTAAAGTTCCCTCTATAAGCATTGTTTCCAAAACTATTCCTACCAACAAAATTCACATCCCTAGATTCATTATTATTCTCAATCAAAGTAGACAAAGGCATATCATTGGGATCAAGAGGAGTATTCTTAGTAGCAAACAATTTCATAAGTTCATCCATCTTTCCACTCAAAACATTGATTTCTTCTATAGCATGCACTTTTTTACTAGAAAGTCTTTCGGTGTGCCATTGAGAATAATTAGTCATAATATTATCAAGAAGTTTTGTAGCATCTCCTAACATGATTTCCATAAACGTGCCTCCCGCGGCCGAATCTAAAAGATTTCTAGAAGCAAAGTTCAAACCGGCATAAAATTTTTGTATGATCATCCATAAATTCAAACCATGAGTAGGGCAATTGCGAATCATCAATTTCATTCTTTCCCAAGATTGGGAGAGATGCTCATGATCAAGTTGTTTAAAATTCATAATTTCGTTCCTAAGAGTGATGATCTTAGCGGGAGGAAAATACTTAGAGATAAAAGCATCTTTGCACTTGTTCCAAGAATCAATGCTATTTTTAGGCAAAGACGAAAACCAAACTTTAGCACGATCTCTAAGTGAAAATGGAAATAACTTCAATTTAACAATATCGTTATCCGTATCTTTCTTCTTTTGCATATCGCACAAATCAACAAAGTTGTTTAGATGAGTAGCGGCATCTTCACTAGGAAGGCCGGCGAATTGTTCTTTCATAAGAAGATTCAGCAAAGCAGTATTGATATCACAAGACCCAACATCATTAAGAGGAGCAATCGGAGTACTAAGGAAATCATTATTATTGGTATTCGAGAAATCACACAATTTGGTATTATCTTGCGCCATGGCAACAAGTAATCCAACACACAAGCAAACAGAAAATAGGCAAGCGAAAAGAGAGGAGGAGATTGGGAAAGAGAGGGCGAATAAAACGGCAAAGGTGAAGTGGGGGAGAGGAAAACGAGAGGCAAATGGCAAATAATGTAAATGCGAGGGAGATGGGTTTGTGATGGGTACTTGGTATGTCTTGACTTGAGCGAAGACCTCCCTGGCAACGGTGCTAGAAATCCTTCTTGCTACGTCTTGAGCTTGTGTTGGTTTTCCTTGAAGAGGAAAGGGTGATGCAGAAATAGTAGCGTAAGTATTTCCCTCAGTTTTTGAGAACCAGGTATCAATCCAGTAGGAGGCTCCTCAAAAGTCCCATGCACCTACACAAACAAACAAAGAACTCGCAACCAACGCAATAAGGGGGTTGTCAATCCCTTCACGGCCACTTGCGAAAGTGAGATCTGATAGAGATAGTATGATAAGATAAATATATTTTTGTTAACTTATAATATAGATGCAAAAAGAAAACATGCAAATAAAAGTAGATTGGAAGCAAATATGACAAGATAGACTCGGGGGCCATAGGTTTCACTAGTGGCTTCTCTCAAGATAGCATAAGTATTACGGTGGGTGAACAAATTACTGTCGAGCAATTGATAGAAAATTGAATAATTATGAGATTATCTAGGCATGATCATGTATATAGGGATCACGTCCGCAACAAGTAGACCAACTCCTGCCTGCATCTACTACTATTACTCCACACATCGACCGATCCTGCCTGCATCTAGAGTATTAAGTTCATAAGAACAGAGTAATGCCTTAAGAAAGATGACATGATGTAGAGGGATAAACTCATGCAATATGATATAAACCCCATCTTTTTATCCTTGATGACAACAATACAATACGTGCCTTGCAACCCTTTCTGTCACTGGGTAAGGACACCGCAAGATTGAACCCAAAGCTAAACACTTCTCCCATGGCAAGAAAGATCAATCTAGTAGGCCAAACCAAACTGATAATTCGAAGAGACTTGCAAAGATAACTCAATCATACATAAAATAATTCAGAGGAGATTCAAATATTTCTCATAGATAAACTTGATCATAAACCCAAAATTTATCGGATCTCGACAAACACACCGCAAAAAGAGTTTACATCGAATAGATCTCCACAAGAGAGGGGGAGAACATTGTATTGAGATCCAAAAAGAGAGAAGAAGCCATCTAGCTAATAACTATGGACCCGAAGGTCTGTGGTAAACTACTCACAACTCATCGGAGGGACTATGGTGTTGATGTAGAAGCCCTCCATGGTCGATTCCCCCTCCAACGGAGCGCCGACGAAGGCTCCAAGATGGGATCTCAATGATACAGATGGTTACGGCGGTGGAAATTGTGTTTTGTTGGCTCCTTGGATGTTTTCAGGGTACGTAGGCTTATATAGGAGGAAGAAGTATGTCGGTGGCCGCCCGAGGGGCCCACGAGACAGGGGGCGCGCCCTATAGGGGGGCACCCTACCCTCTCGTGTCTGCCTCGGCTGCTTCTTGACTTGCACTCCAAGTCCTCTGGATCATGTTCGTTCCAAAAATCACGCCCCCGAAGGTTTCATTCTGTTTGGACTCCGTTTGATATTCCTTTTCTTTGAAATATTGAAATAGGCAAAAATACAGCAATACAGGCTGGGCCTCCGGTTAGTAGGTTAGTCCCAAAAATGATATAAATGTGTAAATTAAAGCCCATAAACATCCAAAAGGGGTAATATAATAGCATGGAACAATCAAAAATTATAGATACGTTGGAGACGTATCAGTTATCTTTGCAAGTCTCTTCGAATTATCAGTTTGGGTTGGCCTACTGGATTGATCTTTCTTGCCGTGGGAGAAGTGCTTAGTTTTGGGTTCAATCTTGCGGTGTCCTTACCCAGTAACATAAAGGGTTGCAAGGCACGTATTGTATTGTTGCCATCGAGGATAAAAAGATGGGGCTTATATCATATTGCTTGAGTTTATCCCTCTACATCATGTCATCTTTCTTAATGCGTTACTCTGTTCTTATGAACTTAATACTCTAGATGCATGCTGAATAGCGGTCGATGTGTGGAGTAATAGTAGTAGATGCCAGCATGAGTCGGTCTACCTGTCGCGGACGTGATGCCTATATACATTATCATGCCTAGATAATCTCATAATTATTCGCTTTTCTATCAATTGCTCAACAATAATTTGTTCACCCACCGTAATACTTATGCTATCTTTAGAGAAGCCACTAGTGAAACCTATGGCCCCCGGGTCTATCTTTTATCATATAAGTTTTCAATCTACTTTTATTTGCATCTTTACTTTTTGCATCTATATTATAAAATACCAAAAATATATTTATCTTATCATACTATCTTTATCAGATCTCACTTTCGCAAGTGGCCGTGAAGGGATTGACAACCCCTTTATTGCGTTGGTTGCGAGTTCTTTGTTTGTTTGTGTAGGTGCATGAGACTTTTGAGGAGCCTCCTACTGGATTGATACCTTGGTTCTCAAAAACTGAGGGAAATACTTACGCTACTATTGCTGCATCACCCTTTCCTCTTCAAGGAAAACCAATGCAAGCTCAAGACGTAGCACATATGCAGCTTTGAATCTTGCTACCGAATAATATTCATGCAAATATGGGTGCATGTTTATCTTTGGTTGGGATGCTAAGAAAAGAATGGCATGCTCACATGGTTTACCAGTGTGTTGCCACTTGAGGCAAGTGCAATCATGCAATTCAGTGTTAACAACATGTCTCCTTCCAGTTTTGTTATCTCTAAGTTCAGCACCCCAAGGTGATGATTTTTCTACTAACAAATGTGAAAGATTTCTGCTCCTATTGACCACCTGTTGTACCACTGCTGGAAGCTTATCACCTTGCAGACAATCACCTATCCTTCTTCTCAATTCCCACAACCGCATGAGCATGATCCTGATTTGGTCAACCATGTCATGCATAGGAAAATCTTTTAACTCCTTAACCTTGTTGTTGAAACTCTCTGCCAAATTGTTGTTGATGTGGTCACACTTGATGCCAGTGTTGAATGCTAATCTGTACCATAACAAAGAATGGTAGGTGTTCAGCCATGGACCAAACGCATCGCATGCTGCCATTATCTTATCAAGATGATATTTGTGTGTCTGTCTAGTGTAAGATCTTGCTGCTGGCCACATGCGCTCAAATTCTTCTCCTCTAATTTTTTTGATCAAATTCATCCACAAATGACCGAAGCACTCTGAGGGAGTCCTGGGCTAGGGGGTGTCCGCATAGCCAAACTATCATCTTTGGCCGGACTTCAAGACTATGCAGATACAAGATTGAAGACTCCGTCCCGTGTCCCGATGGGACTTTCCTTGGCGTGGAAGGCAAGCTTGGCGATACGGATATGTAGATCTCCTACCATTGTAACCGACTCTATGTAACCCTAGCCCTCTCCGGTGTCTATATAAACCAGAGGGTTTTAGTCCGTAGGACGAACAACAATCATACCATAGGCTAGCTTCTACGGTTTAGCCTCTCTGATCTCATGGTAGATCTACTCTTATACTACCCATATCATCAATATTAATCAAGCAGGAGTAGGGTTTTACCTCCACCGAGAGGGCCCGAACCTGGGTAAAAACATCGTGTCCCTTGTCTCCTGTTACCATCCGCCTAGACGCACAGTTCGGGACCCCCTACCCGAGATCCGCCGGTTTTGACACCGACATTGGTGCTTTCACTGAGAGTTCCTCTGTGTCGTCACCTATAGGCCCGATGGCTCCTTCGATCATCAACAATGACGCGGTCCAGGGTGAGACTTTTCTCCCCGGACAGATCTTCGTATTCGGCGGCTTTGCACTGCGGGCCAACTCGCTTGGAAAGCTACGCCCCTGGCCATCAGGTCAGATTTGGAAGTTTGAACTATACGGCTGACGTCCGCAGAGACTCGATCTTCGACGGGTTCGAGCCACAGCCAAGCACGCCGCACTGTCACGATGGGCATGATCTAGCTCTGCCGCCGGACAGTGCCTTGGAGGCCGCACAAGTGTCCGCTCCGACCCTTAGCTCGGAGCCGACTGCGCTGATCGAGGACGGGTGGCTAGACACCGCCTCGGGGGCTGTTACCTCTACGGCGATAGAGCCGAATACCAATCCTGTCCTTCGTGAAGCTCGTGACTCCGAGGTGCCGGACTCCTCTCCGGAATCTGAACCTTCCACGCCCCTGCCGATCGAACCCGATTGGGCGCCGATCATGGAGTTCACTGCCATGGACATCTTTCAGCACTTGCCTTTTGGCGACATCCTGAATTCACTAAAGTCTCTCTCTTTATCAGGAGAGCTCTGGCCGGACTATGGTCAGGTAGGTTGGGATGCTGACGACGAAGAAATTCAAGGCCCACCCACCACCCACTTTGTAGCCACTGTCGATGACTTAACCGACATGCTAGACTTCGACTCTGAAGACATCGACGGTATGGACGACGATGCCGGAGACGACCAAGAACCAGTGCCTACAGGGCACTGGAAGGCCACCTCAACTCACGACGTATATATGGTGGATACACTTAAAGGAAGCGATAACGAGGAACAACGGGACGCTGCGAAGGATAATTCCCTCGAAAAACTGTCAAAACGGCGATGTAAGCGCTGCTCAAGGTCCCGCCTCGACAAAGACAGCACCCATACAGACCCAGCCATAGAGCAGGGCAAACCGGTGGACGACGAACATGCCCTCGAGCAACCATCCGAACAGGATAACTTGGATAAACAATCCGTCCCCGGCGAAAACAACAGTCCGGACGATCTCACGCCGGACACATCGTTGGAGTAGAAGAACCTCCACAAAAGGCTCGTCGCCACTGCACAAAGTCTGAAGAAGCAGAAGCGGAAGCTCAAAACAGCGGAAGATGTACTCAGAATGAGATGGAGCAAAGTACTCAAGACCGCAGACAAATACGGCGATAGTCGCCAAACAAAGAGCTACCCGAAGCGCAAACTACTTCCCGAATTTGACGATGAGGCCGTAGAGCCCCCACAATCAAAGAACAAAGAAGCCGCCCGGTCGGATAGACAACCACATGACAAACGAAGAGCGGCAAGCGGCACTGCACACAAGCCGGCACGCGATCCGCACAAGGATCCACACCAAAAGGATGGCCCAGTCAGGTCTATCTATGGGCCAAGGAAGCAAGCTCTAGAAAGAAATACAACAAGTCGAGTATGCGAACATCACGACACACCCAAATACAGGGGCGCCGCACATCCCCTATGTTTCACCGATGAGGTGCTGGATCATGAATTTCCAGCGGGATTCAAGCCCGTAAACATAGAGGCATACGACGGAACAACAGACCCTGGAGTCTGGATTGAGGATTACATCCTGCACATGCATATGGCTAGAGGAGATGACCTCCACGCCATAAAATACTTATCCCTCAAGCTCAAAGGGCCAGCCCGGCATTGGCTCAAAAGCCTCCTAGAAAATACCATTGGAAGTTGAGAAGAGCTCGAGGATGCGTTTCGGGCAAATTTTCAGGGGACTTATGTCCGCCCTCCGGATACAGACGATTTAAGTCACATAGCTCAACAGCCCGGAGAGTCAGCCCGCAAATTCTGGAACAGGTTCCTCACCAAAAAGAACCAAATAGTCGACTGTCCGGACGCTGAAGCCTTAGCAGCCTTCAAACATAACGTCCGAGATGAATGGCTCGCCAGACACCTCGGCCAGGAAAAGCCAAGAACAATGGCCGCACTAACAAGCCTCATGACCCGCTTTTGCGCGGGAGAGGATAGTTGGCTGGCAAGATGCAGCACCAGCGACCCAAGTACATCCGAGGTCAGGGATGGAAATGGGAAACCACGACGCAGCAGGGACCAGCGCCGGACCAAGGGAAACAGTCCGAAGAGCACGACAGTCAACGCCGGATTCAAAAGCTCTCGGCAGAACAACAAAAAACCGCCTTTTAAGGACAACAGCGACGAGCTGTCCAACCTAAACAAAATCTTGGACAAGATATGCCAAATCCACAGCACCCCCGGGAAGCCTGCGAACCATACCCACAGAGATTGTTGGGTCTTCAAACAGTCCGGCCGACTTAACGCTGAACACAAGGGGCTCGACACACCAAGTGAGGACGATGACGAACCCCACAAGTAGAGCAACGGGAAACAAAAGAATTTCCCACAAGAGGTCAAAACAGTAAACTCACTTCAAGTGACAACAGGGAAAAATAGAGCGGCGCCCATTAAAGTACGCACCGCACGGTCCACCCCAACGGAGTCCCGACACTGGATGTCAAAACCAGTCACTTTCGACCATCAGGATTACTCCAGAAGTATTCGGAACGCAGGAAGGACTGCTTTGATATTAGATCCTATAATCGACGGACTACAATTTACACAAGTCCTAATGGACGGCGGCAGTGATCTAAACCTACTATATCAGGACACAATCCGCAGAATGGGGATAGACCCAACCAAAATTCACCATAGCAACACTTCCTTTAAAGGAGTGATGCCAGGCCCAAATGCCCATTGTACGGGCTCTATAACACTAGAAGTTGTGTTCGGCTCATCCGACAACTTCTGTCGCGAAAAGTTAGTCTTCCACATCGCCCCATTTAAAAGTAGCTATCAAGCACTATTGGGACACGAAGCTTTCGCCCGCTTTAACGCAATACCACATTATGCATCTCTTACACTTAAAATGCCCGGTCCACGCGGCATCATCTCATTAAAGGGGAACTTCGAGTGTTCCTCGAATTCGGAAGAACGTGAGACTGCCTTGACAGCCACACACTAATCCGGCTTTGCTGATCAAAGCACCCAAAAAGCTCATTCAGATCCCGGACACGGCTAGGCGAGTCCGGCATAAATAAACAAGGGGCTTACTAGCCGCGTACCCCCTTACAAGGGGATGCACGCATGTACAATAAGAGACAATAAAGCTCAATTTTATTCATTTTTTGATTCATACTTTGTTTATTTTAAAATACATTTTTCGCACGATCCTTTTTTTCCAACTAAGTTCTTCTCTTTTACAGATGAACACCGTGCTACACCCGTCCAGGATACGGCACAATGGAGACACAGACGCAGACGTGCAGTAGGGACCCGTTGCAAGGATTCTTTTCAGATTAAGACCCTGCGTAAACCTTTTATACTGTCTCTTGTTGATACACATCCCTCGGTTTCTTACTATAACCGAGGAGGAGGCTGGCGTTTTGGCATCGGCCGCGTCAGAAATTTTTGCGCGTACCTAGACACTAGGGGCTTAGGGCATTGTTCTGCCCATTTTCATAAAGACCGAATACCTTAGGGAGTGCTCGGCGTCTCTAGTTAGGCTTTATATTCATGTATTTTGCTGCCTTACGTTCTGCTCTATCGGCTAACGCGGCACGAGGAGAACTACTGCGATTGTGCCCCGGTTCGTCCAGGAGAGCACCTCAGTAGAGAAAGCCAAAAACTGACTATCATGATATAGCGAGAGACTGGTCAACCACTCGATGGACCACCGGAATGTTTAGAATTCCTCCGCTTTAACGAAGGACCGCTTCCCGGTCAGGCACATACGCGCCCCAAATTCGGAGAGCTCGGTGCCCTTAGGGGCTATATAGTAGCCCCACCATCGAACTCCTATGGCTAAGTGAAAGTGATAAAGCATTATAGTTCGGTTGCCTAGTTTGCTACGCTATCACCTCCTTCACAAGACCAAGACGTTGGATTAAGTGTGAAAATGCGCTTTTTTGCAAACACCCCCGCACTATGTGCGTGGGGGCTGAAGCCGAAGACTGCCATCTTTCAGGTTATATACACATATACACTAACGACCGCACAGGAGGTATTTCAATACTTGAACGCACAAGTATAAAAAGCCCTTATATTATATTTGAAACATGGTTTCACAAATCATACATGGCATTTGAACATAATATTCTTCGAGCACTGCGTCTCTATTAAATGAGCGCCCGGCAGGACTTCCTCAAAATAGTGCTCGGTAGATACTCGGCTTTTGTTCGAATCCTGGGATGCAACGTCGGTGGCCTTCATCTCTGCCCAGTATGTTTTGACACGGGAAAGAGCCATCCGTGCACCCTCTATGCTTGCCGACCGTTTCATTGCATCGATATGCGGCACCGCATCATGGAACTGCTGCACCAAGCCAAAATAACTCTTCGGCTCGGGCCTTTTCGGCCACAAATGTGTCACGACATCCTTCATGGAAAGTCCGGACAACCTATTCAGCTCATCCCATTCGGCTAACCGATCGGTTAATGGAAGTGGACGCTCCGGACTATGGAACTGCGACCAAAAAAGCTCTTCCATTCCGTGATCCTTTTGGCCTCGGAAGTGTGCCACCGCGTCTGTGGCACTCGCCGCCAAATTCAGATAAGCATCCTCCGCACCCCACAGCTGGCCCAACTGAGCATACTTTGGATCCGTGAACTTCCTCCGCAGCAGAAAGGGCTTTCCAGCCGCGATATCCCCGGCTTGACGTAGCTCCTCCTTTATAGCTCTCATCACAGAGCGGGCATCCTTGGCTTCGGCGGTGGCCTTCTTCAGGTCCTCTTGCCCCGCTCGGCATTCCTTTTCAAGAAACTCGCAGCGGTCGGTAGCATTCTTCAACTTCCCGGCCATCTCGGCCATTTCCTCCCTGCTTCGGCAGTGAGCAGCCTGTTCGGCTTTTAGCTCCTCGGCCGCCCTCAAGGCAGCCACATCACTTTTTCTGGCTTGCTCCTTAACTCGGGCTATCTCCGCCCGAAGGTTCTCCATAGCAGCGGCACCATCTGCATAAAGCATACATGTTGTAAGGTATGGGCGTCAAGCTCCCTTACCGCGGAGAAGTTGCATACCTTGTGACTCGTCAAGCCGCTTATTGACAAGAGCGCGATGTCCGCATCCGCCACGTCAAGTTGCCGCTTCAGTTCGGCAAATTGATCAGTCCGGCTGGCCACCGGACGCTTCGCCACCTATATAGGACAGGCGACATCTTAAAACAGAGATTATGATCCTCGGCGCGCCGTCGCTTTCGACAGCGTACCGAGTCTCAGGGGCTACTATCTATATAGGGCGCATTCTATATGCAAAACTATCAAAAGGTATATCATTTTCGCGTACCTCAAACCCCATCAGTAAACTTCTGACGGCTTCATGCAATCCGGTCTCAGCAGATGAAATCCTTTCAATCACCGTACCCATTAACGCACGGTGATCTTCTGAGATAGACACTCGCCCGAGCAGATCCTTCAGCTCCTCCGACCGTACACCAGTTGGTGCCGGACCTTCCGGCCCCGCTGGACTCGGGGAAACCCTCCGTGATGACACCTCAGGGTCGTCCGCCCCGCTTGATGGTGCGGCAGATGGAGGCGTTTCGTTCTCCATCATCTCCGGACGAAGATCCCCCGAAGATGAGCTCTGCTGAGAAGGGCTGAGATCCGAACTACAAGGTAAAACTTCGGTTATCTTCAGAAATAAAAACAGGGATGTCCCTTATTACAAAACTCCCCTTTCTACTTACGGCTCGCTAGAGGGCTGATTTCCTTGGGGAAATAGTGCGGCCGGGGCTTCTCCCGGCGCAGGACCCTCTAGTGAAGATTTCTTCCCCCGCTTTGAGGCCCTGGCCTCCAGATCTTTAGAAGTGGTCCTCTTCTTCCCCTGGAGGGAGGGATTCTCGATCCCCCCATTCTTGAGAGCCTCCTTAGCGGAGGCAGTAGCTTTCCTGTTCCCCCTTCGCCCTCTTCCAAAGGCGCAGCCTCCAGCATCTTGGTTAACACAGGATCCGGCGTGGTCTCAGGGAGGGGGCCGGACACCTTATTAGTTTTGCTTTTGCTATCCACTCCTGTTCAAGGGACAACTCTTTAAAGGGCCAGTTTATGATAAATGTACGGATAGCATGTCCGGGCACAGGACTACTTACTTGAGTATCCGGGCGATTGCGGCTCAGACCTGCATCCTCGGTCAAGTCCGGACACATCTCTTGTGATCCGAAGAACAGTTTATACATCTCCACGGGTGTCGCGCCCATGAAGTGTTGGAGAGCTCGCGGTCCCTCCGAATTGAATTCCCACAGGCGGAGGGGGCGACGTTTGCAGGGCAGAAGGCACCGAATCAGCATGACCTGCGCCACTACAACTAGATTGATCCCTCCCTCTTGGAGGTCTCGAATACGGCCCTGCAATAGAGGTACATCCTTGGATGGCCCCCAGTCAAGCCCTTTGTTGACCCATGACGCCAGCCGTTGTGGAGGACCCGAGCGAAAGGCAGGTGGCGCCATCCATCTGGTGCCCCTGGGAGCGGTGATGTAGAACCACTCCTGTTGCCACGAACTAAGCTCCTCTTGAAAAGAGCCCTCGGGCCATGGAGCGTCAGCACTCTTGCTTATATCAGCCCCTCCGCACTCTGCCTGCTGCCCCTCGATCATCTTCGGCTCCACATTGAAGGTCTTGAGCCACAATCCAAAGTAAGGGGTAATGTGGAGGAAGGCTTCGCATACGACAATGAACGATGAGATGTGGAGGATGGACTCCGGATCCAAGTCGGGGAATTCCATCCCATAATAAAACATGATCCCCCTCACGAAGGGGTCCGTCGGGAAGCCTAAACCACGAAGGAAGTGAGACACGAACACCACACTCTCACCAGGCTCGGGAGTAGGAATAACCTGCCCTTGGGCAGGCAGCCTATGCGAAATTTCGCCGGTTAGATACTTGGCGTCTCTCAGCTTTAGCACGTCTTCTTCCATGACGGACGAAGGCATCCACCGGCCTTGTAGGTCGGAGCCGGACATTGTCGAAGGCCCGAAGCGCCTGAATCTGGAGCTTTGGGTGTTGGAACTCGAGGCGAGGGGCAGATTCGATTGAGATTGAAAGAAAGGAGCAGGCCTTGGTCTCGTTATAAAGAGGTTGAATACCAAGAGCCCTCCCCGTGGCCGTTTGGGACTCGCCTTTGATAGAGGGGGCGTGCCAACGGGCGCGGTTGGGTTACCCACGCCCGTATTGATGAGAATCCCGGAATAAGGGGACACGATCTCTGCTTTGATAAGACGTGCCAAGGAAACCGCTTCGCTAAACGCGCTGAGGTGGAACAGTAAAAACGATTTGAATAATGGCTTGGCCGTGGTGTGACGTCATGCCACGAGATACGTCAGCAGATTGAACTTGTGTAAATATTATTCTCTCTACGGTGGTATGTGGAACTTATTTTGCAGAGCCGGACACTATCCTGGTGTTCAAAATCTTCTATGAAGCATTCAAAGGAGGAACCCGCCTTGCAATGCCTAAGACAATATGCGCGCCGGACTCGTCGTCATTGAAGCCTGGTTCAGGGGCTACTGAGGGAGTCCTGGACTAGGGGGTGTCGGGATAGCCGAACTATCATCTTTGGCCGGACTCCAAGACTATGAAGATACAAGATTGAAGACTCTGTCCCATGTCCGGATGGGACTTTCCTTGGCGTGGAAGGCAAGCTTGGCGATACGGATATGTAGATCTCCTACCATTGTAACCGACTCTGTGTAACCCTAGCCCTCTCCGGTGTCTATATAAACCGGAGGGTTTTAGTTCGTAGGACGAACAACAATCATACCATAGGCTAGCTTCTAGGGTTTAGCCTCTCTGATCTCGTGGTAGATCTACTCTTGTACTACCCATATCATCAATATTAATCAAGTAGGAGTAGGGTTTTACCTCCACCGAGAGGGCCCGAACCTGGGTAAAAACATCGTGTCCCTTGTCTCCTGTTACCATCCGCCTAGACGCACAGTTCGGGACCCCCTACCCGAGATCCGCCGGTTTTGACATCGACACACTCCCTCTGCTCAGCATGTGGGAAAACATTTTTCACTGAATTTTCCAGCCCCTTACATGCATCTGTGTGTATAGCCAAAGGTGACACTGGCCCTAGGCATCTTTTCAACTGGATCATGAACCATGTCCATGAAGCCTCTGTTTCTGACTAAAACAAGCCAAAATCAATAGGAAACATCCAGTTGTGTCCATCTAGAGCATTGCATGCTACCAACTGACCATTCCACTTGCCTGTCAAAAATGATGAGTCTATGCTCAAATATGGACGGCACCCTGCTTTGAAGCCATCGATGCAAGGCTTCAAAGCCATAAAAAACTTGGAGAATTTGACTTCACCTTCGGCTGATACCTCAGTATCTATCTCCACAACACTGCCAGGTGACCTCTTTTCCACCTCTGCTTTGAAGTTGTAAAGCATCCTAAATGTATTTTCCCAATCACCATATAAATTTTTCATTGCCCTTTGTTTTGCCTTCCACACTGTGGTATATTTCAGTTTAACGGGGTACATCTTTTTCAAGTCTACTTTGAGTTTCTTGGCAGTAGTGTTTGGTGTTTTGGCTAAAATTGGGGTGATCTTTTCTGCAACCCAAAGTTGTGATGTCATGGTTGATACTCTCTGTGAACTTGTAATTCAAGTATGTTGACTGAGGATTTGGTTAACCCTGACAGTACTTCCATCAGGTTGCAGTCTAGCAGATATGTACCACTTGCAAGGCTTGACACTACCATCAAATCCTCTGCACCTCGCATAAAACTTCTTTCTATCAGTCCAAACAGTCTTGGCATCAAACTCATGTTTCACTGCATAAGTCTTGAAACACATTCTAAACTCCTTCATGCTTGGGAGCAACTTGCCTACTTCAATGACAGGGTTTTTTTTGTCATACACATGCACCAGCTCATCATCATGTGCATCATCTACTTCATCTGCAGCTTGTTCCATCAACTGTCCATCTACATCTTCATCAGCATTAGCAGGCAAACTAGATTCGCCCCTCTCCTGCTTATCTCTGTTATCGACTGGAATGCCAAAAAGTTTGGCCATCTCAATGTCAGGCATTGGTGCAATGACCAAATCAGTAGGCTCATCTAATTCAACTACATTCCAATCAACAGTTGCTGCAGTTTCAGTTTCAGTTCCAGTCACCTGTCCCTCTTCGGCTATTACTGTAAATTCAGTACACATGGGAATCAATGGCCTCTGTGTAGACCAATCATCATCTACCATCTGCGCAGCCAAGTGTGATGGCACATATCCAACCTTCGAGAAAATATTCAGATCAACGAGCTCAGCAAAAAATAGCTCATTTGCTTGTCCAACCATTTTGCTGATCGATTTCTCCAACAATCTGTTCACCATCTTCTATTCTCATATACTCTCCTTTCCAATCATCAAATCGCAACAGTGATACTTCTTGCTCTGGACCCCAAACAATATTCTCCCTAATTTTTTCCACCCATTTCTTTAGTGCCTTCTCTCCCATGTTCTGTAGAACTTGTGGATCAATCTTTGTAAACTCAACCTCCCATTTAACAATTGTGTCTCTCTTAATGTTCTGTATGCTACCATCAACTAATTTTGCCTTTGATGGAAAGAAATTGATCGTCAATTCGAAGGTCCGAGCGGCAGCATCCCCTCTGTCAGTGGCGGACAATGTGCGCCCGTGAGAAAGAGCGGACACGGCCCTAATTGCATGCAAAACTGGATCCTATTCGAAGTTGAATCTGGCGGCTCCATCTCAGTATGCCCACGGGCTCCCATCACAACCTATCGATTCAACAAGCGAAAACAGAGGAAACGAGCTGAGATCTACGGGTCCGAGAGAGGAACGGGAGGGCGACTAGGGTTCGAATTCACTCACCATTTTCTGAGGACGAAGGCTCCGCCGCCGTTGAGAACAAGGGCTCCGCCGCCGCCACCGAGAACGCAAGATCCGCCGCCACCGGAGAAGAAGGGGGAGGGGCAAAGTGGCGGTCCCGGCACGGTCTGGCGGCAGGGCACGGTCAGCTGTTTTGAGGACCAATTAAGTTGGACCCACATGTCCTAACATAAACAGCCTTGGTTGACGACCAATTTAACCCCATTTAACACCCCATGTGGCCCTGGGCTATTTACACGCTCAAATGTGTCGCATCACAGCCATTCATTCCAACAACGTCGCACTCCTTCCAATTCACATCAAAGACGTCGCACATGAGCTATTGTCCCTCAAGGCGCTGCTCTATTTCGCGTACACATGATTGTTGCCTGAGATGCACAAGGAAGTGGAAGACGTCACCTGCCAGCATCTGCTTGTCGTGGCCGACAGGTTTGACATGGGCCGGCTGAAGATGATATGTGAGGAGAAGCTGTGCGGGTACATCGACGTCCGCACGGTGGCGACTATCCTTACGCTGGCTGAGCAGCACCACTGTGAGGGGCTGAAGAAGGCGTGCTTCGATTTTCTTGCCACTCCGGCAAATCTGAGGGCCGCCTGGGCCAGTGACGGCTTACAACATCTGAGCGCGAGCTGCCCGTCTCTTATGGCTGAGCTCATGGCCAGGTCCTTGGAGCATTAGCTGAGTGTTCGATGTTGAGTGGTAATGAGCTAGCTGTGTTGGACTCGGTACATTGCTGCATCTGCGAAGTAACCAGGAAGTGCATTTGTAATCAGTGGGCATAGAGTGCTCAGATTTTTTCTCAACGGTAACTCATGGGTTCAGGTTTATTGTCAATTTGTCATCAGATATTTCGCTTGTTTTAGCACCAATGTTCCATGGTTTCTGAATGTCATGGCTTCAGGTCTTTGTCATCAGATATTGCATCGGTTTTGCATTGGATGTTTCTTTACCTTGTTGGCTTATGTTATTATCACTTAGTTCTTACGCTACATGATTTCACCTTATCTTTCTATGAGATGCAAGTAGTTTCACATTATTAATTCTGTCAGTAATGCCACACTTGCCAATTTATCATGGATCACTATTTTTCAGGTAGCTGTGTCAGTTGAACCTCAACTGGACATGTTGATGTTAGTTGTCTCGTTATATTATTTCCCTGCATTCAGGATGAGAAGTCAAAATTGTTTCTTATCTATTTTGCCTGTTAATCAACAACTACATTGTTATCAGATAGCTTGATCATTTTATCGATCAACATTAGTCCTGTAAATTTCACACTTTGCATTCTCTTTGTGGGTTAACTTTTAAGGTTTGACACTAGCTAGCTGGAAATGAAGAAAAGTTGTAACCCTATGCCTGTATGGAAAAAACAGTTGGAAATGAAGAAAAAGAAGAGATTTATTACCCAAGAACTCTGCAGGATATGGTATAACAATCAATACCCACACTCTCGTGGATTTGGTGATTTCGGAACAGAAGTCATCATGAAAATTCTCATCAAATCAGTTTGCTTCTAGGATTGTTGTTGTTGGTAATGTGTTGGTACATGTTCAGGACAACGTTTTGCTTCTGTTGAGCCGTAACTTTCGTTAAGGCTAGTCATATTACAAGATATTTTCACGGGGGATGCTACCTCGACTTAGAAAAATTAGATATCCAACATTATTTTCTCATGACCTACACGTGGTCAAGGCTGCCTACGCAAGATTTGCTGTTGTGTATCAGATTTGTAGTTTGGTGCAAAATAATGATAGTACTGAATTTTCCCTCAAAAAAAATAGTACTGAATTGCAAATAACTGACACCATGGACATTGCTTTACTCAAACTTTGATTGTCAAAGCTATATTAGGCAGTTTCATCTGTGCCAATTATAGACATTATGCTGGTTTTATCTTCCATTTCTATTCTTTCTCACAGAGGTTTCCATGGGACGAGACTTGCCTGCTCCCCACGCGTGTGCCCATCCGTGCTCCCGCGTACGTGGCTTGATTTGATTGGAACAAAATAAGATCCGCCCCACCCCCTTAAAATCAGGGGGGGAGATGATTAGATTAGAAAGAAAAAAGGAAAAAAGACAGCCGTAGGATGAAGTGGGAGCACTAATGGGAGCATGGGGAGGGAGCAGGCAAGCCGGATCCGTTTCCATGCATGGTTGATTGATTGAACGTCAAGGATTTTGTTTAATTTCTCTCTAACTTCAGCACCGGCAAAAAAGACTTGAGTATAATGCTCAGTCATGTTGGAATTTAAATATTTTATTATTTTTATTTTCAAACCGATATGTGGTTTATTGAGTATTGATGCCCTGGTCCTCATGATAACTCATTTTCCGGTATTGATTTTGTTTTATGAAGGTTGAAATTCTTCCAAGTGCAAATTCCCATTTCAGAGCAGCAAACAGAGGTTCTCATTTTATAGAAATCCTTCATGCGTAAGTAAATTAACTTGCAAGTAACTCACTAAATTTAAAAAAATACCATGGACTTCGCGGCAGACGTCGGTGAGGCGGAGTGGCACTCTCCAGCGCCACTACATGTGATCGGCAACCCCTGGCGCCATAACCATGTCGTGGTTGACGTGTCGGGCTCCGACCACGACGATCTATCGCCGACCTCACATCGATCGGTGAAGTGCAGGATGTCTACTCCACCTCGATGGTGACCGCACATCCACTCTGAGGGGCTCAGCCGGCCGGTGGATATGGACACGGCCGGAAGAAAATTATGGGGACGTTGGCTTGCACAAGCGCCAACAACTCATGAAATGCACACTCCCCTCCCCTGATTGTTCCATAACAGCCCAAGCTTACATACACCGTGGTTGGGATTGAAAGCTAGATCAGTAGTATCTTGGCATCGGAAATCTATGAGCTTTTCAACACCCGATACGACCTTACCTGTAATCAACACTCTCATGGAGGTCCAACCGCTCGTAGAAATCACCAAGATCCTCCGGGCGCATCCCCTTCGATCCTTCGCGAGTCACTTGGTTTGCATCAGACACATACGCCAACTTGCATGCAAAAACCTAGGTCGTTGCTGAGAGGAAACTTGTTGCAATCAACGATAAGACTTGTGACGAGAAACTGCTTGTGATCTTATCCGGGGACTCAGCGGCGATGGTTCGATGAGAGGGGAGGTACGTAAATGCTAGCCGCCTAGTGGGAGAGTTGATAAGTACTCCCCCCGTTCCAAAATATAAGTCTTTTTAGAGATTCCACTACGGACAACATACAGATGTATATAGATATATTTAGAGTGTAGATTCACCCATTTTGCTCCGTATGTAGTTCATAGTAGAATCTATAAAAAGACTTATATTTAGGAACGGAGGGAGTATGTCGCTCAAATCAATAGGTCCTTCACCACAGGGAAAATCATCATCTCATACTGGGTTCATGTTTAGGTATTTCTATAAATTTTACTGTTTTTATTTTCTAGCACTTATAGTATCTTAAAACCATAATTGTGAGGATAATCGTGCACATGGCAACACACATGTGAGTTTCTAAAAAACATAGTAGATCGCTTGTGGCTTGTGGTCAAATATGGCTATAGTTTTTTATCTTTTATGGAAAATATGGCTATAGCTTTTTTTTGGTGGGGTAATATGGCTATAGTTCTCAACATCAATCAATTTTTTGAACACAGTACAGAGGCAAGCGCTCATATACACGTGCATACACTCACCCCTATGAACGCACACACGCACATCCTACCTCTATGAGCACCTCCGAAAGACTGAGTCGACATATCATCTTGAAATTTATGAAGTCACCATAAGCAACTCCTCATCGACGGGAACATCTCCTCCCATTAAATGCGCATCGCCGGAAATCCTAAAATAATTCATAAATAAATGCGAGCACCAGGACTTGAACCCTAATCGGCTGGGATACCATAGTCCCTCTAACCGTCCAACCACGGGTTTGTTCGCATTTTTGGACTAGTTGATATATATGGCCATAAAGGATTCACGTCAACTGTCGTGTTCATAAATTTCGTTTAATGCCGGAATTGACGTGTGGAGATTTGGGCGAAATCTTCCAAAGGATCTCATTTGTCCTTTTGTCTCCCCTAAGAGTACGAGACAACAATTTCAATCCACAACCGTACCTTAGAGCATCTTCAACCGTTGGCTTGGCCCCACAGACGGCTCGAAAAATCGCCGCCTGGGGGCGAACCAGCGCTAAAAATCGGCCTGGGGGCGATCTGGGGGCGATCTGGTTACCAGCCGACAGCCCAGGGTTGGCCCTAGGTAGTTGTTTCTAAATTTTTTGAACCTAAAATTCGCCGAACTGGACAAATATTCGGCGAAACATTATATTATTCCGGCAAGTTGAAATAGTTTTTTTACATAAATAAAGTACTTAAAAAATCAAAATAGGGCCGCGACTACAGGCCAAAAAACGCGGCGAGGTTGCCGAGGTCGCCGCCGTCGTCCTCGTCCTTCTTCTCCTCCTTGACGCGCACGCCACTGCTGGACCCCTGCCCGGGGTCGCCCTGGCGGACCGGCGAGGCGGCGCGTCGTCGCCGCTGTTGTCGTCGAGGACGACGACACCTCCCTCATCGTGGCCACGACGGCGAGTGGAATAGTGCTCCAAGACGCAGCGCTGGCACTCCACCTCCGTCCGCCCAATCTTCGCGCGCCCACTACAAGGTCGCCTCGTCGTCGAGGCCTGGCTCCGTCTTCACGACGGCGAGGCCCGGCTCCTTCTTCGGCCTGACGAAGCAGGGAGGAGCCGAGGAGGAGGGGTGCGCCCGCCCTCGTTGATGACGATGCCGGTGCTGCGGGTGCGCTGGCCGAGCGGCGTCTCGATGGTCTCCGCGGGCTCGGCCATGACGCCGAGCAACGCTGATGAGTCGGAGGACGAGCGGGAGGAGGAAGAGGAGGAGCCGGTCCGCCGCGGCATCCATTGGCCGCCGCTCTGGCGGGGACCCGGGGCGGCACGGTACGTCAATGGTGGCTTGGTGCCGCCCTCGAGGTGCTGGAGGACGACATGGAGAGTCCGGCTTGGGGCACCCCACCACAGGCGGCGGCCGTCGCTGTTCTTCGAGCCCCGCACCACCGGCGCCCCATTGGTGGAGGCGAGCCGCTGCGCCTGATAGTGCTGAAAGTACGCCGCCCAGGCCTCGTGGTTGCCGGCGGCATACTGCGGTAGGGCCCGCTGCTCCTCCGTCAGAGACGCCCGCACGCGGGTGACCTCGTCGGCGAACTGGTCGGGGCGCACGTCTACGTCGGGCAGCGGGGGATGGGGCTGCCGCCGGCTGAAAGGACATGCGGTGCCCCCATGTGTGGTTTTGGTAATTGATGACACTCTCTATGGACTAATGGTTGCATTGAGTTATATTTAAAGGATTTATCCATAGGCTCTTCTTGAAGTCCATGTGTTGGTTTCAAGGAGTTTATGAGTTGACCAAGGTGCTATTAAAGAATTATCCAAAGATTGGTTATGTGAGTGTTGAGCTTATTGAAAGCATGTCTTGAAGAATAAGATTGTGTGTGATCATTCATGTTTACCTTCAAGACATCATCCAAATGAAGAGAGTTGGAAAGATTTAAGGTTGATCAAGACTAAGTCAAGAGTGAATCAAGTTGATCAACTCACAAAGCATGAAAGATGTACCGAGAGGGATCAAGTGATCCCATGGTACGGTAAGCATTGTCCATTGGGCTTTGTGTACTAACCCATGGTCTATGTGAGAGTTCTATGTGGGGTTAGGTACGTGTTCATGGGCTTGCGTCAAGAGTAAGATATCACTCAACCCATGGAGGATGACATCAAATCAAGGTTGTGTTGTGCAAGTTCAAGTGGAGCATCACGAAGAAATCATTCTTGTAGCTTGCCGTCCATTATGGTATCAATATACTTGTGAAGATGTGCCAAAGAGTGGCTCACCCATAGTGGAGTATGGGGGAGCAATCAACTAGTCTTCATCGAGCGAACGCAATCAAGAAAGGTGGTCCAACTTGAGGGAGTCAAGACGCCATCATCTAGCTCAAGTGGACTTCGTGCAAGGCAAAGGTTTTCCCTTGATAGGTTTTATATTTTACCGATCTCATGGTGATAGTTTGGAGACCGGGTTATAGGATTTATAGTCGTACTATCAAGGGGGGCTCTCAAGTGAGTAGCTTGATCGTATCGTTCGTCGAGTGCTCAAACCATTGCATCCTTGCATCATCTTTCTTGATTCTTATTTGTTTTTTCTTTTGAGGTTTTAGAGCTTGTGTTTATCTCCATGACAAGCTCTAGTACTTCGAAAACGGATTCATATCCCTCTTCTATTGCGTTTTCGGTGTTGGAGGTTTTACTGGTCTTATTCGAGGAAGGGTTCTCACCATTTTCTCTGGGTCCTTTTATAATTTCCTTCTTATTGTTATTTCTATCAAGATTATGTTAGCCCTTGTCGCTAGCTTTCCAACAAACTTGGTTTCATCGAATTCGGAGTCCGTTTGCAGAAGTTGTGGCATTTTTGGTGTTCTGAAAAGGCTGCAGCGGTACTACCGCGGACAGGAGCGGATGTAATTTTTTACTACCGCTCCAGAGCAGTACTACCTCTCCAGAGCGGTACTACCACGGCTACTACAACAGTAGTACCGCTGCGGACCAAAAACTCATCAGAAGTCCAGCGATTGTAGGCACGGATGTATTTTTTTAGTACCGCTCACAAGCAGTAGTACCGCTACCCTTTGAGGTAGTACCACTACCCCTAGCGGTAGTACCGTGAGGTCGAGCGGTAGTACCGCTTTGTGCGGGCTGTGAGCATAACGGTTGGATTTTCCCCCAGCTATACAAGCGGGTCTTCTTCCGCAATGAACCTTATCCTTTGAGCTCGTGTTCTTCCCCCATTGTTGACCTTATTAGAGTTTGCTAACTATCAATCACTCCATGGATTCTTGCTAGTTTTTTAGGGGAAAGAGAGAGGAGATCTAGATCCACATTTCCACCAATCACTTTCTCCTCTATGTGAGGGGAACCCCTTCGATCTAGATCTTGGAGTTCTTGGTGTTCTCCTTCTTGTTCTTCCTCTCATTTTCTTCCCTAGCATTAGTTGCTTTGGTGGGATTTGGGAGAGAAGGACTTGGGCACTCCGTGTGCCCTTGCCATTGCATTTGGTGCATCGGTTTGAGTTCTCCATGGTGATATGTGGAAGTTACGAGTTGAGAAGCTTATTACTCTTGGGTGCTTGGTACCCTTGAGCTTATTCCTCTTGGGTGCTTGGGCGCCCTAGATGGTTGGTGGTGTTCGGAGATCAATCATTGTGGTGTAAAGCTCCGGGCAAGCGTCCGGGTCTCCAATTAGGTTGTGGAGATCGCCCCGAGCAATTTTACGGGTACCGGTGACCGCCCTCGAGGGTTGCCAAAGTGTACGGGTTTGGTGACCGTCCCCAAGGGTTGCCATTTGTACGGGTTCGGTGACCGCCCTCAAGGGTCCCTTAGTGGAATCACGGCATCTTGCATTGTGCGAGGGCGTGAGGAGATTACGATGGCCCTAGTGGCTTCTTGGGGAGCATTGTGACTCCACACTGCTCCAAAAGGAGATTAGCATCCACAAGGGTGTGAACTTCGGGATACATCATCGTCTCAGCGTGCCTCGGTTATCTCTTACCCGAGCCCTTTACTTATGCATTTTACTTTGTGATAGACATATTGTTTCTTGTCATATATCTTGCTATCACTTAGTTGTTTATCTTGCTTAGCATAAGTTGTTGATGCACATAGGTTAGCCTAGTTGTTGTAGGTTTTGTGCTTGACAAATTAACCGCTAGGTTTATTCCGCATTTGTTCAAGCCTAACTTGTAATTATTTTAAAGCGCCTATTCACCCCCCCCCTCTAGGAGACATCCTCGATCTTTCAACTGGTTTCAAAGCCTCGTCTCTCTTTATAGGGCTTAACCGCCTAGAGAGTAAGGATGTCGACTAGGGGTTTAGGATTCTCTGACACTCTTAGTTTTGATGGCACAAATTTTGATGTTTGGGAAATTCTCATGCTTAATCTCTTTAGGGTCATGGACCCAAATTTAGAGCGAATTGTAGATATGGGTTTTTCTCCTCCAAAGGATCCCCAAAGATTATCTTTAGAGGATGAGAAAAACTCTTATCTCAATGCTCAAGCTTCTAATGTGCTTTTTGATGCTTTGAGCAATGTAGTTATATTTCAACTCATGCCATTCTAGGATGCTCATGAGTTGTGGACAAAGCTTCAAGATAAATATGGTGTGTCCAATATTTGTGGGGATGATAGTTCTCCCTCCACCTCTGGCTGTGTTGCCTTCTCAACTTCCTCTACTTCACCTACATGTGGATTGCCACAAGGTAATGCTAGGGTGAGTAGTATTGGTCATTGCAATGATGATAGTGTGCTTGTTCTTGCTGATCCTTCATTACTATCTTATTGCAATGGTCCTTCTTTGGACGTTAACACTTCGAGATCCTTACGTGGTTCACATGCTTATGTTTATAGTCCTTGCATATCATGTAGAAATTGCTTGCTCAAATCTCATGATGACATGCTTGCTATGTCTTGTTGCCATGATAAAAATGTATCTATTTCCTCGAGTTGTTGTGCTAACAATGTAGAGGAAACTCAACACTCCATGTAACAAGATGTGGTCTTAAATGGTGCTTCAAGAGATCCTACAACATCATCTATTGCTTTTTGCCTTATAGCTAAGGCCTCAAAGGTATCTCCTACTTTGAACCCCAATATGTCTCTTGATGATGAGGAGGATAATGATGAAGACAATGATAATGTTGCTTCCTTAAAAATTAAGGGAGAAATTATTTTTAAAGCTCTTCATAAGAATAAAGTTGCTCATTCCAACTTCATGGAAATAATGTCTATTGCCATTGAGGGCAAGAAATACATTGAGGAGTTGGAATCTCATCTCGAGGAGCATGAGGTCACCATTGATAAAATGGAAGGTCATGAGCGTGATTATGCTAATGAGATTGCAGACCTCTCTCAAGCTCTTGAACCTGAACAAACCACCAAGGAATCTCTTAAGGAAACTTTTGCTCTAGAATTATCTAGAGTGAAGGAATCTCATGATAGAGCTCTTGAGGTGGCCAATGTTTTTGAAATTAAAAATTCTAAGCTTGAAGTTTCTCATGCTAGACTCCTTGAGGATTTTGAGCACCTCAAAAATGGCTCAAGGGTCATCAAGGGTGAGCTCATCAAACTCACCGAGTCTCATGCTCAACTTGAAGCTTCTTATTTAAAAGATCTTGCCAAGTTTTCCTCTCCTATTTTTGTAAATGATGATGCTTGTGCTATTCACTCTATTACTTGTGAAGCATCCATTTTGAAGGAGAATGTTGAGCTACGGGCTCAACTTGAGGTGATATCTAGAAATTATGGGAAATCGGAAGAAAGTCATGAAAAGCTCTCCAGCTCTCATGATGATCTTCTAGTATCCCATAATGTGCTAAAGATAGCTCATGAGGCCATGATTGCTAAGGTAACATCTAGTGACCCTCATGTGGATACTAGCACTACTTCTAGTCAAAATACTATATTGCCATGTGCTAGTCCTTGTAATTCATCTACTCACAATGTTGGTACATATTGTGATGAATTGCTTTCCTTTCCTTGTTGCTCTAATGATGAAGCTTATAATTCCCCTAGTACTTGTGTTGAGACTAACCATGTAGAGGAAATCAAAGAGCTCAAGGCCCAAGTCACTTCTTTGAATAAAGACTTGGAAAAGAGTCATGAAGGGAAATCCACACTCAACAATATCTTGAGTGTGCAAAAATCCCCCAATGACAAAGGTGGACTTGGATTCAACTCCAATAAGAAGAAGAAGTCCAAGATGAACAAAAATAAGGGCCAAGAACAAGTCAAGAATTCGGCCAAGATTGTTTGCTTCAAGTGCAAAGTAGAAGAGCATCATGTTAGATCTTGCCCATTGAAGAAGAAGCCCATTAGTGACAAGCAACAAGGGAAGCGGCCACAAGTTCACTCTCATGCTCAACCTCAAGTTGAAGAAAGGCCTATTCCCAAGAAAATTCAAGCTAATGGTTCTCAAGTTGAGAAATCAAGTGAGAAGAAAGTGAAGAGTAGACGTTGCTACCTATGTCGTGAGAAAGGTCACCTCGCTTCTTCATGCACTAGTGGTAACTTATCCAATTATTACTGATGATATCTATTCTCTTGGGAAGGATAAGGTTGGCAGTGTGTTTGCCAAAGTTGTTGGTACTCAAAGTGGTGTCAAGAAAAGAACCATTTGGGTAGCCAAGCCTATTGTGACTAATCTCTTAGGACCCAACTTGGTTGGGGACCAACTAGCACAAACTTGATCAATAGGTGTTGTTGGAGGGCATTAGAGACTTGGCTACTTTATGAAAAATTAAGGGGACTTCATCATTCTTAGTGTCTCAACTCTCAAGCCAAGTTAATTGGGTTATCAAGTTTCTATACTATATCCAATGTGCCTCCTTCCGGTAACTTGTACTCACATTGTTTACATTGAAAGTTACTTGACCCTTTGCATGTTTTGGTTTTGTTCCTTGCATGTGTTTGTATATGTTTTGCCTCCAATTACTTATCTTGAGTAATCAAGTATGTGTGTGTTGGTTTGCACATCATGTACATGTGTGTCGTACATTGAGCCTTTATGCATCTTGTCCGTACCTTAGTTGGCTCTTGTGAGAGATTAATGGAATATCCCATTATGGGGGCGTGATGTTGTTTGTACACCTCAAAATCCTATAAATGTGCGTACATGAGGAATACCATCTAGTATTTATATTACAAGATTATCTAGTCGCTATGTGGTATGTCTTCTCATGAGAAATTCAAATTCTAAATAGTCCATTAATTATTTCTTGTTGGATCCTCTTATTGCCTCTTGTTAAGTTCTTATTGGAATGACATTATGGGGGAGTAATATGCTATGTGCATATTACAAGCCTAGAAAATGTGTACATTTGAGATATTGTCACCTAGAATTGATATTATAAATTATCTTGTTCCTAGGTGGCATGTTAGCTCTACAAGTTGCAATTTGCTTGTGTGTGGTGTGAAGATTATGTTGGATATCCTTGCTATCTACCACCGGGAATTATTTCCATTTACTTCTTGTCTTTTGACAATTGGTACTCACTTGTGTGGTAGAATTTATTGATCATCTTTACATTGGCTTTTGCTTTTATTTGCCTTTTCTCTTGCCAAGTTATACATCAACTCCCTTTGTCTTCCATACCACTTGTGGATCTTGTTAATTTCTTGATCTTGTCTAGTGTTTTCTAGATATAGTGAAAGTGGTGATCCTACCTTGTGCATTTTGTATTCAAATGCAAATTCTCTATAATGCACCAGTCTTGGGGGAGCTATCCTATTTTCTATAAAACACTCATCTTGCGATCCTTATCAAGTGTGTGTTGGTGGAAGCAAACCGTTTTCTTTTTGGTACTTTGTGCCATCATGAAACTTTGTAGAGAGCTTGGTTTGTTTGGAACCGTCCTCTCTTTTGGGATTTTGATATAGTTTATTTAGTGCATATCAACGGATATCTCATTCCTCGATGTATCTATTATGGATATCCTCCAAGTGATGATTTATTCATTTGGTATCTTTTCTTCACTTGGTATTTCTTTGTCATTTGGTTTCGGTTCTTGAAAGTATTGAGCATGCATATTAACTTCATGTAGTCTCTTTGGCATGCTTTGTTTCTTTGACCCAATATATAGGGGAAACTCCACCAAGTCTCAAATTGGATGAGATGTGCATGAAATTCATTTTCATATCTATATGCACATATTTATGTGGAGTTTGTCCTTGTTGGGGAACGTAGTAATTTCAAAAAAAATCGTACACACACGCAAGATCATGGTGATGCGTAGCAACGAGAGGGGAGAGTGTTGTCCACGGACTCTCGTAGACCGAAAGCGGAAGCGTTAGCAAACGTGGTTGATGTAGTCGTACGTCTTCACGATCTGACCGATCCAAGTACCGAACGTACGGCACCTCCGAGTCCAGCACACGTTCAGCTCGATGACGTCCCACGAACTCTAATCCAGCAGAGCTTTGCGGGAGAGTTCCGTCAGCACGACGGCGTGATGACGGTGTTGATGATGCTACCGACGCAGGGCTTCGCCTAAGCACCGCTACGATATTACCGAGGTGGAATAAGGTGGAGGGGGGCACCGCACACGGCTGGGAGAGATCACCAGATCAACTTGTGTGTCCATGGGGTGGCCCTTGCCTCAGTATATAAAGGAGGAGAGGAGGGAAGTGTAGGAGATATGCCCTAGAGGCAATAATAAATGATATTATTTACCTCCGAGTTCATAATTATGTTTATGTTCCATGCTATAACTGCAATGATTCTCGAGTCTGCAATATCAACGAGGCTCAGAGGAAGACTCATATGCGTGTGTGGAATAAAAAACGGTAAGAAGTATTCCTAGTTTGGCCTCTAAGATTAGCTCAAATGTTGCATGATGGTTCCATTTTCCTGATCATGGGCATGTCTATGCCAGCAACTTTGAGGGCACAATGTTAAGAGAACATTTGTGTTGAATCGAACCGGTTTGATGTTATGCTATGAGATTCATTTGTCACAAGTTAATGGTAAATAACACAGAGATGGTTAACATTTGCATGATTCCTTAGACCATGAGAGTATCGAGTTTCTTCATGCTTGCTTCATGAACTTTGGGGTTTGTTAAACGTCATCTGTAAATGGGTGGCTATTACGGCGGTTTACGAGTTCATGGAAAAGTGTGTCAAGTAACTTGATAGCTCAAGATTGGGATTTGCTCCTCCGATGATGGAGAGATATTCTCGGGCCCTCTCGGTGTTACGGTATCCATCATCGTCTGACCAGACATAGTGTGATTTGATCACAGGGATGCCGGAACACGGAAACGAGAAAAGAGAACAAAACCAGTAACGAGGTAAGTAGCATAGTGGACAAGTTGTTGATCCACGGGGATGCAAGTAAACCTCACCTCGGGTCTTTGTAACATATCGCGAAGCAATAGGAATAGCACACGACAACTGGAGATTCACTCGAATATTCATTCGTGTGGGTATAGGGGTCAATATGGGTGTCCACGGCTCCGATGTTGATCATTGATCGGAAGGGGTTCCGGGTCATGTCTATACTTCACCGAACCTATACGCTCACACGCTTAAGGGTCATCTATCTACTGAATACTAGATAGGGAGTCTGAGAGAAAATCACCGAAAAAAGTTTCGGACACCGGAATGGTTTCGGACGACGGAATCATACCGCAGAGAGAGGTCATCGGATAAGTTTCGATGATACCGAAAAGTTGTTTCGGGGTATACCATTAAGTCAAATTGGTTTCGGCACATGCCTGATAATTCTTGGAGGGTGCCAGAATTATTCTGGAGGCTTTTTGGAATTTTCTGAGATAAAAACCGGAAATGTTCCAGAGCTACCGAAGCCACTTCAGATGCGTTTCGCAGATGAAAATCACTAAAATGGAATTGTTCCAGAACGCGTTGAAAATTATTATGGTGGGTATTTCAGTACGAACAGACGCTGAAATATGTCGTCGTGAATAGTGAAAAGTGCTTTTTGGGATATTTTATGGAAAGCCACCTTTTGGGGCTTTACTCAAAAGATCCAGGGATGACATGGATGGATTGGGAGGCCCTCATGGCGCCCCCAAGGGGTGTGGCCGGCCACACTTGGGGCTCCAACTTCATTCATGTGCATTTTGGGTTTTTGTGTTAAACTACCCTACCCCTTGGGATTTCCTATAAATAGAGGTGGAGGGGCAGCCCTCCACACTCACTCTTTCTCACATACAAGTGCCATGCATGATCTGGCTTCTCTCTCCCTCCCAGCGAAATAGTTTCATAGAGCCGAAAGGCTGTCTGGGTTCCGGCAGGAACTAGTTCTGGACGGCGAAGCCCTACCGGATAGATGACATCGTATGTGTGCAACTCTGTAGAGAGATCATAGTTTCCGTCTTAGTTCATGAGTGCCTCCCGAAGGGCTGTCCGTGTGACCATCCGAGTTTCGAAGGTCCTCCCGAAGGGCTGTCCGAGTGACCGTTCGAGTTTCGAAGGTCCACCCGAAGGGCTGTCCGCGACACCGTCCGGGGGGCTGTTCGACCGTCTCCCGGAGGGCTGTTTGAGGAGCAGATGAGGGTATACATCCTCGCGGTTGGGAGGTTGTAAATCCTAGCTGCGGGGATCTGCACCGCCGTTCGTCATCAACTCTACTTCCCGCTGCGCTACGAGTCGGTAACGAAAAAGATCAAACCATGTATGCAGTCTCCATAGTGGTCCTAGGCTGGTGCGTAGGCTGGAAATTTTTTGTTTTCTGCTACATTACCCTTCAGTGGCATCAAGAGCCATGCTATGCATAGATGTAGGTTACGATCTAGAATACATGGAGATGTATGGGTATTGCATAATATAATTTTGGAGTAGATGAGATCTATTGCTGAAAATTATTTATGCGGGTGACAGATGAAATCTGTTACCCGACATTCTTTTTGCTTCCCTAGAATTTGCGTTTGCTCAATCTCGAGACAGCATGGTGGAATTTGACAAAGTTCTGGCAATCCATGATCCTGATTGATCATGGAAGTGCTATCAGTTCTTTGGGTTCTTCCATAGTCAAAAGAAAGATGAAATTCACAGATGAAAGGGCATTGCAGATATGATCTGCACAGGGGTCATGCGTATGACGAAGTTTAGTGTGGGGCTCGGGATTTAATTATCTCGTGTTTCATACACCCCGAGATGTTAATCTAGCAACTTGAATAATCATACTTGATGATAAAACGTTGGTAGCTGCGGTTTAAGTCGAAACCTTAGAAGCCACGAAAAACAAGTTTGCATGAACCGATTAGAAACATCTAACTTGGTTTTGCAGGAGGGTTTGCATGTGCATGTGATGTGGTATAGCAATGCTCATATTCAATTTGATTATGTATGAGATGACTATATGATGTAAATTGATTAACATGACCTGCATGTCATGATTCGGCATGATGACTGGAGCCATATGATTGTCACTTTAATGACCTGCATGTCAACCTTAAGTAATGCACTTATTTTATTAGCTATAGGGATAGCAATATTATTTGGTGCATCAACAAGGTGGTGCCAATCTTCACGAAGGTGAACACCGACGCGAATGCCGAAGACGAAGAAATGAAAGACTTCTCCGTCAGAAAGGGCAATACCATATCATGCTATTATGAATTGCCTGAGATGTTTATCCCTTATGATGCACCCTTCTTGATTGCACGGTAGTCACTTTTTATTAGGGTGATCTCTCACTAAAATATCAAGTAGTTAGTGTTCTCCCAAGTGTAGCACCGTCACGACACCTATCTTTTTTGGGTGCGCCATGGATGCATGGGTATGAACGATTAGAGAAGTGTGAGGCGGGTGAGGTCAGACCTTGTAGCAAGATCACTTGGTTGTCTTGACATTCATGGCAGGATCGTCCTGAGCTCGGAACACACGCATCGAAAGATGAGCAAGAGTCACATAGAGATGTGATCGGCAAGTTGGCCTACCAATTAAAATTCCCGTTATGAGATGATGATTCTATGGCGATGAATTGAAGTCTGGATCTTGTATCACTCAAAATTAATTATGAGAGATATTGATTTGAGTGGGAGCGCACTATTGAATTAACATGTTTAATTCTCAGTGCAATTAATTGTGAACACTGTCTAAGTGTTTCTTGCAAAATAGTTGTAGAATAATGGCTCGGGTTTCCACCTTCCCTGTTAAAATTGAATAGTTGTTAAATATCTGGTTAAAACTTTACGATTGGTAATGTAATGTGAGGATTGTCCTCAAAAGTGCTGAGAAGGACTTTGTCCTATCGCATGCTTTCCGTATCCTCCCGCTAATGCTATGGATCATGTGACTCTCGTCCTTCTATCCAAAAGCTAGAATTCTGTTACGGTCAAGTGGAATATGTTTGCTTCCATGAAACCCAAACTTCGAAAGTTGGGATAGTTATATGATATTCATGGAACTGAAAATTATTTTCAGATACAAACAAAGTAATGTTTGTTTGCAAGTATTAGCAAAAGTGTTTACTATGCATTTGACTGTTGGGAAAGGGATCCAGAAGAACGCATGTCATATAATGAAAGGTGAATAAAACAACAACTTAAAGAGAAAGGAAGTGTCCAAAGGGTGTTAGTATGACTTACACGCCTAGGAAGTCCGGGGCTAATGCCACTCTTAAGTTGGGTGCTTCTTTTGCGAGTAGGAGAAATACTAAAAGTTAAACTGTTAGAAGTATAAAGGCAGAAAGAAAGATGACTAGAATATCCAGCTCATGTATGAATGTCATACAAGTTTTTGATGTATAGTAGGCTGGTCAAAGATATAGTTCTTGGGAATTATGGTTAAACATGTTAATCACTAATTCTTGGGTATTGTGAGTTAATCACAAAGATACCCGCTCGATTGCATTCTATTACGAATCAATGTAAGAGCCACTATAGCCTAAAAGGCTAGCCATAAATGAGGTTAAGGTATACACAGGGAACATAGTAAATGTTACTATACCTTCCATCGGTGTATTGCCGTCTGTATTTATTTTCATAATTCATTTAGAGTTTTTCAAACTCTAGCCCATTGCATAAGGTATCTTGCAAGAAGGTTGTTCATAAGAGAACTTTTTATGTTCGATGTTATGAATAACACAAGGGCCATACTTCCATTATGAATGAGATGTATGTTATAAATATTGATAATAGTACAATACCTCAGGGTTTACTTTCATAATTCATTTTAGAGTTTCATACACTCTAGCCCATTGCACAATGTTTGTTGCAAAATAATTGTTCAGAAAAACAACAATTGTTGTTAAGTATTATGAATAACATGAAGGGCCATGCTTCCATCCAAGATGGCATGTATGTTATGAATATTGATGGTAATATGATACATCCATAATGCTGACGCTAAATGTCGTGAGACTATGAGAATACCACACATGTGTGGCACTACATTTGGTCACATTGGAGAAACCCGCATGGAAAAATTCCGTTATGACGGATTTTCAAGTTGTTTGATTTTGAATCATATGACACTTGCAACTTTCCTCTGAAAAGTGAAGTGACTGAAATACCGTTCACAGGCCATAAGGAATGAGCAACAAACTTATTGGTGATCATACATTTTGATGTGTGTAGTTCAATAAATGTTGTTGCAAGTGGTGGATTTATTTATCTTCTGAAATGACTCAAGTAGATATATGGATATTTACTTGATGAGACGTAAGTATGGATCTTTTGAAATCATTCGAAAGGTTTTCAAAAATGAAGTAGAAGTTACTGTAACAAGAAAATTATGTTTCTGCAATTTGATTGCACAAAGGAATATTTGAGTTACATGTTTAGCAAATGTCTGATGAGTTGTGAAAAGAGTTTCATAACTTACACCTCCTGGAACACCACTATGAGTGGAATGTCTATGAAGATGTAATCAAACCATTTATGACATGGTAAGATCAAAGATGACATAAATAAATTTGCCATTATCACTTTTAAAGAGTAATGCTTTAGAGACTGTGGCTTTTACACTGAAAAGAGCTCCATCGGGTCTATTGAAATGATGGCATGGTATGGTATGCAAAAACCATGTTATATCTTTTCTTAACATTTGGAATATTGGGCTTGTGTAAAAGGTTACAAACCTATTCCAAATCAGACAAGTGCTACTTTGTAGGTTATCCAAATTATTGGGTATTCCCTCACCACTATACTGAGGCAAAAAGTTTTGCCATAAAGAACGGTGTGATTTTGAAGAAAATTGTTCTTTCAAAAAGGTGAGTGGGAGAATAGTGCAACTTGACGAGATAAACAGTATCTTCGTCATCAGATCAAAGGAAAGAGACCTTGGAAGTAATTCTAGAGTTTCCTACTGCGACTGATACGGAAGTCTCTACAATAAAATGTATGAACTTCGGTCGAACTTGCAGCTGAACCATGTAGGCAAGGCTCGTGCAAACCTCTCAGGTGCGCAAACGAGATATTGTTGTTAGACAACATTATACCTACGATACACAAGGAAGCGTTGATGGGCCCTGACTCCGGAATTGGCTAAATGCCAATACAACCCGAGTTAGTTTCCATATAAGTGATTCAAGATTAAAACCTTGATACACCTTTCAGAAGACTTAGAGTCTAACGAATATTTATCGAACTTAAAACCTATACGGATAAAAAAATTATCCATAAAGCTCGACTTGTTGAAATAACAAGTTCAAGAGTTGACTACGGTGAGGTTGTTTTCATCGTAGCGATGATTAAAGTCGGTTCGGGTTGAACTAGCAATTAATACATATTTCAATCATGAGATATGAAACATGGATGACAATAGGATTTCCATCTGATGGAAATGAAACCAAGGACTTGCATGTGTTATAGTCCAAGGCATTTTGTTTATCCAGAGGATGCTAGAAAGGGTGCAAACTTCAGAGTTCCAGCGATGGACATAAGAGAGCAAAATGGAGTTGGAATCTTCGTGCTTTGATGAAATGGTCAAAGGGATTTGACTTCATCAATGGGTAACGAAGATGCTTGTAATTCAAGAAAGTAAGTGGGAGCGTAATAATATTTCTAAAAACCTTGTGTGCTTGACACATTGTTAATTGGAAATAAATTTCTTGACAAGAATTAGGACTTCATTTGAAAATAGTTTTTTGATGAAGTGCTTAGGCCAAATAGCCTCAATATTAGGCATAATGATCTATGGAGATAGATTTACCTAATAGGGCTAAGCAATAAATACATATTGACAAGATGCTAAAACCGTTTAGCACTAAGAACGATAAGGAGTGATTCTTGCCGAAGTCACATGGAAAGAGTTTTTGCAAGAATTAGTGTCCCAAAACACTGATGAGAAAAATACATGATGGAGATTCCACACACTCATGTGTTTGGATTAATCATGTATTCCATGGTATGTAAAACAACCAGATATGTCCAATACTCCCAAGATGTTGCGAGTATGGATACTAAAGTGATCAAAGTACTGATCATTGGACAACAGTGAAAGATGTCATTGAGTACTAGAGTAAGTACTGATGATATGTTTTCTCGCAAGCGGAGATCATGAAGAGTTTGTTGTAAAATGTTACATCGATACAGTCTTCATCTTTTCTCCATGCGATTTTTTATTTAACTTAAGGGTTTTGTGTAATACACAATATGGTGGCACGGTAGTTGGAAATTGTTCCCAACAGGATACTGTGGAGAATTGTATAACAAATGACTAAGTATGTTGACGCTTTAGAAGCGACAAACAAGATGTTGAATCATATAGTTCATTCATGAACTTAGTATGGTTCCAAGATGGCTTTTGTCAATGGGACACTACTGCAGGTAGTTTCTCCATAACTCAGTCTGAGGAATCCAGGTTCAACCTGTGATTCACATTTGTACAAAGCCAAGTCTGCACAAAATATGAATTTTGTGAAAGCGTGAAAACATGAGGATATGCAGAGATAGACACGGAGCTGAAGTTGTCAGATCTGATGGACATCAGGCTATACCACATGCGAAGCATTTTTTACACCAGCATGCCATAGGTGTAAAGTGCATTAGCATTAACTAGATTATTGACTCTAGTGCAAGTGGGAGTCTGTAGGAGATATGCCCTAGAGGCAATAATAAATGATATTATTTATCTCCGAGTTCATAATTATGTTAATGTTCCATGCTATAACTGCAATGATTCTCGAGTCTGCAATATCAACGAGGCTCGGAGGAAGACTCATATGCGCGTGTGGAATAATAAACGGTAATAAGTATTCCTAGTTTTGCCTCTAAGACTAGTTGCATGATGGTTCTGTTTTCCTCATCATGGGCATGTCTATGCCAGCAACTTTGAGGGCACAATGTTAAGAGAACATTTATGTTGAATCGACCCGGTTTGATGTTATTCTATGAGATTCATTCATCACAAGTTAATGGTAAATAACACAGAGATGGTTAACGTTTGCATGATTCCTTAGACCATGAGAGTATCGAGTTTCTTCATGCTTGCTTCATGAACTTTGGGGTTTGTTAAACATCATCCGTAAATGGGTGGCCATTACGGCGGCTTACGGGTTCATGGAAAAGTGTGTCAAGTAACTTGATAGCTCAAGATTGGTATTTGCTCCTCCGACGATGGAGAGATATTCTCGGGCCCTCTCATTGTTACGGTATCCATCATGGTCTGGCCAGACACAATGTGATTTGATCACAGGGATGCCGAAACACGGAAATGAGAAAAGAGAACAAAACCAGTAACGAGGTAACTAGCATAGTGGACAAGTTGCTGATCCACAGGGATGCAAGTAAATCTCACCTCGGGTCTTTGTAACATATCGTGAAGCAACAGGAATAGCACACAACAACTGGAGGTTCACTCGAATATTCATTCGTGTGGGTATAGGGGTCAATGTGGGTGTCCACGGCTCCAATGTTGATCATTGATCGGAATGGGTTCCGGGTCATGTCTATACTTCACCGAACCTATAGGGTCACACGCTTAAGGGTCATCTATCTACTGAATACTAGACAGGGAGTCTGGGAGAAAATCACCGAAAAAAGTTTCGGACACCGGAATGGTTTCAGATAGCGGAATCGTACCGCAGAGAGAGGTCATCGGATAAGTTTCGATGATACCAAAAAGTTGTTTCAGGATATACCATTAAGTCAAATTGGTTTCGGCACATGCCTAATAATTCTTGGAGGGTGCCAGAATCATTCTGGAAGCTTTTTGGAATTTTCTGAGATAAAAACCGGAAATGTTCCGGAGCTGTCGGAGCCACTTCAGATGCGTTTCCCAGATGAAAATCACTAAAATGGAATCATTCCAGAACGCGTTGAAAATTATTATGGTGGGTATTGGAAATGTTCTAAGCCCGCATAAATATTTTTAGTTTGAACGGACGCTGAAATATGTCGTCGTGAATAGTGAAAGTGCTTTTTGGGATATTTTATGGAAAGCCACCTTTTGGGGCTCTACTCAAAAGATCTAGGGATGACATGGATGGATTGGGAGGCCCTCATGGGTCCCCCCAAGGGGTGTGGCCGGCCACACTTGGGGCTCCACCTTGGAGCTCCTCTTGTTCCTTGGTTTCACTCTTATGCCCTTGAGGAAGGACTTCATTCATGTGCATTTTGGGTTTTTGTGTTAAACTACCCTACCCCTTGGGATTTCCTATAAATAGAGGTGGAGGGGCAGCCCTCCACACTCACTCTTTCTCACATACAAGTGCCATGCATGATCTGGCTTCTCTCTCCCGCCCAGCGAAATAGTTTCATAGAGCCGAAAGGCTGTCTGGGTTCCGGCAGGAACTAGTTCTGGACGGCGAAGCCCTGCCGAATAGATGACATCATAGGTGTGCAACTCTGTAGAGAGATTGTAGTTTCGGTCTTAGTTCGTAAGTGCCTCCCGAAGGGCTGTCCGTGTGACCGTCCGAGTTTCAAAGGTCCTCCCGAAGGGCTGTTCGAGTGACCGTTCGAGTTTCGAAGGTCCTCCCGAAGGGCTCTCCGCGACACCGTCCGGGGGGCTGTTCGACCGTCTCCCGGAGGGCTGTCTGAGGAGCAGATGAGGGTATACATCCTCGCGGTTGGGAGTTTGTAAATCCTAGCTGCGGGGATCTGCACCGCCGTTCGTCATCGACTCTACTTCCCGCCGCGCTACGAGTCGGTAACGAAAAAGATCAAACCATTTATGCAGTCTCCATAGTGGTCCTGGGCTAGTGCATAGGTCGGAAATTTTTTGTTTTCTGCTGCGTTACCCTTCAGGAAGGGGCCGGCCCTCTCTATGGTGCGCCCTGGGGAGTCCTACTCCCACCGGGAGTAGGATTCCCCCCTTCCATGTAGTAGGAGTAGGAGTCAAGGAAAGGGAAGAGAGAAGAGAAGGAAGGATGGGGCGCCGCCCTCCCCCTAGTCCAATTCGGACTAGGCCTTGGGGGGCGCGGGGCCTGCCTCTCTCTCTTTCCCTTAAAGCCCAATAAGGACCATATACTCCCCGGCATATTCCCATAACTCTCCGGTACTCCGATAAATACCCGAATCACTCGGAACCTTTTCGATGTCCGAATATAGTCGTACAATATATCGATCTTTATGTCTCAACCATTTCGAGACTATTCGTCATGTCCCAGATCTCATCCGGGCTCCGAACGACCTTCGGTACATCAAAACACATAACTCAAAATATAAATCATCACCGAACATTGAGCGTGAGGACCCTACGGGTTCGAGAACTATGTAGACATGACCGAGACACGTCTCCGGTCAATAACCAATAGCGGAACCTGGATGCTCATATTGGCTCCTACATATTCTACAAAGATCTTTATCGGTCAAACCGCATAACAACATACGTTGTTCCCTTTGTCATCGGTATGTTACTTGCCCGAGATTCGATCGTCGGTATCTCAATACCTAGCTCAATCTCGTTCTCGGCAAGTCTCTTTACTCGTTTCATAATGCATCATCCCACAACTAACTCATTAGTCACATTACTTGCAAGGCTTATATTGATGTGCATCACCGAGAGGGCCCAGAGATACCTCTGCGATAATCGGAGTGACATATCCTAGTCTCGAAATATGCCAACTCAACAAGTACCTTCGGAGACACCTGTAGAGCACCTTTATAATCACCAAGTTATGTTGTGATGTTTGGTAGCACACAAAGTGTTCCTCCGATAAACGGGAGTTGCATAATCTCATAGTCATAGGAACATGTATAAGTCATGAAGAAAGCAATAGCAACATAATAAACGATCAAGTGCTAAGCTAACAGAATGGGTCAAGTCAATCACATCATTCTCCTAATGATGTGATCCCGTTAATCAAATGACAACTCATGTCTATGGCTAGGAAACTTAACCATCTTTGATTAACGAGATAGTCAAGTAGAGGCATACTAGTGACACTATGTTTGTCTATGTATTCACACATGTATTATGTTTCCGGTTAGTACAATTCTAGCATGAATAATAAACATTTATCATGAAATAAGGAAATAAATAATAACTTTATTATTGTCTCTAGGGCATATTTCCTTCAGTCCTATGTATTGTTGGTTCTCTAACTCTTTGGTCCCAATGAGTTTGGGTACCATTTTGTTTGTGTTATTGTTATAGGAACAATTGGAGATGCATTGGATGCTCGGCTCACTCACAAGAAAGGTGGTGTCACCATGTGCTAATTGGAGTCGAGCTAGGATGATCAATGATCTACTATCTACCTTTAATTGGTATCTACTACATCCTTCCAATGCTATCTCGGTAACAAGTATCTACTCATGCATACACCTCTTACATTCAACCTTGTGTAGGTTGCACCATGGCATGAATTTCTTGATTAGTTCTTGTGGTACTTGTTCCCCTTCTCAAAGCATCTCAACAATGATCTCTTGTTGATAGCTGTGATGGCTTTGATGTTCGTTTGGTTGAAGCTCATTTATATACTATAAGATAATATCTAGCCATGTGCTATGCTTTCAATCAAATATCTTATTGGTATATTTATGACTTCCTTTTGGATATCTTGCTCCTTCTTGTTGTAATTATTTCGGGTATACATCCTTCTTTGCAGATATATATCATCATGATTTCATCTACCTAGAACCTTTTACACTTGAGAGAAATTACATCTCCAGATGATATCCTTTCTTTCACGTCCACCTTGTCTTTCTTATGATTTTTCTTTGGTGGCTCCGTGAAAGATTTTGCCTTGAGTGCAGGTCATATCTTGTTGCATCTTTATGCACTCTTGTGTGGTGAAGGTTAATTTCCTCATGCTTGTCTTTACGAGGCTTTTGCCATCTTAATTGGTATCCCTCGTCTTGATAAGGCTTTCATCTTCTATCTTCACCATGGGTTGTCGCAAGCCTTGTTGTTAACTCACATTTTAGTGAGCTTGTGAACCCATTTGCTTGTTGGATGTGTGTGGGGACGACATGTCATGCACCGTGTATCTCATTTACCAAAGACTATGTTGATGCTTTATGCTCATCCTTATATTAGTATTCTCAAGTGCTTTGTCATGACTCACACACATCATTTTGGTTGAGCCTATTCTTAAGTTGCCTCTTTTACATGTTGCTCAACCATGTGATTGTTTCAAGTGCTAGGCTTTGTTTCCTATATGGTCACTTGCACTGGTTATGAGTTTCTATTGATTTTGGGGGAGCTATGATCCTATTTTGTGCACTTTGTATCCAATATAAATATTCTTATTTGTGCACAAATCATGGGGAGCTTCTCTAGTTTCTTTAGAACACTCCTCTGCTCATATCATAATATCATTTATTCTTGTGGATCATAGGATCCTTGGTCTAGTTGGTTCAATTGATATGCTTTGATTAGTTTCTTGCTTCAATTGGTATATTTTGACTACTTGATTGCTTGTGTCTCTCTTTGTTATGTCTTTGTGGCATATCATTCTTTAGCAATCTTTGTGCCTCAATATAGTTTGTGTTCCTCCAAGTATTTACCTTTGGATATGTGTATTGCATTCCACTCTCTTGTTGATAAATACACAATTTATGGAGGACCACAATTTATATTGGCCTTCTTAGCTTTTCACCCATTTTGTCAATCGATGCAAATGGGGGAGAAGATCCAGAGAGTTTTTGTGGAGAAGTTTAGAGAGTTATATCCTCTTTCTTTGGTTTTGTTCCTTAGCATTTGCATCTCATACGCATGCACTATTGGTTGTTGCATTGCATGGTGCTGAATAATTCCTTATATAAACTCTCTTGAAAGTGACTGTCATCAATAACCAAAATGGGGGAGATTGAAAGGACATGTGGTGCCCCCATGTGTGGTTTTGGTAATTGATGACACTCTCTATGGACTAATGGTTGCATTGAGTTATATTTAAAGGATTTGTCCATAGGCTCTTCTTGAAGTCCATGTGTTGGTTTCAAGGAGTTTATGAGTTGACCAAGGTGCTATTAAGGAATTATCCAAGATTGGTTATGTGAGTGTTGAGCTTATTGCAAGCATGTCTTGAAGAATAAGATTGTGTGATCATCCATGTTTACCTTCAATACATCATACAAATGAAGAGAGTTGGAAAGATTCAAGATTGATCAAGACTAAGTCAAGAGTGAATCAAGTTGATCAATTCACAAAGCGTAGAAGATGTACCAAGAGGGATCAAGTGATCCCATGATATGGTAAGCATTGTCCATTGTGCTTTGTGTACTAACCCATGGTCTATGTGAGAGTTCTATGTGGGGTTAGGTACGTGTTCATGGGCTTGCGTCAAGAGGAAGATATCACTCAACCCATGGAGGATGACATCAAATCAAGGTTGTGTTGTGCAAGTTCAAGTGGAGCATCACGAACAAATCATGCTTGTAGCTTGCCGTCCATTATGGTATCAATGGACTTGTGAAGATGTGCCAAAGCGTGGCTCACCCATAGTGGAGTATGGGGGAGCAATCAACTAGTCTTCATCGAGCGAACGCAATCAAGAAAGGTGGTCCAACTTGAGGGACTCAAGATCGTCATCATCTAGCTCAAGTGGACTTCGTGCAAGGCAAAGGTTTGCCCTTGATAGGTTTTAGATTTTACCGGTCTCATGGTGATAGTTTGGAGATCAGGTTATAGGATCGATAGTCGTACTATCAAGGGGGGCTCTCAAGTTAGTAGCTTGATCGTATCATTCGTCGAGAGCTCAAACCATTGCATCCTTGCATCATCTTTCTTGATTCTGATTTGTTTTGTCTTTTGAGGTTTTAGAGCTTGTGGTTATCTCCATGACAAGCTCTAGTACTTTGAAAACGGATTTCATATGCCTCTTTTATTGCGTTGTCGGTGTTGGAGGTTTTACCGGTCTTATTCGAGGAAGTGTTTTCACCATTTTCTCTTGGGACTTTTCTAATTTCCTTCTTATTGTTATTTCTATCAAGATTGTGTTAGCCCTTGTCGCTAGCTTTCCAACAATCTTGGTTTCATCGAATTCGGATTCCGTTTGCAGAAGTTGTGGCAATTTTGGTGTTCTGAAAAGGCTGCAGCAGTACTACCGCAGACAGGAGCGAATGTAATTTTTTACTACCGCTCCAGAGCGGTACTACCGCGGCTACTACAGCGGTATTACAGCTCCGGACCAAAAACTCGTCACAAGTCCAGCGGTGGTAGCCACGGATGCATTTTTTAGTACCGCTCGCAAGCAGTAGTACCGCTACCCTTTGAGGTAGTACCACGACCCCTAGCGGTAGTACCGTGAGGTCGAGCGGTAGTATCGCTCTATGCGGGCTGTGAGCAGAACAGTTGGATTTTTCCCCACCTATAAAAGGGGGTCTTCTTCCCCAATGAAACTTATCCTTTGAGCTCGTGTTCTTCCGCCGTTGTTGACCTTATTCGAGCTTGCTAACTCTCAATCACTCCATGGATTCTTGCTAGTTTTTGAGGGAAAAGAGAGAGGAGATCTAGATCCACATTTCCACCAATCACTTTCTCCTCTATGTGAGGGGAACCCCTTTGATCTAGATCTTGGAGTTCTTGGTGTTCTCCCTCTTGTTCTTCCTCTCATTTTCTTCCCTAGCATTCGTTGCTTTGGTGGGATTTGGGAGAGAAGGACTTGGGCACTCCGTTTGCCCTTGCCATTGCATTTGGTGCATCGGTTTGAGTTCTCCATGGTGATACGTGGAAGTTATAAATTGAGAAGCTTATTACTCTTGGGTGCTTGGTACCCTTGAGCTTATTCCTCTTGGTTGCTTTGGCGCCCTGGACGGTTGGTGGTGTTTGGAGCTCAATCATTATGGTGTAAAGCTCCGCGCAAGCATCGGGGTCTCCAATTAGGTTGTGGAGATCGCCCCGAGCAATTTGACGGGTACCGGTGGCCACCCCCAAGGGTTGCCAAAGTGTACGTGTTCGGTGACCGCCCCCAAGGGTTCCCATTTGTACGGGTTCGGTGACCTCTCTCAAGGGTGCCTTAGTGGAATCACGGCATCTTGCATTGTGCGAGGGCATAAGGAGATTACGGTGGCCCTAGTGGCTTCTTGGGAAGCATTCTGCCTCCACACCGCCCAAAACGGAGATTAGCAACCACAAGAGTGTGAACTTCGTGATACATCATCGTATCCACGTGCCTCAGTTATCTCTTACCCGAGCCCTTTACTTATGCACTTTACTTTATGATAGTCATATTGTTTCTTGTCATATCTCTAGCTGTCACTTAGTTTTTTATTTTGCTTAGCATAAGTTGTTTGTTCACATAGGTTAGCCTAGTTGTTGTAGGTTTTGTGCTTGAAAAATTAACCGCTAGGTTTATTCCGCATTTGTTCAAGCCTAAACCGTAATTATTTTAAAGCGCCTATTCACCCCCCCCCCCCATCTAGTTGACATCCTCGATCTTTCACCGGCGCTGAGCCTCCACCGCCCCGGCGCGCGCATGTCCGGCAGCGCCGACACGTTGGCCTCGAACATGAGGTACGCCTCCCACTCGTGCAGCGAGCGGCGGCCGAAGCCATTGGCCGCCGACCCATCGTCGGGGAATCTCTCGCCCATTGGCTTGGAAAGCTGAAAGGGGAGGAACGAGGAGAGAGCTCGGCGGCGAGAGATCGGTGGATTTGGGCAGAGTTGCTGAGGCGAGGGGGACGCGTTTATATTGCGGCCAGGGGGAAGGGGGGTGGGCGCCGTGTGTACGCGTGATGGGAGGTTTGGCGTCGCCGCGCCCGCGCCGCCGACGCCGCCTGTGAGGAATCAAGGGAAGGCTGACCGGCGGGCAGCCTTGCATTGATTCCCCATGGGAAACCGAGGCGATGAGGACAAGGAGGCGCGTGGGTCGCTGACTCGGCAGGGACCCCTTTCTTTCGCGCCAAATTCGATCGCCCCGGCTCCCCCAAGCGCTCTCCAGCGCGCAGGGTTCGGCCTGGGTCCGCCGGCACCAATTTCGACCCAACCCGGCGAAAAACAGCCTCCTGGAGGCGCGACTGGGTCGATTTTTGAAGGAAATATGCCCTAGAGGCAATAATAAAGTTATTATTTATTTCCTCATATCATGATAAATGTTTATTATTCATGCTAGAATTGTATTAACCGGAAACATAATACATGTGTGAATACATAGACAAACACAACGTCACTAGTATGCCTCTACTTGACTAGCTTATTAATCAAAGATGGTTGTGTTTCCTAACCATAGACATGTGTTGTCATTTGATTAATGGGATCACATCATTAGGAGAATGATGTGATCGACATGACCCATTCCGTTAGCCTAGCACTTGATCGTTTAGTATATTGCTATTGCTTTCTTCATGACTTATACATGTTCCTGTAACTATGAGATTATGCAACTCACGTTTACCGGAGGAACACTTTGGGTACTACCAAACGTCACAACGTAACTGGGTGATTATAAAGGAGTACTACAGGTGTCTCCAAAGGTACATGTTGGGTTGGCGTATTTTGAGATTAGGTTTTGTCACTCCGATTGTCGGAGAGGTATCTCTGGGCCCTCTCGGTAATGCACATCACTATAAGCCTTGCAAGCAATGTAGCTAATGAGTTAGTTACGGAATGATGCATTACATAACGAGTAAAGAGAATTGCCGGGAACGAGATTGAACTAGGTATTGGATACCGACGATCGAATCTCGGGCAAGTAACATACCGATGACAAAGGGAACAACGTATATTGTTATGCGGTTTGACCGATAAAGATCTTCGTAGAATATGTAGGAACCAATATGGGCATCCTGGAAGCACCGCTGGGTGCCAGGCCTACTGCTGATGCAACTGACGACGTTAAGAACGTCTGGTAGAGCAAAGCTGATGACTACTCGATAGTTCAGTGTGCCATGCTTTACGGCTTAGAACCAAGTCTTCAACGATGTTTTGAACGTCATGGAGCATATGAGATGTTCCAGGAGTTGAAGTTGATATTTCAAGCAAATGCCCGGATTGAGAGATATGAAGTCTCCAATAAGTTCTATAGCTGCAAGATGGAGGAGAATAGTTCTGTCAGTGAACACATACTCAAAATGTCTGGGTATAATAATCACTTGATTCAACTGGGAGTTAATCTTCCTGATGATAGCGTCATTGACAGAATTCTCCAATCACTGCCACCAAGCTACAAGAGCTTTGGGTTGAACTATAATATGCAAGGGATGAACAAGACAATTCCCGAGCTCTTCGCAATGCTAAAAACTGCGGAGGTAGAAATCAAGAAGGAGCATCAAGTGTTGATGGTCAACAAGACCACTAGTTTCAAGAAAAAGGGCAAAGGGAAGAAGAAGGGGAACTTCAAGAAGAACAGCAAGCAAGTTGCTGCTCAAAAGAAGAAACCCAAGTCTGGACCTAAGCCTGAAACTGAGTGCTTCTACTGCAAGCAAACTAGTCACTGGAAGCGGAACTGCCCGAAGTATTTGGCGTATAAGAAGGATGGCAAGGTGAACAAAGGTATATGTGATACACATGTTATCGATGTGTACCTTACTAGAGCTCGCAGTAGCACCTGGGTATTTGATACTGGTTCTGTTGCTAATATTTGCAACTCGAAACAGGGACTACGGAATAAGCGAGCACTGGCCAAGGACGAGGTGACGATGCACGTGGGAAACGGTTCCAAAGTCGATGTGATCGCAGTCGGCACGCTACCTCTACATCTACCTTAGGGATTAGTTTTAGACCTGAATAATTGTTATTTGGTGCCAACGTTGAGCATGAACATTATATCTGGATCTTGTTTGATGCGAGACGGTTATTCATTTAAATCAGAGAATAATGGTTGTTCTATTTATATGGGTAATATCTTTTATGGTCATGCACCTTGAAGAGTGGTCTATTTTTATTGAATCTCGATAGTAGTGATACACATATTCATAATGTCGAAGCCAAAAGATGCAGAGTTGATAATGAGTGCAACTTATTTGTGGCACTGCCGTTTAGGTTATATCGGTGTAAAGCGCATGAAGAAACTCCATACTGATGGGCTTTTGGAATCACTTGATTATGAATCACTTGGTACTTGCGAACCGTGCCTCATGGGCAAGATGACTAAAACACCATTCTCCGGTACTATGGAGAGAGCAACAGATTTGTTGGAAATCATACATACAGATGTATGTGGTCCGATGAATGTTGAAGCTCGTGGTGGATACCGTTATTTTCTCACCTTCACAGATGATTTGAGCAGATATGGGTATATCTACTTAATGAAACACAAGTCTGAAACATTTGAAAAGTTCAAAGAATTTCAGAGTGAAGTGGAAAATCATCGTAACAAGAAAATAAAGTTTCTACGATTTGATCGTGGAGGAGAATATTTGAGTTACGAGTTTGGTTTACATTTGAAACAATGCGGAATAGTTTCGCAACTCACGCCACCCGGAACACCACAACGAAATGGTGTGTCTGAACGTCGTAATCGTACTTTACTAGATATGGTGCGATCTATGATGTCTCTTACTGATTTACCGCTATCGTTCTGGGGTTATGCTTTAGAGACAGCCGCATTCACATTGAATAGGGCACCATCAAAATCCGTTGAGACGACGCCTTATGAACTGTGGTTTGGCAAGAAACCAAAGTTGTCATTCCTTAAAGTTTGGGGCTGCGATGCTTATGTGAAGAAACTTCAACCAGATAAGCTCGAACCTAAATCGGAGAAATGTGTCTTCATAGGATACCCAAAGGAGACAGTTGGGTACACCTTCTATCACAGATCCGAAGGCAAGACATTCGTTGCTAAGAATGGATCCTTTCTAGAGAAAGAGTTTCTCTCGAAAGAAGTGAGTGGGAGAAAAGTAGAACTTGATGAGGTAATTATACCAGCTCCCTTATTGGAATGTAGTTCATCACAGAAATCGGTTCCTGTGACACCTACACCAATTAGTGAGGAAGCTAAGGATATTAATCATGAAACTTCAGATCAAGTTTCTATTGAACCTCGTAGGTCTACCAGAGTAAGATCCGCACCAGAGTGGTACGGTAATCCTATTCTGGAAGTCATGTTACTTGACCATGATGAACCTACAAACTATGAGGAAGCGATGATGAGCCCAGATTCCGCAAAATGGCTAGAAGCCATGAAATCTAAGATGGGATCCATGTATGAAAACAAAGTATGGACTTTGGTTGACTTGCCCGATGATCGGCAAGCCAATGAGAATAAATGGATCTTTAAGAAGAAGACTGACGTTGATGGTAATGTAACTGTCTATAAAGCTCGACTTGTTGCGAAAGGTTTTCGACAAGTTCAAGGGGTTGACTACGATGAGACTTTCTCACCTGTAGCGATGCTTAAGTCTGTCCGAATCATGTTAGCTATTGCTGCATTTTATGATTATGAAATTTGGCAAATGGATGTCAAAACTGCATTCTTGAATGGATTTCTGGAAGAAGAGTTGTATATGATGCATCCAGAAGGTTTTGTTGTCCAAAAGGTGCTAACAAAGTGTGCAAGCTCCAGCGATCCATTCATGGACTGGTGCAAGCATCTCGGAGTTGGAATAAACGCTTTGACAGTGTGATCAAAGCATATGGTTTTATACAGACTTTTGGAGAAGCCTGTATTTACAAGAAAGTGAGTGGGAGCTCTGTAGCATTTCTGATATTATATGTAGATGACATATTATTAATTGGAAATGATATAGAATTGCTGGATAGCATAAAGGGATACTTGAATAAAAGTTTTTCAATGAAAGACCTCGGTGAAGCTGCTTACATATTGGGCATCAAGATTTACAAAGATAGATTAAGACGCTTAATAGGACTTTCACAAGGCACATACCTTGATAAAATTTTGAAAAAGTTCAAAATGGATCAGGCAAAGAAAGGGTTCTTGCCCGTGCTACAAGATGTGAAGTTGAGTCAGACTCAATGCCCGACCACAGCAGAAGATAGAGAGAAAATGAAAGATGTTCCCTATGCTTCAGCCATAGGCTCTATCATGTATGCAATGCTGTGTACCTGACCTGACGTGTGCTTAGCAATAAGCTTGGCAGGAAGGTACCAAAGTAATCCAGGAGTGGATCACTGGACAGCGGTCAAGAACATCCTGAAATACCTGAAAAGGACTAAGGATATGTTTCTCGTATATGGAGGTGACAAAGAGCTAGTCGTAAATGGTTACGTCGATGCAAGCTTTGACACTGATCCGGACGATTCTGAATCGCAAACCGGATACATATTTTTATTAAACGGTGGAGCTATAAGTTGGTGCAGTTCTAAACAAAGCGTCGTGGCGGGATCTACATGTGAAGCGGAGTACATAGCTGCTTCGGAAGCAGCAAATGAAGGAGTCTAGATGAAGGAGTTCATTTCCGATCTAGGTGTCACACCTAGTGCATCGGGACCAATGAAGATCTTCTGTGACAATACTGGTGCAATTGCCTTGGCAAAGGAATCCAGATTTCACAAGAGGACCAAGCACATCAAGAGACGCTTCAATTCCATCCGGGACCAAGTCCAAGTGGGAGACATAGAAATTTGCAAGATACATACGGATCTGAATGTTGCAGACCCGTTGACTAAGCCTCTCTCACGAGCAAAACATGATCAGCACCAAGACTCCATGGGTGTTAGAATCATTACTATGTAATCTAGATTATTGACTCTAGTGCAAGTGGGAGACTGAAGGAAATATGCCCTAGAGGCAATAATAAAGTTATTATTTATTTCCTCATATCATGATAAATGTTTATTATTCATGCTAGAATTGTATTAACCGGAAACATAATACATGTGTGAATACATAGACAAACACAACGTCACTAGTATGCCTCTACTTGACTAGCTTCTTAATCAAAGATGGTTATGTTTCCTAACCATAGACATGTGTAGTCATTTGATTAATGGGATCACATCATTAGGAGAATGATGTGATTGACATGACCCATTCCGTTAGCCTCGCACTTGATCGTTTAGTATATTGCTATTGCTTTCTTCATGACTTATACATGTTCCTGTAACTATGAGATTATGCAACTCACGTTTAACGGAGGAACACTTTGGGTACTACCAAACGTCACAACGTAACTGGGTGATTATAAAGGAGTACTACAGGTGTCTCCAAAGGTACATGTTGGGTTGGCGTATTTCGAGATTAGGTTTTGTCACTCCGATTGTCGGAGAGGTATCTCTGGGCCCTCTCGGTAATGCACATCACTATAAGCCTTGCAAGCAATGTAGCTAATGACTTAGTTACGGAATGATGCATTACATAACGAGTAAAGAGACTTGCCGATAACGAGATTGAACTAGGTATTGGATACCGACGATCGAATCTTGGGCAAGTAACATACCGATGACAAAGGGAACAATGTATGTTGTTATGCGGTTTGACCGATAAAGATCTTCGTAGAATATGTAGGAACCAATATGGGCATCCAGGTTCCGCTATTGGTTATTGACCGAGAATAGTTCTAGGTCATGTCTACATAGTTCTCGAACCCGTAGGGTCCGCACGCTTAACGTTACGATGACAGTTTTATTATGAGTTTATAAGTTTTGATGTACCGAAGTTTGTTCGGAGTCCCGGATGTGATCACGAACATGACGAGGAGTCTCGAAATGGTCGAGACATAAATATTGATATATTGGAAGCCTATGTTTGGACATCGGAATAGTTCCAGGTGAAATCGGGATTTTACCGGAACACCGGGGGGTTACGGGAACCCTCCCGGGGGTTAATGGGCCTTAGTGGGCCATGAGGGAGAAGAGGAGGGCCGGCCAGGGCAGGCCGCGCGCCCCCTCCCCCCTAGTCCGAATAGGACAAGGAAGGGGGGGCGGCGCCCCCCTTTCCTCTTTCCCTCCCCCCAAGTCCTAATCCAACTAGGAAAGGGGGGGAGTCCTACTCCCGGTGGGAGTAGGACTCCTCCGGCACGCTTCCTCCTAGGGCCGGCCGCACCCCCCTTGCTCCTTTATATACAGGGGCAGGGGGCACCCTAGAACACACAAGTTGATCTACGGATTGTTCCTTAGCCGTGTGCGGTGCCCCCCTCCACCATATTCCACCTCGGTCATATCGTCGCGGAGTTTAGGCGAAGCCCTGCGCCGTTAGAACATCATCATCGTCACCACGCCGTCATGCTGACGGAACTCATCCCCAACGCTTTGCTGGATCGGAGCCCGGGGAACGTCATCGAGCTGAACGTGTGCTGAACACGGAGGTGCCGTACGTTCGGTGCTTGGACCGGACGGATCTTGAAGACGTACGACTACATCAACCGCGTTGTCATAACGCTTCCGCTTACGGTCTACGAGGGTACGTGGACAATACTCTCCTATCTCGTTGCTCACCATGATCTTGCGTGTGCGTAGGAAATTTTTTGAAATTACTACGTTCCCCAACAATTTTTGCGCCTGGGGGGCCTGTTGGGGATGCGGCTGGAGTTGCTCTCGATGGATCACATGCACCGTTGGATCAAAAATCGAACTTGCATGAAACCATCGTACGCCCAGTTGTTTCGATCACCGCCGCCCTGCGCAAAACCCTCGCCCAAAGCAGGAGCAGCAGCAGCAAACGACGACGCCCCGTCTCATCTACGAGATCGAGTTGCGAGCACCCGATCCCAAGGAGTAGGCCGGTAATGTCGCCGTCGGGGTCCGCATCCGCCATCGTCGCCGACAAAACGGAAGGGTACCACTTTCTCACGATCCACGACTACTCCCGAAGCAAGTGCGTTCCCACCGGTGAGGGGATCCGTTCCCAGCCCTTCACAGTCGGCGGCCACCGTTGGTGCATCTACTATTACCCCAATGGTGATCGCTCGGAGGCTGCGGACTATGCGTCCTTCTTCCTGGAACTAGAAGAAGATGGCGCGACGGTGGTGAAGGCCTAGTTCGGATTCTGTTTCGCGGGCGAGGAGGAGGAGGCAAAGCAGGCGGCATTGCTGGCGTTGGCATCGGTGGAAAAATTCACCTCCAGGGGCCGCTGGGTGTGTACGAAGTTCATCAACAGGAAGGTCCTGGAGAACTCCAAGCATCTAAAGAACAACTCGTTCATGGTCCGGTGCGACATTGAAAGCACAAGTGCTCCCTAGGTGGTTTTGGTAATTAATGTCAACATATCTCTTGTTGGACTAACAATTTTATCTAGTATGTTTCAGATAAGTTCAACAATGGAGTGGCATGTACTAAAGGATGTGGTAACTCCTTCAAGATGCTAAGGACAAAGGATTGGCTCAAGCTTCAAGATCAAGACTCTTCATTTTACATATTAGTGGTCCAAGATCACATTGAGTCTGTAGGGAAAGCCAATACTATCAAGAAGGGATGAGGTGTTGCTTAATGAGTTTCTTGCTCCACAGTGCTTAGTGATATGCTCCAAAACCCTCAACTACTTTCCCACTTCCACACATATGTCCTAAACCTAAAGTCAAACTCGGCCCCACCGATTCTTTCTATCCGGCGCCATCGAGTTCAGATGTCTTAGCCACTGCCACAAACCCTAGGCAAATCGGTCTCACCGATATGGTTCTCGGTCTCACTGAGATGGGATTGTAATCTCTCTGTGTATGTCCATTACCAAAATCGGTCTCACCGAGTTTGAGCAAACAGTACTACCGAGATTACAATGCAAACTTCCTGGTTGACTCATTACCAAAATCGGTCCTACCGAGTTTGTGTAATCGGTCCAACCGAGTTCGCCTGACCAACTCTCTGGTTAGCTAATTACCAAAATCGGTCCAACTGAGTTTGTGTAATCGGTCTCACCGAGATTACGTTATGCCCTAACCCTAACCATATCGGTCTTACCAAGTTGCATATCGGTCCCACCGAAAATCCTAACGGTCACTAAGTTTACTAAATCGGTCCGACCGAGTTTGTTGATTCGGTCCCACCGAGTTTGGTAAATTGTGTGTAAGAGTTAGATTTTGTGTGGAGGCTATATATACCCCTCCACCTCCTCTTCATTCGTGGAGAGAGCCATCAGAACAAACCTACACTTCCAGCATCCTATCTCTGAGAGAGAACTACCTACTCATGTGTTGAGGCCAAGATATTCCATTCCTACCATATGAATCTTGATCTCTAGCCTTCCCCAAGTTGCTTTCCACTCAAATCTTCTTTCCACCAGATCCAAATCCTAAGAAAGAGAGTTGAGTGTTGGGGAGACTATCATTTGAAGCACAAAAGCAAGGAGTTCATCATCAACACACCATTTGTTACTTCTTGGAGAGTGGTGTCTCCTAGATTGGCTAGGTGTCACTTGGGAGCCTTCGACAAGATTGTGGAGTTGAACCAAGGAGTTTGTAAGGGCAAGGAGATCGCCTACTTCGTGAAGATCTACCGCTTGTGAGGCAAGTCCTTCGTGGGCGACGGCCATGGTGGGATAGACAAGGTTGCTTCTTCGTGGACCCTTCGTGGGTGGAGCCCTTCATGGACTCGCGCAACCGTTACCCTTCGTGGGTTGAAGTCTCCACCAATGTGGATGTACGATAGCACCACCTATCGGAACCACGCCAAAAACATCCGTTTCTCCAATTGCGTTTGAATCCTCCAAAACCCTTCCCTTTACATTCTTGCAAGTTGCATGCTTTACATTTCGCTGCTCATATACTCTTTGCATGCTTGCTTATTATGTATCATGAATGTTAAACTTGTGCCTAAACTCCACTTAAACTTAAAATTGTTAAAAACTGCAACTTTGGTACTTAGTGTCTAATCACCCCCCCTCTAGACACCTCTTCTCAAGGTCCTACAAGTGGTATCATAGCATTGGTCTCCATTGCCTTGGTTTAATCACCATTGGAGGAAGATGGATGAGTCTACTTTGGGGAGTCTTAGACATAGAGTGCCTATACTTGATGGAGAGTACTTTCATGAGTGGAAAAATGAGATGCTTGTAATTTTCAATCAATATCATTTGAACAAGTACATTGCTAGCCCTTGTGCACCTCATGTTGATCCTATGCATCCTACTCTTGATGAGTCAATTGACATGATTAGGAATCTTAGAACTGTTAATCTTATCACTAGAGGCTTGCCTAGAAACTTAATTAGAAACTTGCCTACTCTTGAGTGTGCCTACACTATATGGAAATTTCTTGAGGAACGCTTTCCAAATTATTCCTTGAAAAATCTTGATGAAATTCTCCATAAGTCTATTGCTTTGAGTAAGATGAATTCTAGTGATCCTATGTTTGGTGATCGTCTATTTGAACTTACAAACCTTATGCGTGCCAAAGGAGATGTTGGAATTATTAGTGATATTATTTCTGAAGCTATAAAAATTCATAAGCAAGATCATTGTCAAACTCACTCTAACGAATCACCCTCTCTAGGATTTGATCCACCACATGGCGATGTTGAACATGGATACTATGATGAGGATGATAAGAGTGACTTCGATCTTGATGATGCTATGAGACACTTTGGTCTTATGGCAAATCTTCGGGGATATATGTCAGGTGGAAAGGAATGGGTTCTTGATAGTGGGTGTACCGATCACATGACCGGAGATAAAGACATGTTTCGTGAGCTTGCTGAAAATGATAGTCCTCGAAAGTATGTCACTTTTGGTGAAAACTCAAAGGGTAAGGTGGTTGGCCTTGGTAAGGTGGCCATATCACATGATAGCTCCATACAAAATGTCATGCTCGTTGAATCTCTTGGATACAACTTACTTTCAGTATCTAGACTTGCTGATTTTGGTTTCAATGTCTTATTTACTGAAGTAGATTGCCAAGTGTTTCGTCGAGACAATCATAAAATGGTCTTTACCGGTGTGCGTAGAGGTGATCTATACACTGTTGATTTCACTAAAAAGGCTCAACCTAAAACTTGCTTCATTGCTAAATCCTCAAAAGGTTGGTTATGGCATAGACGACTAGGTCACGTTGGCATGAGAAACCTTGACAAGCTTATTAAAGGGAATCACATCCTTGGTGTTAACGATGTCATATTTGATAAGGATAGACTTTGCAGTGCTTGTCAAGCAGGTAAATAGATTGGAGGAAGGCATCCCGTGAAGAACATCATGACCACAAGGAGGCCACTCGAGCTACTTCACATGGATCTCTTTGGTCCCAACGCCTACAAGAGTCTCGGTGGAAATTCTTTTGGTCTAGTTATAGTTGATGATTTTTCAAGATTTACGTGGGTGTTCTTTCTCGATGATAAATCGCAGGTCCAAAAGATCTTCAAAAACTTCGCTAGGAAGGCCCAAAATCAATTTGAAGTGAAGATCAAGAAGGTTCGCAGCGACAATGGATCGGAGTTCAAGAATGCAAATGTGGACACCTTTCTTGACGAAGAAGGGATTTCACATGAGTTCTCAGCTACGTACACACCTCAACAAAATGGAGTTGTTGAGAGGAAGAACCGGACGCTCATCGAAATGGCGAGAACGATGCTTGATGAGTACAAGACACCGAAGCACTTTTGGGAAGAAGCGGTTGAGATAGCTTGTCATGCAACAAATCGCTTGTATCTTCACAAGCTACTCGGCAAGACGGCATACGAGCTCCTCACCGGTAACAAACCCCAAGTTGGATACTTTCGAGTATTCGGCTCAAAGTGCTACATTCTTGATAAGCATCATCGCTCTAAATTTGCTCCTAAGTCTCATGAAGGTTTCCTACTAGGTTATGGCTCAAACTCTCACACTTACCGTGTCTACAACAATTTCACCCGAAAGGTTGAAGAGACGGTAGATGTGAAGTTTGATGAATCTAACGGCTCGCAAGTAGAGCAATTGTCAATTGATGTAGGAGACAAAGATCCTTCGGAAGCAATCCAAGACTTGTCTATTGGCAAGGTTCGTCCAACGGAGGTGAAGGAGAGTACCTCGTCTGTCCAAGTGGAAGCTTCTACTTTACGACAAGGTGAACCAAGAGTTGATACGGAAGCATCCACAAGTGGGACACACCAAGATGAAGAAAACGAGGAAGTGCATCAAGATGAACGTCAGCAACCTCCTTCTCCACCACGACAAGAGAACGCCAACGCCAACAATGAAGAAGGCCAAGAAGAAGAACAAGATGAAGAAGAAGTTCAACCAAGAACCAAGCAAAAGCTTTCACGAGTTTGAGCAAGAATTGCTAAAGACCATCCCATCGAGCAAATCTACAATGATATTCAAACCGAGAGAATCACTCGCTCTAAAGCTTGCTTAGCTAACTTTTGTGAAAACTATTCTTTCATCTCTAGCATTGAACCTATGAAGGTCGAAGAAGCGTTGGAAGATCCGGATTGGATAAATGCTATGCATGAAGAGCTACACAACTTTTAGAGGAACCAAGTTTGGACATTGGTTGAGAAACCCGACAACAACCACAACATCATCGGTACCAAATGGGTGTTTCACAACAAGCAAGATGAAGATGGACAAGTAGTTCACAACAAAGCACGTCTCGTCGCCCAAGGCTACACACAAGTCGAAGGTATGGACTATGGTGAGACTTATGCTCCCGTTGCTAGACTTGAGTCCATTCGCATCTTACTTGCCTATGCTAATCACCATGATATCACCTTGTACCAAATGGACATTAAAAGTGCTTTTCTAAATGGTGAAATAGAGGAGGAAGCTTATGTTAAGCAACATCCCGGCTTTGTCAATCCTAAGAAACCCAATCATGTTTACAAACTTCACAAAGCTCTTTATGGTCTTAAACAAGCTCCTAGAGCATGGTATAAATGCTTGACCAAGTTCCTTATTGAAAAAGGCTCTGAAATTGGGAAAATTGATTCTACTCTTTTTACTAAAAGGGTTAATGGAGAACTATTTGTGTGCCAAATCTATGTTGATGATATTATATTTGGTTCAACTAACCCTCATTTTAGTGAAAAGTTTGGGAAGCTAACGTCGGAGAAGTTTGAGATGTCTATGATGAGTGAACTCAAATTCTTTCTTGGTTTGCAAATCAAGCAAACTAATGAAGGTACCTTTGTCTCTCAAACGAAGTACACCAAGGACTTATTCAAGAAGTTCAATATGCAAGAATGCAAAGGTATGTCTACACCCATGCCTACTAGTGGATATCTTGACTTGACCAAAGATGGTGAACCGGTTGATCAAAAGGTTTATCGCTCTATGATTGGTTCATTGTTATATCTATGTGCTTCACGTCCCGATATCATGCTAAGTGTGTGCATGTGTGCACGATATCAAGCTGCTCCTAAAGATTGTCATCTTAAGGCCGTGAAAAGGATAGTGAGATACTTAATCCATACACCAAATTTTGGCATTTGGTATCCTAAGAGGGCCTCTTTCGATCTTGTTGGCTACTCCGACTCGGACTATGCCGGTGACAAGGTTGATAGAAAGTCCATTTCGGGTACTTGTCAATTTCTTGGTAGATCTCTTGTATCTTGGTCTTCCAAGAGACAAAACTCGGTATCCTTATCTACCGCCGAAGCGGAGTACATTGCCGCTGGTTCATGTTGTGCTCAATTACTTTGGATGACCCAAAATCATAAAGATTATGGGATATATGTGAAACATGTTCCATTGCTTTGTGACAATGAAAGTGCTATCAAAATTGGTCATAATCCCGTACAACATTCTCGAACTAAGCATATTGAAGTTCGTCATCATTTCATTCGAGATCATGTTGCTAAGGGTGACATTGATCTTAAGCATGTTCGCACTGAAAAGCAATTAGCAGATATATTCACTAAACCTCTTGATGAGAAAGTGTTTTGCAGGTTAAGAGGAGAATTGAACATCATTGATGCTTCAAACTTGGAGTAGAAACTCCATTGGATACATGCAAGACATGAGCTTATGACTAATCCTTGATATGTCTCTTATGATGAAAATCTTATGTCTTGGATACATTTGGATCTTGCATGTTATCTAACCCATGTAGGTACTTGATGGAATCAAATTCCATGAGATTGTAATCTACTCACATCTTGAGCAATCTCTACATCACCAAGTTTCTACACTATGGTGGTTTAAGACAAGGAAGCACGGAACCATTCAAACATATCCTTTGACAAATTCTATGTTGAGCTTCATGATTGTCATTTTTGGATACACAAGTGCTCTTCCTTGCAAGAACTAACCCATGCAGGTAGATGGACTCAAATTCCAAGTGGTGCTCCCAACTCTTGATGAGCTACATCAACCTTGAGCAACTCACACAAGTTCAACTACATGGTCAACACCACCAACCAAGGTATGTTATTCCATCTTAGAGAAGCTTTACTCCAAGTCACGAGCTAAAGCAACTCGACAAGATGTGAATACATCAAGATGCTTAAACTAAAAATGGCAACCCCATTTTGAGATTAAACGAAGAGTATGACCTATGATCAAGTGATCTCACTTGAGTCCTATGTCAATATACTCTAACATAGGTGACTCTGTCGCCGACCATCTCTAGATGAAGTTCTCTTGTGATCTTTTCTGTGTTTTTGCATTTGTCTCATGCATATTTGTTTCCCCTTTTCAAAAAAAAACTTCATCTAGATTTATTTATGTTTGCTCTGCATTTTCTGCATCCAATTCATTGCATATCTTTTAGTAAATTCCTTGCAAATCTTTGTGAGATCTTACTAGTCTAGTGAGCTGAGGTGACAAGTGTTTTCTCTGTGATGAACTCGGTTACACCGATTTGTTGTTTTCGGTCCAATCGAATCCTTTCGGTACAACCGAATTATACCACTCTGTGCCACCGATTTCACAATTGGAAAAACAGTTTGCCACTTATTCTGTGTTTCTTCTGATCCAGCTCCACTCAATGAATCTTGTCCTCTACAAGCATCACATTTTTATAAATGCTTTGTGCTGTGACTCAAGGATCAAACCCTTCTTGGAAATTGATGTCAAATGGGGAGAGAGAGATCACATCAAAGCTTATCACTTAGGGAGATCACATCAAAGCTTATCACTTAGGGAGATCACATCAGAGAGAAAGAGTATCACCTCCTCAGGGGGAGAAAGAGATCTCCAGGGGGAGAGAATACTCAAGTAGAAAGTATTTCTCAAGGATCCCAGATGCTTGGTGTTCAAGAGGAGTGATGACACATGTCTTACTGAGGGGAAAGACATGTTCATATGTGCTTATTTGCATTAGTTTGCATTAGCTCTGTTTAGTTATATCTTTCAGCTCTGATTTTCTGTTCCCTATCTTCTCCCAGTATCCCATGCTAGATTCAGGGGGAGCAAGACATCTAAGGGAAAGAAATCATTTGAATTCATTGCATATCTTTACTCTTGGGGACATGTCTAATCCAATGTGGTACTTAGTACTCACTCTCTACATGTCATCCCAGTCTTGGTATTCTTGTGGTTTCTTCTGTTTGCTCTGGCTAGTAGATGTATCTGTGTTATCTAACCTTGTTTACGCAGGTTCATTCCATCCTAAGCCAACTCAAGACTATAAGGTAAGTATATGCATCACAATAATGTGTATGAGGAACTCTTGCTGATGTACATACTGTTTGCAAGAAGAACTCATGAGCATGAAGGTATTTTCTTTAATATTCTTTGCTCTGATGCATATGGCCAAGATATATGTAACACATTGCCCGCTCTATCATGGTTATGCTCTCACATGCTTCTATATTCCATATTCACATGATTGCATACATGTAGGGGGAGCCTATGCTTGTTACATGTCTTTCCAAAGCTTTACTTGCTATTCCTTATATCTTTATCTAAAACTTTGATGTATGTTGTCATCAATTACCAAAAAGGGGGAGATTGAAAGCACAAGTGCCCCCTAGGTGGTTTTGGTAATTAATGTCAACATATCTCTTGTTGGACTAACACTTTAATCTAGTATGTTTCAGATAAGTTCAACAATGGAGTGGCATGGACTAAAGGATGTGGTAACTCCTTCAACATGCAAAGGACAAAGGATTGGCTCAAGCTTCAAGCTCAAGACTCTTCATTTTACATGTTAGTGATCCAAGATCACATTGAGTCTATAGGAAAAGCCAATACTATCAAGAAGGGATGAGGTGTTGCTTAATGAGTTTCTTGCTCCACAGTGCTTAGTGATATACTCCAAAACCCTCAACTACTTTCCCACTTCCACACATATGTCCTAAACCTAAAGTCAAACTCGGCCCCACCGATTCTTTCTATCCGGCGCCACCGAGTTCAGATGTCTTAGCCACTGCCACAAACCCTAGGCAAATCGGTCTCACCGATATGGATCTCGGTCTCACCGAGATGGGATTGTAATCTCTCTGTGTATGTCCATTACCAAAATCGGTCTCACCGAGTTTGAGCAATAGGTACTACCGAGATTACAATGCAAACTTCCTGGTTGACTCATTACCAAAATTGGTCCTACCGAGTTTGTGTAATCGTTCCAACCGAGTTTGCCTAACCAACTCTCTGGTTAGCTAATTACCAAAATCGGTCCAACCGAGTTTGTGTAATCGGTCTCACCGAGATTACGTTATGCCCTAACCCTAACCATATCGGTCTTACCGAGTTGCATATCGGTCCCACCGAAAATCCTAACGGTCACTAAGTTTACTAAATCGGTCCGACCGAGTTTGTTGATTCGGTCCCACCGAGTTTGGTAAATTGTCTGTAACAGTTAGATTTTGTGTGGAGGCTATATATACCCCTCCAACTCCTCTTCATTCATGGAGAGAGCCATCAGAATGAACCTACACTTCCAGCATCCTATCTCTGACAGAGAACTACCTACTCATGTGTTGAGGCCAAGATATTCCATTCCTACCATATGAATCTTGATCTCTAGCCTTCCCCAAGTTGCTTTCCACTCAAATCTTCTTTCCACCAGATCCAAATCCTATGAAAGAGAGTTGAGTGTTGGGAAGACTATCATTTGAAGCACAAGAGCAAGGAGTTCATCATCAACGCACCATTTGTTACTTCTTGGAGAGTGGTGTCTCCTAGATTGGCTAGGTGTCACTTGGGAGCCTCCGACAAGATTGTGGAGTTGAACCAAGGAGTTTGTAAGGGCAAGGAGATCGCCTACTTCGTGAAGATCTACCGCTAGTGAGGCAAGTCCTTCGTGGGCGACGGCCATGGTGGGATAGACAAGGTTGCTTCTTTGTGGACCCTTCGTGGGTGGAGCCCTCCATGGACTCGCGCAACCGTTACCCTTCGTGTGTTGAAGTATCCACCAACGTGGATGTACGATAGCACCACCTATCGGAACCACGCCAAAAACATCCGTGTCTCCAATTGCGTTTGAATCCTCCAAAACCCTCCCCTTTACATTCTTGCAAGTTGCATGCTTTACATTCCGCTGCTCATATACTCTTTGCATGCTTGCTTGTTATGTATCGTGAATGTTAAACTTGTGCCTAAACTCCACTTAAACTTAAAATTGTTAAAAACTGCAACTTTGGTACTTAGTGTCTAATCACCCCCCTCTAGAAACCTCTTCTCAAGGTCCTACAGACATCATTGTCATACACAGGTACCGTTCATCGGACAACGCTGTGGCCTACGTCTCCGTGCCCCCATGCGATTTGTGCCAGGACTTAAGCGAGCTCCTTGAGACTGAGAAGGGCGCCGGCGTTGTGTTCGAGATTGGCAGCGAGACCGTGGCCGCACACCGGTGCATCCTCACGGCTCGCTCACCGGTCTTCGCATCCGAGCTCTTCGGACCAATGAAGCAGGGCAACGCTGCCGCTGCTGGCGTCGTGCGCTTGGAAGACATGGAGATGGATGTTAGAGTTATGTCGAATATTATTGTACAAGTTAGGTTACAGTTGGACTTGAAGTCGTACGGTGTGTAGACAGGATATGGAGTCATGTCCAAGTAGGACACTTGTATCCTAGGCCTCTCATATATAGCGGGGGTAGACACACGATGTAACCTATGCCAACATAATAGCACGGGCACGCGGGGGAGCCGGCGGCGTGTGCCGGCGCCCGGGCGGCCAGGGTGCGGTATTGTGACGGTGTCACGGGAAGGAGCGCCCGTAGTCATGCCTCGGGGATGTAGCCATATCAGTGAACCTCGTTAACAAATCTCGGTGTCGTGCCTCGTGTGATTGCTTGGTCCTCGGTAGATCAACGGAGTGCCTCGGATTAATTCTAACAAGAGGTATCATGAGAAAGGTTTGAAGAGGCGGTGAGAGTTGATTTAGAGGATAGCCATGAAGACCAGCGGCTGCGGAGACCCGGCGACGCGCGGCAGGGATCGGAGATCATCGCGTATAAAGCAATCGGAAACAGCAGCGGCAGAAGCTTGCAGGATTGGATCGGTAGCGCCGCAGGCTGGCGGCGCGCCGCACACATGCACGGAATCTCAGCGAGATCAAAAACGTGCGGCAGTGGTATACGAAGGCGCGTGCGGCTGGTGGTCGTGTCCTGGTGGCGATGCGAGATCGGATGCGGCGGCGGTGCAACGTGCGTGCGGCAGGAGTCCATCGGGGATTCGGGGCGAGCAAGCAGCCGGTGTGGGATCTTCAGCGGAGACTCAAATCAGGCGGCGGCGGCGGCGTACGCGAAACAGCGTATGGAGGTCGTAGCAGCACGAGGCGAGGGCTGACGTGGCCCAAGGTGCACGAGGCAGGCGGCCCAATGGCGCTGCGTGGCTGGCTAGGCCTGCTGGGGCGAGGCGTGCAAGGTGTGGCTGTACACGATATTTGTTGAAAAAGAAAAAAAGGCGACGAAGGTCTCCTTGCATGACGCACAGATGAGGCAGCAACAAACTAGTGAGCGAACAGAAAATCAGAAGGAGCTGATCCATCGGAAGGGCGGGCAGAGTTGACTATAAAGGCAATCAACAAGACATGTGGGGCTGTGCAAAGGTGCAACACACGTGAGGACCAAAGGGATTTCTTTTTCCCTGTTGGGTTTTGCTACGTGCACATGAGTTCTTGTGGTCTGGGCATCACGTAGCAGTGCAGAATTGGCACAGCTGGAATGTTTGAAGTAATTGCGGGAAGTCAAGCCAGCATAGATGGAAGTATCATGTGATGGATGGGAATTCGTGGAAGATAGTTTGGGAGCCTGGATTGCGTCATGAAAGATCATGCATACAAAGGGCGTTAAGGTATGCACAGAGATGTGCGGGGATGGACACAACGCAGGGTGGAGCATGACTGCAGGCGGATAATTTCGGCTGGGTCGGACTGGATTGTCTGATGGACTGACGTGGATGTTGGTCAAAGCAGAAAACGGCGGTGATTTTAGCGACGACGACATAGGAGCGTGATGCTGATGGTGGCCGACTTCTGAGGCGTGGAAACACGTGGTGCAGGTCTGAGGGCTTGTGTGGCATCGACGGACTATGACGCGGGGTTGATTCAAGGCAGTGTACACATGAGAGCTTGAAGTCAACAGGGCACGGGAGGGTGGCACGTACAACCACCATGGAGTCTTGTTGAAGGTGGAGTTGGAGTCTGATGGGTGACTTCACTCTGAGCTGATGGAGGGGCTACGGCGAAAGTTAAGGGAGAGTCGAAGCCTATTTCAGCGGGTAAAGCGAGAGACACGTGGATCGGACTGGGCGCCAGTGGTCTGATGGAGGCGTGATACTCGGCATCGGTTGGTGATGATCGATGGTTCTCTGCAGTGGGGGTTGAGGCAGTGGGGGCTAGCTACCCGGGAGACTCGACCAGGACAACAGAGGCTCGACGCGGTGATAGCGACGAGGCGTGCCATAAGCATGGAACATAGCGACAGGCCAAGGCACTGGTGGTCATACATGTGGTCAGACAAATTGTGCAGGGGTTGCTGAAGCAGTGTTGATGAGTACCGGATTCAAGTTGGTGACTGGGTCTATCGATGCCGGTTGATGGACGGGAGTTGACCATGAAGAATCTGAGAAAGTGGCGGAAAGTCTGAAATTGTCAAAAGCTGAGAGAGTACATGGCCGTATATTCTGTGGTGTTCAGTGCACATGGCAAAGTGTGCGGATGACAAGTACAGAAGGAGGCAGAGTGCTATAGCTATGGGACATGTCAAAGACTATCCGGGAAAAAGGATGAGACAACTGTGAATTTGACTCAGGGTGACACAGGGCGACGGTGAAATTCTTTCAAGTTTCAGACAGACGGTCAAGAAAGAGCGGTGATGTTGAGTTCAGGTAACTCTTGAATGTGACATCCAATATGTGAGTTGTTCATTTTCACGCAGATAAGTTATCGGTGTGTGATGGCGTTGAACGGAAACTCCGGAAGTTGGGAGCACAAAGTAGAGTAATGAGGAACTTAATTTTGCTCGAGTGTTGACTGTGAAGAAGACGAGAAGGGACTACAGTTGCAGGTGGAGTCATATGGAGTCTGGGAGTAGCAGCGGTGCTCATGGCGTATCCCAAGTGCAATGTACATGGAGGTTCGACGCACGGACGAATTCAAGGTGGTGGAGAATATTCGCCACGGTGGAGTTTGTTAGAGTTGTGTCGAATATTATTGTACAAGTTAGGTTACAGTTGGACTTGAAGTCGTACGGTGTGTAGACAGGATATGGAGTCGTGTCCAAGTAGGACACTTGTGTCCTAGGTCTCTCATATATTGCGGGGGTAGACACACGATGTAACCTATGCCAACATAATAGCACGGGCACGCGGGGGAGCCGGCGGCGTGTGCCGGTGCCCGGGCGGCCAGGGTGCGGTATTGTGACGGTGTCACGGGAAGGAGCGCCCGTAGTCATGCCTCGGGGATGTAGCCATATCGGTGAACCTCGTTAACAAATCTCGGTGTCGTGCCTCGTGTGATTGCTTGGTCCTCGGTAGATCAACGGAGTGCCTCGGATTAATTCTAACAAGAGGTATCATGAGAAAGGTTTGAAGAGGCGGTGGGAGTTGATTTAGAGGATAGCCATGAAGACCGGCGGCTGCGGAGACCCGGCGACGCGCGGCAGGGATCGGAGATCATCGCGTATAAAGCAATCGGAAACAGCAGCGGCAGAAGCTTGCAGGATTGGATCGGTAGCGCCGCAGGCTGGCGGCGCGCCGCACACATGCACGGAATCTCAGCGAGATTGCAAACGTGCGGCAGTGGTGTACGAAGGCGCGTGCGGCTGGTGGTCGTGTCCTGGTGGCGATGCGAGATCGGATGCGGCGGCGGTGCAACGTGCGTGCGGCAGGAGTCCATCGGGGATTCGGGGCGAGCAAGCAGCCGGTGTGGGATCTTCAGCGGAGACTCAAATCAGGCGGCGGCTGCGGCGTACGCGAAACAGCGTATGGAGGTCGTAGCAGCACGAGGCGAGGGTTGGCGTGGCCCAAGGTGCACGAGGCAGGCGGCCCAATGGCGCTGCGTGGCTGGCTGGGCCTGCTGGGGCGAGGCGTGCAAGGTGTGGCTGTACACGATATTTGTTGAAAAAGAAAAAAAGGCGACGAAGGTCTCCTTGCATGACGCACAAATGAGGCAGCAACAAACTAGTGAGCGAACAGAAAATCAGAAGGAGCTGATCCATCGGAAGGGCGAGCAGAGTTGACTATAAATGCAATCAACAAGACATGTGGGGCTGTGCAAAGGTGCAACACACGTGAGGACCAAAGGGATTTCTTTTTCCCTGTTGGGTTTTCCTACGTGCACGAGTTCTTGTGGTCTGGGCATCACGTAGCAGTGCAGAATTGGCACAGCTGGAATGTTTGAAGTAATTGCGGGAAGTCAAGCCAGCATAGATGGAAGTATCATGTGATGGATGGGAATTCGTGGAAGATAGTTTGGGAGCCTGGATTGCGTCATGAAAGATCATGCATACAAAGGGCGTTAAGGTATGCACAGACATGTGCGGGGATGGACAGAACGCAGGGTGGAGCAGGACTGCAGGCGGATAATTTCGGCTGGGTCGGACTGGATTGTCTGATGGACTGACGTGGTTGTTGATCAAAGCAGAAAACGGTGGTGATTTCAGCGACGACGATATAGGAGCGTGATGCTGATGGTGGCCGACTTCTGAGGCGTGGAAACACGTGGTGCAGGTCTGAGGGCTTGTGCGGCATCGACGGACTATGACGCGGGGTTGATTCAAGGCAGTGTACACATGAGAGCTTGAAGTCAACAGGGCACGGGAGGGTGGCACGTACAACCACCATGGAGTCTTGTTGAAGGTGGAGTTGGAGTCTGATGGGTGACTTCACTCTGAGCTGATGGAGGGGCTACGGCGAAAGTTAACGGAGAGTCGAAGCCTATTTCAGCGGGTAAAGCGAGAGACACGTGGATCGGACTGGGCGCCAGTGGTCTGATGGAGGCGTGATACTCGGCATCGGTTGGTGATGATCGATGGTTCTCTGCAGTGGGGGTTGAGGCAGTGGGGCTAGCTACCCGGGAGACTCGACCAGGACAACAGAGGCTTGACGCGGTGATAGCGACGAGGCGTGCCATAAGCATGGAACACAGCGACAGGCCAAGGCACTGGTGGTCATACATGTGGTCAGACAAATTGTGCAGGGGTTGCTGAAGCAGTGTTGATGAGTACCGGATTCAAGTTGGTGACTGGGTCTATCGATGCCGGTTGATGGACAGGAGTTGACCATGAAGAATCTGAGAAAGTGGCGGAAAGTCTGAAATTGTCAAAAGCTGAGAGAGTACATGGCCGTATATTCTGTGGTGTTCAGTGCACATGGCAAAGTGTGCGGATGACAAGTACAGAAGGAGGCAGAGTGCTATAGCTATGGGACATGTCAAAGACTATCCGGGAAAAAGGATGAGACAACTGTGAATTTGACTCAGGGTGACACAGGGCGACGGTGAAATTCTTTCAAGTTTCAGACAGACGGTCAAGAAAGAGCGGTGATGTTGAGTTCAGGTAACTCTTGAATGTGACATCCAATATGTGAGTTGTTCATTTTCACGCTGATAAGTTATCGGTGTGTGATGGCGTTGAACGGAAACTCCGGAAGTTGGGAGCACAAAGTAGAGTAATGAGGAACTTAATTTTGCTCGAGTGTTGACTGTGAAGAAGACGAGAAGGGACTACAGTTGCAGGTGGAGTCATATGGAGTCTGGGAGTAGCAGCGGTGCTCATGGCGTATCTCAAGTGCAATGTACATGGAGGTTCGACGCACGGACGAATTCGAGGTGGTGGAGAATATTCGCCACGGTGGAGTTTGTTATAGTTGTGTCGAATATTATTGTACAAGTTAGGTTACAGTTGGACTTGAAGTCGTACGGTGTGTAGACAGGATATGGAGTCATGTCCAAGTAGGACACTTGTATCCTAGGCCTCTCATATATAGCGGGGGTAGACACACGATGTAACCTATGCCAACAAAATAGCACGGGCACGCGGGGGAGCCGGCGGCGTGTGCCGGCGCCCGGGCGGCCAGGGTGCGGTATTGTGACGGTGTCACGGGAAGGAGCGCCCGTAGTCATGCCTCGGGGATGTAGCCATATCGGTGAACCTCGTTAACAAATCTCGGTGTCGTGCCTCGTGTGATTGCTTGGTCCTCGGTAGATCAACGGAGTGCCTCGGATTAATTCTAACAAGAGGTATCATGAGAAAGGTTTGAAGAGGCGGTGAGAGTTGATTTAGAGGATAGCCATGAAGACCGGCGGCTGCGGAGACCCGGCGACGCACGGCAGGGATCGCAGATCATCGCGTATAAAGCAATCGGAAACAGCAGCGGCAGAAGCTTGCAGGATTGGATCGGTAGCGCCGCAGGCTGGCGGCGCGCCGCACACATGCACGAAATCTCGGCGAGATCGAAAACGTGCGGCAGTGGTATACGAAGGCGCGTGCGGCTGGTGGTCGTGTCCTGGTGGCGATGCGAGATCGGATGCGGCGGCGGTGCAATGTGCGTGCGGCAGGAGTCCATCGGGGATTCGGGGCGAGCAAGCAGCCGGTGTGGGATCTTCAGCGGAGACTCAAATCAGGCGGCGGCTGCGGCGTACGCGAAACAGCGTATGGAGGTCGTAGCAGCACGAGGCGAGGGCTGACGTGGCCCAAGGTGCACGAGGCAGGCGGCCCAATGGCGCTGCGTGGCTGGCTGGGCCTGCTGGGGCGAGGCGTGCAAGGTGTGGCTGTACACGGTATTTGTTGAAAAAGAAAAAAAGGCGACGAAGGTCTCCTTGCATGACGCACAGATGAGGCAGCAACAAACTAGTGAGCGAACAGAAAATCAGAAGGAGCTGATCCATCGGAAGGGCGGGCAGAGTTGACTATAAAGGCAATCAACAAGACATGTGGGGCTGTGCAAAGGTGCAACACACATGAGGACCAAAGGGATTTCTTTTTCCCTGTTGGGTTTTGCTACGTGCACATGAGTTCTTGTGGTCTGGGCATCACGTAGCAGTGCAGAATTGGCACAGCTGGAATGTTTGACGTAATTGCGGGAAGTCAAGCCAGCATAGATGGAAGTATCATCTGATGGATGGGAATTCGTGGAAGATAGTTTGGGAGCCTGGATTGCGTCATGAAAGATCATGCATACAAAGGGCGTTAAGGTATGCACAGAGATGTGCGGGGATGGACACAACGCAGGGTGGAGCATGACTGCAGGCGGATAATTTCGGCTGGGTCGGACTGGATTGTCTGATGGACTGACGTGGATGTTGGTCAAAGCAGAAAACGGCGGTGATTTCAGCGACGACGACATAGGAGCGTGATGCTGATGGTGGCCGACTTCTGAGGCGTGGAAACACGTGGTGCAGGTCTGAGGGCTTGTGCGGCATCGACGGACTATGACGCGGGGTTGATTCAAGGCAGTGTACACATGAGAGCTTGAAGTCAACAGGGCACGGGAGGGTGGCATGTACAACCACCATGGAGTCTTGTTGAAGGTGGAGTTGGAGTCTGATGGGTGACTTCACTCTGAGCTGATGGAGGGGCTACGGCGAAAGTTAACGGAGAGTCGAAGCCTATTTCAGCGGGTAAAGCGAGAGACACGTGGATCGGACTGGGCGCCAGTGGTCTGATGGAGGCGTGATACTCGGCATCGGTTGGTGATGATCGATGGTTCTCTGCAGTGGGGGTTGAGGCAGTGGGGGCTAGCCACCCGGGAGACTCGACCAGGACAACAGAGGCTCGACGCGGTGATAGCGACGAGGCGTGCCATAAGCATGAAACACAGCGACAGGCCAAGGCACTGGTCGTCAGACATGTGGTCAGACAAATTGTGCAGGGGTTGCTGAAGCAGTGTTGATGAGTACCGGATTCAAGTTGGTGACTGGGTCTATCGATGCCGGTTGATGGACAGGAGTTGACCATGAAGAATCTGAGAAAGTGGCGGAAAGTCTGAAATTGTCAAAAGCTGAGAGAGTACATGGCCGTATATTCTGTGGTGTTCAGTGCGCATGGCAAAGTGTGCGGATGACAAGTACAGAAGGAGGCAGAGTGCTATAGCTATGGGACATGTCAAAGACTATCCGGGAAAAAGGATGAGACAACTGTGAATTTGACTCAGGGTGACACAGGGCGACGATGAAATTCTTTCAAGTTTCAGACAGACGGTCAAGAAAGAGCGGTGATGTTGAGTTCAGGTAACTCTTGAATGTGACATCCAATATGTGAGTTGTTCATTTTCACGCAGATAAGTTATCGGTGTGTGATGGTGTTGAACGGAAACTCCGGAAGTTGGGAGCACAAAGTAGAGTAATGAGGAACTTAATTTTGCTCGAGTGTTGACTGTGAAGAAGACGAGAAGGGACTACAGTTGCAGGTGGAGTCATATGGAGTCTGGGAGTAGCAGTGGTGCTCATGGCGTATCTCAAGTGCAATGTACATGGAGGTTCGACGCACGGACGAATTCAAGGTGGTGGAGAATATTCGCCACGGTGGAGTTTGTTAGAGTTGTGTCGAATATTATTGTACAAGTTAGGTTACAGTTGGACTTGAAGTCGTACGGTGTGTAGACAGGATTTGGAGTCATGTCCAAGTAGGACACTTGTATCCTAGGCCTCTGATATATAGCGGGGGTAGACACACGATGTAACCTATGCCAACATAATAGCACGGGCACGCGGGGGAGCCGGCGGCGTGTGCCGGCGCCCGGGCGGCCAGGGTGCGGTATTTGTGACGGTGTCACGGAAAGGAGCGCCCGTAGTCATGCCTCGGGGATGTAGCCATATCGGTGAACCTCGTTAACAAATCTCGGTGTCGTGCCTCGTGTGATTTCTTGGTCCTCGGTAGATCAACGGAATGCCTCGGATTAATTCTAACAAGAGGTATCATGAGAAAGGTTTGAAGAGGCGGTGAGAGTTGAATTAGAGGATAGCCATGAAGACCGGCGGCTGCGGAGACCCGGCGACGCGCGGCAGGGATCGGAGATCATCGCGTATAAAGCAATCGGAAACAGCAGCGGCAGAAGCTTGCAGGATTGGATCGGTAGCGCCGCAGGCTGGCGGCGCGCCGCACACATGCACGGAATCTCAGCGAGATCGAAAACGTACGGCAGTGGTATACGAAGGCGCGTGCGGCTGGTGGTCGTGTCCTGGTGGCGATGCGAGATCGGATGCGGCGGCGGTGCAACGTGCGTGCGGCAGGAGTCCATCGGGGATTCGGGGCGAGCAAGCAGCCGGTGTGGGATCTTCAGCGGAGACTCAAATCAGGCGGCGGTGGCGGCGTACGCGAAACAGCGTATGGAGGTCGTAGCAGCACGAGGCGAGGGCTGACATGGCCCAAGGTGCACGAGGCAGGCGGCCCAATGGCGCTGCGTGGCTGGCTTGGCCTGCTGGGGCGAGGCGTGCAAGGTGTGGCTGTACACGATATTTGTTGAAAAAGAAAAAAAGGCGACGAAGGTCTCCTTGCATGACGCACAGATGAGGCAGCAACAAACTAGTGAGCGAACAGAAAATCAGAAGGAGCTGATCCATCGGAAGGGCGGGCAGAGTTGACTATAAAGGCAATCAACAAGACATGTGGGGCTGTGCAAAGGTGCAACACACGTGAGGACCAAAGGGATTTCTTTTTCCCTGTTGGGTTTTGCTACGTGCACATGAGTTCTTGTGGTCTGGGCATCACGTAGCAGTGCAGAATTGGCACAGCTGGAATGTTTGAAGTAATTGCGGGAAGTCAAGCCAGCATAGATGGAAGTATCATGTGATGGATGGGAATTCGTGGAAGATAGTTTGGGAGCCTGGATTGCGTCATGAAAGATCATGCATACAAAGGGCGTTAAGGTATGCACAGAGATGTGCGGGGATGGACACAACGCAGGGTGGAGCATGACTGCAGGCGGATAATTTTGGCTGGGTCGGACTGGATTGTCTGATGGACTGACGTGGATGTTGGTCAAAGCAGAAAACGGCGGTGGTTTCAGCGACGACGACATAGGAGCGTGATGCTGATGGTGGCCGACTTCTGAGGCGTGGAAACACGTGGTGCAGGGCTGAGGGCTTGTGCGGCATCGACGGACTATGACGCGGGGTTGATTCAAGGCAGTGTACACATGAGAGCTTGAAGTCAACAGGGCACGGGAGGGTGGCACGTACAACCACCATGGAGTCTTGTTGAAGGTGGAGTTGGAGTCTGATGGGTGACTTCACTCTGAGCTGATGGAGGGGCTACGGCGAAAGTTAACGGAGAGTCGAAGCCTATTTCAGCGGGTAAAGCGAGAGCCACGTGGATCGGACTGGGCGCCAGTGGCCTGATGGAGGCGTGATACTCGGCATCGGTTCGTGATGATCGATGGTTCTCTGCAGTGGGGGTTGAGGCAGTGGGGGCTAGCTACCCGGGAGACTCGACCAGGACAACAGAGGCTCGACGCGGTGATAGCGACGAGGCGTGCCATAAGCATGAAACACAGCGGCAGGCCAAGGCACTGGTCGTCAGACATGTGGTCAGACAAATTGTGCAGGGGTTGCTGAAGCAGTGTTGATGAGTACCGGATTCAAGTTGGTGACTGGGTCTATCGATGCCGGTTGATGGACAGGAGTTGACCATGAAGAATCTGAGAAAGTGGCGGAAAGTCTGAAATTGTCAAAAGCCGAGAGAGTACATGGCCGTATATTCTGTGGTGTTCAGTGCACATGGCAAAGTGTGCGGATGACAAGTACAGAAGGAGGCAGAGTGCTATAGCTATGGGACATGTCAAAGACTATCCGGGAAAAAGGATGAGACAACTGTGAATTTGACTCAGGGTGACACAGGGCGACGGTGAAATTCTTTCAAGTTTCAGACAGACGGTCAAGAAAGAGCGGTGATGTTGAGTTCAGGTAACTCTTGAATGTGACATCCAATATGTGAGTTGTTCATTTTCACGCTGATAAGTTATCGGTGTGTGATGGCGTTGAACGGAAACTCCGGAAGTTGGGAGCACAAAGTAGAGTAATGAGGAACTTAATTTTGCTCGAGTGTTGACTGTGAAGAAGACGAGAAGGGACTACAGTTGCAGGTGGAGTCATATGGAGTCTGGGAGTAGCAGCGGTGCTCATGGCGTATCTCAAGTGCAATGTACATGGAGGTTCGACGCACGGACGAATTCAAGGTGGTGGAGAATATTCGCCACGGTGGAGTTTGTTAGAGTTGTGTCGAATATTATTGTACAAGTTAGGTTACAGTTGGACTTGAAGTCATACGGTGTGTAGACAGGATATGGAGTCGTGTCCAAGTAGGACACTTGTGTCCTAGGTCTCTCATATATTGCGGGGGTAGACACACGATGTAACCTATGCCAACATAATAGCACGGGCACGCTGGGGAGCCGGCGGCGTGTGCCGGCGCCCGGGCGGCCAGAGTGCGGTATTGTGACAGTGTGACGGGGAGGAGCGCCCGTAGTCATGCCCGGGATGTAGCCATATTGATGAACCTCGTTAACAAATCTCGATGTCGTGCCTCGTGTGATTGCTTGGTCCTCGGTAGATCAACGGAGTATCTCGGATTAATTCTAACAATGGAGGTGTTCAAGGCGCTGCTCCGTTACGCATACACGAACTCACTGTCACTGCAGGGGATGGCGAATGACCACGTGACGTGCCGGAAAATTCTCGTCGCGGCAGACAGGTATGGCATGGGGCTGCTGAAGCTAGTCTGTGAGGAGTGGATCTGCGAGTGCATTAACGTGGACACGGTTGCGACCATCCTGGCGCTAGCCGAGCAGCACCATTGTGAGGGACCGAAGAAGGCGTGCTTCGATTTTCTTGCTGATCCGGCGAAACTGAGGGCGGTCATGGCCACCAGCGGCTTCCAGCATCTGTGGGAAAGCTGCCCTTCTCTTATGATGGAGCTCATGGACATGTGCTTGCCGCATTTGGTGAGTGATGGATGATGCCCATGAGTGTTCCAGCAATGGTGAATCTGGGTTTCTAGACTAATGTAGTAATCAGGCAGTTGTTTTAGTTTATCCGTGCACCTTTCCTATAGCTTGTTAAAGATCGAGATGAAAAATTAGCCTCGTTTAGCCGATGTTTTGTCCGGTCATTGCATCTCCACAATGTACTGTGCCAGTTAACCATGACGTGCGTCAGTATCAGAGGGCATCCAAAATGCTCAAGCTTTTTGGCAATGGTAGCTCGTGGTCTTATATTGAACTTGCTTAAGCGTTCGGCGCTCCATAGTTTCTGAATCGTGTTTACTTATATGTTGTTATTATATTTTTATTACTTACTGTGGTACATGATTTCATCAACCTATCTTTCTAAGGAGATGCAAAGTAGAAATCACATTGTTTGAGAAATGACATACTTGCCAATTTATTATTGATGACTATTTTTTAGATAGATATGCTGATTGAACGTCCATTGTGCAACGTTTTTTATTAATCCGCGCATCTACAAACACATGCGGCAACATCTAGAGAAACTAGAAGTTGACAGATGTCGTGAAAACTATGCAGAGAGGATCCAAGAGCTCGTCGGTCACGGATTACGTATCCATGGTACTAGACAAAGACGTTGCTGTGGCGGCAAAGGCCCGATTAGATATCGGTCTCGCCATCTTGGAGGATGAGGTGGCTATCTCTCCCGTCCTTCTCCCGAGTCGCACCCGTGCGGCGGCTGGGAGGCCCCCCAGATCCCGTCGCCCCCGACTCCCCCTCTCGTCCTCCTCCTCCCTCGCCGCCGCCCGAGGGCGCGACCAGGCAAAGCCTTGCTATCGCCGGCGGCGGCGGGGACTAGGTGCCCTCCCGCTCGTGAGGAGCTGGCGCGGGCCGGCGCCCTCGGGCTAGAGTGTGGTGTGCGACCGGACGTCACGGCGGGGGTTGGCGGCGCTCCGGCGATCCCATACCCCATGGCAGGCGGCTTCAAGATCTGGGGCGACACGGTCGCCATGGACGGCGGCGGCGTGACCAGATCGGCGGCGGCGCGACCGGATCTGGGCCCAGGCGTGAGCTTGGTCTTCGGGTCACGGTCGGCGCGATGACGAGTGCGACACGTCGGCAGCTGGATGGATCTGCGGGATTCCATCCTTGTCTGGTCCTTCACAACTCAGGCAACTCCGGGGGAAACCCTAGATCTCCATGGGATCGAGCGATGGCGGTGCTTTTGCGTCGTAGTCCCTCTTCAGGGCATCATTTTGGAGTTTGCTACGGTCGAAGGACCAGCGAGGCCAGCGGCGTACGCCCGGTGGCGCAACTGCCGATGAAAATCGCGCCGACTACGGTCATGGCGGACGATGGCGGCGTCTTTGATGTCGTTTCCTTGTCGAGGCATCGTCGTTGCAGTTGGCGTCATCAGGCTCGGGATGCTCCGGGGGAAACCCTAGATCTGGGTCTCCCGGATCGGACGATGATGGTTCTTAGTATCGCTTTCCCTCATGAAGGCATCGTTTTGGAGCAAGTGATGGCTGGGGGTGACAAGAGGAGGAGCGGTGCTTCATCATACACATTGATGGTGTCGGATCTCGATGGCATGGCGCCCTGGAGATTAGGCGTATGATGTGCGATGATGGACTCGCGCAGGAGGTCGACGCTGTCTGGCGTCGTGGTGGCGTCGGCGGCAGCTAGACCGGGCAAGGTACATGCAGCAGTACAACTCTGAAGATGGACTGGTTGTAGGTGGTTGCGGCGGCCTCATACCCGGCAGGCGTCCTGATTGAGGAGCACGCCGGACTGGTGGGTGCCCATACCCGGCAGGCGTCCTGGTTGGGACCTCATGTCTTAAATGTTAGGTTTGGCTGCGAGGTCTGTTTCGTATTAGGCCCAGACTATCAGCGCCCCTTCATCAACTGGATAGGAGTAGCGGCAGATGTTGCTTAGTCGGTGGCTTTAGTCTTATTATTGTATGACTTTGTAAGGTCTTGTTTTAATAATTAATAAAATGGATGTATGCATCGTTCAGATGCAGAGGCCGGGGGTCTTCCTCCTTTTCAAAAAAAAAATCTTGAAGGATGAAGCAGAACAAGCAGCATCGATGGCGTTGGAATCGGTTGGCGAATTCACCTCTCTAAGGGACGGTGCGTACGCTATGTTCATCAGATAATAGGACATGGAGAGCCCCAACGCCACTTGATAGAAATTGGTTCAGGACGTGAAGCTTTATTATATTTCCCTTTATCGAAGAACTACATGGTTCATCGAACATCCAAAGTACTTATATCACGCAAAGTCGTCCCACACCATCTGACAGTAGTGATGCGGGCTTGTTAAGTGTCGTCACATGATTGCATTATGAAATTGTGAGAATTAACTTCTTCACACCCTTGGCATAAAAAAAGAAGAATCAACCGTCAAGTCCATCTTGTTTAGCTTCACAAATCCTTGTGCTTAGAGTGAGAATTTCCTCAACATTTGTTATTTCTCAATGTCACCAACATGCACAAGAGCCTGATGCTTCCACATGTTTATACAAAATAGGAATCAAATGCATAAATTTCTCAAATGTCTTATCAAAGCTACTCAAAACAAGTAACAAGCTAAAGACCAAAAATTGAGTTCATGTTGGGCAAAACCAGTAACAAGCGTGACTTGGCTTAACAATGATGCTCATGATCCACCCAACGCTGAAACATGACAGAATAAAAAAACAAATAATCCTTGGGCTGACTTTTTTGTGCCTAAACTCGACTTACATGCATGCCTCTACCACTTCCGGAGCCGGGAAACGAATAGCGCCAACCAGTCCATCTCGAACAACACGACCTTACGACGATTAAGCCCATCAAAACCGTCAGGCAACTCAAACTCCTCCATCCTCCTGTCTCAACGTCAGCAATGTAAATCTGCCTCTGACTATCCTTGAGTAGCATCGTGCCACTCTTCTCACCTAACAATCTCAGGTATATTTTCTCTGGCCTTCTTTTAATCAGACTAGGTGGTTTCAACTCGACAGTGCGCGTGGTGAGCCAGGTGGCCTTGACAATAGCACCATCCTCGCTCTTTCTTCTGTCTTGCCGTGTGCAGACCTTTAGCTGGAGGCCTGGTCTTGACAGAAGTAACACCAAGGGTGTCCCTTCAGCGGTGACCGCAAGTTGTGGGTCCTCAATGGTTTCCGAGTAAGTTGTCCTGTCCATGATCATTGTCTGAGAGATGTGAAACGTCTCCATGTCCATGTCAAGAGAGTAGTCAGGATACCAGTTCCGGACGCTCCAATGCACCTTACCGCGAGACACAATGGCGTCGGGATGCTTACAGTCACGGATCCCTCCAGCAGTGTCAAAAGTTAATTTTATAGGCTTACTCCACCTTGACTCACTGGATGAGAACGTATAAAGGCCGGGCGGGCCGAATTTCATCGGGCCGATGATTAACACTTTAAAAAAGGTCGAGTAGCCCGGTTGCAAAGACTGTTGCTCTACGCTCGACGAGTAGTCTGCACTAGTTAGGATGGTGTAGCTGCTTTCACGGAAGTCCAAATGTCCGCATAGCGGGGGAAGCACTTCGCACACGCCGGCAAGCAGATTGCACACGGCCAGATGAACAGCAGACTTGCCGTACTTATAGCCAGCAGCTACGTTCGGGGAGAGGCGCACGAGAAGGAGGCCGCGGCGTGCAGTGAGCGGCTCTGCGCCGTCGAGGTTGCACGCGTCGGCGTTGGGGAAAAAGGAGCTGAGGGAGCGACGGGCGAACACCGACCGTGGCGTCGGGACAAAAAACGTCGCAAACATGGGCTCCCCTGTGCGGAAGTCGGGGTCCGTACGGTCGAGCCGTTTCGGGGCTAAGAACCCGGCGAGGAAGCGGCTCGCCCCATGATCATCCGGCCAGCGACGACGAAGGAAGGAGGCGTCGGCTACGAGGCGGCTCCAGCTCTTGCACGTCACGGCGCAGCGGAAGAGAGCGGCTGTGCCTTCCACGCGGACGAGGATCTCACGGACGGCGTCCTCCGGGAGCGACACCGCCTCCGGCTGCGGCGCCGCCATCTCGTCCATCTTTCGATCTGTAGCCTGATCGCGTCTGCGATTTTTCTCGTATGTGCAGCTGGACGAGGATTGAGAGTATTTGCATGGTTATGTATACGTGATGTCAATCAAACTAACTTGCGTCCCGATCGATCCAGCTATAAATTGTGGTTTCCTACTAAAAAACGGCCGGTCGAGCATGTTGCACGGCTTGTGCTCGCGGAATTAGTACGCCGTTTTCAACAACACTCATTGGGCGGGCCAATTTTTAGTACGAAACCAAAATTAGTTCACCGGCCTGTGCATGACGAGCCTGCACTGCATCACGACGGAGCTCCCCGTTCACCACACAGCTGCACCGGGAGGAGGTATACGTAGTCTCTCACGCCGCATACAGCCTTCCGCCTCGTACGTAGATCGATGTTGGCATCAGAGTCCTACCCAAACACGAAAAGCCACCTCTCAAATCTGACCCGATCTCTCCCTGCACACCAACCAGGCCACCATCGACCCCATAAAAGTCGCTGCTTATTTTAGAGCCAACACAAATCAGACCTACACGCCGAGAACAATGAGCGGATCCAATTCCAGGGTCGCCGCCTGCTTGAACCCACCAACCATAGCGGAGTTGGACGCCTCTCAAGGCCTCCCACCCTGGATCAGCCTCGACACAAGGGTGTACCTTGCCCACCGTGTCAACTCCACCACGGCCGGAGCCGAGACAAGCAAAGGCCACGCCGTCCAGGTCTCCATCTGCTTCGCGCACCCGCCGGCCCTCTCCTACGTGTGCATGCCAACTTCGCCGGTGAGCCACGCGTTGTCCGCTCGGAGGAGCAGTTCCTTCTCCTGCACCTACCACTCAACTGGTCCACCAGGCTCGTGCGGCGGTCCAGTGAGTACTACATGTACCAGGCCATTCCGGGTAGACCACCAACGCTCTCCCGGATTCCGGACCCACCGGGTCGTAGCTTCCTCGTGGCACGCGATCTTGGCATTCACTGTTGCGGCGACGACGGGGAGTACATCCTGGCTGGTCTGTGCCCGAGTCGTGATGATGCTCAAGGAGGATATGAACTACACTTGTACTCGTCGGTGTCGAGAGATTGGACCAGGAAACCTGCTTATCTGGATAAACCACCAATTGACGAGCAACTTCCAGTTGTGTCCCACAAGGTGATCCCCCTTGGAGGGAGCCTGCTAGGCTGGGTCGATCTTTGGAGGGGTATTATGGTGTGCGACGTGCTCTCTGATGAGACAGTGCGCCTGTGGTTCATCCCACTTCCTGGCCTGATGCCTGGGAACGAGGCTGATCATCATTTGTGCCCATGGGTCATCCGAGACATCACTTGCATCAATGGATCGCTCAAGTTAGTCGAGATCGAACTTATTTCTTTACCCCCAAAAAACAAAGAAGAAGAAGGCATTGTGGCGGCATATCTTCCCGATAAAACTTATGATGATTCATCCTTTGTGAAACAAAACAATGATTTGGATTCCATGGAGCCTCACAAGTTAATTGGTTGGAGGTCCGTCATATGGAAAAGATTCCTTTCGGACGATGGTTGGCGCAGAGGGTGCCTTGTTCATGGTGATGACATATTGGTTCTGAACCAAGACCATTCTGCTTTGTTGGCTAGGCTTGGGGACAACACTGCTGGTAACTCATCAACAATGAACTTGTTACCATCTTTCCCCACCCTGAGCATTAATGGTGATGATGTTGTCCACATGAATTGCTTGGTGAGGTTAGACATCAAGAAGGCGCAAATGATCTCTATTGACATGGGAAATAAAACACTGAAGACAATGGTACCCTGTCCTGCTGCTGAACTGGATGACCACTGCCCCCACTTCCCATGTGTGTTGTCAAAGTATCTGAGCAACACTCCAGCTTTGCGACTGATTTTACGAGCAAGCAACTCTGGAACTGTAACCGAAAATCAACAACTCGGGTCTTGTCCTAAAAATGTGATCGATATGCCAAACCGAGATCTAGATGCTTACCCCCAAAGCGTACAAGCAATCGACTCCATAAATTTTACTAGAAATCGATGCCTGAGTTCTCATGCCCAGGAAGTGGTTATTGCGCCAAATCGAGCTCAGAATGGTGGGTCAAACTTGACATCACATGAAAGCTTTGGCTTGTTGGATACATTAACTACTAGGTACAATGGGAGTCATGTTGGGTATGCTGATTGCACACGCTCAGACTATGTCAACTACTAGCAGGCATTGTCATTGCAGCATCAACCAACATTCCAACCTAACTCGGTACATCTTGTCGATTGGATCTCAGCAGGTCCAATGAACGCTCATCCAGCATACCCCATGGTTAACACAGCCGCCCCTGGACGAATTATGCATCCGTTTTCACTGAATAACTACCGCTCGTTTCAGCCTCCATCACAGGCCAGGCGCCCAAGGACTCATCGAAACTCACCTTATGAAAGGCCGTCAAATGATTTCGCAAGCCAATGAGGGCTTTTACTAGGTGGTGCACCTATGAAGACCTTTACTAGGTTGTGTAACCACATTGTTACAACCAGACCATATCATAACAATCTCATGTGTTACGCTTTAAAATTTCTTGTTACAAGCATTACAACAACCATAGCTGATTCCTTATTCACCCCTTCCTTAAAAAATCTACCAATATAAGGCTTACGAGGCAAAAATAATAACTGGAGCTCACTGGTTTAATGGCGTCAACGTCCTTCGTCCCTCCCGTTTTCCACCACTTGTGTGCTTTTCCTTAACCTTGCTCCACTTTTCCTGTTGGAAAGACCCCGGTATCCATGTCATTCACCTCCGCCTTCCCTTCACTCGTCTCCCCCCTTCATTATTTTGATCTTCCGCTCTGGCAAACCTGACTGGCATGATGATCACCGACGGCTTCCAGCATCTGACCTCGAGTTTCCCTTCTATCTTGGTCGAGCTCATAAGCGTTCTAGCTAGCATTAGTGAGTGAGTGAATCATTGTTGTTTCTAGGCTAGGCTAATGTGTTCAGAGTATTTGTATTACTAATTTAATTTTACTATCATTACATCTTTTTCTTTTTGCGACAACTATCCTTGCATAATATATCCTACTGGCTGCAAAACAAATTGCTTTATTTTGTCTTCCTTGATTGGCTGACTAGAAGTAGTGCTAAATGCTAAAGGGATGAAAATACTTATCGCTGATCATAATCACCTGTTGTGCCATGTTTGTGGACAAGTCGAGAACACGGTGACGTGGGGTTGGTTGCAACCGTCCACTACTAGGGAAAACCTTATACACAGAAATTTAGCAACAGCGCGGGTCAAAAAAGCGCGCTAGTGCTATATAGAAGTAGCGATTGAAGAAAAACCGTGCTACAGATACAACCTTAGCAGTAGCGTGTGTAGTTGCAAAAGCGCTACTACTAATATTCCCATTAGCAGAACGATAGGCTATGCATAGCAGTAGCGGGCTTCCAAAAAACGCGCTACCGCTAGGGCATAATTAGCAGCGCGTTTCCTAGGAAGAGCGCTACTACTAACGGAAATAAAATAAGATGAAAAACAAATAGAAAAGTAAATGAAAATGAAAGAAATAGAAAAGGAGAAAGGAAAAAATAAAATGTAAAGCAAAATAAACGAAAAAGCGAAAAAACGGAGGAAGGCATAGCAGCAGCGTGTGTTTGTAAGAGGCTCTATAGCTAACGTAGCTGCAGCGCGTGTCCTAGACCCCCGCTATAGAAACAGAAAAGGAAATTAAAAAGGGAAGAAATTTACATAGCTATAGCAGCAGCGCGTTTTGCAAAAACCGCTATAGCTATCTTAGCTCTAGCGCGTTTTGCGAAACGAGCTACCGCTAAGTTTGACTTAACCAAAAAACTGTTTTCCCCCGGCCATCACTTCTCCCCCAAATCCCTCAACCCACCCCGCGCGCCGCCGTCTCCCCGATTCACCGTCGCCCCACTTCGCCGCCGACGTCGACGCCACCAGAGCCGTGCGCCGTCGACGACACCGGAGCCGCCCCCAACGCCACGGAGCCGCGCGGCCTCGTCAACGCCACCGGAGCCGCCGTCGACGCCACTGGATCCTTCCTCGCCACAACTGCCTTCCTCGCCGTCACCGGAGACGCCCCTGCCTTCCTCGCCGTCACCGGAGACGCCCATGCCTCCCTCGCCACCACTGCCTCCGTCGCCACCACCGGAGCCATCATCTGTAAGCCCCCACCCCTCCTCTCTCTCATGCATAGGTTAGCCAGTTTAATTAGGTTAATTATCTAGGTTAGGGCAAAAATTTAGTTAGGCCTTTGACAGAGAAGTAGTTAGGTTAACTAGTTTAATTAGGTTAATTATCTAGGTTAGTGCAAAAACTTAGTTAGGGCTTTGACAGAGAACTAGTCAGGTTAACTAGTTTAATTAGGTTAATTATCCAGGTTAATTAGTGCAAAATTTTATTTTAGGCTTTGACAGAGAACTAGCTGCGTTAACTAGTTTAATTAGGGTTAATTATCTAGGTAAACTAGATTAACTAACTAGGTTAAATAGGTAGGTTAATTAGGTTTGTTGGATTAACAAGCTAGGTTAAGTAGATTGGCTAGGTTAGAGGAAAATTTTATTTTAGAGCATTAGGTCAGAAGGGTTAGAGAAATAGAGTTCCTTTGCAATTTAATTGGGTTCTGTGTTTAGTGAGGTCATTTTGCAAAGGTTTTTGATTTTTAAAAAGACCACTATTTTTCAAGGAAAAGAATTTAGGCAAATTTTATTTTTCATTGAAGTGGTCATGTTATATCTTTTCATTAAAGTTGTTCGATTGTGCCCAAGTGGCTTTGTTGTTTCCAGAGAATGATGCTGAGTGGCCTATGTTTTGCCGGAATGTTGATTCATTTCTGTTCCGGCAAATTTCAGGATCTCGATTTGTCCACTTTTTAGCAAAGGTCATGCCGAAATTTCCCGTGAATTTCGGCATGACTTGTGCTACAAACTAGGACATATCGAGTGCCCGGGATTTGCCGCACCAGGAAGGAGTCAACATTCCTGCAAAACAATAGTCCCTTTTTATGTCATTATTCATTTTATTAGGTCTAGAATTAATTGACTAGATTTAATCATAGGAAACATGGCTAGCAACGATGAAGGACAGGGTTCTGGTGATTGCGACGACGTCTACCGGGCGGCAGACGAATTTTTTAGCCTTACCGATGATCAACAGATGTTGTTGCTGGGCTCACCGGTGGCATAGGGGACTGAGACCGACACGCAGACCGGTGCTGAGACCAACACGCATTCCGGTGCTGAGACTGAGACCGGCGCTGAGATTCAGACCGGCATCGAGACCTGCGCTGAGAGCGGTGCTCCCTCGGGGAGCGGAGCCGGTGTAGAACTGAAAGCAAAGAGGCAACGGTTTCCTAACAAACTCAGGACTACTAGACTGGTGGTCACGGAGGTGGACGATGGCAATTTTGAGCCAAAGGCGCCCGAGGAAGCCCGCGCGTGCTACGGCAATCAAATAGGCTGCATCATACGGACAACCGCCACCATCAACGATGAGAATCTAAAGAAGATAGAAAATATGAGGAGCTCCCTCCTAAAGAAGTTTCACCAGATATTCTTGTTCCCGGGCAGGAATGAGAAGGATTATGAAGATCCAGACAAGGACCCGGCAATAAAGAAGACAAACAAACACGCCATGACCAAGTTTAGCAACGCGTTGGCCGCTTGGAAAAATTGAGTGAAAGCAAAGATCAACGACGGGGAACCCTACTCCGAGATTGTAAAGGATAGTCCGACAATCACGGAAGAGCAGTTTCAAATATTCAAGGAGGCTTGCGAGGCCAAAGCTGCCAAACAAAAGTCTAAGTACATGAAGGGGCTTCAAAAGAGGAACATTGGGACCCACCACCTCGGAAGCCGTGGTTACGGCGGAAAGAGGTCCAAATGGGCCAAGGAGGACGCGGAAGCCGCGAGTCTGGGCATCCCAGACCCCTTGGCGTATTTCACCGTCCCGCAGGAGCGTGACGTCCTGAGAGCCCGGCACCGTTGGGACCCAGTGAAGAAGGTTTACGAGACAACACCGGTGATTCCGGAGTTCATGAGATTGCTGGTAATTTTAGTTTCTGGTCAATTCGACTGCACACGTTAGTCATATTTGTAAACGATCCTTGTGCCTTTTGCAGAGAGAGCAGCACCGGATTGCGGCCGAAAGCGACTCGCCGTCTGAGGCATTGGCGAGGCCCAAGTGGGACACTCCATTCAACCGGGCGTTGAACATATTGAAACAACAACCGGTGGATACTCGACCGTCGTATGGACGCGTGCACGGTGTCGGAGACGGCGCCACGTGGAAGAAGTACTACCGTGAGACCACGGAGGAGAAAAAGGAAAGACGGAGGTTAACTGAAGAAAGCATCGTCAAGAAGGTTGAGATTGCGATTGAGAAGAAATCATCTCAGACAGTCGCAACAGCAGTAGCTGCCGCAAAACAGGCGATTGCAGATATATCTAGTTCCTTGGTGACGGGCGTTTACACTTGGACAAGGAAAAATCCAGAAAAAAAATGCAGAGGACTTTCCCCTTGCTGACTTCTTGGGAGCACCTGCTCCCGCACCGGCTCCCGTACCGGCTCCCGCACCGGCTCCCGCACCGGACGTGCTCGATGGTGCCTCCTCTTTGGCTGAGCTTGACGCCCTCACGGTATCTGCCACACCGGCCCCCTTCAATATAAATGTATAATCTCCCGTTTTCATTGACTTTCGGATGTCTCACGTCACAGACTTTTCTTTGCAGGCCGACGAAACCCCGTGCAACATATTGTACACCATCGGCGAACAGAAGGTGGACGTGGGGAAGGGGACGATAATGGAGCCGAAGGAACCATTGTTCCACAGCCAGTCGATCCCCCCGAACATCTTCAAGGTTTCCGTGGCCAGTGTCAAACCAGGCCACGAGAATTTGCCTCCTCTAATACTAGTGGGGGATGACGACAAGACCCCGCGGCGGCTTGGTGATTGTTGCAATGGGTGGGTCCTGTTGTGGCCAAAGAGTCTGCTTCGTCTGGAGGCGGCCGGGAGCACACCCACGAGCATGCAGCCTCAGCAAGGTATGAACATCAACACCCCACCTACCCAATTAGCGTCGGGTGTCGGGTTGGGTGATAGCGGACGGGGTAAGCAGGTGGCTCCATTAGTCGCTGATGACATCGCCAAGGATGAGGATGAGGATGCCGATGGCGCTGAACAGTATGTCTATACTGGCGCCTCCTCAGGGTTTGAGCATCATGAGTCGGTGCTTGAATTACCGTCTCAACGTATTATTGACGACCATCCGGTGGTAAAGAAGTCTAGGAAGAGAGCGAGGAAAGGCAAAAAAGTTGATTCTATGATCCAGCCGCCTCAGCAGCCTTGGCTTCAGGACCGTGTAGATATCCCCGATGCGGATAAATGGCATATCCCCGGTCGACCAATCCTACCTGAAACAGCGCTACGGGCCAGATTCGGCGATCTAAGGAGACTTCATGACGACGTGCTGCGGGTAGAGAAAGGCCTCATCGCCTCGAAAGATCCAGGATACCCACTCTACGTGGTTAACGTTCCGCGGCAAATGTCGTATGTCGACGGCTTCCCCGCGGATAAGTTCTTCCTTCGATTCGATTACATATTCGACATGTTTCACGTGAAGAAGCTGGATTTTACGTTTGTCCGCCTTTATGCCTTGCACATGAACTACATCATTGGGGTTGAGCAGATACGTTTTATCTGTGTCGCTGACCCGTACTACATGCACGAGGGCTTCTTGGGAGTCTGTGCACAGCATCGTGAATACGCGAGGGATTACATCGTCAGTTTCATGCTCGCCAATAAGGACAAGGAGGCAATTCTTGTGCCTTATCATCCCGTGTAAGTCATCCGCGCTGCTATCCTTCCTTTGATTTCAATAATTCATTTGCACGGTGAAGGCTAATTAATTTGAGGTGTACTTATTTTGCGCAGCGGCGGGCGCGCCGTCCTCATCATCCTCTACCCCCGATTCTCCCACGCTCTTTACTTGGACTCGTCGAAGAACATTCACAAAAAGGATTACACCCACATCAAAGATGTTCAGGACAGTGCTATGTTTTACTACCAAGCAAGGGGTGGAGAGGTTAGGGACAAGAAGAGAAGGGGCGGCAGGGCCGCCTTCAGCCATAAGACCGACTTCTGCTGCATCCAGCAACAGAACGATTCTCTTAATGATGGATTCTATGTCCTACACCACATGCTGGAGTACAGACGGGATCACCAGAACCTTCACATGGCACCAAGATCTGGCGATGCCCATATTCTGCAATGGGCAAAGGACATAGGAGATATCGAGGATCATCGACTTCGAGCTGAGTTCTATAACATCCAGCGCGAACTTGCCCAAATCATCATGAATGAGGTCGTCGGAAAAACAGGGATGTCCCATGCAGAAGGACAAATGTCGCGGGAAGACGTCCGAACATGGATAGCCTCTCAGCATCTCGACATGAAGACTTTCACTAAGCTTGATGACTATCTCCCTGACATGGATGGATGGCACGACATGATGGAGTGATTGTCGATATATGACAATGTGTCCGTTTAGTCCATAATTTCTTTTATGACAAAACTTTGAGTTATGCACGGTGAAACTTTATTTGTGATGTAATTAAACCGTCCTCCTCCTCGACTAGCGAAAATCACTCTAGTTAGGTCATTTTGGGTACGATGAACTTTGTTATTTATGCTTATGATATGTTGTTTCTATTTTTGCCAAGTCTGTCTCTTTCTGTTGCTCAACTATATATGTTGCATATCATCGACTCATGTGACGATGCAGGTGCATAGATCATAGATGGCGAAGAAGTGCTACGCCAGGAGTATATATACGACAAGTGGCCGGAGTGTCAGGCCTAGGTGTACCGGTTTTCGGTTTCCGAGCGACACGAAGTACTTAGTTTAGGTTCACGCTAATGCGAGAGAGGGATACGAACTCATGTACTCAAAGTGATAGCTATTCTCGCGTATATCATTGTTTAGATGGATGACAATGTATTTGCAAGTAATCGAGACTTGTATCGCTATTTTCGAGATTGATGACGAGAGACCACTTTGTGTTGGATGATGATTATGATGATGACATGATTTGATGAGACTAATTGTATGTATATGCTATGATTACATTTGTATGTGGATGATATGCTAAAGATTATTGTATAAAGCCTATTCAAATATAAAACAAATATGCAAGAAAAAAAACTAATAAAACTAGCAGTATCGGTGGGAGGTCAAGCACACGAGGAGGAGGCCGCGGCACGCCGTGAGTGGTGTTGCATGGTCGAGGATGGCCGCGTCGGCATCGGGGAAAAGAAGGCGAGGGAGCGTCGGCATGGGCCGAACATCAACCATGGTGTCGGGACAAAAAACGTGGCAAACATGCGCTCCCCCGTCCGGAAGGTGCGGTCCATACGGTCGAGCCGTTTGGGGGCGAAGAACCCGGCGAGGAAGATGCCCGTCTATTGATCATCCGGCCAGCGATGACGAAGGAAGGAAGGGTCGGCTACTGATAACCCACAAGTATAGGGGATCGCAACAGTTTTCGAGGGTAGAGTATTCAACCCAAATTTATTGATTCGACACAAGGGGAGACAAAGAATATTCTCAAGTATTAGCAACTGAGTTGTCAATTCAACCACACCTGGAAACTTAGTATCTGCAGCAAAGTGTTTAGTAGCAAAGTAATATGATAGTGGTGATAACAGTAACAAAAGTAAAGATAGCAAAAGTAATGTTCTTGGTATTTTGTAGTGATTGTAACAGTAGCAAAGGAAAAGTAAATAAGCGAGAACCAGTATATGGAAAACTCGTAGGCACCGGATTAGCGATGGATAATTATGCCGGATGTGGTTCGTCATGTAACAGTCATAACATAGGGTGACACAGAACTAGCTTCAGTTCATCAATGTAATGTAGGCATGTATTCCGTATATAGTCATACGTGCTTATGGAAAAGAACTTGCATGACATCTTCTGTCCTACCCTCCCGTGGCAGCGGGGTCCTATTGGAAACTAAGGGATATTAAGGCCTCCTTTTAATAGAGAACCGGAACAAAGCATTAGCACATAGTGAATACATGAACTCCTCAAACTACGGTCATCACCGGGAGTGGTCCCGATTATTGTCACTTCGGGGTTGCCGGATCATAACACATAGTAGGTGACTATAGACTTGCAAGATAGGATTTAGAACACACATATATTCATGAAAACATAATAGGTTCAGATCTGAAATCATGGCACTCGGGCCCTACTGACAAGCATTAAGCATAGCAAAGTCATAGCAACATCAATCTCAGAACATAATGGATACTAGGGATCAAACCCTAACAAAACTAACTCGATTACATGATAAATCTCATCCAACCCATCACCATCCAGCAAGCCTACGATGCAGTTACTCACGCACGGCGGTGAGCATCATGAAATTGGTGATGGAGTATGGTTGATGATGATGACGGCGACGACTCCCCCTCTCCGGAGCCCCGAACGGACTCCAGATCAGCCCTCCCGAGAGAGATTAGGGCTTGGCGGCGGCTCCGTATCGTAAAACGCGATGATTTCTTCTCTCTGATTCTTTTCTCCCCGAAAGCCAATATATGGAGTTGGAGTTGGCGTCGGAGGGCCACCAGGGGGCCCACGAGGTAGGGGGCGCGCCCAGGGGGCGCGCCCCCCACCCTCGTGGACAGGGTGTGGGCCCCCTGGCCTTCATCTTTGGCGACGATTTTTCTTTATTTTTTCTAAGGTGTTCCATGGAGTTTCAGGTCATTCCGAGAACTTCTATTTTCTACACAAAAAACAACACCATGGCAATTCTGCTGAAAACAGCGTCAGTCCGGGTTAGTTCCATTCAAATCATACAAGTTAGAGTCCAAAACAAGGGCAAAAGTGTTTGTAAAAGTAGATACGACAGAGACGTATCAACTCCCATAAGCTTAAACCCTTGCTTGTCCTCAAGCAATTCAGTTGACAAACTGAAAGAGAAAAATAAAAACTTTTACAAACTTTGTTTGCTCTTGTTGTTGTAAACATGAAAAGCCAGCATTCAAGTTTCAGCAATTATTATGAACTAACCATACTCACAATAACACGTAGGTCTCACAATTACTCATATCAATAGCATAATTAGCTAGCGAGCCATAATAATAAAATTCGGATGACAACACTTTCTCAAAACAATCATAACATGATATAACAAAATGGTATCCCGCTAGCCCTTTCTGAGACCGCAAAACATAAATGCAGAGCACCTTTAAAGATCAAGGACTGTCTAAATATTGTAATTCATGGTAAAAGAGATCCAGTCAAGTCATACCCAATATAAACCAATAATAATGAATGCAAACGACAGTGTGCTCTCCAGCGGGTGCTTTTTAATAAGAAGGGTGATGACTCAACATAAAAGTAAATAGATAGGCCCTTCACGGAGGGAAGCAGGGATTTGTAGAGGTGCTAGAGCTCGGTTTTGAAATAGAGATAAATTATATTTTGAGCGGCATACTTTCATTGTCAACATAACAACTAAAAGACGATGATATCTTCCATGCTAAACAGATTATAGGCGGTTCCCAAACAGAGTGGTAAAGTTTATACTCCCCTTCCTCCACAAGCATCAATCCATGGCTTGCTCGAAAGAACGAGTGCCTCCAACATTCAACGGGTCCCAGGGGGATTTTTGTTTGCAGTTATTTGGATTTAGTTTGCATAAAGCATGGGACTGGGTATCCCGGATACCAGCCATTTTCTCGTGAATGAGGAGAGGAGTCCACTCCTCTTGAGAATAACCCGCCTAACACGGAAGATAAGGGCAGCTCTAGTTGACATATGAGCTATTTGAGCATACAAAACAGAATGTTTATTTGAAGGTTTAGAGTTTGGCACATACAAATTTACTTGGAACGGCAGGTAAATACCACAGATTGGAAGGTATAGTGGACTCTTATGGAATAACTTTGGGGTTTATGGAGTTTGGATGCACAAGCAGTATTCCCGCTTAGTACAGGTGAAGGCTAGCAGAAGACTAGGAAGCGACCAACTGAGAGAGCGACAACACTCGTAAACATGCATTAAAACTAATTTACACTAAATACAAGCATGAGTAGGATATAATCTACCATGAACATAAATATCATGAAGGCTATGTTGATTTGATTCAACTACATGCGTGAACATGTGCCAAGTCTAGTCAGTCAATTCATTTAAAGGAGGATACCATCCCATCATACCACATAAAAATCATTCTAATAGCATGTTGGCACGCAAGGTAAACCAGTATAACTCATAGCTAATTAAGCATGGCACAAGCAACTATAATCTCTAAATGTCTTTGCAAATATGTTTATTTCACAATAGCTGAATCAGGAACGATGAATCATCATATTTACAAGAACAACAGAGGTCGAGTTCATACCAGCTTTTCTCATCCCAATAAGTCCATCATATATCATCATTATTGCCTTTCACTTGCACGACCGAACGGTGGGTATAATAATAAGAGTGCACGTGCATTGGACTAAGCTAGAATCTGCAAGCATTCAACTCAAGAGAGAAGACAAGTAATATGGGCTCTAAGTTAAATAAACAATCATGCATATAAGAGCCACTAAGCATTTTCAATATGGTCTTCTCAACCCCCAAAGAAAGGAAAAGAAATAAAAACTATTTACACGGGAAAGCTCCCAACAAGTGAAAGAAGAACGAGAAATATTTTTGGGTTTTCTTTTTAATTCTACTACAAGCATGGAAAGTAAACTAACTAATTTTTTTGGTTTTTCTTAAGGTTTATTAAACACACAAGAAGAAACCAGGAAAAAGAAATTTAAACTAACATGGATATTACAGTGAAAAAGTATGAGCACCGACGTCTAGCAATGAGTGTGTGAACATGAATGTAAAGTCGGTGAGAAATACGTACTCCCCCAAGCTTAGGCTTTTGGCCTAAGTTGGTCTATTGCCAGGGATAGCCTGGCGGATACCCGTAGGTGAAGCTGGGGTCATACTGCGACGAAGAAGGCTCCGGCTGCCACTGGCTGGCAGCCTCCTCTGGATCCCAAGAATAAACAGATAGTCGTGGAGGCTCATCTTGTGGCTCCGGCTCCGGGGCTGGTGCAGGGTTCCGATAGGCTTGAACAGCCGACCACGGGACGATGTGAGGTTCTACAGACAAGTTAAACAAAGAAGGAGCAGGCAAAGTAATAGTCTCAGGGTGATGTTTATCAAAGTATAATTTATATTTGAGCTCCCCATCGCGACTCTTAACAAGAAAATCATGCGCTATCATACCCTTATAATCTAAATAAGCACGGGGCAGCACTGTTTCTTCTTTATCCTCATGCCTAATAGGTATTTCAAAATGTTCAGCTAGGCGTGAAGCATAAATGCCCCCAAAGATGGGGCCCTTAGTATGGTTCAGACTTAACCGTCTAGCAACAGTTCCACCCATACTAACAGATTTATTGCGGTATAAACCATGGAGCAAAATAATAATATCAGGAATACTAAGGTTCCCACGGTTTCCGCGTCCAATCAAGCAACGACTAGCAAATAAGGCAAAGTAGCGTAAACCGGGAAAATGTATGCTAGTGAGCCTTGCATCAGAAACCTTCCTGGTTTCTCCCATAGTGATAGTGTTAATAAAAGCTTCTACTTCATTACGGTGGGGTTCGTCTAAGGTGCCCTCAAAGGGTATTCTGCAAACCTCGCAGAATTCAGCTAATGTCATCTCTTTAACAACGTCATATAAATGAAACTCTACTGTTGGAGGTGATTTCTTAGGGAAAAAGTAGAAGTTTTGCACAAAAGTATTTGTGAGTAAGAGATACTCATAACGTTGGTCGTGGAGGAAGTTGGTGAGGCCAGCATTCTCAATCAATAGATAGAAATCCTCATAAATCCTGGCTCTCCTCAAGAAGTCATCGGAAGGCCATTCACACGGCCGGACCTTCGCGGTGTGAGGCAAATTAAATTTGGGCTTCTCCTCTTCTTCCTTTTGTTTTTCCTTAGAGCTTCGGCTCGACGAGCCCCTCAAAAGTCTCTTCATTATTTCTGAAACAATCTAAAATTTTTAGTAACTTCAAAAAAAAGTGAACCAACTTCAATAAAATTGATAGTAACAACTCCCACAAGTGCCTAGAGCCTATATAAAGCATTGGAACTACTTGGAACCATATAAATTTAACATGCAAGCTCAAGAACATGGTCACCTATGCAGCACAAATTTGCAATGAATAAAGCACTAGAACAAAAACTAATTGGACCAATGGAGGAGTCACATACCAAGGAACAATCTTCCCAAGCAGTTTTGCGAGAGGTGCTTTGAGCAAGGAGATCGAAAATCACATCAACGGGGGCTGGAACTTGTGCTTGAGTTGGTTTTTCGTGTTTGTGTGAGGCAGAGGAAGAAGATGGGTGCAGGAATAAGTGGACGAGGGCCACCGTGGGCCCACGAGGTAGGGGCGCACCCAGGGGGGTAGGGCGCGCCCTCCACCCTCGTGACCAGGTGGCAGCTCCCCGCACAGTAATTTTTGCACAGGAAATCCTCAAATATTCCCGAAAAAATCATAATAAATTGGCATGGCATTCTGAGGACTTTTATTTTCAGGACATTTTTTTATTACACGGATAAGTCAAGAGACAGACAGAAAAATACTAATTTTATTTCTACTAAATAACAGAAAATATAAAGAGGGTACAGAAGGTTGTGCTTCTAGTTTCATCCATCTCGTGATCATCAAAATGAACCCACTAACAAGGTTGATCAAGTCTTGTTAACAAACTCATTCCGAATAATCACGTAACCGAAGAAATTTCAAATGACACTAAGTTACCTCAACGGGGATATGAAAATCCCCAACAATAAGAATATCATACTTTTTGTTGACAGTAGGGAGAGGAAATTCAAAACCTCCAAATATAATCAATGGAATCTTTCCAATAGAGTTGATACTATAAACTTGAGGTTGTTTCCTCGGAAAATGCACCGTGTGCTCATTGCCATTAACATGAAAAGTTACATTGCCTTTGGTGCAATCAATAACCGCCCCTGCAGTATTAAGGAAAGGTCTTCCAAGAATAATAGACATACTATCATCCTCGGGAAAATCAAGAATAACAAAGTCCGTTAAAATAGTAAGGTTTGCAACTACAACAGGCACATCCTCACAGAAACCGACAGGTATAGCAGTTGATTTATCAGCCATTTGCAAAGATATTTCAGTAGGTGTCAACTTATTCAAGTCAAGTCTACAATATAAAGAGAGAGGCATAACACTGACACCGGCTCCAAGATCACATAAAGCAGTTTTAACATAATTTCTCTTAATGGAGCAAGGTATAGTAGGTACTCCTGGATCTCCAATTTTCTATGGTATTCCACCCTTAAAAGTATAATTAGCAAGCATGGTGGAAATTTTAGCTTCAGGTATTTTTCTTTTATTAGTAATGATATCCTTCATATACTTATCAGAAGGATTTGTTTTGAGCACATCAGTTAATCGCATACGCAGAAAGATGGGTCTAATCATTTCAGCAAAGCGCTCAAAGTCCTCGTCATCCTTTTTCTTGGATGGTTTCGGAGGAAAAGGCATGGGTTTCTGAACCCATGGTTCCTTTTCTTTACCATGTTTCCTAGCAATGAAGTCTCTTTTATCATAACGTTGATTCTTTGATTGTGGGTTATCAAGATCAACAGCAGGTTCAACTTTTACATCATTATCATTACTAGGTTGAGCATCAACTTGAACATTATCATTAACATTACCACTAGGTTCATGTTCATCACCTGATTTTGTTTCAGCATCAGAAATAGAGATATCATTTGGATTCTCAGGTGGTTCAGCAATAGGTTCACTAGAAGTTTGCAAAGTCCTATCATTTTTCTTTTTCTTCCTCTTAGAAGAACTAGGTACATCAATATTGTTTCTCTAAGAATCCTGCTCGATGCTCTTAGGGTGGCCTTCAGGATACAAAGGTTCCTGAGCCATTTTACCAGTTCTAGTAGCCACTCTAATAGCATAATCATTTTTCTTACTATTCATTTCATCAAGTACTTCTTTCTGAGCTTTAAGTACTTGTTCTACTTGAGTGGTAACCGTAGAAGCATGTTTGCTAACAAGTTTAAGTTCACCTCTAATATTAGCCATATAATCACCCAAGCGTTTAATCATAAAGGTATTCTGTTTTAATTGTCTACCAAAATAAACATTAAAGTCATCTTGCTTAAACATAAAGTCATCAAACTCATCCAAGCACTGACTAGCAATTTTAGTAGGAGGGACTTCAGCTTTATCATATCTATAGAGATAATTTACCTTTACTACCTGTGTCGGGATACCGGGAGGTTCTTTATTAAATAAGTAGTTGAGATCATATACTTCTTCAATAGGCGGTAAATTAAGACCATGTATTTCTTCAATAGGAGGTAAATTCTTAACATCTTCAGCTTTAATACCTTTTTCTTTCATAGATTTCTTTGCCTCTTGCATATCTTCGGGACTGAGAAATAAAACACCTCTCTTCTTTGGAGTTGGTTTAGGAATAGGCTCAGTAATTGGCTGTGGAGCTGGCTCAGGAGGTGGCTCTGGTGGTGCCCAATTATTTTCATTTGCCAACATATTATTCAATAGAATTTTAGCGTCATCCGGTGTTCTTTCCCTGAAAAGAGAACCAGCACAACTATCCAGGAAATCTCTGGAAGCATCAGTTAGTCCATTATTAAAGATATCAAATATTTTAGTTTTCTTAAGAGGATGATCAGGCAAAGCATTAAGTAACTTGAGAAGCCTCCCCCAAGCTTGTGGGAGACTCTCTTCTTCAATTTGCACAAAATTGAATATTTCCCTCAAAGCAGCTTGTTTCTTATGAGCAGTGAAATATTTAGCAGAGAAGTAATAAATCATATCCTGGGGACTTTGCAAACAACCAGGATCAAGAGAATTATACCATATCTTAGCATCACCCTTTAATGAGAAAGGAAATATTTTGAGTAAATAAAGGTAGCGCGATCTCTCATTATTAGTAAACAGGGCAGCTATATCATTTAACTTAGTAAGATGTGCCACAACAGTTTCAGATTCATAGCCATAAAAAGGATCAGATTCAACCAAAGTAATTATATCTGGATCAACAGAAAAATAATAATAGTCCGTATCAGGAACACAGATAGGTGAAGTAGCAAATGCGGGGTCGGGTCTCATTTTATCTCTAAAAGATTCTTTACTCCATTTAACTAGCAACCTCTTAAGTTCCTGTCTATCCTGGCAAGCAAGAATAGCTGCAAAAGATTCAGCATCAAAAAGATAACCCTCAGGAATAGCAGGCATAGTGTCATCATCACTAACATCATCATGTTCAGGTTCAATAATTTCCCTTTCTCTAGACCTAGCAATTTTCTCATCAAGAAATTCACCAAGGGGCATAGTAGTATCAAGCATAGAAGTAGTTTCATCATAAGTATCATGCATAGCAGAAGTGGCATCATCAATAACATGCGACATATAAGAATTCACATCAATAGCAGGTTTAGGTGTCGCAAACTTACTCATAACAGAAGGAGAATCTAGTGCAAGCCTAGATGGCAGTCCCTTACCTCCCCTCGTAGTTGAGGGCAAAATAGTAGTTCGATCATCTTTCAAGTTCTTCATAGTGTCCAGCAGATATAAATCCCAAGTGACTCAAAGAATAGAGGTATGCTCCCCGGCAACGGCGCTAGAAAAAGGTCTTGATAACCCACAAGTATAGGGGATCGCAACAGTTTTCGAGGGTACAGTATTCAACCCAAATTTATTGATTCGACACAAGGGGAGCCAAAGAATATTCTCAAGTATTAGCAGCTGAGTCGTCAATTCAACCACACCTGGAAACTTAGTATCTGCAGCGAAGTGTTTAGTAGCAAAGTAATATGATAGTGGTGATAACACTAACAAAAGTAAAGACAGCAAAAGTAATGTTTATGGTATTTTTTAGTGATTGTAATAGTAGCAACGGAAAAGTAAATAAGCGAGAACCAGTATATGGAAAACTCGTAAGCACCGGATTAGCTATGGATAATTATGCCGGATGTGGTTCGTCATGTAACAGTCATAACATAGGGTGACACAGAACTAGCTCCAGTTCATCAATGTAATGTAGGCATGTATTCCGTATATAGTCATACGTGCTTATGGAAAAGAACTTGCATGACATCTTTTGTCCTACCCTCCCATGGCAGCGGGGTCCTATTGGAAACTAAGGGATATTAAGGCCTCCTTTTAATAGAGAACCGGAACAAAGCATTAGCACATAGTGAATACATGAACTCCTCAAACTACGGTCATCACCGGGAGTGGTCCCGATTATTGTCACTTCGGGGTTGCCGGTCATAACACATAGTAGGTGACTATAGACTTGCAAGATAGGATCTAGAACACACATATATTCATGAAAACATAATAGGTTCAGATCTGAAATCATGGCACTCGGACCCTAGTGACAAGCATTAAGCATAGAAAAGTCATAGCAACATCAATCTCAAAACATAATGGATACTAGGGATCAAACCCTAACAAAACTAACTCGATTACATGATAAATCTCATCCAACCCATCACCGTCCAGCAAGCCTACGATGCAATTACTCATGCACGGCGGTGAGCATCATGAAATTGGTGATGGAGGATGGTTGATGATGATGACGACGATGAATCCCCGTCTCCGGAGCCCCGAATGAACTCCAGATCAGCCCTCCCGAGCGAGATTAGGGCTTGGCGGCGGCTCCGTATCGCGAAACGCGATGATTTCTTCTCTCTGATTTTTTTTCTCCCCGAAAGCCAATATATGGAGTTGGAGTTGGCGTCGGAGGGCGACCAGCGGGCCCATGAGGTAGGGGGGCGCGCCCCCACCCTTGTGGACAGGGTGTGGGCCCCTTGGCCTTCATCTTTGGTGACGATTTTTATTTATTTTTTCTAAGGTGTTTCGTGGAGTTTCAGGTCATTCCGAGAACTTTTATTTTCTGCACAAAAAACAACACCATGGCAATTCTGTTGAAAACAGCGTCAGTCCCGGTTAGTTCCATTCAAATCATACAAGTTAGAGTCCAAAACAAGGGCAAAAGTGTTTGGAAAAGTAGATACGATGGAGACGTATCAACTCCCCCAAGCTTAAACCCCTGCTTGTCCTCAAGCAATTTAGTTGACAAACTGAAAGAGAAAAAGAAAAACTTTTACAAACTCTGTTTACTCTTGTTGTTGTAAACATGAAAAGCCAGCATTCAAGTTTCAGCAATTATTATGAACTAACCATACTCACAATAACACGTAGGTCTCACAATTACTCATATCAATAGCATAATCAGCTAGCGAGCCATAATAATAAAACTCGGATGACAACACTTTCTCAAAACAATCATAACATGATATAACAAAATGGTATCCCGCTAGCCCTTTCTGAGACCGCAAAACATAAATGCAGAGCACCTTTAAAGATCAAGGACTGACTAAATATTATAATTCATGGTAAAAGAAATCCAGTCAAGTCATACCCAATATAAACCAATAATAATGAATGCAAACGACAGTGTTCTCTCCAGCGGGTGCTTTTTAATAAGAAGGGTGATGACTCAAAATAAAAGTAAATAGATAGGCCCTTCGCAGAGGGAAGCAGGGATTTGTAGAGGTGCCAGAGCTCGGTTTTGAAATAGAGTTAAATTATATTTTGAGCGGCATACTTTCATTGTCAACATAACAACTAAAAGACGACGATATCTTCCATGCTAAGCAGATTATAGGCGGTTCCCAAACAAAATGGTAAAGTTTATACTCCCCTTCCTCCACAAGCATCAATCCATGGCTTGCTCGAAACAACGAGTGCCTCCAACATTCAACGGGTCCCAGGGGGAGTTTTGTTTGCAGTTATTTTGATTTAGTTTGCATAAAGCATGGGACTGGGCATCCCGGATACCAGCCATTTTCTCGTGAATGAGGAGCGGAGTCCACTCCTCTTGAGAATAACCCGCCTAACACAGAAGATAAGGGCAGCTCTAGTTGACATATGAGCTATTCGAGCATGCATAATAGAATGTTTATTTGAAGGTTTAGAGTTTGGCACATACAAATTTACTTGGAACGGCAGGTAAATACCGCAGATAGGAAGGTATAGTGGACTCATATCGAATAACTTTGGGTTTTAGGGAGTTTGGATGCACAAGCAGTATTCCCGCTTAGTACAGGTGAAGGCTAGCAAAAGACCAGGAAGCGACCAACTGAGAGAGCGACAACAGTCATAAACATGCATTAAAACTAATTTACACCGAATACAAGCATGAATAGGATATAATCTACCATGAACATAAATATCATGAAGTCTATGTTGATTTGATTCAACTACATGCGTGAGCATGTGCCAAGTCTAGTCACTCAATTCATTTGAAGGAGGATACCATCCCATCATACCACATCATAATCATTCTAATAGCATGTTGGCACGCAAGGTAAACCATTATAACTCATAGCTAATTAAGCATGGCACAAGCAACTATAATCTCTAAATGTCATTGCAAATATGTTTATTTCACAATAGCTGAATCAGGAACGATGAATCATTATATTTACAAAAACAAGAGAGGTCGAGTTCATACCAGCTTTTATCATCCCAATAAGTCCATCATATATCATCATTATTGCCTTTCACTTGCATGACCGAATGGTGTGTATAATAATAAGAGTGCACGTGCATTGGACTAACTGGAATCTGCAAGCATTCAACTCAAGAGAGAAGACAAGTAGTATGGGCTCTAAGTTAAATAAACAATCATGCATATAAGAGCCACTAAGCATTTTCAATATGGTCTTCTCAAACCCAAAGAAAGGAAAAGAAATAAAAACTATTTACACGGGAAAGCTCCCAACAAGTAAAAGAAGAACGGGAAATATTTTTGGGTTTTCTTTTTAATTCTACTACAAGCATGGAAAGTAAACTAACTAATTTTTTTTGGTTTTTCTTAAGGTTTATTAAACACACAAGAAGAAAACAGGAAAAAGAAATTTAAACTAACATGGATATTACAGTGAAAAAGTATGAGCACCGACATCTAGCAATGAGTGTGTGAACAAGAATGTAAAGTCGGTGAGAAATACGTACTCCCCCAGGCTTAGGCTTTTGGACTAAGTTTGTCTATTGCCAGGGATAGCCTGGCGGATACCCGTAGGTGAAGCTGGGGTCATACAGCGACGAAGAAGGCTCCGGCTGCCACTGGCTGGCAGCCTCCTCTGGATCCCAAGAATAAACAGATAGTCGTGGAGGCTCATCTTGTGGCTTCGGCTCAGGGGCTGGTGCAGGGTTCCGATAGGCTTGAACAGCCGACAACGGGACGATGTGAGGTTCTGCAGACAAGTTAAACAAAGAAGGAGCAAGCAAAGTAATAGTCTCAAGGTGATGTTTATCAAAGTATAATTTATATTTGAGCTCCCCATCGCGACTCTTAACAAGAAAATCATGCGCTATCATACTCTTATAATCTAAATAAGCATGGGGCAGAGTTGTTTCTTCTTTCTCCTCATGCCTAATAGGTATTTCAAAATGTTCATCTAGGTGTGAAGCATAAATGCCCCCAAAGATGGGGCCCTTAGTACGGTTCAGACTTAACCATCTAGCAACAATTCCACCCATAATAACAGAGTTATTGCGGTATAAACCATGGAGCAAGATAATAATATCAGGAATACTAAGGTTCCCACAGTTTCCGCGTCCAATCAAGCAACGACTAGCAAATAAGGCAAAGTAGCGTAAAACGGGAAAATGTATGCTAGTGATCCTTGCATCAGAAACCTTCCTGGTTTCTCCCACAGTGATAGTGTTAATAAAAGCTTCTACTTCATTATGGTGTGGTTCATCTAAAGTGCCCTCAAAGGGTTTTCTGCAAACCTCGCAGAATTCAGCTAATGTCATCTCTTTAACAACGTCATATAAATGAAACTCTACTGTTGGAGTTGATTTCTTAGGGAAAAAGTAGAAGTTTCGCACAAAAGTATTTGTGAGTAAGAGATGCTGATGACGTTGGTCGTGGCGGAAGTTGGTGAGGCCAGTGTCGGTGTCAAAACCAGCTGATCTCGGTTAGGGGGTCCCGAACTGTGCGTCTAGGCGGATGGTAACAGGAGACAAGGGACACGATGTTTTACCCAGGTTCGGGCCCTCTTGATGGAGGTAAAACTCGACGTCCTGCTTGATTAATATTGATGATATGGGTAGTACAAGAGTAGATCTACCACGAGATCAAGGAGGCTAAACCCTAAAAGCTAGCCTATGGTATGAATGTTGTAATGGAGGTTATGTCCTACGGACTAAAGCCCTCCGGTTTATATAGACACCAGAGAGGGCTAGGGTTACACAGAGTTGGTTACAATGGTAGGAGATCTATATATCCGTATCGCCAAGCTTGCCTTCCACGCCAAGGAAAGTCCCATCCGGACACGGGACGGAGTCTTCAATCTTGTATCTTCGTAGTCTTGGAGTCCGGCGGACGATGATAGTCCGGCTGTCCGGACACCCCCTAGTCCAGGACTCCCTTAGTAGCCCCTGAAACTGGCTTCAATGACGATGAGTCCGGCGCGCATAATGTTCGGCATTGCAAGGCGGGTTCCTCCCTTGAATAATCCAGAGAAGATTGTGAACACCCGGATAGTGTCCGGCTCTGCAAAATAAATTCCACATTCCACCATAGAGAGAATAAAATGTACACAAGTTCAATCTGCTGACGTATTTTGCGGCGTGACGTCACGCCACTACCAAGCCTTTACTTGAATCGTTTTTTATCACACCACCTCAGCGCGTTTAGCGAAGCAGTTTCCTTGGCATGTCTTGTCGAAGCAGAGATCGTGTTCCCCGTATTCCGGGATTCTCATCAATACGGGCGTGGGTAACCCAACCGCGCCCGTCGCCACGCCTCCTCTATCGAAGGCGAATCCCGAACGGTCACGGAGACAGCTCTTGGTATTCCCCCTCTTTATAATAGGACCAAGGCTTGTTTCTTCTCTTCAATCTTCCATCGAATCCTCTCCTTGATCCAAGTTCCAAACACTCAGAGCCCCAGATTCGAGCGCTTCGGACCATCAACAATGTCCGGCTCCGACCTTCAGGGCCGGTGGATGCCCTCCTCCGTCACGGAGGAGGACGTGCTAAAGCTGCGTGAGGCCAAGTACATGTCTTATGAGGTTGCGCACAGGCTGCCTGCCGAAGGGCAGGCCATCCCCACCCCCGAGCCCGGCGAGTATGTCGTCTTTATATCCCACCTCCGTCGGGGTTTAGGCTTGCCGACGGATCCTTTTGTGAGAGGGTTCATGTTCTACTATGGGTTGGAATTCCACGACTTGGCTCCGGAGTCTATCCTCCATATCTCCGCATTCATCGTTGTCTACGAAGCCTTCCTCCGCGTCACCCCCCACTTCGGCCTGTGGCTGAAGACCTTCAATGTGGAGCCGAAGATGGTCGGGGGGCATCAAACTGAATGCGGCAGGGCGGCCATAAGCAGGAGGGCCGATGCCCCGTGGCCCGAGGGCTCCTTCCAAGAGGAGCTTGGCTTATGGCAGCAGGAGTGGTTCTACATCACCGCTCCGAGGGGAAGCAAGCAGAAGCCGCCGCCTCCGTTCCGCTCGGGACCTCCACGACGGTTGATGTCGTGGGTCAACCAAGGGCTCAATTGGGGGCCGTCAAAAGACGTGCCCCTATTGCAGGGCCGGATTCGAGACCTCCAGGCGAGGGAGATCGATCTGATCGTGGTGGTGCAGGTTATGCTAATTAGGCGTCTCCTGCCCTGCAAAGGCCGTCCACTCCGGCTATGGGAGTTCAATCCGGAGGGACCAAGGATTCTCCAACACTTCATGGGTATGACACCCATGGAGATGTACAAGTTGTTCTTCGGATCACAGGTGGTGTGTCCGGAATTGACCGAGGATGCCGGCCTAAGCTGCAATCGCCCGGATACTCGAGTAAGTAGCTCCGTGCTTGGACGTACCGTTTGTTTGCTTTTCATAATTCGATTTTTAACCCGTTATCCTCCAACAGGAGTGGATTGCGCAAGCAAAGCTGATAAGGTGTCCGGCCCCCCTGCCAGAGACCACACCGGAGCCCGTGCTGGTCAGAATGTTGGAGGTTGCGCCTTCAGAGGGAGGCGAGGGGGAGAACAGAGGAGCTACCGCCCCGCCCAAGGGGGCGCTCGAAGGAGGGGGGATCGAGAATCCCTCCCTCCAGGGGGAGAAGAGGACCGCCTCCGAAGACCCGGAGGCCAAAGCACCTAAGCGGGGGAAGAAATCTTCGCCGGAGGGTCCTGCGTCCGGGGACACCCCGGCCGCATAGTCTTCTCTAAAGAATCAGCCCTCTAGCGAGCCGTGAGTAGGAAAATGGGAATTCATTAATGAAAAACAGCCCTATTTGTGCCTCTGACGATAACCGAAATTTTTACCTTGTAGTTCAGATCTGCAACCTTCTCAGATGAGTTCGTCTTCGGGGGATCTTCGTCTGGAGATGATGGAGAGCGAGACGCCTCCGTCTACTGCACCGTCGGATAGGGCGGACGAGCCTGAAGTGTCGTCATGGAGGGTATCCCCGAGCCCGGCAGAGCCGAAGAGTTCGGCGCTGACTAGTGTTCGGCTGAAGGATCTGCTTGAGAGGGCGTCCGTCTCAGAAGATCATCGTGCGTTGATGAGCATGGTGATCGGAAGGATTTCGTTCGCCGAAAGCGGATTGCATAATGCCGTCAGGAGTTTGCTGGCGGGGTTTGAGGTACGTAAAAATGACGCGCCTTTTTGATAGTTTTGCACATGAACGTGCGCCCTGTGTAGATAGTAGCCCCTGAGACTCGGTAGGTTGTCGGAAGCGACAGCGTGCCGAGGATCAAAATCGCAGGTATTGAGCGTCGCCTTTCCTATGCAAGTGGCGGATGGTCCGGGGGCTAGCCGGACTGATGGAGTTGCCGAATTAATGCGGCAACTCGATGTAGCGGATGCGGACATCGCGCTAGTCAACAAGCGACTTGACGAGTCGCAAGGTAAATTAATTCTCCGCAGTCACCTATTAAGGGAGCTAAAGCTCACCTCTTGCTCAAGCCGTTAGTCAACAATATTTATGCATGACGCAGATAGTGCTGCTGCTGTGGAGAGCCTTCGGGCAGAACTTGCTCAAGCCAAGGAGCAGGCCAGAAGAAGCAACGCGGCTGCCACGAGGGCGGCCAAGGAGTTAGAAGCCGAAAGGGCTGCACACTACCGAAGCAGGGAAGAGGTGGCCGAATTGGCCGTTAAGTTGAAGGATGCTGCCGACCGCAATGAGGCTCTTGAAAAGGAGTGCCTATCGGAGCGAGAAGAGCTGGTGAAGGCCACCGCCGAAGCCAAGGATGCCCGTTCTGCAATGCGGGCTATGAAGGAGGAGCTGCGCCAGGCCGGAGACATTGTGGCTGGCAAGCCTTTTCTGCTACGCCGCAGGTTTACGGATCCAAAGTATGTCCAGCTTGGCCAGCTGTGGGGTCCGGAGGATCCGTATATGGACTTAGCGGCGAGTGCGGCAGATGCCGTTGTGCACTTCCGAAGCCAGAAGGATCACAAGACGGAAGAGCTATTTTGGTCTCAATTCCATAGTCCGGATCGTTCACTTCCGCTGACCGATCGGTTGGCCAAATGGGCTGAGCTGAACAGGCTGTCCGGACTTGCCCTGACGGATATCGTGGCGCATGTCTGGCCAGAGAGGCCCAAGGCGACGAGCTATTTTGGCTTATTGCAGCAATTTCTTGGGGCGGTGCCGCATATCAAGGAGATGAAGCGGTCGGCCTGCATAGAGGGTGCGCGTATGGCCCTTGCCCGTGTGAAGACACATTGGACAGAGATGGATGCCGCCGCTGTAGCAACCCAGGGTTTGGACGAAAGCCGGTTACTCGCCGAGCACTATTTTGGGGAAGTTATGCGTGGTGCTCGTGTAATAGAGTCGTAGTGCTCAAAAAATGTCACGTTCAAATGAACGTTTTATTTTGTAAAACAATGATTATGATGTAATTGCTTTTTATACTTGTGCATTCCAAGTATTGAAATATCTCCTATGCGGCCGTTTATGTATACATGTGTATAACATGAAAGATGGCAGTCTTCGGCTTCAACCCCCACGCACAAGGTGCGGGGTGTTCGCAAAAATAGCGCATTTTCACACTTAATCCGACGTCTCGGTCCTGTGAAGGAGGTGGTAGCGTAGCAAACGAGGCAATCCGGACTATGATGCTTTATCACTTTCACTTGGCCATTGGAGTTCGAGGGTGGGGCTATGATATAGCCCCTGGGGGCACCGCGCTCTCCAGATTCGGGGCATGTATGTGCCTGACCGGGAAATGGTCCTTCGTCAAAGCGGAGGAATTCTAAATATTCCGGTGGTCGATCGAGTGGTTGACCAGTCTCTCGCTGTATCATGACAGTCAGTTTTCGGCTTTCTCTACTAAGGTGCTTGCCCAGCCGAACTGGGGCACAATCGCAGTAGTTCTCCTAGTGCCGCGTTAGCCGATGATACGGAACGTAAGGCAGCAAAACACAGGAGCCGGGCAAACCCAACATTTGACCAAAGACATGATTCGGAGCTGATGCATATAAGGCCTAACTCGAGACGCCGAACACTCTCTAAGGTGTTCGGTCTTTATAATAATGGGCAGAACAATGCTCTAAGCCCCTAGTGTCCAGGTACGGGCAAAGTCTTCTGACGCGGACGATGCCAAAACGTCAGGCTCCACTCCGGTTATAATGAGAAGCCAGGGGATTATAGCAACAAGAGACAGTAAAAAAGGTCTACACAGGGTCTTAATCTGAAAAGAATCCTTGCCACGGGTCCCTACTGCACGTCTGCGCCTGTGTCTCCGTTGTGCCGTTATCCTGGACAGGTGTGCACGTTGTTCATCTGTAAAAAGATAGGAACTTAGTTTGAAAGAAAATCGTGCCAAAAAAAGGTATATGAAAAATATTAATAAGTAAAGCGGAGTCTATATTAGCTCGTTGTTGCTTATACGCTCAGCCCCTTGTGAAGGGGCATGCGGCTAGGGAGCCCCTAGCTTATTTGTACCGGACTCATCTAGCCATGTCCGGGGTCCTTACACGACCCTCGCAATGAAATGATGCCACGTGGACTGGGCATTTTAAGTGTAAGAGACGCGTAATGTGGTATGGCGTTGAAGCGGACAAAAGCTTCACGTCCCAATAGTGATTGATAGCCACTTTTGAACGGGGCGACATGAGAAATTAGCTTTTCGCGTCGGAAGTTGTTCGGTGACCCGAACAAAACTTCTAGTAGTAGGGAGCCTGTGCACTTGGCGTAAGGGCCTGGCATCACTCCTTTAAAGGAAGTGCGGCTATGTCGAATTTTGGTAAGGTCTATCCCCAACTTGCGGATTGTGTTTGGATATAGCAAGTTTAAATCGCTGCCTCCGTCCATCAGGACTTGTGTAAATTGTAGTCCGTCGATTATAGGATCCAATATCAGAGCAGTCCAGTCTGCATTCCAAATACTTCTAGAGTAATCCAGGTGGTCGAAAGTGATTGGTTTTGACATCCAATCTCGAGGTTCCGCTGGGGTGGACCGTGCGAGACCCTTCTTAGCGGGTGCCGCATTGTTTTTCCGTATCATCACATGAAGTGAGTTTACTGCTTTGACTTCTTGTGGGAAAGTCTTTTGTTTTCTGGTGCTCTGCTTGTGGGGTTTGTCATCATCCTCGCTTGATGCGTCGAGCCCCTTGTGTTCGGCATTTAGTCAGCCGGACTGTTTGAAAACCCAACAATCTCGGTGAGTGTGGTTTGCAGGCCTTCCGGGGGTACTGTGGATTTGACATATCCGACCCAAAATTTTGCTTAAGTTGGATAGCTCGTCACTGTTATCCTTAAGAGGAAGTGGTTTGTTGTTTGGCCGCGAGCTTTTGAATCCGGCATTGACCGCCGTATTCTTTGGGCTTTTTTCATTCCGGCGCTGATCCTTTCTGCGCCGTGATTTTCCGTTTCCATCTCTAATCTCGGATGTACTCGGGTCGCTGGTGTTGCATCTTGCTAGCCAGCTGTCTTCTGCCGTGCAAAAGCGGGTCATGAGGCTTGTTAGCGCGGACATTGTCCTCGGCTTCTCTTGGCCGAGGTGTCTGGCAAGCCATTCGTCTCGGACGTTGTGTTTAAAAGCTGCTAAGGCTTCAGCATCCGGACAGTCGACTATTTGGTTCTTTTTAGTAAGGAACCTGTTCCAGAATTTGCGCGCTGACTCTCCGGGCTGTTGAGTTATATGACTTAGATCATCTGCATCCGGAGGGCGGACATAAGTCCCTTGAAAATTTGCTCTAAACACGTCCTCAAGCTCTTCCCAACTTCCAATAGTGTTTTCTGGGAGGCTTTTGAGCCAATGACGGGCTGGCCCTTTGATCTTGAGGGGTAAATATTTTATGGCGTGGAGATCATCTCCTCTAGCCATGTGTATGTGTAGTATATAATCCTCTATCCAGACTCCAGGGTCTGTTGTTCCGTCGTAAGCCTCTATGTTTATGGGTTTAAACCCTGCTGGGAATTCATGATCCAGCACCTCATTGGTGAAACATAGTGTGTGTGCGGCGCCCCTGTATTTGGGTGTGTCGTTGTCTTCGAACACTTGACGTGTTGTGCTGCTTGCTGGGGCCCTCTTTTTTGGCCCGTAAATGGACCTGGCTGGGCCATCTGTTTCCCAGGGTCATGAATCGGCTTATGTGCGGCGCCGCTTGTAGATTTGGGCCTATCATCTGGCCGTCTATCCGGCCAGGCGGCCTCTTTGTTTTTTGACTGCGGGGGCTCTATGGCTACCTCGTCAAATTCTGGCAGCAGCTTGCGCTTCGGATAGCTCTTTGATTGATGGCCATTGCCGTATTTGTCTGCGGTTTTGAGCACTTTGCTCTACCTCTTTTTGAGTATGTCTTCCGCTGTTTTGAGCTTCCGTTTTTCCTTCTTCAGGCTTCTTGCAGTGGCGACGAGTCTTCCGTGAAGGTTTTTGTGTTCCGGTAGTCTGTCCGGTGTGAGGTCGTCCGGACTGTTGGTTTCGCCGGGATTGGATTGATTATCTGGTTCGCCCTGTTCGGACGGCTACTTGGTTGCATGTTCGTCGTCCACTGGTTTGCCTGCTCTAACGCTGGGTCATTAGGAGTGTTGTCTTTGTCGAGGCGGGGCTTAGGGCGGCGCTTGCGTCGCCGCTTTGGTTGTTTATCGGCGGGATTATCCTTGGCCGCACCCCGTTGTTCCTCGTCGTCGCTTCCTTTTGGGGTATCCACCATATATACGTCATGTGTCGAGGTGGTCTTCCAGTGCCCTGTAGGCGCTGGTTCTTGATCGTCTCCGGCATCGGCGTCCATACTGTCGATGTCTTCGGAGTCGTAGTCTAGCATGTCTGTTAGATCGTCGACAGTGGCTACAAAGTGGGTGGTGGGAGGGCTTTGAATTTCTTCGGCGTCCGTATCCCAACCATACTGGCCATAATCCGGCCAGGGCTCTCCGGATAGCGAGAGATGCTTTAGCGAATTTAGGATGTCGCCAAAGGGCGAGTGTTGGAAGATGTCTGCGGCCGTGAACTCTATGACCGGCGCCCAATCAGATTCGATTGGCAGGGGCGCAGGAGGTTCGGAGTCCGGCAAGGAGTCCGGCACCTCGGAGTCACGAGCTTTACAAGGGACAAGCTTAGTGTTTGGCTCCATCGCCGTGGAAGGTGCAGCCCCCGAGGCGGTGTCCAGCCACTGGTCCTCGATCTGGGCGATCGGCTCCGGACTGAGGGCCGGAGCAGATTCGTGTGCGGCCATCAAGGCACTGTCCGGCGGCAGAGCTAAATCATGCCCATCGTGACAGCGCGGCACGCTCGGCTGAGGCTCGAGTCCGTCGAAGATCAAGTCCCCGCAGATGTCGGCCGTGAAGTTTAGGCTTCCGAACCTGACCTGATGGCCAGGGGCGTAGCTTTCGATCTACTCCAGATGGCCAAGTGAGTTGGCCCGCAGTGCGAAGCCGCCGAATACGAAGATCTGTCCGGGGAGAAAACTCTCACCCTGGACGGCGTTGTTGATTGGAGAAGCCATCGAGCCTATTGGTGACGGCACAGAGGAACTCTCAATGAAAGCACCAATGTCGGTGTCAAAACCGGCGGATCTCGGGTAGGGGGTCCCGAACTGTGCGTCTAGGCGGATGGTAACAGGAGACAAGGGACATGATGTTTTACCCAGGTTCGGGCCCTCTTGATGGAGGTAAAACCCTACGTCCTGCTTGATTAATATTGATGATATGGGTAGTACAAGAGTAGATCTACCACGAGATCAAGGAGGCTAAACCCTAAAAGCTAGCCTATGGTATGAATGTTGTAATGGAGGTTATGTCCTACGGACTAAAGCCCTCCGGTTTATATAGACACCGGAGAGGGCTAGGGTTACACAGAGTCGGTTACAATGGTAGGAGATCTACATATCCGTATCGCCAAGCTTGCCTTCCATGCCAAGGAAAGTCCCATCCGGACACGGGACGGAGTCTTCAATCTTGTATTTTCGTAGTCTTGGAGTCCGGCGGACGATGATAGTTCGGCTGTCCGGACACCCCCTAGTCCAGGACTCCCTCAGCCAGCATTCCCAATCAATAGATAGAAATCCTCATAAATCCCGGCTCTCCTCAAGAAGTCATCGGAAGGCCATTCACACGGCCGGACCTCCGCGGTGCGAGGAAAATTAAATTTGGGCTTCTCCTCTTCTTCCTTTTGTTTTTCCTTAGAGCTTCGGCTCGACGAGCCCCTCAAAAGTCTCTTCATTATTTCTGAAACAATCAGAAATTTTTAGTAATTTCAAATAAAAGTGAACCAACTTCAATGAAATTGATAGTAACAACTCCCACAGGTGCCTAGAGCCTATATAAAGCATTGGAACTACTTGGAACCATATAAATTTAACATGCAAGCTCAAGAACACGGTCACCTATGCAGCACAATTGCAATGAATAAAGCACTAGAACAAAAACTAATTGGACCAATGGAGGAGTCACATACCAAGGAACAATCTCCCCAAGCAGTTTTGCGAGAGGTGCTTTGAGCAAGGAGATCAAAAATCACAGCAACGGGGGCTGGAACTCGTACTTGAGTTGGTTTTTCGTGTTTGTGTGAGGCAGAGGAAGAAGATGGGTGCAGGAATAAGTGGAGGAGGGCCACCGTGGGCCCACGAGGCAGGGGGGCGCGCCCAGGGGGTAGGGCGCGCCCTCCACCCTCGTGACCAGCTGGTAGCTCCCCCCGCGGTAATTTTTGCACAGTAAATCCTCAAATATTCCCGAAAAATCATATTAAATATGCATGGCATTCTGAGGACTTTTATTTTCGGGAAATTTTTTTTATTGCACGGATAAGTCAGGTGACAGATAGAAAAATATTATTTTACTTTATTTCTACTAAATAACAGAAAATATAAAGAGGGTACAGAAGGTTGTGCTTCTAGTTTCATCCATCTCGTGATCAGCAAAATGGACCCACTAACAAGGTTGATCAAGTATTGTTAACAAACTCATTCCGAATAATCACGGAACCGGAGAAATTTCGAATGATACTAAGTTACCTCAATGGGGATATGAAAATCCCCAACAATAATAATATCATACTTTTTCTTGATAGTAGGGAGAGGGAATTCAAAACCTCCAAATATAATCGATGGAATTTTTCCAGTAGAGTTGATACTATAAACTTGAGGTTGTTTTCTCGGAAAATACACCGTGTGCTCATTGCCATTAACATGAAAAGTGACAGTGCCTTTGGTGCAATCAATAACAGCCCCTGCAGTGTTAAGGAAACGTCTACCAAGAATAATAGACATACTATCATCCTCAGGAATATCAAGAATAAAAAAGTCTGTTAAAATAGTAACGTTTGCAACCACAACAGGCACATCCTCACAGATACCGACAGGTATAGCAGTTGATTTATCAGCCATTTGCAAAGATATTTCAGTAGGTGTCAACTTATTCAAGTCAAGTCTACGATATAAAGAGAGAGGCATAATACTGACACCGGCTCCAAGATCACATAAAGCAGTTTTAACATAATTTCTCTTAATGGAGCAAGGTATAGTAGGTACTCCAGGATCTCCAAGTTTCTTTGGTATTCCACCCTTAAAAGTATAATTAGCAAGCATGGTGGAAATTTCAGCTTCAGGTATCTTTCTTTTATTAGTAATGATATCCTTCATATACTTAGCATAAGGATTTGTTTTGAGCACATCAGTTAATCGCATACGCAAAAAGATGGGTCTAATCATTTCAGCAAAGCACTCAAAATCCTCATCATCCTTCTTCTTGGATGGTTTCGGAGGAAAAGGCATGGGTTTCTGAACCCATGGTTCCCTTTCTTTACCATGTTTCCTAGAAACGAAGTCTCTTTTATCATAACGTTGATTCCTTTATTGTGGGTTATCAAGATCAACAGCAGGTTCAACTTCTACATCATTATCATTACTAGGTTGAGCATCAACACGAACATTATCATTAACATTATCACTAGGTTCATGTTCATCAGCTGATTGTGTTTCAGCATCAGAAACAGAGATATCATTTGGATTCTAAGGTGATTCAGCAATAGGTTCACTAGAAGTTTGCAAAGTCCTATCATTTTTCTTTTTCTTCCTCTTAGAAGAACTAGGTTCATCAATATTATTTCTCTGAGAATCTTGCTCGATTCTCTTAGGGTGGCCTTCAGGATACAAAGGTTGCTGAGTCATTCTACCAGTTCTAGTAGCCACTCTAACAGCATAATCATTTTTCTTACTATTCATTTCATCAAGCACTTCTTTCTGAGCTTTAAGTACTTGTTCTACTTGAGTGGTAACCATAGAAGCATGTTTGCTAACAAGTTTAAGTTCACCTCTAATATCAGCCATAAAATCACCCAAGCTGTTAATCATAAAGGTATTCTGTTTTAATTGTCTACCAAAATAAGCATTGAAGTCATCTTGCTTAAACATAAAGTCATCAAACACATCCAAGCACTGACTAGCAATTTTAGTAGGAGGAACTTCAGCTTTGTCATATCTATAGAGAGAATTTACCTTTACTACCTGTGTCGGGATATCGGGAGGTTCTTCAGTAAATAAGTAATTGAGGTCATATACTTCTTCAGCAGGCGGTAAATTAAGACCATGTATTTCTTCAATAGGAGGTAAATTCTTAACATCTTCAGCTTTAATGCCTTTTTCTTTCATTGATTTCTTTGCCTCTTGCATATCTTCGGGACTGAGAAATAGAACACCTCTCTTCTTCGGAGTTGGTTTAGGAATAGGCTCAGTAATTGGCTCTGGAACTGGCTCAGGAGGTGGCTCGGGAGGTGCCCAATTATTTTCATTTGCCAACATATTATTCAATAGAATTTCAGCTTCATCCGGCGTTCTTTCCCTGAAAAGGGAACCAGCACAACTATCCAGGAAATCTCTGGAAGCATCAGTTAGTCCATTATAAAAGATATCAAATATTTCAGGTTTCTTAAGAGGATGATCAGGCAAAGCATTAAGTAACTTGAGAAGCCTCCCCCAAGCTTGTGGGAGACTCTCTTCTTCAATTTGCACAAAGTTGTATATTTCCCTCAAAGCATCTTGTTTCTTATGAACAGGGAAATATTTAGCAGAGAAGTAATAAATCATATCCAGTGGACATTGCACACATCCAGGATCAAGAGAATTAAACCATATCTTAGCATCACCCTTTAATGAGAACGGAAATATTTTGAGTAAATAAAGGTAGCGCGATCTCTCATTATTAGTAAACAGGGCAGCTATATCATTTAACTTAGTAAGATGTGCCACAACAGTTTCAGATTCATAGCCATAAAAAGGATCAGATTCAACCAAAGTAATTATATCTGGATCAACAGAAAAATCATAATAATCCTGATCGGGAACACAGATAGGTGAAGTAGCAAAAGCAGGATTCGGTTTCATCCTATCTCTAAAAGATTCTTTACTCCATTTAACTAGCAACCTCTTAAGTTCCTATCTATCCTGGCAAGCAAGGATAGCTGCAGAAGATTCAGCATCAAAAAGATAACCCTCAGGAATAGCAGGCATATTTTCATCATCACTAACATCATCGTGTTCAGGTTAGATAATTTCTCTTTCTCTAGACTTAGCAATTTGCTCATCAAGAAATTCACCAAGGGGCAAAGTAATATCAAGCATAGAAGTAGTTTCATCAAAAGTATCATGCATAGCAGAAGTGGCATCATCAATAACATGCGACATATCAGAATTCATTGCAGTAGTAGGCTTAGGTGTCGCAAGCTTACTTATAACAGAAGGAGAATCTAGTGCAAGGCTAGATGGCAGTTCCATACCTCCCCTCGTAGTTGAGGGCAAAATAGTAGTTCGATCATCTTTCAAGTTCTTCATAGTGTCCGGCAAATATAAATCCCAAGTGACTCAAAGAATAGAGCTGTGCTCCCCGGCAACGGCGCCAGAAAAAGGTCTTAATAACCCACAAGTATAGGGGATCGCAACAGTTTTCGAGGGTAGAGTATTCAACCCAAATTTATTGTTTCGATACAAGGGGAGCCAAAGAATATTCTCAAGTATTAGCAGCTGAGTTGTCAATTCAACCACACCTGGAAACTTAGTATCTGCAGCAAAGTGTTTAGTAGCAAAGTAATATGATAGTGGAGGTAACGGTAACAAAAGTAAAGATAGCAAAAGTAATGTTTTTGGTATTTCATAGTGATTGTAACAGTAGCAACGGAAAAGTAAATAAGCAAGAACCAGTATATGGAAAACTCGTAGGCATCGAATTAGCGATGGATAATTATGCCGGATGCGGTTCGTCATGTAACAGTCATAACATAGGGTGACACAGAACTAGCTCCAGTTCATCAATGTAATGTAGGCATGTATTCCGTATATAGTCATACGTGCTTATGGAAAAGAACTTGCATGACATCTTTTGTCCTACCCTCCCGTGGCAGCGGGGTCCTATTGGAAACTAAGGGATATTAAGGCCTCCTTTTAATAGAGAACCGGAACAAAGCATTAGCACATAGTGAATACATGAACTCCTCAAACTATGGTCATCAACGGGAGTGGTCCCGATTATTGTCACTTCGGGGTTGCCGGATCATAACACATAGTAGGTGACTATAGACTTGCAAGATAGGATCAAGAACACACATATATTCATGAAAACATAATAGGTTCAGATCTGGAATCATGGCACTCGGGCCCTAGTGACAAGCATTAAGCATAGCAAAGTCATAGCAACATCAATCTCAGAACATAGTGGATACTAGGGATCAAACCCTAACAAAACTAACTCAATTACATGATAAATCTCATCCAACCCATCACCGTCCAGCAAGCCTACGATGCAGTTACTCACGCACGGCGGTGAGCATCATGAAATTGGTGATGGAGGATGATTGATGATGACGACGGCGACGAATCCCCCTCTCCGGAGCCCCGAACGGACTCCAGCTCAGCCCTCCCGAGAGAGATTATGGCTTGGCGGCGGCTCCATATCGTAAAACACGATGATTTCTTCTCTTTGATTTTTTTCTCCCCGAAAGCCAATATATGGAGTTGGAGTTGGTGTCGGAGGGCCACCAGGGGGCCCATGAGGTAGGGGGGCGCGCCCAGGGGGGCGCCCCCCACCCTCGTGGACAAGGTGTGGGCTCCCTGGTCTTCATCTTTTGCGAGAATTTTTTATTCTTTTTTCTAAGATGTTCCGTGGAGTTTCAGGTCATTCCGAGAACTTTTATTTTCTACACAAAAAACAACACCATGGCAGTTCTGCTGAAAACAGCGTCAGTCCAGGTTAGTTCCATTCAAATTATACAAGTTAGAGTCCAAAACTAGGGAAAAAGTGTTTGGAAAAGTAGATACGACGGAGACGTGTCACATACTTTTCTGCTTGCCGCTGAGTCAAACAAGCGAGCGGATGGTTTTATGCCTTGTCCATGTGGTGGCTGTAAGAATGGTCACAGTTACTCTACGTCAAGAACCATTAACGTCCACCTATTTGAGTCCGGTTTCATGCCCCACTATAATGTTTGGACCAAGCACGGAGAAATAGGGGTTATGATGGAAGACAATGAAGAAGAAGAGGATGACGGCTATCCTGGCCATGGGTTCCCTGAATACGATGATACAACAATGGGGGAAGAAGCTGAGCCGGCAATGCGGGAAGAAGCTGAAGAAGAGGCATCAGATGAGCCCGCTGATGATCTAGGTCGGGCCATTGCCGATGCAAAGAGAAACTGCGCAAGTGATCTGGAGAGGACGAAGTTGCAGCGCATGTTAGAGGATCACAAGAAATTGTTGTACCCGAATTGCGAAGCTGACAAAAAAAAGTTGGGCACCACACTTGAATTGCTGCAAGGAAGGTAGAGAATGGTGTATCTGACAAGGGATTTGGAAAGTTTCTGGTAATGATAAAGAATATGCTTCCAAAGGACAGCGAATTGCCCGAGAGTACGTATGAAGCAAAGAAGGTTGTCTACCCTCTAGGGTTAGAGGTGCAGAAGATACATGCATGCCCTAATGGTTGTATCCTCTACCACGGTGAGTACGAGGATTTGAACGCTTGCCCGGTATGCGGTGCATAGCGTTATAAGATCAGTCGTGATGACCCTGGTGATGTCGAGGGCGAGCGCCCCAGGAAGAAGATTACTGCCAAGGTGATGTGGTATGCTCCTATAATACCACGGTTGAAACGTTTCTTCCAAAACAAAGAGCATGCGAAGGTGATGCGGTGGCACGCAGAAGACCGTAAGAAAGACGGAAAGTTGAGAGTACCCGCTGACGGTTCGCAAGGGAGAAAAATCGAGAGAAAGTACTAGGAGGAGTTTGCAGGTGACCCAAGGAACGTATGGTTTGGTCTAAGCGCAGATGGCATTAATCCTTTTGGGGAGTAGAGCAGCAACCATAGCACGTGGCCTGTGACTCTATGTTTGTATAACCTTCCTCTTTGGTTGTGCATGAAGCGGAAGTTCATTATGATGCCAGTGCTCATCCAAGGCCCTAAGCAACCCGGCAACAACATTGATGTGTACCTAAGGCCATTAGTTGAAGAACTATTACAGCTGTGGAATGGAACAGGTGTACGTGCGTGGGATGAGCACGGGCAGGAAGAATTTGACCTAAAGGCGTTGCTGTTCGTGACCATTAATGATTGGCCTGCTCTCAGTAACCTTTCAGGACAGACAAACAAGGGATACCGCGGATGCACGCACTGTTTGGTTGATACCGATAGTATATATTTAGATAGTTGTAGGAAGAATGTGTACCTGGGACATCATCGATTTCTTCCGACAAGGCATCCCATAAGAAAGAAAGGCAAGCATTTCAAAGGTGATGCGGATCACCGGATGAAGCCTCACCACCGTACTGGTGCTGATGTACATGATATGGTCAAGGATTTGAAGGTAATCTTTGGAAAGGGTCCTGGCGGACAACCTGTTCCGAAGGACGCTGACGGACGCGCACCCATGTGGAAGAAGAAATCTATATTTTGGGACCTGCCATATTGGAAAGACCTAGAGGTCTGCTCCGCAATCGACGTGATGCATGTGACGAAGAACCTTTGCGTGACCCTGCTTGGCTTTTTGGGCGTGTATGGGAAGACAAAAGATACACCAGAGGCACAGGAGGACCAGCAACGTATGCACGGAAAAGACGACATACATCAGGGTCAGGCCAGCTACGCTCTTACCAAAGAAGAGAAGGAAATCTTCTTTGAATGCCTGCTCAGCATGAAGGTACCGTCTGGCTTCTCGTCGAATATAAAGGGAATAATAAATACGGCAGAGAAAAAGTTCCAGAACCTAAAGTCTCATGACTGCCACATGATTAAGACGCAACTTCTTCCGGTTGCATTGAGGGGGCTTCTACCGAAAAACATTCGATTAGCCATTGTGAAGCTATGTGCATTCCTCAATGCAATCTCTCAGAAGGTAATCGATCCATAAATCATACCAAGGTTACAGAATGATTTGGTCCAATGTCTTGTCAGTTTCGAGTTGGTGTTCCCACCATCCTTCTTCAACATCATGACGCACGTCCTAGTTCACCTTTGCGAAGAGATTAATGTTTTGGGTCCTGTATTTCTACACAATATGTTCCCCTTTGAGAGGTTCATGGGAGTCTTGAAGAAATATGTTCATAACCGTGCTAGGCCAGAAGGAAGCATCTCGAAGGGCCATGAAAATGAGGAGGTCATTGAGTTTTGTATTGACTTTATTCCTGACCTTAAGCCGATTGGTGTTCCTGAATCGCGGCATAAGGGCAGACTGGAAGGAAAAGACACGCTAGGAGGGCATCAAATAATATGTATGGACGGGCATTCTCTCATTGAAGCACACTACACAGTTCTACAGAATTCCGCCTTGGTGTATCCGTATATGGAGGAACACAAGAATTTTCTACACACCAAACACCCGAAGAAGTCTGACGACTGGATTACACGCGAACAAACGAGGACTTTCGCCGGTTGGTTGCAGAAACGTGCCCTGAATTATGGCGATATTCAAAATGACCTGTACTCACTGTCCTAGTTACCATCTTCGAATATAATGACTTTCATAAGGTACCAGATAAATGGGAATACATTTTACACGAACGCCCAAGATAAGAAGAGCACCAACCAAAACAGTGGTGTCTGCTTTGATGCAACAACCAACACGGGAAAGGAAACATATTATGGTTACATAGAGGACATATGGGAACTTAACTATGGAGGTGATTTGAAGGTCCCGTTGTTTCGGTACAAATGGGTCAATATGACACGAGGCGGGGTAACGGAAGACCCGTAGTACGGAATGACAACAGTGGATCTCAACAATCTTGCGTATGCAGACGAACAATTTGTCCTAGCCAATGATGTGACGCAGGTTTTTTATGTGAAAGACATGTCTACCAGGCCGAGAAAAAGAAAAGATAAGGAAGCGAATGGATCATACGACGAGCCAAAGCACCACATAGTTCTTTCAGGAAAAAGAAACATCGTGGGAGTGGATGACAAGACAGACATGTCATAAGATTATGAAAAGTTTGATGAAATTGCTCCATTCACAGTGAATATTAACCCGAGCATCCAGTTAAATGATGAAGATTTTCCATGGCTACGGCGCAAAGGGACACACGCAAAGAAAAAAGTTTCACACCCAGAGATCTGGGATGTGATCATCTTCACTATCATCACTTTCTTCTGTGTTTCACACCCAGGAGGGAATCTCTGTAATAGTTAGGGTAGTTATGTGTTTTGGCATTTGAAGCGCGAAGAAATTTTATGTGCAAACAAATTCTTTTAATGCCTTTACTGATTTTTTCCAGCTAAATGACCCTGAAATTGAAAAGCATTTCAAATGAACTTAGAAAGGTTGAAAGTTGGCATGGTATCATAATTTCATCCAAATAGCATATGCAAAAAAGTAGAGAGGGTTACGGCAAAAACTGGATGCACTTTGTGTACAAAATGGACAATCTCTTTCGAAGTATCAGGATTTCCGACGAAAACTCAACTGTTATAAAGGCATTTCATTTTTTAAATAACCTAAGCATTACCAAATTGAATATAATGATAAAACACACTAATATTAAACATAAGAAAAAAGAATCACTGAAAAATCTTTTTTCAAAGTTAAGTTATTCACAAACTAGTGATTCACACAAATTTCAAATAATTCAAAATTTAAACTATTCAAATTTGAAAACTACCGACAGTAACCGAAAGTTTGTATTTTTGTACCTAAAGCAAAAATATTCACAAATAAACTCTAAATACAACAAAAAACAACTCAAAAATAAATAAAACAAAAATAAATAAAGCGAAAAAAATTAAGAAAATAAAAATGCCCGCCTACTGGGCCAAAGCGGCCTGCATACGACTAGGAACCCGACCTTTTGTTGGGCCAGGATGCAGGCCCGCAAAGGCCCAGTAGGCCCATAGGGTAGAAGAGAACAGGTAGGCCCAGTAGGCCTGATTAGGAGAGGAGCTCGAGAGAGCTACCGCACTGGAGCTTATAAACCAGTGCGGTAGCCCCTCGGCTAGCGAGGTGGGACTAAACTTGCGCACCGCCTGGAGCCAGCGCACCCTCTTTAGTACCGGGTGGTGGCTCCAACCGGTACTAAAGGGGGGGCCTTTAGTACCAGTTGTAGCCACCACCCGGTACTAAAGGGGGGCGCTTCCCGCCGCTTGGCCTGGCCAAAACAGACCTTTAGTACCGGTTGGTGGCTCCAACCGGTACTAAAGGTCCATCCTATATATACATCAGTTGGAAAAATTTTACTTTCCCTCTCTATTTCTTCCCTCCGTCGCGCCGCCCTGCCCCGATCGACGCCGTTCCCGCCCCTCGTCGTCGACCCGGCCGTCCCCGCCCCTCGTCGCCGCCCCCGTCGACGACGCCGCGCCGGCCGTCCCCGTCCTCGTCGTCCCTGTCGCCGCGCCCCGGCCGCCCCGTCGCCGCGCCCCGCCCCGTAGTCGCCGCCCCGCCCAGTCGTCGCCGCCCCGTGCCGTCGCCCTGTCGTCGCCGCCCCGTCCCGTCGTCGCCTCGCCGGTGAGCTCGCCCCGGCCGCCATATCCACACACATACACACACACTACACACACACACACACACACACATTAGTTTGTTTGTTATAAATTTTTCTTTTTTTTAGTTATAGAAATGTTAGAAATTATTCTGTTTTAGTTATATAAATATTAGAAATGTTATAAATTTTTTCTATTTTTTAGTTATAGAAATATTTATAGAAATGTTAGCAATTTGTCTGTTTTTTAGTAATATAAATATTAGAAATCTTAGTTATATAGAAATGTTATAATTTTTTTCTATTTTTTAGTTATAGAAATGTTAGCAATTTTTCTATTTTTTAGTTATATAAATATTAGAATTGTTATAGAAATGTTAGTTATATAATCAGGAAATTTTAGAATTAGTTTTAGTTAGATGAATTAGATTAATGTCAAATTGTTAGAATTTCCATATATATAGCATTTAAGTTATCACAATCGAATCATTTAAAAAATGTTACTTTTTGGGAGCATATAGTATTTGTTCTCGACGATATGCCCGGCCCGCATCCTCGCCGTCGACCCGTTTGCGACGACATCCTGCTTCAAAGGACCCATGTCCGGGACTGGGCTCCACCGGGCTGGCACTGGGAGGTGCTACCTGGAGGGGCGCGCCGCTTGGTGAGAAACCCGGCCTCGGGTCCCGTCGTCAACCCTGATGTCCTTTGGTGGATTTCGCGTGGGCCACATTCGGTGCAGAGGGAGCCGGCGCCGCAGGAGGTGGTGCGTCACTGTTTCAGGGAGGAGGACGAGCACGTCCATCGCTACATGGCTGCTATGGACGTCAGGTTCTCCAATACTTGGCAGGTTCTTTGGGCAGATGACCGGAGATATGATCCTGTGACGGTTCCTTCTCTTTGGGTGTCCACCGCCCATGCCCCAGGGACCGCGAGTGTCCTAGATTCTTCTGTAGTACTCGATCTTTATTAGGTACCTAGCCAGTGATGTATTCGATATATAATATTCAAGATGATGTATTCGAGATTATATATATTAAGACGATCATGTATTCGAGATTATATATTCGAGACGATGTATTTGAGATTCAGTTTTTCCTTATTGATTGCATCCATGCATTGTAATTTGAATACTAAATTGTTTTATATTTCTTCTGTATTAGTAAATTAAAAGCTATGGCGGACAATACCGGCAGAGGGAGAGAAGAGGAATTGTTCGACATCATACGCAGCCCTCACAGGCTAGATGATCTGAATGAAGCAGATGACGGCTTCAAATATCTGAACATGAGAGGGTGATGAAAAGATATTCGATCTCGACGACCGAGCTGATGAAGTCATGAACTATGATTATGATTATGATGAGACAGACAATGTTTATGATGACACAGACAATGCTGATCTTCAAATAACAAAGACTACCGGCGAGGTATATTTATATAAGCATGCATCATGGTGATCATCACATGTTTTTTTATTGAAGATATATTAACGAATCAATCTTTCTTCTTTCAGCCCTCCGGATCGAGCAAATCTGCTTCTACAGATAGCAAGACAAAGCGAGGCCCGGGCAGATTGTTGAAGGATGGTGTAAAGTACCACATCGAATCCACCAAACTTAGTGGCGAACTCCTCACGCCTAAGAACATTGCGGACAAGTGGACTCGTCAGTGCGGAGTTCTTGTGAAGGAAAAACTCCCAATCTCCATTCAAGAATGGAAAGAGCCAAAGACTAAACGTCCAGGTGTTACTTGGGTCGACGACAGAGCCAAAAAAGACCTTTTGAAATCTCTGATGGAACATTTCACCCTACCAGATCATTTCACTGAAGCAGATGTGGAGAAAGTCATGGTTGCTGCTCTTCAGAAGATGGGAATTGCATTCAACACCCACAAGAAAACTGTATGGGCCAACTACCTCGCTAATGAAAGGAAGACTCCAGATTTCACGGGAACATTGGAGAAGCAAAGAGAACACTAGGACGATTTCGTGACCTTCAAGGATTCGGAATTATCTAAGGAATGGTCGATGAAAAACAAGGCAAATGCCGCAAAAAAGACGCAGTTCCATAGGCTGGGTCCAGGTGGCTACGTGGTGGCATTGCCTAAGTGGGATAAGTATGAGCAAGAGATGGAGGATGCAGGGGTCACTCCGGTTACTACGAACTGGCCCCCCAGGTGCAGAACTTGGTTCTATGCGCATGGGGGGCGTTGGACCCGAAGACAGGCGAAGTTTCGCGGAAGGCAAATCTAAAAGGAGCCGAACAAAAGATAATTGACACAATAGAAGAAGCTCGAAGGGGGGTGTTCACGCCCAACAGAGAGAACGACGAAATTACGCGCGCCCTGGGAAATCCTGAACACCCGGGAAGAACACGAGGCAAGGGCGTTATTCCCTGGTATGAGGGCTTTTCAGAATGGAACGAGGACTACAGGACCCATGCAAGAAGGAAGATGGAGGAGGAGAAGAAAAGGAAGCTAGAGGAGGAGCAAAGGAAGCAGGACGTAGAACGCCTTCAAGGCCTAGAAGCAAGGCACGCGAACCTAGCACTCAAATTCCAGCAGCAGCAGTAGTAGTTCGACTCACTTAGCCAGGAAAGGGGGTCTCAGCAGCTGCAGCAGCAAGCGGATGATCGTCCAGCATTGGATAGCACCGTCCCATCCATGCCGAGAAGCAGCATTGGTTCTGCCCCGGGCGACACACTGTTGGATACATACACTATGGATGACATCATAGAGAACACTAACTGTGAGCTACACTCCAAAATGAAGAACATATCCATGAAGGTGGTGGACGGCATTGCTTTTCCAGTTACCCCCGAAGCAACCTTCCATTGCATCCCGATTCCAGAGGGCTATGCTCATGTCATGGTTGATGAAGTGGTGGACCCATATTCGGGGCTACAGCTTGACATTCCTGGAGGTGAAGACGAGCGCACACTGGGAGAGGCCATACATCATATCATCCTATGGAGAAAGGATTGCATCATCTTTCGAAGTCCACCGACACTGCGTCGTCTGCCGAATCCTCCTCGAAGTCCGCCACCAAGTCAGCAGACTCCCGCTCCTCCAAGTCCACGAACGTGTGAGCCGACTCCTCCTCGAAGACCGCCACCTCCTCCAAGTCCCCGAACGCGTGAGCTGACTCCTCCGGTTTCAAGTCCGGCACAGTGTCATGCCACTTCTCCGGTTTCAAGTCCGGCACCGTGTCAGGCCACACCTCCTACTTCAAGTCCGGCACATCGTCAGGCCACTTCTCCTGGTCCAACTCAGCCACGTCAACCGTCTCTGTCGTCTCAGCAATCGCAGAAGAGACATGCCGCAGCTATGGTGCGTAGCGGTACGAGTCGAGGTAGTCAGGAAGTACAGGCGGAGACAAGCGATATAAATATGGTCCAAGCCTCGCTCCTCTTCCTCAGAGGCCTTACGACATGACTAAGGAGCAAAACGCAGCCATAGTGCAGGCCCAGGTGGACGCCCATTTTGGACCGAAACTGGCACCGCCGCCAAAGGAGAAAGTGCGTGAGAAAGTAATTGACCACTTCATTCATATGGCTAGAGAACCAGCTCCCAAGCCTGTTGACTCGGACTATGAGCGCCAAATCAGGAAACTACATCGAGAACGGCTAAAGAAGGAAGCGAGCTCGAGCTCGAGCCAACAAGCAGCAGGCAAAAAATACGGGAAAACCATTCCCCAGCTGGGAGAACAGGCGGCGCAATCGATCCCCCCGCTTGTTGTTCCAACAACACATGAGAGGAGGCCGCGCGCCCAATATTATTGTGGGCAAACCGTTAAAGTTCCCCAGCTAGGCGATGTGGTAATAACGGAGGAGCATATAATGCAGGCTGAAATGCTCAAGATCTCTATTGGACAACTCCTCGAAATTGAGCCCATGTCTCCGCTTAGAGAGGAGGAAATAAAACGGAAATATGTCTGGGGCCAACCTTTGGTCGAGCCAGACAAGGTCAAGAACCTCCCAACGAGAATGTATGAATTGCATCAATCGTACATGAACATTACCAAGATTTCCAATTGAGAGTCCCTCATGGTGAATGTCAAGAAGGACCATTACTACCACGAGAAAGCTCTGTGCGTTGAGTATTCAGAACTATTTCAGTTATACAATCAAGACGCACTCGACAAATCTCTCGTCAGTTGCTATTGTCTGTAAGTGATTTCTTTCTGTAATTTTTGATCAATTATTACATGTAATTATCCTCACTATATATTCTTTTCTGTGCTATTATATGCATCATGAAGATGTATGAAATGAAAAAATCTGGACGCTATGGCATTGGGTTCATTGACCCAAATACCATTAATGAGTACACATGGAATCTTGCAAATTCTCAAGCAAGTGTAGAGGAAAGCATGCTAGAGTTCTTGAAGCACCTCAATAGCAATGAAGATATACTACTTCCTTACAACTTCCTGTGAGTTAATACAAATTCTGTTTTTCCTTACTAGCTAGCTAGATGTTAATAATTAAGTGTATACAGTTTACGATAGTTGATTAATTTTATGCACATGACCGCTTAATTAAGACATGCAAACGTGTGCGCATGCAGTTTCCACTTGATCTTGTTAGTCATTAAAGTTGACAAAGCAACAGTTGAAGTACTCGACTCGCTACTTAAAGAAGATAAAGACTACACCATCATGAAGTCAACAGGTAATTTCAATCATTATTAACTATATCTCGGCCTATTATTAGTTCGTCATTTCCTGATATGAACTATTTAATAACCCCTTTATTGATTTTCTTTGCCGGCGGGCAGGGCTTGGGCAAAGTTCATCAAGGTGACTCCAGGCAAATGGCTAAAAAAGTTGTTTTGGCATCAACCAAGGGTAAGTAATTAAGTAGTACTAGTTAGCTAGCCATCTCTTTAATTCTTGTTTCAATACCATTAATTAATTATCATGCTTGATTAATCATTATCTGATTCAATTCCATTCTCGTAAAGGCCCTGAAGCAGGCGTCGGGGAATGATCTGTGTGCATTCTACGTTTGCGAGAACATTCGCAATGATGGCGTCCAAAAGGAGTAGATCTCAAAGACAGGACTGGGTACATTGTTAGAACTCTATTCACACCATTATCAATATCTTGTAACACAACTAATGCACATGCATATTGATCTCCTTCTTAACAGTTCAGAGAGGTGCGGGATAAGCTCGTACCAGCGGACCGCATACTAGCACTTCAAGAGGAAATAACCGGATTTTTGCTCGACCAGGTCATAGATCTCAAAGGAGAATACTATTACCCGCTACCGCCCCCATGAACCACTTTTCATCGTGCTCCGAAGGCACCAAGGCAACATGTAGGAGAAATTATATATGTATATACATGTGTATGTGTGAATAGTTAATGGTGTTGGCTGTGAGACATTCGATGATATTATATATATATATATATATATATATATATATATATATATATATATATATATGTGGTTCTACGTACGAGAAAATCTATTTATATATATGCATAACATGTACAATTTGTAGTATCGTGAAATACCAGCAAACAAAAAAGAATTAAATGGAAAATAAAGTCAAATTGAAAACACAAAATTAAAGCAAATTTTTTTAGAAAAAACACCCAAACATTTAGTACAGGTTGGTGTTACCAACCGGTACTAATGTCCTACACGCACCCGGGCCTGGCTCGTGCCACGTGGTGGCTCTTTAGCGCCGGTTCGTGACGAACCGGTACTAAAGGGGGGACCTTTAGTCCCCACTCTTTAGTTCCGGTTTGCGAACCGGCACTAAAGGCCGGTTCTGCACTAGTGTATCATCGTAGGCATGGGGCAGATAGCAAACATGGGAATAACAAGCAATATCTCCACCAAGCTTGCAAATACACATACAAGTAGTAGAATCAATCCTCATGTGTAATGCAAAGTGTGGGTCACAAATGCATGGCAAAGGCATAGGAATGAGCATTTCAGGCAAAGTGAACATGGCAAGATGGGCATATAAGATGTAATGGACGATAACCCATAACCATGTGAGAGCCATGTAGAAGAAATGCGCGAAGTCTTTGCACGAAGAGAGCAGTGGGAAAGGCAATCCATGTGATCCCAAGTCACCGTTGCTCTCTAGAGCTCGCTTTGTCAACTCATGGGAGTGTGAGGTTGACAAGTATTCATGGGTACCTACACAAAAGAAACACAAACCAAAGAAATTGTGGGCGTGGTAAATGTACACATCATCCATCATGATGTGTATGTGCACATGTGAGTTAGCACAAGATAAGCATCGCTCAAAGAAATTTGATGCATGGTATAAGAACATGTCATCCATCATGAAAGAATAGTTATTGTGTATGACACGATGGGGATGCAAATTTAGCATAGAAGTATATGGCACATCAATAGCATGTTTATTCATGGGAAGCATATTGTGCACACAAGTAGTGGGATCATGCAAAGTATGGGATGGATCAAAATCTCCTAATATGGATGAGGAAACTATGGGGGTCTCCTCATGAGCAATAGCGGAAACATCATATGGAGAAAATGGATAACATCCGAAACAATGCATATTTGGAACAATGTGATCATGGCATGGCATAGTAGATAAATGATGCAAAGGGAGCATATCAATATCATCACAAGAACAACAAATGCCAATAACCATGGGCTTTTCATCTATGCCATATGTGCAAATTTGGTTTATGTTGATGGCATATGCATAGTCACTACGATGAGATTGCAAATATGACATATTGTTGATCTCATGCATAGCATATGACATGTCAAGCGGATTGTCAAACATGATGTGACCAATAGAATTATTACAAGAAATCCTATGTAACATGGCATCACAACTAATAGACTCCGCATGAGAATCATCATACTCATCATAAATGGGCAAATCATCGCATGGGGTAGTCGCACTAGCATCAAGAATGGAAATAGGTTGATCAACATCATGCAAGCAATCAATGTCAAGAATGTCCACTAGTGGGACAAGAGCATCACCTTCACCTATGTTACCTTTCTCGTTCCACTCAAGTGGTGTAGGTGAGGTGGGAAAGACCAAATGGTGGTCATCATCTTCATCTTGATGGAACCATGTGGGGGTGCATCATATTCCACCATGGCCATCGTCTTGTCCAAAGGAAGGACGAAATCATCGCGGATCAGCGCGTCATCATAAATGGGACCTAGCACCAAATGCGAAGACACAATAGTGGTAGAGGTCAAGTTGTTAGCAATGCAAATGGCCTCATGTGCCGTATCAACTTCCTCACTCTCTCTATGTGGTGGTGGCTCACTCACTCCCTCAAGGTAGGTGCACGCAATGTCACATATGGTGGAGTCACTCATCTCACTCAAGTGGTGGGGGTTTTGGCTCTCCTCACATGGGAATTGTGGCAACTCATCATATATGGGGCTAGTGGTGAAGTCACTTTCACTCTCCATATGGTGGTAAAAGTCACTCAAGTCATCATACGTCGCCGTGGTCGAAGGGAAAATCCCATGCTCAACCATCTCATCATCGTCGCCGTGGATGAAGGCCGAAGATGGCACATCATCGCTCTCCTCCATGACCGAAGGGAAAATCCCATGCTCGACCATCTCTTCACCGTCGCCGTGGAGGAAGGCCGATGTAGGCGTACTCGTCGGAGGTAGGCGAAGATGCCATACGTCCAAAGCCGAAGATGCCTTGATGACACTTGGCGAAGATGCCGAACTGGTCGTAGTAGTCGTAGCTCCGTCTTGGTGGTGCTTGTCTCATGGTCTTCTCTTGTGCTCATGATGTCTGGCCATAGCTTGTTGTAGAGCTTGTTGGGACTTGTAGGTGTACGCATTGCGAGTAGCTTCATCTTGATGGTGTTGTAGTGCTTGAGCTCGACGACGTTCCGAAGATTGGCCACTTGAGCATCGCCGCCTTGAAGATGACGAAGGGGAAGAAGACTTGTAGTTGGCCATCATGTCTCGTACTTGATCCCTTTGTTCGACCAACTTGGTGTCGAGGTAGTCCCTTATCCTTGCTTCGTTTTGGCGAATTTTGATGGCGAGTCGCTCAATGCCTTGCATTGCTCGATGTAGTCCGAAGATGGATTTGGTGATGTAGTTGTTCGCGTGTCGTTGTCGTGGAAAACCGGAGATGAAATGCCTTGCCTATCCATCACAAGACTCGAGTCGAGGTGAGTAGGAAATGACATAAACAATACCAAGTTACCTTTTCCCAAAGTTGAGGATGTATCCCGTTTTACTCAATGTGAGATGAAAGAATAGTGGAATTGGTACCGGACTTGTTCACTCACACCTATCAAGTAAAGCTTATAGTGGAGCTCGGTGAGGATAGTGGCACAAAAATTTGATGCAAAATGTTAGCAAGAGTCAATAATGTTGGAAAAGATTCACAAATTTGCAAGTGAAACAAGTAGACCAATAGCAATATGTGGCACACGGAAACACACACACGGATAGATAAATGGGGTCGTGCAACCAAGGAATGAGCACAAAATGTGGAATCCACGGAAAACGCTCGTGTTGCACAACTCAAGAGAGACGCTAGCACGATTGCTCAATAGGCGGATACGACACTTGTGCACAACCTAGAAGATGCAAAATGTATGAGCTTTCTATCCCAAGTATACTATGTGTATGATGTTCCCGATGTTCTTTTCAAGGTTATCCACGATGATCGGATATGACAATCTTATGTGCAATGTGGTAAGATGCTATGGCTATTGCTTACAAGCTCTTTGCTCTCTTTTCCTTTTGCTTAAAAGCTTATTCTCTTTTTTTATTCGATATGGCCACTTATGCGAAATGCACAAACCAAGATAGCAATTGTGTATATGCCAGAACAATCTTGTGACACAAGGGATGATATGATGATACCAAGATGATACCAATAGATATGGTATGTATGCAATGGAAGGTATGGATCACTAATGTGCACAAGTAGCGTTGCTGGCAATACTCAATGGCTAGTCTCAATAGGCAAGTGACACAAAATGGGCTAAAGGGTTAACAATGTAATGGCAAGAATGTACAATGAAGGGATACCACGATACCAAGGTGATAAGGAGGTTACCGCTCTTGCTTACAGTTAGGGTGTCAAATTGGTGAAGTGGTCGATGTCGAAGACGACCTCGTGGCGATGATGAGTGGCGGTGTTCTTGATGTAGATACCAAGATGATGTAGACCCGTCCCTAAGTAGCCAAAACACCTTAGGAAACGGTAAAAACCGCAAACTCAAAATCTCCAAAGGCAAATGTCAAATGGTGGTAGCGGAATGCGTTGGTGGTTCCGGAGTTAGCAATACGGAAGTGGTGGTGGTGGTTGATGATGAAGCGACCGTCCCTAAGTAGCCGAAACACCTTAGGAGACTCAAGTCACCAATCAAGCAACCACAAATGCTATATGGATCGAAAATGGGCTAGGTTGCGGAAAGCTATGGTGGTTTGGCGGATGATATGGTGGATGGTCTAGGCAAAGATGCCAAAATGCCAAATTTTTGGTGGAGTCAAATGGCGATGAAACCTATCTATATGGATGGGGGATGTCAATAGCTACTCAACGAGCTAAAGAACGTCAAAAACGGACTCCAAGAGCAAAAGTTATGGCCGAAACGGTTTTTGTCGGTGGGCTGATTCTGGGGGGTGCGGGTGCCCGGGGTTTGGGGGTGCGGGGACCCGGGGTGGTCAGCGAGGTTGGGCTGAAGAAGAGGCCCGGGGGTCCGGGTACCCGGGGGCAAGAGGTGCGGGCACCCGGGGTGGTCCGGGGCAAACAGCCCGGGGTGCGGGTGCCCGGGGGCTCGGGGTGCGGGCACCCGGGGTGGTCAACGGAGATGCACGGGGGGTCCGGGTGCCCGGGGTTTGAGGTCCGGGTGCCCGGGGGTGACGGATTTGGGCGGAAATTCGTGGGAAGATGCAAGAAGTTGGTGGATTTTGTGGAGGGAAAGGTGGAGATGGATGGGGGAATGCTAGATTCACTTGAAACCAAGCAAATCCATGGATCAAATCCAACAAAACCTCATCAAACTAACAAATCACAAAAAAATGGGGCTATTTTTGGTGGGGAATTTTCGAAATTGGGGAAGAACACACAAAATTAGGCCAGAAAACAAAGTGGGGGGCTCCAATTTCGTGAGAAACCATGGCTCATGATACCAAGATGTTGTAAGGTGGAACCCTAAGTGAAGATCTTTCACGAATTGGAGGGGGATCCCCAAGAACAAGATGAACACAAGAGAGAAAATAAGAGGAACACTCAAGAACAAGTCCAATCACACATCCACTAGACCAACAAACACACAAGATCCACAAGGTACATGATCAATCAAAGAAAACAAGATACATGGTAGAGTTCATCCCAAACCCTATGAAGGAGATGAGGGCTTGATGATCCAGGTAGATCCTTCCCTCAAGGGGGGCTTGAATCCCAAGGGATCTTCTCCAATGGAGGTCTTGTACTCCAATGGAGTCTTCTCTCTCAAGAGTAATCCCACAAGGGGAGGTACATGAGCTAAGCTCTATGATTTGTGTCTTTACTTACCTATCCCTCTAATGAGCTAGGTGGGGGTACTTATAGTCTAGGGACGAAATAGGGGGGAGAGGGATACAAAGGTCGGAAATGACCCTAATGCACGCAGGCATCCACGGAAGTGTCCAGGCACCCGGGGTAAAACTGGCCGGGCACCCGGGCTGGTCAGTGCCACCGCTCGAGGGGAGGCTGAAGGGGGGCCGGGCACCCGGGGGTTGACAGCCCGGGCACCCGGGGGGGCTACTGGCGCCCTGGGGGAAGAGGCCGGGCACCCGGGGCCGAAGGTGCGGGCACCCGGGCCGGCGGCCTGTGGCCTGGTGGCTGGCCGGGCACCCGGGGCCTCAAGGCTGAGCACCCGGGGGTGGCCTGGGCCGCGCTGGGCCAAGAGAGGCCGGGCACCCGGGGCCGGTTAGAGCTGTTCCAGGGAGGGGCCGGGCCTCCGAGGCCGAAGTGCCCGGGCACCCGGAGTGTCCAGAGCCACTCCTCCTTCTCTCTTCTCGCTTCCTCCTTCTTCTCCTCGACCGTAGGTGCATGTGTCTCCGGGTGAACTTGGTGTTTCCCTCCGTGTTCCTCGTGACGATCTCCCAAGTACCTAAGAAAGCATAACATCTCCGTTTGAGGTAAGACCCGATTCATATGCGATTCCAAACGAGACTCGAAGAGGAAAGAAGTGACCTCGTTGTCGATGTTGCATGCACGTGCTCTTGTCACCGATCCTCTCGGTGCTTACGATGGTGATGGCGTGTCCATGTGGATGGAAGAGGGATGCTCCGCATCAACATAGGCTCAGCCTTGTTTAGGGCATCTCCAAACGTTGACCCGCAAACCGGATAACGTATCCGTCCGCGGACCTGTAACGACCACTCCACGGAGAGTGATACGAAACTGGCAACCAAACTGCCAGCATCGATTTGTACATAATTATGAATTGGTAAAATAACCTTCAGCCAAATCCCAAATTGTGTTGCTAGTGTTGGTAAGATAGAACACCTCTGCCTCAACTGAGCTCACAAGCAACACGTGCAAACTTGATCTTCCGCCTAATCAATTGTGTTAATATTGCATTCCGCCAAATCCAAACCTTGTTTAAATATTACCTTCCGCCAAATCACATGCACAGCTTCCCCCCAAATTACATGCGTCCATATTCTATGTTCTACTCCCTCCGTTCCTAAATACTCCCTTCGTTCAAAAATACTTGTCATCAAAATAGACAAAAAAGATGTATCTAAACTAAAATACATCTAGATATATCCCCTTTTATTTATTTTGATGACAAGTATTTCCGGACGGAGGGAGTATAAGTCTTTGGAGAGATTCTACTATGAACCACATACGGATGTATGTAGATGCATTTTAGAGTGTAGATTCATTCATTTTGCTCCGGATGTAATCCATACTGAAATCTCTGCAAAGACTTATATTTAGAAACAGAGGGAGTATATACTAGAAGAAGTTCTTCATTAGTTGATTTGTCTTAATTAACATGCAACATGTACACATCAGCAAGGGACTGGCTACAGGACAGTCACCTGATTTTAGGGAATGGGTAAGCCGATTCCTAACCAATCAACTGAACCAAAATTGTGGCCAGCCAAGTTTTTTGAGACATTGTTATATAGCACAACTTAAGCCCGTTCCGATACAGAACCAAGAGTGGCTCACAAGATTTCTGGAGCCAATGCAAAAAAAAAAAAACGGCCGTAGATAAACAAAAAAAAAAGAGTTTTCCAATGAAGAATAAATTAGTTAATGCAGAAAATAACGGCAAGAATTGCAGACAACTTGCACAAAAAATGCGCATTTGTACAATATGCAAGAATAATCATATAGGAGTGCCATTAATGAAAAAAAAGACATTTTGTAAGAAGGAATGAATCATTTATTTTTATATTTGCAATCTCACACATGTATATTTATTTTATACATGCATACAATACATATATACATACATACATATATAAAAATGAATTATTACTATGAACAATAAGCATATACTAGTGAGATTCCCAGAAAAGAATGTGTTTTCTAGAAATTAATGGATAAGTGACATCAGTATCACCTTTACAAAATAAAAGAAAATGAAAACTAAAACTAAATAAAAAATAAAATAAAAAATAAAACAAAATAATAATTAAATGAAGTTTTATATGGAAGAATAAATCTATGGCATTGGTTTCACCCATTCATACGAAAGGAAATAAAAAATAAAAACAAAATTAAAGTAAAGAACTTTTATACGAAAGAATGAAACCTTTTAACAAGAAAGAAAAAAAACATGTCAAAACTTGCAAATAACTTTGCACCAAATTTGTGTTATTGAAATATGCAAAGAATAAGCATACAATAGTGCAATATTCGCATTCTAGTATAATTTACACACATATTATTTAGTACGTGGATATATACCTATTCTTTGATTTTGTACTTGCATATATACCCATTATTGCACTTTTGCATATATATATATATATATATATATATATATATATATATATATATATATATATATATATATACTAATTCATACCAAAACAATAAATTTTTCAAAGAAAAAATGAATTTGTGGTATTAGTAGTACCCTTTAAGGAAAAGGAAATTAACAAATATTAAAATAAATAATAGCAAAATTTGCACACACATTACACATAAACTGTGCTTATTTAAGAATAAGCACATAATTGTGGAAGTTCACAAAAATGAACTAAAAATATATATAATATAATCACATTATTAGCCTTTAAGAGAAAATAATATGAAAAGCTTTGAAACAGATAATGACAAAGTTTGCCATAATGTACATAGAAATTGCACCTTTTTATAATATGAATAAAATAAGCATATAATAATGAGTTAGCACAAAAAGGAAGTTTCCTAAGAAGGAATAATTTAGTGGCATTGGTATTAATTTAAAGGAAAAAATAAAGGAAACAATTTTTTTAAATAATGAAGTTTTTCTAAGAAAGAATGTATTAATGACTTTGGTATTATTCTTTAAGAAGAAAGGAAATGAAAGAAAAACTAAGAAAAATAATAATAATATTTTTTCCTGAGAAAGAGTGAACTAGTGGCATTGGTATTACCTTTTAAGAAGTAAGAAAAAAAACTAACACAAATCATAATAAGAAAGTTTTCTAAGGAAGAATGTACTGGTGGCACTAGTATTGCCCTTGAAAACTAAAGAAAGAAGATGAAACAAAAACTAGAGTAAAATCAAAATAATGAACATTTTTCTAAGAAAGAATGAACTAATGATATTGATATTACCCTGACAGAAGAAACAAAATGAAACAAAAACTAAAAAAAATGGCAATCAGGTGCATATAGCTCACGCTTGCACAGGGCCCGGCCGCTTTGGGTTATAGTACACAACCTTTTCGTACATTTCTTCAAGAGTCTGTTTCCAGGACCCGTACCCATGACCTCATGGTCACAAGGCAAATAACTTTACAGCTGCGTCAAGGCTCCCCTTCAAAATGAAAAAAAAAAACTAAAATAAGATAAAAATTATCAAAAATCCTTTTCTGAGCCAGGGCTCATCTGCATATAAAACAAAACAAATACTAGAAAAAAAAATCAAAAATTCCAATTTCTCCCATGGTAGACAATTTGATGTGTGGTGTCCGCCCCAATTTTCAAATTATTTGGACAACTGAGCAACGCTTGGCAAAAAAGACAAATTCGTGGTATGTAAAACAATTTACTATTCATGTACTGTTTTGACCCGATTTGTCTTTTTTGCTAAGAGCTACTCAGATGTTCAAATGAGTACAAATTTGGAGCGAACCTCACGCAATAAATTGTCTACCATGGGAAAAAGATTGGAATCTTTTGAATTTTTCTAGTATTTTTTGTGAATTTTGTTCTGACCGGGTGCAGATGAGCCTGGGCAACGAATCGATTCACCCAAAAATAGTGAAGTTCTTTAAGGAAGAAAGAATTAGTGGCATGGGTATTACCCTTTGAGAAAAAGAAAATAAAAAATATTAAGCAAATAATGACTAAAATTGCACATAATTTACACATAAATACGTTCTTTTTATAATTTACCTATAATAGTGGGATTGTAGCAAAACGAAGTTCCCTAAGAATGAAAAACGTCGCAAACATGGCCTCTCCTGTCCGGAGGGTGGGGTCCATACGGTCGAGCCGTTTCGGGGCCAAGAACCCAGTGAGGAAACGGCTCCCTCCATGATCTTCTGGCCAGTGACGACGAAGGAAGGAGGCGTCAGCTACCAGTCGGCTCGAGCTCTTGCACGGCACGGCGCAACGGAAGAGAGCGGCTGTGCCATCCATGTGGACGAGAATCTCGCGGACGCCGTCCTCCGGGAGCGACATCGCCTCCGTGTGCGCCGCCACCCTCTCGTCCATCTTTTGATCTGTAGCATGATAGCATTTTTTTAGAAACACCTGTAACTTTATTGATAATCATAACTATTACACGTACACTGATTTGGACCTAAGATACAAGAAAATGCAAAGTAACTCTTATGACTAAGAACTACAATGAATCTCCTTAAACATCTTCTTCGTGGTATCAATCTATCCGTATAAATAATCCAACGACTTCGGTAAAGAGGCTGCAATTAGACTGGAGCAATGATGTTGTCACTCTTTCACCCACACCAACATTACAAATCATGGTTTTTGAAAAAGCCTTAAGTCGGCCATGTAAAAAGATGGGAAGCCTTGATTGACGAAAGTACTTGGGCTGGGATGATCCCCTAGAAGTGCAGGTTGTCGAATCACTATATCTTTACCATGACGTCGATGAAAAATTTGACCTTCATAAAGAATCAAACCAACAAAAAATGGTTTGACAAAGCAACATAAACTCATCAGATCCGAATAATCGAATCTACGCCAAAAGAACGAGAGGAAGTTTATTTCTCACAAAACTATGATGTCTTGAAGATCCGAGGTCCCGCTACCTCATAGTGCCAAAATGGCAGCTGGAGGCGAGGGGACCAAATATTTTGAGATGACGGCGGCTTCAGTGATACGAGAAACCCTTAGCGTGATCGCGTCTGCCAAGTAGTACTGGACGAGGACCGAGTACCGGCCCAGGTTATATACGTAAGTGAATAGGTGATGTGTGTCAAACTAAAGTTAAGTCCAAATCGATTCCGTTACAAATTGTTGTTTCATACTAATTGGCCGGCCCAACATGTTGCATGGCGGGATTAGTACGCCGTTTTCAACAACACAAGTCGTCATTTTCGTCGCGGTCGCCGCATCGTCGCACAGCGTCGACCTTCCTCCAAGACAGACGCGGAGCTGCACTGCACGACGGAGCTCTCCCTTCACCACACTGCTGCGCGAGGTAGTCTCTCACGCTGCACACCGCCTTGCGCCTCGTAGGTCGATGCTGGCAACAGAATCCTACACAAACACGAAAGCCACCTATCTAATTTCTAATCCGACCCGGTCTCTCCCAGTCCCAACGCACCAACGACCGGCCCCATAAAAGTCGCTGCTCAGGGCAACACAAATCAGATCAACCCCGGCCCTCCGCCTCCGCCTCCACCGAGAACAATGGATGAATCCAATTCCAGGATCGCTGCCTGTTTAAACCCTCCCACCATTACAGAGTTGGACGCCTCTCAAGGCTTGCCCCCATGGATCACCCTCGACACAAGGGTATACCTTGTCAAGCGCAACAACTCCACCACGGCTGGTGCCGAGACAAGCAAAGGCCACGCCGTCCAAGTCTCCATCTGCTTCGCGCACCCGCCGGCCCTCTCCTACGTGTGCATCCACTGCCCCGGCCTCCAGCACGCCAACTTCGCCGGCGAGCCACGCGTTGTCCGCTTGGAGAAGCAGTTCCTTCTCCTGCACCTGCCACTCAACTGGTCCACCATGCTCGTGCGGCGGTCAAGTGAGTACTACATGTACCAGGCCATTCCGGGTAGACCACCGACGCTCTCCCGGATTCCGGACCCACCGGGTCGTAGCTTCCTCGTGGCACGCGATCTTGGCATTCACTGTTGCGGCGACGACGGGGAGTACATCCTGGCTGGTCTGTGCCCGAGCCGTGATGATGCTCAAGGAGGATTTGAACTTCACCTGTACTCGTCGGTGTCGAGAGCATGGACAAGGAAACCTGCTTATCTGGAGAAACCACCGATTGAGGGGCAGCTTCCTGTTGCGTCGCACAAGGTAATCCCCCTTGGAGGGAGCCTGCTAGGCTGGGTCGATCTTTGGAGGGGGATTATGGTGTGCAACGTGCTCTCTGGTGAGGCTTATGCATGCGTGTGGTTCGTCCCGCTTCCTGGCCTGATGCCTGGGAACGAGGCTGATCGTCATTTGTGCCCGTGGGTCATCCGGGACATCACTTGCAACAATGGATCACTCAAGTTAGTCGAGATCGAACTTATTTCTTTACCCCCAAAAAACAAAGAAGAAGAAGGCATTGCGGCGGCATATCTTCCGGATAAAACTTATGATGACTCATCCTTTGTGAAACAGAACAATGATTTGGACTCCATGGAGCCTCACAAGTTAATTGGTTGGAGGTCCGTCATATGGAAAAGACTCCTTTCGGACGATGGTTGGCGCAGAGGGTGCCTTGTTCATGGTGATGACATATTGGTTGTGAACTCGGACCATTCTGCTTTGTTGGCTGAGCTTGGGGACAACACTGCTGGTAACTCATCAATAATGAACTTGTTACCATGTTTCCCCACCCTAAGCATCAATGGTGATGATGTTGTCCACATGAATTGCTTGGTGAGGTTAGACATCAAGAAGGCGCAAATGATCTCTATTGACATGGGAAATAAAACACTGAAGACAATGGTACCCTGTCCTGCTGCCGAACTAGATGACCACTGCCCCCAGTTCCCTTGTGTGTTGTCAAAGTATCTGAGCAACACTCCAGCTTTGCGACAGATTGTACGAGCAAGAAACTCTGGAACTGTAACCGGAAATCAAAAACTCAGGTCTTGTGCTCAAGATTTAATCCATATGCCAACTCGAGCTCAGAATGCTTACCCCCAAATAGTACAGGCAAGCCACTCCGTAAATGTGGCTAGAAACCGATGCCCGAGTTCTCATGCCCAGGAAGTAGTTATTGCGTCAAATCGAGCTCAGAATGGTGGGTCGAACTTGACATCCCGTCAAAGCTTTGGCTTGTTGGATACATTAACTACTAGGCACAATGGGAGTCGCGTTGGGTATGCTGATTGCACACGCTCGGGCTATGTCAACTACCAGCAGGCAGTGCCATTGCAGCATCAACCAATATTCCAACTGAACTCGGTACATCTTGCCGGTTGGATCTCATCAAGCCCAATGAACGCTCATCCAGCATACCCTGTGGTTAACACAACCGCCTTTGGACGAATGATGCATCCGTTTCCGCTGAATAACTACCGCCCATTTCAGCCTCCATCACAGACTCCTGAGCTGCCAATGCCCAACACACTTTCAATACCTACTGCAGTGGGCGGCCACTTTTTTCATGGCAGTAGGCGCCCAAGGGCTCATCGAAACTCACCCTATGAACGGTCCACCAAATGATTTTGCAAGCCAAGGAGGGCTTTTACTAGGTGGTGCTCCTATTAAGACCTTACTAGGTGGTGTAACCACATTGTTATAACCGAACCATGTCATTATAATCTCATGTGTTGTTCTTTAAAATTTGTTGTTACTTGCATTACAACAACCATAGCCGATTCCTTATTGACCCCTCCCTTAAAAAAATCTACCAACATAAGGGCTGGGAGGAAAAAAACTGGAGCTCACTGGTTTTTTTTAGAAAAGGAGGATGACCCCCGGCCTCTGCATCTGGGAGATGCATACGGTCACTTTATTGATTATTTTTGAGGACCTTACAAAGTATTACAAACAATATACCTGAATCCACCATCTTGGCAACATATGTCATTATTCCTATCCATATGATGAAGGGGTGCTAGCTGGGCCACTACCCAAACCACTCACCTAGGAGCTCACTGGTTTAATGGTGTTGATGTCCGTCATCCCTCCCGTTTCCCATCGCCCGCGTGCTTTTCCCCACCCTCGCTCCCCTTTTCTTGGCTAAAAGCCCCCTGTCTCCACGCCATTCTCCACCGCATTCCCTTCACTCGTCTCCTCCCCTTCATTATTTGGATCTTCTGCTCTGGCAAACCTGACTGTCATGATGACCACCGACGGCTTCCACTATCTGACCACGAGTTGCCCTTCTATCTTGGTCGAGCTCATAAGCGTTCTAGCTAGTTAGTGAGTCAGGGAATCATTGTTGTTTCTAGGCTAGGCTCTTGTAATCAGAGTATTTGCATTACTAATGCAATTTTACTATCGTTTCATCTTTTTCTTTTTGCGAGAACTATCATTGCATCTATTATCTATATATCCTACTGGTTGCAACAAAAATCACCTTATTTTGTCTTCCTTAATTAGGTCATTTCTTACCGATCCCCTAAAAGTTAGTGGAAGTATCTGGCGGAGTAAAGTTAGTGGAGTAAATTTTACTCCATTAACGGTGGCCACACCTAGCCGATCCCCTAAAAGAATTGTCTAGATTTTGTGTCCTAGCCGCACGAATTTCAAACACTACACAATATATATCTTAAAAACATTCAAATTAAAACATAGATAGCATAACCGCCGTAACACATAAAGTTTCATCATCGCGTTTTTCAAATTAAAACTTGTGAAGTTCACCCTAAAGACATCACATCAAACACAATGGTTCATCGAAAATCGCCACAAACATAGCATATATATGTTGTGGATCGAGCCAACCAATGGCGGCCGAGGACTCCAATGAGGCGAGGAATTCGGCTATGTTTATCTCCTCTCTATAATATCAAAGCAAACACTATTAACAATCACTAACAACCACCAACAATCACTGTCGGATACCAAAAAGAAACGAGGTTTTTCTTTTTACCTTGATGGAATTTCATCGAGCACTTGGCGGCCGTGATACTTGTTATCGTCTGCGTCTGCCTCCCGCGCTGGATCAAGGGCCGTAGGGGCCGCCCGAGTTGCAACACGAGGTGTCGGCCTAAGACGAAGTGCTGCTTTAGCCTGCTTCATCATCTTCTTCTCGGTCGCCTCGGCGAGCGCCACCGCTGCCGCCGTCGGCTTTCCAACCTTTTTGGCTCCGGTAGGTGCGGCGGGAGGGCGGCGTGTCATTGTCGGAGAGGCGGTGGCCACCCGGCGGCCATTGGAGTGGTTGGGGGAGGAGCTTGGATGCAGTGGTTTTTTTTCATACCCAAACTCTTCTTCGGCGCCGGCGCCTGGGTGATTTCCGGTGGCGAAAAATCCCGTCGGTGGCTGGTGACGTGAGGGAAGGGGCCAGGATATCCATTCCTGCCGGCCGGACGGTCATCGGTGGCGGCGGTGGGGCATGGCAGCTGCGGCGGCGTGAGCCAGGGCAACACGAAGGGAGGGAGGAAGATAGGCGCCACTTTTACTAAACTGCCTCGGGAGTGAGTAAAAATAGGGAGATTTGAGGGGATTTGAGAAGTTGGAGTAAAAATTTTAGTTCACTAAGCCGGATAAGATATCGGCTAGGAGCGTCGTAAGGGAGTAAAACTGATTTTTTTACTCCCTTATGGCTTTTTAGGAGATCGGTTAGGAATGCCGTTAGCTGACTAGAACTAGTGCTAAATGCTAATGGGATGAAAATACACATCGCTGATCTTAATTACCTGTTGTGCCAGGCTTGTGGTCACGTCTAGAACATGGTGACGTGGGGTTGGTTGCAACAGTCATGTGATAGCATGTCGCTTGAGTTCATTCTATTTATTCTCTTCGTGGTGCAGTTGTGAAAACTAACATGGGGTGTTTAACTTCTCTCACGCTTGAAGCCTGAAAAAATACAACCAACCATCAACTCCATCTTCACAAATCCTTACTTTCACGGTGATGATTTTCCCAACATTTGTTACTTCTCAGTGTCACCCACATGCACAAAGAGCATAATTCTTCCGCAGGATTTATACAACTGCAAAACTAAATGGATAAATTTCATGAATATCATATGAAAGCTACTCTCCTTAAAATAGACCTATCTAAGAATCAGAAATTGAAGTTCATGTTAGGAAAAACAAGTAGGGTGCTTAACAATGGTGATCATGACTCTCCCAATGCCAAAATATGGGAAGAACAGGAAAAAAATCCTCGTGCCATCATTTTTGTGCCTAAACTCGACCTACATGCATGCATCTACCACTTACTAAGCCGGGAAACAAATAGTGTCAGCCAGTCCATCTCCAACAACACGACCTTCGAACGGTTAAGCCCATCAAAACCGTCAGGCAACTCAAACTCCTCCATCACTCCTGTCTTAATGTCAGCAATGTAAATCTGTCTCTCACTATCCTTGAGTAGCATTGTGCCACTCTTCTCTCCTAACAATCTCAAGTATATTTGATTTGGCCTTCTTTCAGTCTTCCTAGGTGGTTTCAAGTCGACAATGCGAGTGGTGAGCCGCCCGGCCTTGGCAATAGCGCCATGCTCGCTCTTATTGTCGTCTTCCTGCGTGCAGATCTTTAATTGGAGGCCTGACCTTGACATCATTAACACCAAGGGTGTCCCATTGGCGGTGACCCCGAGTTGTGGATCATCATGGGTTTCCACGTAAATTGTCCTGGTCATGATCCTAGCCTGAGAGATGTGATGCGTCTCCCTGTCCATGTCAAGAGAGCAGCGGCATGATCAGTCCATGACGCTCCAATGCACCTTGCCACAAGACATGGCGCCGTCTGGATGTAGAAAGTCGTGGATCATCCACTAGTAGGAAAAGGGTCAAATGTGAGACACATTAGTCCCGGTTTGTAACAGAACCGGTACTAATGTGTCCATTAGTGCCGGTTCCAACGGCTAGGCGGGAGGAGCTCTTTAGTATCGGTTCGTGGCGAACCTTTAGCACCGGTTCGTGCCACGAACCGGTACTAAAGAAAGTGGTGGCAGGATGTTGTCAGAGTGGGGCCCTTCCAGCACCTTTAGTACCGGTTCGTGGCACGAACCGGTACTAAAGGTCGTCCTATATAAACCCTTTGTCCACTCGCACTCTGTTCTTCCCCCTTTCCCCTCTCCCTCTCCTCTGTTCTTCCCTTCTTCCTCTCGAGTTCATCACAAAATTTGCCCCAAATTTGTCAAGATTTGCAGGCCCCCATCCATTCAAATGATCACCAAGGTTAGCAACTTTGTCCTTTCATCTCTCATTGCTAGATTAGCTCTTGCATTGGTTTATATAGTGATTAATTGTGGGTTTTAGTAATTTGGGAGGAATTATATGTGGTAGTATTTGATTTATATGCAATTTGAGGTCAAAATAACACTTAGTTTGCATATGTAGGTGTGGATTACTTAGTGCCTTCTAAATCTCTGTCGTAACCACCGTCGATCGCCCGCACCGTCCCGTCGCCGGCACCACCTTGTGGTGAGCCTCTTGTTCATGAAATTTTATATAAAAAATTGATGTTTGTGTGATTTGGATATATAGTTATGTTGGGGAACGTAGTAATTTCAAAAAATTTCCTATGCACACGCAAGATCATGGTGATGCATAACAACGAGAGGGGAGAGTGTTGTCTACGTACCCTCGTAGACCAAAGTGGAAGCGTTGACACAACATAGAGGAAGTAGTCGTACGTCTTCCCGGTCCAACCGATCCAAGCACCGTTACTCCGACACCTCTGAGTTCTTGACACACGTACAGCTCGATGACGCACCCCGAACTCCGATCCGGCAGAGATACGGGGAGGAGTTCCGTCAGCACGACGGCGTGGTGACAATCTTGATGTTCAACTGTTGCAGGGCTTCGCCTAAGCACCACTACAATATGACCGAGGTGTAATATCGTGGAGGGGGGCACCGCACACAGCTAAGGAACGATCACAATGATCAACTTGTGTGTCTATGGGGTGCCCCTACCCCCGTATATAAAGGAGGAGAGGAGGAGGGGGGGCGGCCAAGAGGGGAGGCGCGCCCTAGGGGGGGCAAAACCTACTCCAAGTAGGTTTGGCCCCCCTTTCCTATTAGGAGTAGGAGAGGGAAGGAAGAGAGGGGAGGGAAGAAGGAAAAGGGGGGGCCGGCCCCCCTCCCAATTCGGATTGGGCTTGGGGGGGGCGCCCCCTCCTTTGCTCCTTCTCCTTCCCTTCCACTAAGGCCCAATGGGCCCATATACTTACCGGGGGGGTTCCGGTAATCTCCCGGAACTCCGGTATGATCCCAATCTCATCCGGAACCTTTCCGGTGCCCAAATATATCCATCTAATATATCAATCTTTATGTCTCGACAATTTCGAGACTCCTCGTCATGTCCGTGATCACATCCGGGACTCCGAACAACCTTCGGTACATCAAAATACATAAACTCATAATAAAACTGTCATCGAAACCTTAAGCGTGCGGACCCTACGGTTCGAGAACAATGTAGACATGACCTAGACACGTCTCCGGTCAATAACCAATAGCGGGACCTGGATGCCCATATTGGTTCCTACATATTCTACGAAAATCTTTATCGGTCAGACCGCATAACAACATACATTGTTCCCTTTGTCATCGGTATGTTACTTGCCCGAGATTCGATCATCGGTATCCAATACCTAGTTCAATCTCGTTACTGGCAAGTCTCTTTACTCGTTCCGTAGTACATCATCTCGCAACTAACTCATTAGTTGCAATGCTTGCAAGGCTTAAGTGATGTGCATTACCGAGAGGGCCCAGAGATACCTCTCCGACATTCGGAGTGACAAATCCTAATCTCGAAATATGCCAACTCAACAAGTACCATTGGAGACACCTGTAGAGCACCTTTATAATCACCCAGTTACGTTGTGACGTTTGGTAGCACACAAAGTGTTCCTCCGGTAAACGGGAGTTGCATAATCTCATAGTCATAGGAACATGTATAAGTCATGAAGGAAGCAATAGCAACATATTAAACGATCGGGTGCTAAGCTAACGGAATGGGTCATGTCAATCAGATCATTCAACTAATGATGTGATCTTGTTAATCAAATAACAACTCCTTGTTCATGGTTAGGAAACATAACCATCTTTGATTAACAAGCTAGTCAAGTAGAGGCATACTAGTGACACTCTGTTTGTCTATATATTCACACATGTATTATGTTTCCGGTTAATACAATTCTAGCATGAACAATAAACATTTATCATGATATAAGGAAATAAATAATAACTTTATTATTGCCTCTAGGGCATATTTCCTTCAGTCTCCCACTTTCACTAGAGTCAGTAATCTAGATTACATAGTAATGATTCTCACACCCATGGAGTCTTGGTGTCGATCATGTTTTGCTTGTGGAAGAGGCTTAGTCAACGGGTCTGCAACATTCAGATCCGTATGTATCTTGCAAATCTCTATGTCTCCCACCTGGACTAGATCCCGGATGGAATTGAAGCGTCTCTTGATGTGCTTGGTTCTCTTGTGAAATCTGAATTCCTTCGCTAAGGCAATCGCTCCAGTATTGTCACAAAAGATTTTCATTGGACCCGATGCACTAGGTATGACACCTAGATTGGATATGAACTCAATCATCCAGACTCCTTCATTGGCTGCTTCCGAAGCAGCTATGTATTCCGCTTCACACATAGATCCCGCCACGACGCTTTTCTTTGAACTGCACCAACTGACAGCTCCACCGTTTAATGTAAATACGTATCTGGTTTGTGATTTAGAATCATCCGGATCAGTGTTAAAACTTGCATCAACGTAACCATTTACGATGAGCTCTTTGTCACCTCCATATACGAGAAACATATCCTTAGTCCTTTTTAGGTACTTCAGGATGTTCTTGACCGCTGTCCAGTGATCAACTCCTGGATTACTTTGGTACCTTCCTGCTAAACTTATAACAAGGCACACATCAGGTCTGGTACACATCATTGCATACATGATAGAGCCTATGGCTGAAGCATAGGGAACATTTTTCATTTTCTCTCTATCTTCTGCAGTGGTCGGGCTTTGAGTCTTACTCAACTTCACACCTTGCAATACAGGCAAGAACCCTTTCTTTGCTTGATCCATTTTGAACTTCTTCAAAACTTTGTCAAGGTATGTGCTTTGTGAAAGTCCAATTAAGCGTTTTGATCTATCTCTATAGATCTTAATGCCCAATATGTAAGCAGCTTCACCGAGGTCTTTCATTGAAAAACTTTTATTCAAATATCCCTTTATGCTATCCAGAAATTCTATATCATTTCCAATCAATAATATGTCATCCACATATAATATTAGAAATGCTACAGAGCTCCCACTCACTTTCTTGTAAATACAGGCTTCTCCAAAAGTCTGTATAAACCCAAATGCTTTGATCACACTATCAAAACATTTATTCCAACTCCGAGAGGCTTGCACCAGTCCATAAATGGATCGCTGGAGCTTGCACACTTTGTTAGCTCCCTTTGGATCGATAAAACCTTCTGGTTGCATCATATACAACTCTTCCTCTAGAAATCCATTCAGGAATGCAGTTTTTACATCCATTTGCCAAATTTCATAATCATAAAATGCGGCAATTGCTAACATGATTCGGACAGACTTAAGCATCGCTACGGGTGAGAAGGTCTCATCGTAGTCAACCCCTTGAACTTGTCGAAAACCTTTTGCAACAAGTCGAGCTTTGTAGACAGTAACATTACCGTCATCGTCAGTCTTCTTCTTGAAGATCCATTTATTCTCAATTGCTTGCCGACCATTGGGCAAGTCAACCAAAGTCCATACTTTGTTCTCATACATGGATCCCATCTCAGATTTCATGGCTTCAAGCCATTTTGCGGAATCTGGGCTCACCATCGCTTCTTCATAGTTCGTAGGTTCATCATGATCTAGTAGCATGACTTCCAGAATAGGATTACCGTACCACTCTGGTGCGGATCATACTCTGTTTGACCTACGAGGTTCTGTATTAACTTGATCTGAAGTTCTATGATCATCATCATGAACTTCCTCACTAGTTGGTTTTGACGTCACAGAAACCGGTTCCTGTGATGTATTATTTTCCAACAAGGGAGTAGGTACAGTTACCTCATCAAGTTCTACTTTCCTCCCACTCACTTCTTTCAAGAGAAACTCCTTCTCTAGAAAGGATCCATTCTTAGCAACGAATGTCTTGCCTTCGGATCTGTGATAGAAGGTGTACCCAACTGTCTCCTTTGGGTATCCTATGAAGACACATTTCTCTGATTTGGGTTCGAGCTTATCAGGTTGAAGCTTTTTCACATAAGCATCGCAGCCCCAAACTTTAAGAAACGACAACTTTGGTTTCTTGCCAAACTATAGTTCATAAGATGTCGTCTTAACGGATTTCGATGGTACCCTATTTAACGTGAATGTGGCCGTCTCTAAAGCATAACCCCAAAACGATAGCGGTAAATCTGTAAGAGACATCATAGATCGCACCATATCAAGTAAAGTATGATTAGGATGTTCGGACACACCATTACGCTGTGGTGTTCCGGGTGGCGTGAGTTGTGAAACTATTCCACATTGTTTTAAGTGTAGACCAAACTCGTAACTCAAATATTCTCCTCCACGATCAGATCATAGAAACTTTATTTTCTTGTTACGATGATTTTCAACTTCACTCTGAAATTCTTTGAACTTTTCAAATGTTTCAGACTTATACTTCATTAAGTAGATATACCCATATCTGCTTAAATCATCTGTGAAGGTGAGAAAATAATGATATCCGCCACGAGCCTCAACATTCATCGGACCACATACATCTATATGTATGATTTCTAACAAATCTGTTGCTCTCTCCATAGTACCGGAGAACGGTGTTTTGGTCATCTTGCCCATGAGGCACGGTTCGCAAGTACCAAGTGATTCATAATCAAGTGGTTCCAAAAGACCATCAGTATGGAGTTTCTTCAAGCGCTTTACACCGATATGACCTAAACGGCAGTGCCACAAATAAGTTGCACTATCATTATCAACTCTGCATCTTTTGGCTTCAACACTATGAATATGTGTATCACTACTATCGAGATTCATCAAAAATAGACCACTCTTCAAGGGTGCATGACCATAAAAGATATTACTCATATAAATAGAACAACCATTATTCTCTGATTTAAATGAATAACCGTCTCGCATCAAACAAGATCCAGATATAATGTTCATGCTCAATGCTGGCACCAAATAACAATTATTTAGGTCTGATACTAATCCCGAAGGTAGATGTAGAGGTAGCGAGCCGACCGCGATCACATCGACTTTGGAACCATTCCCCACGTGCATCGTCACCTCGTCCTTTGCTAGTGTTCGCTTAATCCGTAGTCCCTGTTTTGAGTTGCAAATATTAGCAACAGAACCAGTATCAAATACCCAGGTGTTACTGCGAGCTCTAGTAAGGTACACATCAATAACATGTATATCACATATACCTTTGTTCACCTTTCCATCCTTCTTATCCGCCAAATACTTGGGGCAGTTCCGCTTCCAGTGACCAGTCTGCTTGCAGTAGAAGCACTCAGTTTCAGGCTTAGGTCCAGACTTGGATTTCTTCTCTTGAGCAGCAACTTGCTTGCTGTTCTTCTTGAAGTTCCCCTTCTTCTTCCCTTTGCCCTTTTTCTTGAAGCTAGTGGTCTTGTTGACCATCAACACTTGATGCTCCTTCTTGATTTCTACCTCCGCAGCCTTTAGCATTGCGAAGAGCTCGGGAATCGTCTTATCCATCCCTTGCATATTATAGTTCATCACGAAGCTCTTGTAGCTTGGTGGAAGTGATTGGAGAATTCTGTCAATGACGCTATCATCCGGAAGAGTAACTCCCAGTTGAATCAAGTGATTACAATACCCAGACATCTTGAGTATGTGCTCACTGACAGAACTATTCTCCTCCATCTTGCAGCTATAGAACTTATTGGAGACTTCGTATCTCTCAATCCGGGCATTCTTATGGAATATTAAATTCAACTCCTGGAACATCACATATGCTCCATGACGTTCAAAACGTCGTTGAAGTCCCGGTTCTAAGCCGTAAAGCATGGCACATTGAACTATCGAGTAGTCATCAGCTTTGCTATGCCAGACGTTCTTAACGTTGTCAGTTGCATCAGCAGCAGGCCTGGCACCCAGCGGTGCTTCCAGGACGTAATTTTTCTGTGCAGCAATGAGGATAATCCTCAAGTTACGGACCCAGTCCGCGTAGTTGCTACCATCATCTTTCAACTTAGCTTTCTCAAGGAACGCATTAAAATTCAACGGAACAACAGCACGGGCCATCTATCTACAATCAACATAGACAAGCAAGATACTATCAGGTACTAAGTTCATGATAAATTTAAGTTCAATTAATCATATTACTTAAGAACTCCCACTTAGACAGACATCTCTCTAGTCATCTAAGTGATCACGTGACCCAAATCAACTAAACCATAACCGATCATCACATGAGACGGAGTAGTTTTCAATGGTGAACATCTTATGTTGATCATATCTACTATATGATTCACGCTCGACCTTTCGGTCTCCGTGTTCCGAGGCCATATCTGCATATGCTAGGCTCGTCAAGTTTAACCTGAGTATTCTGCGTGTGCAAAACTGGCTTGCACCCGTTGTAGATGGACGTAGAGCTTATCACACCCGATCATCATGTGGTGTCTGGGCACGACGAACTTTGGCAACGGTGCATACTCAGCGAGAACACTTCTTGATAATTTTTAGTGAGAGATCATCTTAAAATGCTACCGTCAATCAAAGCAAGATAAGATGCATACAGGATAAACATCACATGCAATCAATATAAGTGATATGATATGGCCATCATCATCTTGTGCTTGTGATCTCCATCTCCGAAGCACCATCATGATCACCATCGTCACCGGCGTGACACCTTGATCTCCATCGTAGCATCGTTGTCGTTTACGCCATCTATTGCTTCTACGACTATCGCTACCGCTTAGTGATAAAGTAAAGCAATTACAGGGCGTTTGCATTTCATACAATAAAGCGACAACCATATGGCTCCTGCCAGTTGCAGATAACTTCGGTTACAAAACATGATCATCTCATACAATAAAATATAGCATCAGGTCTTGGCCATATCACATCACAACATGCCCTGCAAAAACAAGTTAGACATCCTCTACTTTGTTGTTGCAAGTTTTACGTGGCTGCTACGGGCTTAAGCAAGAACCAATCTCACTTACGCATCAAAACTACAACGATAGTTTGTCAAGTTGATGCTGTTTTAACCTTCGCAAGGACCGGGCGTAGCCACACTCGGTTCAACTAAAGTTGGAGAAACTGACACCCGCTAGTCACCTGTGTGCAAAGCACGGCAGTAAAACCAGTCTCGCGTAAGCGTACGCGTAATGTCAGTCCGGGCCGCTTCATCCAACAATACCGCCGAACCAAAGTATGACATGCTGGTAAGCAGTATGACTTATATCGCCCACAACTCACTTGTGTTCTACTCGTGCATATAACATCAAACCATAAAACCTAGGCTCTGATACCACTGTTGGGGAACGTAGTAATTTCAAAAAAAATCCTACGCACACGCAAGATCATGGTGATGCATAGCAACGAGAGGGGAGAGTGTTGTCTACGTACCCTCATAGACCGAAGCGGAAGCGTTGACACAACGTAGAGGAAGTAGTCGTACGTCTTCCCGGTCCAACCGATCCAAGCACCGTTACTCCGGCACCTCCGAGTTCTTGACACACGTACAGCTCGATGACGCACCCCGAACTCGATCCAGCAGAGATACGGGGAGGAGTTCCGTCAGCACGACGGCGTGGTGACGATCTTGATGTTCAACTGTTGCAGGGCTTCGCCTAAGCACCACTACAATATGACCAAGGTGTAATATCGTGGAGGGGGGCACTGCACACGGCTAAGGAACGATCACGATGATCAACTTGTGTGTCTATGGGGTGCCCCTACCCCCGTATATAGAGGAGGAGAGGAGGAGGGGGGCCGGCCAAGAGGGGATGCGCGCCCTAGGGGGGGCAAACCTACTCCAAGTAGGTTTGGCCCCCCTTTCCTATTAGGAGTAGGAGAGGGAAGGAAGAGAGGGGAGGGAAGAAGGAAAGGGGGGGCCGGCCCCCCTCCCAATTCGGATTGGGCTTGGGGGGGCGCCCCCTCCTTTGCTCCTTCTCCTTCCCTTCCACTAAGGCCCAATAAGGCCCATATACTTACCGGGGGGGTTCCGGTAACCTCCCGGAACTCCGGTATGATCCCAATCTCATCCGGAACCTTTCCGGTGTCCAAATATATCCATCCAATATATCAATCTTTATGTCTCGACTATTTCGAGACTCCTCGTCATTTCCGTGATTACATCCGGGACTCCGAACAACCTTCGGTACATCAAAATACATAAACTCATAATAAAACTGTCATCGAAACCTTAAGCGTGCGGACCCTACGGTTCGAGAACAATGTAGACATGACCTATACACATCTCCGGTTAATAACCAATAGTGGGACCTGGATGCCCATGTTGGTTCCTACATATTCTACGAAGATCTTTATCGGTCAGACTGCATAAGAACATACGTTGTTCCCTTTGTCATCGGTATGTTACTTGCCCGAGATTCGATCATCGGTATCCAATACCTAGTTCAATCTCGTTACTGGCAAGTCTCTTTACTCGTTCCGTAATACATCATCTCGCAAATAACTCATTAGTTGCAATGCTTGAAAGGCTTAAGTGATGTGCATTACCGAGAGGGCCCAGAGATACCTCTCCGACATTCGGAGTGACAAATCCTAATCTCGAAATATGCCAACTCAACAAGTACCATTGGAGACACCTGTAGAGCACCTTTATAATCACCTAGTTACGTTGTGACGTTTGGTAGCACACAAAGTGTTCCTTCGGTAAACGGGAGTTGCATAATCTCATAGTCGTAGGAACATGTATAAGTCATGAAGGAAGCAATAGCAACATATTAAACGATTGGGTGCTAAGCTAAAGGAATGGGTCATGTCAATCAGATCATTCAACTAATGATGTGATCTTGTTAATCAAATAACAACTCCTTGTTCATGGTTAGGAAACATAACCATCTTTGATTAACAAGCTAGTCAAGTAGAGGCATACTAGTGACACTCTGTTTGTCTATATATTCACACATGTATTATGTTTCCGGTTAATACAATTCTAGCATGAATAATAAACATTTATCATGATATAAGGAAATAAATAATAACTTTATTATTGCGTCTAGGGCATATTTCCTTCAAGTTACTCGTATAATTATCTTACCCGTACGTTGTTTGTTATACATAGTGCCATGGTTTTGATATCCGTCCCCGTTGGTCCTCGTCCTTGTTATGATTCGGATGTGGTATATTCTCTTTTAAAACTATTTGTTGCATTTCGTGTTTATGACAAATTATGCCCATCAAGTTGACATAGATATTTTTATCTAGGAGGTATGTGAACCGGAAATTCCAATCGACCCTATTGTCGAGAGGTTAAATTTAGTTGAAAGAGAAAACGAGTACTTGAAAGAAAAATTGAAAAGAATTGAGGGGGAGAAGATGGAATTGGAGTTGCATGTTGCCGATGTCGTCGATGATCACAAGATCAAGATGGAGAAAATGCGCTTGAAGATTAGAAAGATTATAAAATATGCCATCGATAGTGAGGCTTGGTATCATTATGCTGTTGGATCAATTGTTACCTTAGTTGCGATCTTGATCGCATTTGTTGTTGCATTTAAATGCTTTAGCTAGAGAGTTATTTGTTTGTTGCATTTAAGTGTTGTATGAACTTTATGTATGAACTTGTATTAATTTGGTCTATTCGGTGTTGTGTAATGAAGATGAGCCGGCAATGGATGTACGATGACCGATGCTCTCCCCAGTTCCTTGAGGGCATGCATACTTTTCTGCTTGCGGCTGAGGCAAACAAGCGAGCGGATGGTTTTATGCCTTGTCCATGTGCTGGCTGTAAGAATGGTCACAATTACTCTATGTCAATAACCATTCACGTCCACCTGTTTGAGTCCGGTTTCATGCCCCACTATAATGTTTGGACCAAGCACGGAGAAAGAGGGGTTATGATAGAAGACAATGAAGAAGAAGAGGACGACGACAGCTATCCTTGCCATGGGTTCCCTGAATACGATGATACAACAATGGGGGAAGAAGCTGAGCCGGTAATGCGGGAAGAAGCTGAGCCGACAATGCGGGAAGAAGCTGAAGAAGAGGCATCAGATGAGCCCGTTGATGATCTAGGTCGGGCCATTGCCGATGCAAAGAGAAACTGCGCAAGTGATTTGGAGAAGAAGAAGTTGCAGCGCATGTTAGAGGATCACAAAAAATTGTTGTACCCGAATTGCGTAGGTGACAAGAAAGAGTTGGGCACCGCACTGGAATTGCTGCAATGGAAGGCAGAGAATGGTGTATCTGACAAGGGATTTGGAAAGTTGCTGGTAATGATAAAGGATATGCTTCCAAAGGACAACGAATTGCCCGAGAGTACGTACGAAGCAAAGAAGGTTGTCTGCCCTCTAGGGTTAGAGGTGCAGAAGGTACATGCATGCCCTAATGATTGCATCCTCTACCGCGGTGAGTACGAGGATTTGAACGCTTGCCCGGTATGTGGTGCATTGCGCTATAAGATCAGCCGCGATGAGTCTGGTTATGTCGAGGGCGAGTGCCCCAGGAAGAAGATTCCTGCCAAGGTGATGTGGTATTCTCCTATAATACCACGGTGGAAACGCTTGTTCCAAAACAAAGAGCATGCCAAGGCAATGTAATGGCATAGAGAAGACCGTAAGAAAGACGAAAAGTTAAGAGTACCCGCTGACGGGTCGCAGTGGAGAAAAATCGAAAGAAAGTACGGGAAGGAGTTTGCAGATGACGCAAGGAGCGTATGGTTTGGTCTAAGCGCAGATGGCATTAATCCTTTTGGGGAGCAGAGCAGCAACCATAGCACCTGGCCCGTGACTCTATGTTTGTATAACCTTCCTCCTTGGTTGTGCATGAAGCGGAAGTTCATTATGATGCCAGTGCTCATCCAAGGCCCTAAGCAACCCGGCAACGACATTGATGTGTACCTAAGGCCATTAGTTGAAGAACTCTTACAACTGTGGAATGGAACAGGTGTACATGCGTGGGAGAGCACATGGGGGAACAATTTGACCTAAAGTCGTTGCTGTTCGTGACCATCAATGATTGGCCTGCTCTCAGTAACCTTTCAGGACAGACAAACAAGGGATACCGCGGATGCACGCACTGTTTGGATGATACCGACAGTATATATTTGAATAGTTGTAAGAAGAATGTGTACCTGGGACATCGTCGATTTCTTCCGAGCAGGCATCCCGTAAGAAAGAAAGGCAAGCATTTCAAAGGTGAGGCGGATCACCGGACGAAGCCTCGCCACCGTACTGGTGCTGATGTACATGATATGGTCAAGGATTTGAAGGTGATATTTGGAAAGGGTCCTGGCGGACAACCTGTTCCGAAGGACGCTGGCGGACCCGCACCCATGTGGAAGAAGAAATCTATATTTTGGGACCTGCCATATTGGAAAGACCTAGAGGTCCACTCCGCAATCGACGTGATGCACGTGACGAAGAATCTTTGCGTGACCCTGCTTGGCTTCTTGGGTGTGTATGGGAAGACAAAAGATACACCTGAGGCATGGGAGGACCAGCAACGTATGCACGGAGAAGACGGCATACATCAGGGTCATGCAAGTTACGCTCTTACCAAAGAAGAGAAGGAAATCTTCTTTGAATGCCTGCTCAGTATTAAGGTACCATCTTGCTTCTCGTCGAATATAAAGGGAATAATAAACATGGCAGAGAAAAAGTCCAGAACCTAAAGTCTCATGACTGCCACGTGATTATGACGCAACTGCTTCCGGTTGCATTGAGGGGGCTTCTACCGGAAAACGTTCGATTAGCCATTGTGAAGCTATGTGCATTTCTCAATGCAATCTCTCAGAAGGTAATCGATCCAGAAATCATACCAAGGTTACAGAATGATTTGGTGCAATGTCTTGTCAGTTTCGAGTTGGTGTTCCCACTATCCTTCTTCAACATCATGACGCACGTCCTAGTTCACCTATGCGATGAGGTTAACATTTTGGGTCCTGTATTACTACACAATATGTTCCCCTTTGAGAGGTTCATTTGAGTCTTAAAGAAATATGTTCATAACCGTGCTAGGCCAAAAGGAAGCATCTCCAAGGGCCATCAAAATGAGGAGGTCATTGAGTTTTGTATTGACTTTATTCCTGACCTTAAGCCGATTGGTGTTCCTGAATCGCGGCATAAGGGCAGACTGGATGGAAAAGGCACGCTAGGAGGGGAACAAATAATATGTATGGACAGACATTCTCTCACTGAAGCACACTACACAGTTCTACAGAATTCCTCCTTTGTGGCTCCGTATATGGATGATGACTGGATTACACGTGAACAAACCAGGAGTTTCGCCAGCTAGTTGCAGACACGTACCATGCATGACACCTCTATTGAAGATGACCTGTACTTGCTGTCCCGGTTACCATCTTCGAATATAATGACTTTCAAAGGGTACGAGATAAATGGTAATACATTTTACACGATCGCCCAAGATAAGAAGAGCACCAACCAAAACAGTGGTGTCCGCTTTGATGCAGAAACCAAGACGGGAAAGGAAACATATTGTGGTTATATACAGGACATATGGGAACTTGACTATCGACGTGGTTTAAAGGTCCCTTTGTTTCGGTGCAAATGGGTCACTATGACACGAGGCGGGGTAACGGAAGACCCACAGTACGGAATGACAACAGTGGATCTCAACAATCTTGCGTATGCAGATGAACCATTCGTCCTAGCCAATGATGTGGCACAGGTTTTCTATGTGAAGGACATGTCTACCAAGCCAAGAAAAAGAAAATATAAGGAAGCGAATGCATCATATGATGAGCCAAAGCGGCACATAGTTCTTTCTGGGAAGAGAAACATCGTGGGAGTGGATGACAAGACAGACAAGTCAGAAGATTATGAAAAGTTTGATGAAATTGCTCCATTCACAGTGAATATTGACCCGAGCATCCCGTTAAATGATGAAGATTTTCCATGGTTACGGCGCAAAGGGACAAACGCGAAGAAAAAGTTTCACACCCAAAGATCTGGGATGTGATCGGCTTCACTATCATCACTTTCTTCTGTGTTTCACACCCAGAGGGGAATCTCTATAATAGTTAGGGTAGTTATGTGTTTTGGCATTTGAAACGCGAAGAAATTTTATGTGCAAACAAATTCTTTCATGCCTTTACTGATTTTTAAAGTTAAGTTATTCACAAACTAGTGATTCACACTAATTTCAAATAATTCAAAATTTAAACTATTCAAATTTGAAAACTACGGGCACTAACAGAAAGTTTGTAATTTTTTGGACCTAAAGCAAAAATATTCACAAAGAAACTCTAAATACACAAAAACAACAACACAAAAAAAATAAAGCAAAAAAAATAAAAAAAGCCCGCCTACTAGGCTAGAGGGGCCTGCATACGACTAGAAACCCAACCTGTTGTTGGGCCAGGATGCAGGCCCGCAAAGGCCAAGTGGGCCCACAGGGCAGCAAAGAACACGTAGGCCCAGTAGGCCTGCTTTGGAGAGGAGCTCGAGAGAGCAACCGCAAGGGGGTTTATAAACAAGTGTGGTCGCCCCTCGGCTAGCGAGGTGGAACTAAACTTGCCGCACCGCACCTGCGCCAGCGCACCCCGTTTAGTACCTGGTCGTGGCACAAACCGGTACTAAAGGGGGGTCCTTTAGTACCGGTTTGTGCCACCACCCGGTACTAAAGGGGGTTGCTTCCCGCCGCTTGGGCTGGCCAAAACTAGCCTTTAGTACCGGTTGGTGGCACAAACCGGTACTAAAGGCCCCTCCTATATAAACAACACTTACGAAAATTTCAGTTTCTCATCTGGCTTCTTCTCCTCTGCACCGTCGCCCGCCGCCCCCGTACGTCTCCATCCCTCGTCGCCGCCCCGTCCCCGTCGTCGCCGCCCCATCATCCCCGTCCCCGTCGTCCCCGTCGTCACCGCCGCCCCGTCCCGGCCCGTCCCGCGTCGTCCCCGTCCCCGTCGTCGGCGCCGCCCTGTACGTCCCCGTCATCGTCGCCGCCCCGGCCCGTCCGTCCCCGTCCCCGTCGTTGCCGCCCTGTCCCTGTCCCTGTCGTCGTCATCCCCGTCGTCGCCGCGCCCGTCGCCGTCCCCGCCGCCGCGTGCCCCCCGTCGCCGCCCCCCGTCGTCCCTCGCCTCGCCGGTGAGCGCACACACACACATACATTTTTTGTTTTTTAGTTATACAAATAGTTAGAAATTTTAGAATTGTTAGAAATTTTTCTGTTTTTTAGTTATGGAAATAGTTATAAAAAAGTTAGAATTGTTAGAAATTTTTCTGTTTTTTAGTTATAGAAATAGTTATAAAAATGTTAGTTATATATATAGAAATGTTATAAATTTTTTCTGTTTTTTAGTTATAGAAATATTAGAAATGTTATAGAAATGTTAGTTATGTATAGCATTGTTAGAAATGTTATAGAAATGTTAGTTATATAGAAATGTTAGAAATTTTAGTTACCAAAATCCAATCATTAAAAAAATGTTACTTTTTGCGGGCATATAGCTAGTATTTGTTCTCGACGATGCCCGACCCGCATCCTCGCCGTCGACACGTCCGCGACGACGTCCGGCTGACCCATGTTCGGGACTGGGCTCCGCCGGGCTGACACTGGGAGGTGCTGCCTGGAGGGGCGCGCCGCTTGATGAGGAACCCGGCCCCGGGTCCCGTCGTCGACCCTGATCTCGTTTGGTGGCGTTCGCGTGGGCCAGTTTCGGCGCAGAGGGAGCCGGCCCAGTCGGAGGTGGTACGTCGTCGTGTCAGGGAGGAGTACAAGCACGTCCATCGCTACATGGTTGCGTTAGAGGGCGGCAGGTTCTCCAATACCTGGCAGTTTCTTCAGGGATCTCGCTTCAGCTATGATCCTGTGAGGGTTCCTTCTCTTTGGGTGTCCACCGCCCGCGTCGCAGGAACCGCGAGTGTCATAGATTCTTCTGTAGTATTCGATCTTTATTAGCTACCTAGCCAGTGATGTATTCGATATTATATCGATTATTCAAGACGATGTATTCGAGATTATATCTATTGTTCGAGACGATGTATTCGAGATTATATCTATTATTCGAGACGATGTTTTCGAGATTATATCTATTATTCGAGACGATGTATTCGAGATTATATCTATTATTCGAGACGGTGTAATTTGAATACTAAATTGTTTTATATTTCTTTTGGATTAGTTAAATAAAAGCTATGGCGGACAATACCGGCAGAGAGGGAGAACACGCCATGTTCGATATGATACGCCATCCTCACGGGCCAGATGATGATCAGAATGAAGAAGATTATGACGGCTCTGAATTTCTAAACAACACCGGAGAGGGTGATATGATATTTGATCGCGACGACCGAATTGATGAAGTCATGAACTATGATTATGATGATGACGAAGAAAATGTTGATCTTGAAACAACAAAGACCGGCGAGGTATATATATATATATATAAGCAGGCATTTGGTGATCATCACATGTTTTAAATGACTTGAAGATATATTAACGAATCGATCTTTGTTCTTTCAGCCATCCGGATCGAGCAAATCTTCAGGCAAAAGGACGAAATGAAGCCCGAACAAAAAGTTAAAGGAGGGCGTAAAGTACAATATCGAGGCAGTCAGACCTAATGGCGAACCATTAGCGCCTAAGAAGATTGCGGACAAGTTCGTTCGTCAGTGCGGAGTTCTTGTGAAGGACCAACTCCCGATCAAACTTCAAGAATGGAGAGAGCCAGCAAAGCCACGTCCAGATGTTACTTTTGTCGACAAGAAACAAAAAGATCTGCTTTGGGATACTCTCATGGAACATTTCACCCTACCAGATCATTTCACAGAAGCAGATGTGCAGAAAGTCAAGGACGCTGCTCTTAGGAAGATGGCGGTTGCATTCAAGAACCACAAGAATCGTGAATGGGATAAGTACATCAAGGGAGGAAGGAAGACTCCAGTATTCGAGGGAACACTAGAGAACCAACGTGCTCATTGGGACGATTTCGTGAAATTCAAGGATTCGGAATTAGCTAAGGAACGGTCGAGAATAAACAAGAAGAATGCCGAAAAAAGGATAAGTTCCATAAGCTGGGGCCAAGTGGCTATGCGGTGGCAATGCCTAAGTGGGATAAGTCTGAGAAAGAGATGGAGGATGCAAGTGTCACTCCAGTTACTAAGAGCTGGCCCCCTAGGTGCAGGACTTGGTTCTATGCGCATGGGGGGGAGTTGGACCCGAAGACAGGCAATGTTTCGACGAAGGCAAGTCTGAAGGGAGCCGACGATGCGATACTTGTTGCAATAGAAGAGGCACGATCGGGGGTGTTCCAGCCCAACAGAGAGAACGACGAGCTTACGCGTGCCCTGGGAAATCCTGAACACCCGGGAAGAACACGAGGCAAGGGCGCTATTCCGTGGTATGAGGGGTTTTCAGACTGGAACACCGACTACAGAACCCGTGCGAGAAAGAAGATTGCGGAGGAGAAGAAGAGGAAGATGGAGGAGGAGCAGAGGAAGCGGGACTATGAACGCCTTCAAGGCCTAGAAGCAAGTCAAGCGGAATTGGCAGTCAAATTCCAGCGGCAGCAGGAGCAGATCGACTCACTTACCCAGCAAAGGGGGTCTCAGCAGCTGCAGCAGCTAGCGGATGATCTAGCATTGGATAGCACCGCCCCATCCATGCCGAGAAGCAGCGTGGGTTCCGCCCTGGACGACGCAATGCTGGGTAGATACCCCGTGGATGACATCACGGAGAACACTAACTGCGAGCTACACGTCAAAATGAAGAACATATCCATGAAGGTGGCGGACGCCGTTGCTTTTACAAATCCCCCTGAGGCAACCTTCCATTGCAACCCGATTCCAGCAGGCTATGCTCGTGTCTTGGTTGATGAGGTGGTGGACCCACCATATTCGGAGCTACAGCTTGACATTCCTGGAGGTGACGACGAGCACTTTCTCAGAGAGGCCAAACATCGTATCATCCTATGGAAAAAGGATTGCATCATCTTTCGAAGGCCACCGACACCTCGTCAGCCGACTCCTCGTCGAAGTCCGCCACCGAGTCAGCAGACTCCCGCTCCTGCAAGTCCACCAAGTCCGGCAAAGTGTCAGGCCAGTCCTCCTACAAGTCCGGCAAAGTGTCAGGCCACTCCTCCTCCTCCAAGTCCGCCACAGTGTCAGACGTCCACTCCTCCTCCAAGTCCGGCACAACCTCAGGTCACTCCTCCTCCAAGTCTGGCACAGCTTCAGGCCACTCCTCCTCGTCCAACTCAGCCCCATCAGCCATCTCCGCCGCCTCAGCAATCGCAGAAGAGACACCCCGCAGCTATGGTGCGTAGCGGTATGAGTCGAGGTAGTACAGGAAGTATAGGCGGAGGCAAGCGATATAAATATGGTCCAAGCCTCACGCCTCTTCCGCAGAGGCCTTATGACAAGTCCGAGGAGGAAAACGCAGCCATATCGAAGGCCGAGGTGGAAGCCCATTTTGCACCGAAACCGCCACCGCCGCCAAGGGAGAAAGTGCCTGAGGAAATGATTGACCACTTCATTCGTATAGCTCAACCACCAGCTCCCAAGCCTATTGACACAGACTATGAGCGCCACATTAGGAAGTTAAATCGAGCACGTCTACATAAGGAGGCAAGCTCGGGATCGAGCAAACAACAAGCAGCTGTCAAAAAATGCGGGAAAACCATTCCCCAGCTGGGAGAACAGGCGGTGCAATCGATCCCCTCGCTTGTTGTGCCAACAACACGTGACAGTATGCGCGCCCAATATTATTGTGGGCAAACAGTTTACGTTCCCGAGGTGGGCAATGTGGTAATAACCAAGGACCATATAATGCAGGCTGAAGTTCTCAACATCACTGTTGGACAACTCCTCGAGATCGAGCCCATGCCTGTGCTTATAGAGGATGAAATAAAACGGAAATATGTCCGGGGCCAACCTTTGGTCGAGCCAGACAAGGTCAAGAACCTACCAACGAGAATGTATGAATTGCATCAATGGTACATGAACATTACCAAGATTTCCAATCGAGAGTCCCTCATGCTGAATGTCAAGGAGGAGCATTACTTCCATGAGAAAGCTCTATCCGTTGAGTATTCTGAAATGTTTCAGTTATACAATCAAGACGCACTCGACAAATCTATCGTCAGTTGCTATTGTCTGTAAGTGATTTCTTTCTGTAATTTAAGTCTCAAGCTAGCTGTAGTGATCCTTTTGATCAATCATTACCTATAATTATCCTCACTATATTTTTTTCTGTGATATTATGCAGGATGGAGATGTATGAAATTAGAAAAGGTGGACGCTTTGGCATTGGGTTCATTGACCCAAGCACCGTTAATGAATACACATGGCTATTAAATCCACATCATGAAAAGGACGTAGAGGACAACATGCTAGAGTTCTTGAAGCGCCTCAAATACAATGAAGATATACTACTTCCTTACAACTTCCAGTGAGTCACACTGTCTTGTACTACAAATTCTCTGTTTTTGCCTACTAGCTAGCTAAATGTTTTGCTTACATATGCTCGCTTAATTAAGACATGCAAACGTGTGTGCATGCATATTTCACTGGATCTTGTGTATCATTAAAGTTGACGCCGGAACAGTTGAAATACTGGACTCACTACTCAAAGCAAATACTGACTATAACATCTTGTTTGGGATAGTCAACAGGTAATTTCAATCATTATTAACTATATATCTCAGCCTATTTAGTTCGTCATTTCATGATATGAACTATTTAATAATCCCTTTATTCATTTTCTTTGTCGGCGGGCAGGGCTTGGGCAAGGTTCATCAGCGTCACGGAAGGCGAATGGAAAAAAAGCTTAAATGGTTTCGACCCAAGGTAAGTAATTAAGTAGTACTAGCTAGCTAGCTAGCTGGCATCTCTTTAATTATCATGCTTAATTAATTATTATCTAATCAAATTCCATTCTCCTAAAGGCCCTGAAGCAGGCGCAGGGGACTGATCTGTGTGCATTCTGCGTTTGCGAGAACATTCGCATGATGGCGTCCAAAAGAAGCAGATCTCAAAGACAGGAATGGGTACGCTTGTCAGAACACTATTCACAATTTTTACATCATTATCGATATCTAGTCACACAACTAATACACATGCATATTGATCTCCTTCTTAACAGTTCAAAGAGGTGCGGGAGAAGCTCCTAGAAATGGAGCGCGTAGAAGCACTTCAAGAGGAAATAGCGGGATTTTTGCTCGACTAGGTCATAAATCCGAAGGGAGAATACTATTACCCGCTACCGCCCCCATGAAAACCACTTCCAATTGTCATCGTGCTCCTAAGGCACCAATTAGGCTAATGCCACTGGCTCCGAAGGCAACATGCATATGTAGGAGAAATTGTATATAGCTATACATGTGTGTATGTGTGAATTAATTAATATGGTGGTTTGTGAGTCATTGATGATATATATATGCATGATTGGTTGCACTAGAAATTTTATATATATATATATATATATATATATATATATATATATATATATATATATATATATAACATGTACAATGTGTAGTATCCTAAAATACCAGCAAACGAAAAAGAATTAAGATGGAAACACAAAATTAAATGAAAAAAATCATAAAACTAAAAACCCCCAAACCTTATAGTACTGGTTGGTCTTACCAACCAGTACTAAAGGGCTCCAGGCCCCCGGAGCTGGCTCATGCCACGTGGTTGCCCTTTAGCACCGGTTCATGCTGAACCGGTACTAAAGGGGGGGCTTTAGTGCCCACACTTTAGTGCCGGTTATGGAACCAGCACTAAAGGGCCTTACGAACCGGTGCTATTGCCCAGTTCTGCACTAGTGACCCCGGGAGTGTCCAAAGTAAATTGTGTAGGCTTGCTCCACCTGGCCTCGCTGGACGAGAACGTGTAGAGGTTGTGCGAACCTAGATACTATCGGCCAGTGATTAGCACTTTGAAGAAGGTTGAGCAGCCGGGCAGCAAAGACTATTGGATTGTGCTCGAGGAGCAGTCTGCGCTGGTTAGGATGGCGTAGCCGCTTTTATCAAACTCCAAATTGCTGCTTAGCAGGGGAAGCACGTTGCACACAACGGAGAGCAGATTGCACACAACCAGACGATCGACGGACCTGTGGTACTCCCGGTGGGAGGCTAGGCACATGAGGAGGAGGCCGTGGCGCGCAGCGAGTGGCGCCGCGTGGTCAAGGATAGGAGCGTCGGCGTCATGAAAAGGAGGCGAGGGAGCGCCGATAGGGGCCGAACACACAGACTGGCATCGGGGCAAAAAAAAGTGGCAACCATGGGCTCCCCCATCCGGGATGTTGGGTCCGTACGGTCGAGACGTTTGGGGTCAAAGAATCCTGCGAGGAATCGGCCCGCCCATTGATCATCTGGCCAGCAACGACAAAAGAAGGAAGGGTCGGCTACGAGGCGGCTACGCCGCTTGCACATCACGGCGCGGCAGAAGAGAGCGGCCTCGCTTTCCACACAGACGAGGATCTCACGGACGGCGTCCTCCGGGAGCGACACCGCCTCCGCCACCCTCTCGGCCATCTTTCGACCTGTAGCGTGATCTCCTCTGCAAACGTTCGTGCGGCTCAACGTGGATCGAAGTATCCGCAAAGTTATGTTTTTTTTAGGAAAAGCCTAAATCTTTATTCATCAAAGTCCACGGAGAATCGGATGATGTTTACATTACGTGGTCAGCCAAACCACACATGACGCCCTGGAGCTAAATTAAGAGCATATCTAGCTAAAGAATGGGATTCTACATTACTATGACGACCTGCAAAAGTAAAACTGCAAGAAAAATCGGTAGAGCAGGCTTTGATCTCGCTGATAATTGCACTGTTGATACCTTGAGACCCCTGAATAATGTCCCGAACAACTTGCTTAGCGTCTGAGGCAACCACAAACTGCTGTAGGAGTAAACGGTTAGGTACACATAGCACCTCCCTGCATGCCAGAGTTTCCAGTATCACTGGATCGTCAACACCATACACCACCAGAGCAGAACTTCCAAGGTAGTTTCCGTGTGCATCCCGACATAGTATAGCAGCTGACCCGCCTCGACCCAATCTCACGGCCGCATCAACATGTAACTTGGCATGATTCGGTGGTGGAGCTCTTGGGCGAGTGTCCCTGTTTCCGCCTACCTGTTCCTTCGAAGTGGACTCCGGCTTCCTCTCCTTAACAGGTTCCAGTTCCCCAATAAACCTTGTGGTGAAAGAGAACAATGATTCCGGACTCCGAAATATCCTTCGTGGATGGCCTTCCGCCTCGCCGACCAAATCACCCACAAGGTGACAGCTAGCTTGACGAACTGTGTATGCGATAACGCCTCCATTTGTGCAAAAAGCCAGTGCCTTGCATTGGGTTCCATGTTAGCCACTAGCGATCGCCCAGTTTCCTGTTCGACCAGTGCCCAGGTGCATCTGGAGGTTGTATATTCAATGAGCGAATGACGCCACAGAGTCTGGAGACCCACATAATCCACAAGCCGAAGTGTTTGACATATGACGATGAGACCGAACATCTTCAGTCGGCAGGGACTGCTTTGAGAGTCGCCATAGGAACATGTGAATCTTCCCTGGCACTTGTGTCTTTGTAACATCCCAAAATTCTAAATTTTGGAATGTTATAATAAATAGATAGTTTTGATTGATTGTTTGATTGATTGACTGAAAGTGTGAATTCGAAACTTTTTGAAAGTTAAATGAGAGGGAATAAAAGGACTTTCCCAAAACTTTCATTTTATTTTCTGATCTTCTTAAATTCAATTTTTTTTTAAACACAAAACCCTGGAGAGAAGATGACACTTCTTCCATTTATTTAAATGACAAGGGGTGTTGAAAATATTTGAATTACATTTGGAAAATATTTCCAACCCAGGAACTTTATGCAACTCAATGATTTTCACGAGCGAAGATAAAATGACTTCTTCAAAACATATGAAATATGAGTTGGGAGTTTTCAAAGAATTAAATTCAAAGTTCTTTTGAACTTATTTTTAATTTGGAGTTATTTGAGTTCTATTCAGATTATTTTTCTCCAAAAATAAAATATATGGAAAATAGGGTAACATGATTCCCTACATCAGAAAATTGGAGAGAAATAAATTTGAATTAAGTTTGGTATTTTTTTAAAAATGATTTTTGTTGGATTTTATTAGAGCAGTAGCACTGTTTGAATTATTTGAATTTGTGTGTATATTTTTTGACTCTAGAATAATGTTCAGCTTGTAGGAAATCTTTTTCTGAAAATTTTGATATATTATACGCCTATATATTATTTTACTTCCCTTGTTTTTTTTATTGTGTTTGTCGGTGTTTCAAAAAAAAACTTTCTCTCCACCTACTGGGCCGGCCCAGCCGAAGCCAGGCCAAGGCCCAGCACGCCATCCGCCTTCGTCCCCGACTCCCGAGCTGGCACGCATGGCAGCCACCGTGCTCCGCCTGGCCTCCCGCCGCCGCCTCCCTTTCCCCTCCTCCATGCCCGACCCGGCCCCTCCTTCTTTAAATACCCGAGGCCCCGGGGCCTGTTCCTCTCCTCCCCGAGCCGTCGCCGCCGCCCGCGCAAAACCTCGCCGGAGTTGTGAGCTCCGACGAGATCTACCGCCGCCGCCGCACGCCGTTCCGGCTCCGCAGCCGAGCGCCGACACCGCCACCGTCTTCCCCTCATCGGGCCGCACCTCCCCAACTACTCTGCTGTCGCCGCCGACGCCCGGAGCCGTCACCCCATTCATCGCCGAGCCACCGCCGCCATCCTTTTCCTCGCCGCCGACGACCCGCCGCCGCGGTAACCGCTGTCGCCCCTCCTCACCGTCAGATCTGGATCCAACGATCCAGATCGTTCTATTTTGTTTCCCGAAGCGTTTTGTTTTTATTTAGAGAACGTTCGCTGTTTAGATCAGAAAAACGAACGTTCTCTCAATAGAGTTTTCTTTTTATTATTAGATTTCAGCCAGGGACCCATCCGTGAATATTTTATTTATAGATTGGCCCCTGTTTTTCAAACGATCACAACTTTTTGTCCGTTTATCCAAATTCAACGAAACTAACGCCCACTTCTTTGTTATGATCCCCTCTATCCAGTAAAACAACTTAAACATGTTTTTGAAAGTTTTAAAATTTGAATTCAAACAAATTAGTATTTGAACTTCGTTTGATCATAACTTGAGTTTTATAACTCCGTTTGAGTTGATTCTTTTTGCAAGTCGAAGCTCTTGACCTAAACTTTCTTATAAGGCCAAATTCACATAGTTTTGGTACTGTTAGAAATTGTTTTATGCTGCAAGAGTCATTTTCTTGGTTTTGATGTTTTCCGAATCGTACTCTTCGTTCTTTCCGATCTTTTGAGTGATTGCTTATGTGTGGTTACTATTGCTTGCTCACGATAGATTGACCGGAGTGTGACGAGTAGATCTATCAAGAGTTTTGAGTGTGAATCATCTTCATCAACATTGCAGGCAAGGTCACACTTTGATCATATCCCTTATTACCCAGTTTTTATGCATTAGTTTCAAACCTCAAACATTGCATGAATAGGATCTAATTAAATTGTGGGTTTTGGGAAGTAGATGAGGTAGTACCTATTACCAGTTTTATTATCAAACCCTTGGGAGTTACTTATACGTTTGCTTATTATGCCATGCTATGCTAGTAGACGTGGATTGGGTGAGTGAATTTCCATGAAAGATGTGAGATTGTTAATTAATGGTTTATTTAAGGTGGCAACTTAAACACACATCTGGGTGGATTGAGGCACCTGGTTTCCAGGCTTGCCTGTTTTTCTTCGGACCGCCACCCAGGCTCAAAGGGTTCATGAGATTATTCAAACTAGAAACTTACGTGTGCAGCCACAAGCCATTATGGGCTCTGGCATAGTTGATTAAGTCGTGCGAACTCTTACGGGTGGACTAGCAGATGTAGGGGAAAGTAGGTGTACCGGTCTACCCTTTATCTAAGGTGCTAGCGCTTCCGAAAGACTATGACTCGGTCATCCGTTTCTCAAACATCATGTAGTGCGAGGAATCAAACGGAGGCGATCGAGTCTTGTGGGGAAAAGTGCGCAAACCTCTGCAGAGTGTATAAACTAATCATGGTTAGCCGTGTCCCCGGTTATAGACATCTTGAGTATCTAGAACTTGGATATCATATGAATCTCATCATGTTACCTCTAATTAATATTGTTGGGATGTTAATGAGTACTTTTTAATTTGGATTGAGAATGCTGTCAACCATTCTCAATGTTTAACAACCACCATGATAGTTAAAAAATTTATTCCTTTGCAGTAGGGAAAAATTGGCTTTTCGCAAAAACATTTTAATCATAGAGCCTCCACCAGCCATATATGCATGTAGTGATAGCCTTTATTCATCATTGCTCTATGGTGTGAATTTGCCAGTACATTCAATGTACTGACCCTCTGTGGCTGCAACGTCTCATGTTGAAGGATCTTATGACGAGTAAGTGATACATTAGGGTTACGATTTCTACACTCAACTTTGCCATTATTGTTGATGGGAATCCACAACCTTGTTACTTCCGCTATTTTGGATTGAGGTAATAGCATTTACGTTACTTTATACATGTGATTTACCTCTGTTATAAATCCTCGAGTACTGTGTGTGTCAGCATACCGATCCAGGGATGACACTTAAGCACAGAGACTTGATCCATTCGGGTCGGGTCGCTACAGTCTTCCACAACGTTTTCCATTCCTTCTCTTGTCCTCTAGTCCCTTACTAACCATACCCGCGTGGCAACACGCCGCACCCCGTCGATACGTGGAGTTTATAGATGATCTTTTTTGTATATAATTAATTTTTGAATTAAAGTAAGAGTACTACGTGGATTAAGAAAATTCTCAAAAAAGAAAGTAATGCTTAGAAGCAAACTGGAAAGAATAGATTTATTGTCACCATGTATGGTGCATCTTAGACAACAGGAAATACACGCTCACACTGTTCTAATAACACAACACCATATTTATTCCTAACATACACCATTCTACTTTCATTTTTGGTCTACATCATTCTAGTTGACATCACTACGGGATTGGTTCCTGTAATGAAGTAGTAGAGGGCATTTGCAATTTGTTCCATGCAAGATGGTTTCGCGCATGTGTATGTAATGATTGGATCATTCATCCGGAAAAAAAATGATTGCATAATTAGTCTGTGCGCAGCGAGGATACATGCAGAATGAAATTATTTCTCTGTCACATATTTTTGCCAGAACTCTAGTCTCCCTCTTGAACTCATTTTGTTGGGTAGTTATTTGGACGGGACATGTTGAATTGCCATTGTTTGGTGCATGCATTCTCTTGTGTTGAGAGTAGACTTTGCTTTGTGACCTAAAGTGTATGGTAGTTGTGAGAGTACATGGCAATTGTGATCGCCGTTAGTGATGGTATAGTGAGAAAACTGTATTCCAATGATACCTGGGCAGTTTCTTATTTGGCTGCATCTAGAGTTTTAGTTAGCTAACCTGTGAATGTAGCTTTGTGTCAAAGTCGCCTAGTTGATGTGGCAGTGTGATGTGTCAAAGTCGCCTAGTTGATGTGGCAGTGTGATGAAGCTAAATTCACAAACTAAGATTTTGCGCTCCAAAATATGACTGGCAGATAAAGGAGTTTTTGAAGAACATGCACGTAAAAAAAGTAAGCTCTTTATAAAGATAGTTTGCTGCGGAAAATATTGGATACCGAAAATGACAACTTACACCAATATCATGCATCATCATGTTGACATAGTAAGTATTTTAACATGGCTTGAACATGGCATACGTACTTTACAATCTTAGTACAAATAAAATCTGGCCCAACATGCACAAACATCCGAGACAAATTGAATAACAAAGAGATTTAAAAATCTGAGGAAATAGCTGAAAACAATGAACAACATAAAACTTAAAACTTAATGTGAATATGTTTCAAACATTCAAACATCCGAGAGTAGCGGCACCTTCACAATTAATATTCTCTATCAATGTTCTGAAGAGAATACCGCGTCAGATCTGTTGCTAAACCACGACAGAACCAAGTAAAAATTTATAATCTTCAACACCTCAGATATAAAAATATGAAATACCATACAAAGAACACAAGATTGCATAAAATAACATTATTCATTATCTGGTGTCTTGATGAAAATACATAATCTGAAATACAATGTCGCAAACATAACAATGAAGAATCACCTTTTATATTCTTCATAGAAAGGAACACATAACCAGATAATTGAAAATAATATCATACTAACAATAAATCCTTATACACGATTGTGTACAATACTACTTCTTATTTCAATTAAAACTGGTTGCTTTTTTGCATTCATTTATTATGCTTAACAAACATATTTGAACTGTATACATTTTAATGTGTCAATGATAATATGTTTTATATAAAAAGGAAAAAGAATAAAGAATAAACTTATAAATATACAGAATAGTAGCATAAGAATCTTATCTGGATTACATGACCTGTAGTTAACGCAAGCGTGAGTCTGTAAATGGAAATCCAGCCAGGCAAATAAAATGAATTAGTTGACAAAAATCAGGAGATGTAGTACCTAATGAAAGGAGAAAGAGGAGGCGTCATACTCCATAAGACACGAACGCACAGAATACAATATCACAGGAATTGAAGGAAGGAGATGAACTTTCATTATACGTGCTCGGGAGGAAGATAGTAGCAGCATGGCAGCGTGCAAGAGGAACGCCAGCACATGGAGGCGCTTGTTCCGTCAGGTCGTGAGGGAGGTGCGCGGGTGTCCGTGGGCAGCAAAGGATGCAGGTGGGGCCTGGAGATGGCAACGCGAAGTAGCTCCCCGGCGACGGTTTTTCTCGGTGGAGCAGCTTGAACTGCGTAGCCTTCTCCGCCGTGGTGGTGGTTGCTGGTCCTTCATCGTAGATACCCAACGGTGGCACTGGCGCCACTCCCGCTCGAACGGCGAGAGACATGTTGGTGGAAGCCTTGATGGGTGGGGACGGCGATGCAAGTTCTCGCTCTGCAGAGCAGGAGCGGCATCGGCTCGACAGGACTCTTGCCCAGTACAGGCCCTGATGGCGGCGACCGAGCCCCGCTCTGCAGCTGCATCCTGGGAGATCACTGACCCTTGTGCAGCCCACTGACCGCACACCCATCGGCATGTTGTTGATGTCCCGGACGGCTTCCAGTCTTTCCACGGCTCCCCTGCAGCAGTAGGGTACCATGAACTGCAGCATGAAAAAGAAAGAAAAATTATGAGATAGGAAAGAGATGGGCAGGCAATGACAGCGAGTGAGCGAGAACATCAAGAACAGATACAGAACGGCGCGCTCCGAGCCATCCGCTCATCCCCTCGTTCTGCCGGACTTCCACCCGGCCCCGCTCCTGGGGGTCTTCGTCGACATCTCCGACTCCGCCATGCCCGACTTTGTGCCTGACCGCCACTGGTCTGATCCAGACCACACACACTGCAACCGTCTGCGGCACCGACGTCTTCCTCACCCACGTCCCTGACGTTGAAGACGAAGGGTCCGACCAGGATCATGCCTCTGCCGTCCGCGGCGATGCCTCTAGATTGAACGATCGAAGCGAGGCCGACCCGATACACCGAACAAAGAAGCAGAACGGCCTGAAACACCACGCCGGCCAATCGCAGCCCACACAGCCGAGAGAAAGCAAAGACCTATTTATAACCCACGAAAGGCAGAAAGAGAAAACGAAAACAAACACGGGACGTCTAGCGCGAGGTCTCTCGATTGAACGCTTGAAGCGGCACCGATTAGCAACGACGGCTTCTCTAGATCAGGCGATCAAAGCGGTAGAAAACACAGGAAAAATCGGCACCAAACGGAAAAAGTCAACACACTCTAGAAAGGCCAACCAAAGCGGCACCGATAATTACATGAAAAAACACCGGCCGGACCAACAGGCGACAGCGGCATGCGCGCAAACCACAACGTCAGGAATAGAAAGGGACAGATCGATTAATTCAAATAGGAAAACCACAGCGTCAGGGATAGAAAGGGACAGATCGATTAATTTAAATAGAAAGAAGCACCGAAGAAGGGAAGCGTGACAGCGACGCTGCCTCACATGCAATCAAAAAACGCTAAGCCAACCAAGCCGATCGCCACTCACGTTCAAAATTTTTGAACCAAATAGCCGAGTACACAAGTCATTTCTATCCCGCCAGGTACCAAAAAAATACCACGCGCCATACCCCCAACTCACCATGGGTCACTTTCATCCAATTGGTTTAATCTCAGAGCGAAAACCTTGCCTGCAATAGAGGCTTGGGTATGAACCAGCACGGCCATCCAACTGCCTCCCGTCGCTGCCTTGTAGCCACTAACATGTTATATGCAGATTTAACCGAGAACTGTCCGTTTTTGTCAAAGTGCCAACATAAAAAATCAGCGATGTTTCGGGTACAGAGAGGAATACCAGTGATCACCTTGACGTCGAAAGGCAGGAAGACTTCCCGAACTATCTGAATGTTCCATGTGGCTGTTGTTTGACCGATGATCTCTGAAACAAATTGAGGAGGGTTTGCAGTAATGCATCCATACGGGCGGAGCATCTCATCCCGTGGTAATCCGCAAGGTTATGTAGGAGACGTGATATCAATCAAACTAAGTTACGTCCTGATCGATTCCTTTACATGGCCTGTTGTGGGTGTTTTTTTTTAGAGAAACTAATTAGCCGGCCCAACATGTTTTGCATGTTTTTTTTTATGGTAACATGTTTTGGACGAGGAACAAGCCATGGAAAACTTGTTTTACGCAGAGACGCTCGATTGAGCCGGACCAGCTTAGCGCTTACCTGTTGTGCAAACATTTCTCTGTTTTTTTACATCATTAGATTTTAGTTGATTTTTCACTTTGGTTTTCCAAAATCATGAATTTTGAAGTGAACTATTTTCTAAAATTTCACAATTATTTTTTGAAAAAATGTGGATATTTACTAAAAATATATATATGGAATTTTGGGAACATTTTTGAAAGAAAATAAAGAACAAAAAATTAAAAGAAAAGAAAATATGTATAGTAAATAGCAGGGGAGGGGGATAAAAATCAACAAGAACCTTCTAGAATCTTCTTAAATTGGGAAAACTAGACTCAAAAACTTCCTCAAACGGGAAATAGTTTCTCACGTTGTGCGTTTGCGCGAATATTAGTTGCAATTAGTGACAAATAAGGTTTGTCCATACTAAATTACGGAGGCTACACTTGTAATACATACTCCAATCATTAATCAACACTAGTAGAAAACCACCCATTTTCGTAAGGGCCTTTAGTCCCGATTCAGGAACCGGGACTAATGGGTCGTTACTAATACCTCAACCCATTAGTCCCGGTTCAAACACGAACCGGGACCAATGTGCCTCCACGTGGCCCTGTGCGCCGAGCCCAGTTAGGGGGCCTTTGGTCCCGGTTGGTGGCTCCAACCGGGACCAAAAGGCATCCACGCGTCTGCATTCCAGTGGCTGGGGTTTTTGTTTTTTTTTAAAGGAGGGAGTTGGGGGTTTTGGGGGGTTAATTTAGGTGTTTCGTATATTGTGTTAGCTAGCTAATTAATAGAGAGAAATGTCCTCTCTTATGTCCGTGCTTGGTCGACGCTACGTAGTATATATACATAAGTGATCGAGAGAACCATTCAGTACAGAACTTCGTCATGCATACCGAGAGAAGTGATCGATCGACCTCTCCTTCTCTGAGAGATTGGTCGAACAACAAGTTTTTTACTGGCTACATACATGTACAATATGTATAAGATCTCTTAATTACAAATCCCTAGCATTTGAAATCAACTTCCACATCGTATTCTCCGACTTTACTGATGACGTGTTCAAGAAAGAATCCCGCCAATTCCTCTTGAATTGCTTTCATGCGATCTGGTGGTAGGAGTTCATCCCGCATCTGCCACATCTAATTAATTTGAAGAAGGGGGTTAATTAATACATATATATGAATGAAACTCAACAGAAATGATGGTGTAATAAAATGAAATTGTGAATATTATTGCTTACGCACTTCATATTGTCTTCTAAAGTAGCCCCGCTTGTTTTTCAAAGTCGCGTTGTGGATGAACTCGCGCACGTAGTATCCACAGAAATCATTCCCTTCCTCCTGCCACAAGCACTTTACGAGAAATAAAGGTCAATCAAACTGATAATGAAGCATTATAAATGGCATTGATGAAAGTATAGCTATAGAATCAACGGGAGATGCGCGCAACTAGCTAGCCAGTAGTACTTACTTTCGGGTATACATATCGCAGCTCCTTCGGCAGTCCCGGAGCTTGTGCGGTGAACTGTTTCCAAACCCTGCAAGACAAAGAAAATAATTATTATTACTTGAGATATCAGGAAATGAACAAAAAGTTGCCGATATGGTGCGATAATGATCGATTGAACTTACTTGCTGAGCATTTCAGTCATGTCCGCATAGGTGCTGGGATCTTTCCGTCTGGAGTCTAAGACGGTTACTAGTCCACGCTCAAGCTTAATCTCCAGAAGAATATAGTGGTACCTGCACACGCATGCATAACTCATCAATTACATTAACCTCTCGCTCGACTAATAAGGGAAACCGAATATGCACACGACAGTAACACTCACGGGCCGTTGTAAGGAAAGAGTATGGTATCTTTGTTTTGATTTTTGGTCAAAGATTGTAGCAAGTTGTCCTCGGCCTCTTCGATGTTCTTTTCAACCAGAAATACATCTATGATATTTGTGTTAATGAACCCAATATCATAGATTTCATTTTTTTTGCACTCGACGATCTTCAATCTGCATAATATATTGAGGATAATTAATTATAAATACATGCAATGAAAGAGCCGAGCTATATATAGAGACTTAATGACAGAAATAGTACTTACAGGCAGTAGCAAAAGACCATTAATTTATCGAGGGCCTTTTGATTGAAGAGCTCGAAGAACTCCTCAAATGGAACACACAACAGATCATTTGAAACGAGGTCGTGCTCCTCTTTAATGTTCAGATACAAACTGTTCGTCCCCTCAGACTCTCTACAGGTTTTCATGTATCAACTATGGAATCTTTGCATCATTGTTGTCAGAGATTTTTCATCTTTGACGAGAGGCTTCCCGTACTCGTATCTGAATACGTCCACCTCCATGAAATCAGGAAGTGCATCGTCAGGCAGGTAATCTTCAAGATTGCCATAACCGGCCACCGTCCCCGGAGGATTAGACACATTGAGCGGGGGGCACGATTGCTGTGCTTGTTCGCCGAGCTGGGCAATTTTTTTCCCCTTTGCTCGTTGTTCTTTTGACCTTTTATCACTGACAGTACTTCCCGACCGCTTGGCTTGGAGATATCTCTGTTCAGTAATGCGCTCATAGTTGGTTCTCGGCGGAGACTTTGGTGGTTTCCTCAGGTCATCGAGAGTGCGCTTTGCTTTCACCGGATCTACCTTCTCCTCCGGAGGTGGATGTCTCTTTGCTTTCACCCCTTCAAAGAACTCCTTCACGTGGGTCTACACGATCATATTGTTTTCCTCCTCGGTCCTCTCGTATGATAACTTCTCTAGAGGCTTTAGAGGTGGACCGTATCTGTATTGCCTCTCTCCTCTTCTTGTGCTGCTAGACGCTGGAGCAGACGGAGCAGCTGCGGCGTCTGTATTCTTTCGTGCTTGCTTACGAGGCGGAGGAGAAGGACTACGACGCGCCGGAGCAGCCAGGGTGGCGGTGGGTCTCTTCCGCCCTTGCTGGCGAGGCGGAGAAGGAGGAGGCGGAGTGCCGCCACGCGTGCCCTGATCGTCACTCGCCGGAGGAGGCGGTGGAGGAGGCAGAGTGCCGCCACGCGTGCCCTGATCGTCACTCGCCGGAGGAGGAGGCGGTGGAGGAGGCGGAGTACCCTGACTCGCCGGAGGAGGAGGAGGAGGCGGAGGCGTCCAGTTCAGAAGGTTGATGAGCTCCTTCCGCCATAGGCATGGAGTCTTCAGAGCAGAACCCAGCCTAGTCTCCCCTTCACCGGTAGGGTGCTCAAGCGCGAGGTCCTCAAATCCCTCCATTATTTCATCCACCATCACCTTAGCAAATCCTTCTGGAATCGGCTGGCAGTGATAAGTTGTGCCGGGTCCACTAGGATAAACTTGGCCAACAGCCGCCTTGACCTTGAAATTCATCCATCGCGCCATAATGTGGCAATTTTGAGACTCCGTGATACCATCCACGGGATAGCTAGCAGGAGCCATCAAGACATGCTCCGGCTGAAGCAGCTCGGTGGAAGCCACACTGCTTCTCCGCTGAGATGGCGGGGTAGCTTCGGGGGAAGCTTCGGCATGTCGTTTGTTGCGATCTGCTGCTTCTCGTTCCTCTTCTCGATCCTCTAGCCCCATTACCCTTCCAAGCAGCGCCTGCATTTGGTCCTGCTCCAGTTTCTTCCTCCTCTCGTGGGTTTTGTAACCCCCTGCGTCCGGAAAACCAACCTTCCACGGAATGGAGCCTGGCGTGCCTCGTGTCCGTCCAGGGTGCTCGGGATTCCCAAGAGCCATTGTGAGCTCGTCCTTCTCCCTGTTTGGAAGGAACGTCCCTCGCTGCGCTGCATCGATATAGTGTCGAAGGTTCTTGAAGGTGTTTGCAGTTGATCATCCGTCCACTGACACTTCCCTGTTACAGGATCCAAGGTTCCGCCAGCCCCGAAGAACCAAGTCCGGCAACGGTCTGGCCAGCGCATTGTCTCTGGTTCGATCCCTTTTTCAAGCAGATCATGCTCAGCCTTGGACCACTTAGGCCGGGCTTTGAGGTAGCCACCTGACCCCGTGCGATGGTGAAGCTTCTTCTTCACAGCATTTTTCTTGTTTGTCTCTGACATCTTCTTACTCTTTTCCGATGTCTTGTGGGCCACAAATGCGGGCCAGTGATCTTTGATCTTCTCATATTTGCCGATGAATTCTGGTGTCTTTTTTCTCTCGACAAACTGGTTCAGCTCTTTCCTCCACCTCCTCATTAGGCTTGCCATCTTCTTAAGAGCACAAGACTTGATTAATTGCTCTTTAACTGGATTCTCCGGATCCTCCTATGGCGGTATGGTGAAATTTGCCTTCAGCTCAGTCCAAAGATCTTTTTTCTGCATATCATTGACATAAAAAACCTCAGCGTCTTCATCCTTAGCAGGCTTATACCATTGCTGGATGCTGATCGGGATATTGTCCCTAACAAGAACCCCGCACTAAGCAGAAAATGTGCGCTTTGTCCGGATGGGTTCAATCGGTTCGCCGTCGGGCGCGATTTCTATGATCTCAAACTTTTCATCCGAGCTCAACTTTTTCTTCGGGCCTCGTCTCCTTACCGAAGTTGTGCTCGATCCGGAGGGCTAGAAATTATAAGGAAGAAAGACGACAGTAATTAATATGTGTACATATACCAAAACAATGGATGCATCAATTAACTAGTCAGCACTGGCTTAATTAATATATATATATATATACCTGGCCGGACTCGGTTCGGTGACCGGAGCAGTCAGCACGATCTCCTTTTTGTACCTTCATTGTGTCACCGGAGGCATCATGAACATACTCCTCCTCTTGTACCGGCATTAATGGGTCGAAGCCATCATAAATATAGCCCTCTTCTTCATCCAGTCCTTCCAGCTGACCATCGGTGTCGATGAGAAATGACGCAACATCATCACTTCCATTTGCGATTATGTCCCCCAACATCGCTTCTGTTTCTTCGTCTCGGGAGTGCTCCATAGTTTCTGCAAATATTTACAACATGTCAATTATTATTCAAACATGGTACAGATGGATATGTATATATATATATATATATATATATATATATATATATATATATATATATATATATATACACACACACACACTAGCACAAATGCCCGTGCGTTGCACCGGGCGAAAAAGGGCCACAACCGACTTCACGTTCCATTCTGCACCATTTTATGTATCCAAATTTAATAAATATCGATAATAAGGTTAAGCAGATTAGTGTTTTTTTATAGGATAGCAAACATGTCCGTGCGTTGCAATGGGAGTTTTAAAAAATAGCACATGGTCCTAACCTTATCCAATAAGCATGGCTAAAGACACCCCCACCCATGAAGTTCAAAATCTAAAAAAAAAACATCTAAATAATTGATACATCTGTATGCCCTTACATATCAATCAGAATCTAAGGAGAAGAACCCTCGACACAAAAACTATTGCCAACCATTTCCTAAGCTTTAGAGTAGAATGCAAAATAAACATTTACATGAACAAAATATAAACATTTTGAATCATGAATAAGTAAATACAGCCATTCGCTAGATTAGGTAAGAAATATATCTAATGTTGCAATGGGACAAAAAAAAATCATAATCTCCAATGACCATGACAACGTTTCTTTGCATCACCGATAACATTTTTGTTCAATTTCATTAATATTTTTTAATACATGATTTTTTAAATAATGAATATTTTTATTTCCCAAACATTTTTTTTCAAAATTGTAAATATTTTTGAATATTCTAACATTTTAAAAAATTACAAATATTTTATGCTTATTGAACATTTATATAATTTTTAAAAATATTGAAATGTATTTTTTTGGCATTATTTTGCTTGGTCCAAACACAAGCATTTTGCATCTAACGAATTCTCTAAAAAAATTCACACACATCTCGTACCCCCACCCCAAGCTCGGTGCAACACCTTCACATATTTATGCTTGTTGTAACACCCCAAGACCAATTATTTAGTTTTTTACATTATTCATCTTATTATTATATTTTTATTTTATTTTGCATTGCATCATGTCATGATGCTTTAATTTGTAATCTGGCTATTCAAACCCTCAACTTGAACAAAAAATTGCTAACCCAAATTAAATGTGAATTAATAAATTACATGGATCGTTGATCTATTTAAATCGAGAGGAATTCACATGGTGGTTCCCTTTATAACCTATGAACCTCCCAATATTATCTGGAACCCATTAACTCCAACCTGAAAAATCTGGGTGTATTTCAAGAGTACGGTTGCTATAGATAAATGGATCAATAATGAAATACTCATTACTGCTACCAGGGTATATTCCATCACAATGTTGGGCACCTCTAGTCAAGAGTAGGAAGTTGTAGATAAAAGTGATAGGAGGTAGCAAGTATGAGCACGATCTAACAATGGGCCAATTGTAATTTCTGTGAGAGAGAAATGACCCTTGGAGAATAATGCATAGTATATTTTCTCCCATTGCAACGCACAGGCATATTTACGACATCCCAACCCTGAAAAATCTGGGTGTAAGCTAATTGTGACATGTTTCGGTCTCGATTTGTCCGTAAATAATCCGTAACAACTATAACTTACCCAATTCGATACCAAACATCTTCCATAGATAAAACATTTTCAGCATGCAGAGAGCATAGATCGATACACATTATCCCAGACATTATCCCAGTAATACTACCAGCGATCATCCTTTGTGCTTGCTGAACTTTTACTATGCAGCTAGCTTGCGTGAGTCAGAAACAATGTAACTATGCAAGTGATCTATATTTTTTAATAAGAACAGAAACATATCAAATGATGGTACTATGGTTAAACAAACCAAAGCAAGTCGCACAAAAGAACAAAGCAAGAAAAGGACTACTCCAGGAACGAGATATCAGACCAATACCAAAGCACACTATCAGCTAAACCAAAAGAAAATATACCTGCAGGAAACTACTTCTATAGCTTTGATGCAAAAATTGCCCTATTTTTTAAGTGCACATCTATGTCTTGCATTTGAGGATAATGACTGAGAACAATTATGTTGAAACTAAAACAGATTAATTAGGATTACTGAAGCAAATCTCTCGTGCTTTTCTAATAGAAAGTGCAGAATTAGTATGACAATGACATCTATTAGTGTATAGAAAAGGATATATAGAGAGGTCTGACCAGAGGCATCTCCATGAGCTGTCTTTACCCTCAGATGTTTAAACAAACTGTTATTGCACACAATCCAACCTCAAAATAGGAGAGCAAAAGAATGCTACAGATCAGACTGGAATTTCATGGCCGGGTGAGGAGGCTACATAAAGAACACCTGTTATACCTGAGCATGGTTCAGGAGTCCTCGCCGGCCTAGGCGGCTCCCGCATCCTTGAGAGCTGTGATGTGTGAGTGTGCTCACGTACTCGCTGGCCATGGATACTCCCGTGTCCTCGGAAGTTGCAGCGCCCACATGAGCTCGCGTCGTCGCTAGATGCGGTGGCGTCATCGTGAATCCGGGCCCGCGACGAAGGTCTGGGAGAAGGACGACACCGCGGTGGTAGCCGCTGGCCTCGGCCCACTTGGACGGCGCCACAGGAAAAACAAATGTTCATAATGATTTACCACAAACATGACAATTTGTTTGGGCACACATCACAGGCAGCTAACTACTTATAACAAACCCTAAACTCCCAAATCCTTGGGCTACTTGTGGACAAATTAATTAAGGATCCCTTCATTCAAGCATCTCATATATCATAATACTCATAGACAAGACAAAGAACTGTATATCAGCATGGATGCGGTCACTGCTTAGGCATACTGTCAGACATCATAAGTGCAAACCAGTGGGGCATTCAACAGATATTTTTGAGGAGAAGTAGAGCATTGTGCAGAGTACTGCACTCGGATTAGCATAGAGATGCAGGAGTGGCGTAGTTACATGTGAGACGCCGTCCTGAGCCTCACCACTCTCTCCTGGCTGCAGATTGATATAGTCAAGAATCAAATTGAATTGAATAAAACAACTTTTACATATTGTACAAGGATGTACCTCAAGTGGGCACGGCTAGCAGGACGGCATTCCAGTTAAGTCCATGTTTCGGCGAGATTAGAAGGGCTTGACAGCATGAGATTGGAGGTTGAGGAGGCTTCAGGTGGCGCCCGAGAAGATTGGGACGGATGGGGAGGGGAAGGAGAACAGGCGGATGGCAGAGAGGCGGCGCACGGCAGCGGCGACGGCTGGCCGGAGAGGCTGCGCGCGGAGGCGGCGGCGGCTGGCCGGAGAGGCCGCGTGCAGAGGCGGCGGCGGCGTACCAGTACGCATCGAAGGCGAGCCCTCGTGCTCGTGTGCGTTTTTCTTTTACAATTCTGCTCGCTCGTAAGTATTTCTTCTCGCTTGTAAGGCCCAGGTCCACCCACGAAACGTTTTCTCTACAGACTTAAAAAAGCACTGCGGGTTGAATACGTAATTTATCGGAGATTTTTTTATAAAAACGCCGCGAGGGTGAATCCGAAGACCCAATCCGTGCTTTATTATTAGGGATATATATATATATATATATATATATATATATATATATATATATATATATATATATATATATATATATATATATATATATATATTAGTGGCAAACGTAGAACTAGCTAGCTAATCACAATAAGGAATCATGTTAGTGGCCTCGACGCTGCTTCTCTAGGGTTTGGGGTCGCCTCGACACAACGCTTCAAGGGTTTGGGGTGGCCTCGACGACAACGCCCTTTTAACTTGATAAATTTGGGTGGCCTCGAGAGAGTTAATTTGTCGGGTAGGGGCGCGGCGGGAGGGGGTAGGAGACAAACATCGTTTTCTCTCTAGGGTTTGGGTGTCCTCGAGAGTTATCGGGGAGGGGGTATCGGTACCACCCCCTAGCTCGTGTTGAAGTTTCTTCTTTCTCCTCTATTCCTTTCTTTCTTCTTCTCCTCTTCTTTTTCTTCTTCTCCCTCGAGAAAGGAAAATAATTAAGGAAAAGGAAGAAAAGAGAAAGAAGGAAGAAGGAAGAAGAAGAAGAAAAAAAAGAAGAAAAAAAAAGAGAAGAAGAAGAAAGGAATAGAGGAGAAAGAAGAAAAAAATATCTTTTTCTTCTTTTTTACTCTTCTTATTTATTTCTCTTCTTCCTCTCCTCTTTTTCTCCTTTCTTCCTCTTCTTATTTTCCTTTTTCCTCTCATTCTTTTAGTATTGCTTGTTTTAAAAAAAATGTTCAAATAGAAAATTTCGAAAAAAACAAAGGTTTTGCCTAATGCATTGTTCATATGAATATACAAACATTTGCATATTATACAATAATTAATATCACCAAAAAAATCTATGAACAGAAAAAAAAAACATGAACAATAAATACACATATGAACAATAAATACATATATGAACAAAAACATGCTCTGAACAATTTTTGAACATTACATACACATAGCCACATACATACACATATACATTATATATATATATATATATGAACAAAAAAACTAAACTAATAAAAATGAAAAAAAACAGAGCCGCATATATATATATATATATATATATATATATATATATATATATATATATATATATATATATATATATATAGCCACATACATACACATATATATACATTGAACAAAAAAATTAAACTAATAAAAATGAAAAAAAAGAGCCGGTGCGGCGCGGCGGCTCACAGCGGTGGCGGCGCGCGGGGGCGGGCGACGGCGACGGGGCAGGGGCTCGGGGCGCGGCACGCGGGGGCGGGCGACGGCGACGGGGCAGCCTGGCGGCGACGACGGCGGGCGCGGGCTCGGGGAGGCCGGGGACGACGACGGGCGCGAGCGACGGCGACGGCGACGGTGGGGGCGGCGGGCGGCGTCGGGGCAGCCTGGCGGCGTCAATGTGCTCGGCGTCGTCGGGGGGCAACTGGTGGCGATGAACTCTGCAAAACTGCGAAGTGCTACTTATATACAAGGAGTATTGGTCCCGGTTGGTGGCACAAACCGGGACTAATGCCCCCTTTAGTCCCGGTTGGTGCCACCAACCGGGACCAAAGGCCTCTTTTCGGCAGCCCAAAGGGCGGGAAGCTGCGGCCTTTAGTCCCGGTTGGTGGCACCAACCGGAACCAATGCCCCCCCCCCCCTTTAGTCCCGGTTGGTGCCACCAACCGGGACCAAAGGCCCCTGTGCTGCCCGCATCGGGGCCAAAGTTTAGTCCCACCTCGCTAGTTGAGAGGGGCACGCAGTGGTTTATAAGCCCCACTGTCGCACCCCTCTCGAGCTCCTCTCCATTGCAAGCTTACGGGCCTACTAGCTACTGCTTTGCCTGATGGGCCTTCTGGGCCTTCTGCGGGCCTGAATCCTGGCCCAAAGTAGGGATTCAAGTCGTATTCAGGCCGTGTGGGCCCAGTAGGTGGCATTGTTTTTTGTTTTTTGTTTTCTTTACTTATTGTTGCTATTTTTATTGTTTCCAGTTTTTTTTTGTTTTGTTTTCTGCATTATTTATTTTCTTTTGTTTTTTGCTTTATTTTTTAATTCTTTTTTGCTTTTAGTTTTAGGAAAATTATAAACTTTCTGTTAGTGCCATTACTTTTCAAATTTGAAAACACTTTTTTTCTTTCTTGCTTTATTTATTTTATTTTGTTTCTACTTACAACAAAATACTTATTGTTGTTTTTTTGTTTTGTTTTCTGCATTATTTATTATCTTTTGTTTTTTGCTTTATTTTTTAATTCTTTTTTCTTTTAGTTTTATGAAAATTATAAACTTTCCACTTTTTTTGTTTTTTTCTTTTCTTTCTTGCTTTATTTATTTTATTTTGTTTCTACTTACAACAAAATACTTATTGTTGCTATTTTTAATTATTACGAGGGCCGAACCATAAGACATTAAAGCATTTCAAATGAACTCTGAAAAAGTTGAAAGTTGGCATGGTATCATAAATTGACCCACACATAGCATGTGCATGTACAAAACGGACAATGGTATCATACTCGTCAGTTACAAAGTTGGCATGGTATCATCATAATAGTTGCGAAAGAAAGTCTTCACTTTTTCTTCGCTTGTGTTATTTGCTTATTGCGCCGTAACCATGGATAATTTTCATCGTTTATCAGGATGCTGGGGTCAGCCTTGACTTTAAAGGGAGGAGTTTCATGAAACTTTTCATAATCTTCAGACATGTCTGTCTTGTCCTCCACTCCCACGATGTCCATTTTTCCTGAAAGAACTATGTGGCGCTTTGGCTCATCGTATGATGTATTCGCTTCCTTATCTTTTCTCTTTCTCGGTCTGGTAGACATGTCCTTCACATAGATAACCGGTGCCACATCATTGGCTAGGACGAACGGTTCGTCAGTGTACCCAAGATTTTTTAGATCCACTGTTGTCATTCCGTACTGTGGGTCTACCTGTACCCCGCCTCCTGACAGATTGACCCATTTGCACTTAAACAAATCATGTCCATAGTCAATTTCCCATATATCCACTATGTAACCATAATATGTGTCCTTTCCCCTGGTTGTTGCATCAAAGCGGACACCGCTGTTTTGGTTGGTGCTCTTTTGATCTTGGTCAATCGTGTAAAATGTATACTCATTTATCTCGTATCCTTTCCAAATCAATACAGTCAAAGATGGTCCCCTGGATAACAAGTACAGCTCATCACAAACAGTGTTGTCACCTCTGATACGTGCTTCCAACCAACTGCTGAAAGTCCTGATGTGTTCACATGTAATCCAGTCGTCGTACTGCTCCGGGTGTTTGGAGCGCAGACTGTTCTTGTGTTCATCGACATACGGGGTCACTGTCGGTGTCAAAAGCGGCGGATCTCGGGTAGGGGGTCCCGAACTGTGCGTCTAGGCGGATGGTAACAGGAGACGAGGGGCACGATGTTTTACCCAGGTTCGGGCCCTCTTGATGGAGGTAAAACCCTACGTCCTGCTCGATTAATATTGATGATGTGTATTACAAGAGTGGATCTACCACGAGATCAAGGATGCTAAACCCTAGAAGCTAGCCTATGGTATGATTGTTGTAATGGATGTTGTGTCCTACGGACTAAAACCCTCCGGTTTATATAGACACCGGAGAGGGCTAGGGTTACACAGAGTCGGTTACAATGGTAGGAGATCTACATATCCGTATCGCCAAGCTTGCCTTCCACGCCAAGGAAAGTCCCATCCGGACACGGGACAGAGTCTTCAATCTTGTATCTTCGTAGTCTTGGAGTCCGGCGGACGATGATAGTCCGGTTGTCCGGACACCCCCTAGTCCAGGACTCCCTCAGTAGCCCCTGAACCTGGCTTCAATGACGATGAGTCCGGCGCGCATAATGTTCGGCATTGCAAGGCGGGTTCCTCCTTTGAATAATCCATAGAAGATTGTGAACACCTGGATAGTGTCCGGCTCTGCAAAATAAATTCCACATTCCACCGTAGAGAGAATAATATGTGCACAAGTTCAATCTGCTGACGTATTTTGCGGCATGAAGTCACACTACTACCAAGCCTTTACTTGAATCATTTTTTATTATACCGCCTCAGCGCGTTTAGCGAAGCGGTTTCCTTGGCACGTCTTGTCGAAGCAGAGATCGTGTTCCCCTTATTCCGAGATTCTCATCAATACGGACGTGGGTAACCGAACCGCTCCATTGATGGTGGCGCTTGGGAGATAAGCGAGTTTTACCAGGCCGGTGGGGACGTATAGTCTTCGTCCGCCTATATAAGGGGATAAGGATCCGCCTTTTCACCTACGCCTTCTTCCTCCTTTGCTTATCCATCTCCGCGCACTCGAGCTCCAGCGCCCAAGTTCGCGCATCTCATCTCAACCTTCTCCGACCATGTCCGAAGCGGGAGGTAAATGGCTGGCCTCCACCGTTAAGGAGGAGCACATCGCCAAGCTGCGCAGCGCCGGATACCTTTCCGGCGACATCGCGCACCGGCTGCCCGACAAGGGGCAGCTCATCCCCACCCCCAGGCCCCATGAGAGGGTTGTATTTCTCCCCCATTTCCTCCGCGGACTGGGCTTTCCACTTCACCCCTTTGTCCGGGGGCTCATGTTCTACTACGGCCTGGATTTCCATCATCTGGCGCCGAACTTCATCCTCAACATCGCGGCGTTCATCGTCGTGTGCGAGGCCTTCCTCTGCATTCAGCCCCACTTCGGCTCGTGGCTCAAGACCTTCAACGTCAAGCCGAAGGTAGTGAAGGGCACACAGGCGGAGTGCGGAGGCGCCATGTTGGGCAAGATGCCAACGTCCTCTGGTTCGAAGGGGCAGCAGTCGGGGTGGTTCTACATCACCGAGCTGCGCGACCCTAAGTCGGCGGCGGCCCCCGAGTTCAGATCTGGTATCCCCGTGCAGCTCACCTCCTGGAAAGAGAAGGGCTTGCTATGGGGTGATTCGAAGGAGCTGACGGGACTCCAAGCCTGTATCCAGAAGCTGGTGAACAAGAAGCTCAGGCTCGTTAATGTGGTCCAAGTCATGCTCGTTCGCCGGATTCTCCCATGCCAAGAACGGGCATTCAACCTGTGGGAATTTGATCCGGCACAGCACCAGGCGCTGAGCGGGCTCTTCGACACGACGTACGAAGGTGCCTGGAGAGTGCTGTTTAAGGGCGCCGAAGCCCCCGCATCCGCGACGGAAGATCGCGGATTTCACTCGCAGCGTCCAGCTGACGAGGTAAGTGATTCTACCCCTTTACGGGACACTTTTTGTTAATGGTTCGACCCTAAGCGGGTTTCAATCTCCCTTTTCCTTTGACAGGAATGGATGAAGAAGGCCGAGCAGCTCATCTGCCCGGCTCTGTCAGGACCCCGACTCAATGTCACATCGATCTAGCCTGTAACACCTCATATCACTTTGCGGCCTCACGCACGGTATCCCCACGGGTGTCGCCTTACCTTTGCCCGGGACCGTTTGCGCTTTTTGGCACACGTATATGATAGTGTCGCTAGCATCCACATGAAAAGGAGCCCGGGCTGACATGGCTAGTTGTAAACCCAAAGTGGCACAGACTTACAGGGACAGGCATCCATGACCCAGCATCGAACGTGTCGGTCATCAGCAAGTAAGTTCCGGGCTGTAGCACTGGGCTAGCAGGACTCCGGTAAACCGGGCTGTAGCGGGCTAACAGGACTCCGGTACTCAATGCGTGAAATTTCCCCGAAGGGACAGACACAGGAACGAAGAAGGACACATGCCGGCCAGCCAAGTGTTCCGGAGCAGTAGCAAGCTACCATGGCTCAGTGGAATCACTAGGAGACATTTCCCGGTAAGAGAGGCTACTAAAGATAAACAACTAGATAGTCAGATCCCACACATACCAAGCATTTCAATCATACACACAATATGATCGATATGTGCAATACAACAAGGCATCACAACATGACTCTATGACACAAGTACTTTATTTAAAGGCTCAGAGAGCCATACATAGCATACACACAAGTACGGGTCACACGACCCAGCATTCAAGTCATACAGTCATACAAACCAGCAGCGGAAGTAACTTGTCTGAGTACAGACAACTAGTAAAATAAAAGAGGCTTGGAAAGCCTAGCTATACTACGTGGTCCTTCACAAGCTCAGGATCACCACCTGGGTCTTAGCCTACTCATTGATGTCAACGTCTACGAAGAACCCATCAGAAGGGGTTGCAGCGTCTTCTGTAAAAAGGTAAATTATAGCAACATGAGTACAAAGGTACTCAGCAAGACTTACATCAGATCCTACATACATGCACATTATCAAGAAGGGTTGGTGGAGTTATTGCAGCAAGCCAGCTTTGACTCTTGGCTAAGCTATCCTACGAGACTCCAACTTGAAATGGTTTTGCACACACGAGTCCACTACTCACCACTCAATACACTACCGAGGATCCACCTCCGTCTTCCTACGGAGGAGCCATCCTCGGCACTCACGCTTATCTTGAGGCTTTTAGTAGTTTCCATTTACTTGTCTATGAACTGTATAGGCAACCAAGTAGTCCTTTACCGCGGACGCGGCTATTCGAATAGATTAGGTTAACCCTGCAGGGGTATACTTCTTCATACACGCTCTCACCACTTACCGCCGTTTACACGACATGTACTCGGCAACCTTCAAGCGGAAGCCCAACGTGGGTGTCGGCCATGACCTACCTAGACACCTAAGTCTCTAGTCCAGGTTTATCGCCTATTTGGGTTCCATCCATGAGGAGATCCGGCCGAAGTTTCGCTCACGGCCCCAAACGATGTGAACAGGGTTCCCGAGATACCAAACGGGCATCCGGTACACCCGGCCACGTACCTACCGCATCACAGCCCACCCCTACGGTCAGCGCTGTCCACGGCCTCCAGTAGGCTACAAACACCAGAAACTACTTGCAACTCCTGGACAGAAGACTAGGGTGAATAAGAAGCCGAGAGGGTCCATTGGTTTCGGGCCCAATGCATGGTAGTAGCTGAATCTTAAATCACACATACAGATCTCAGTGCTTAAGGACGGCCTCAATGAAACAACCCACCATGTACTCCTACATGGCCTCTCATCGATACCTTTACCAAATCGTGTTCAACACACCACTCTCAAACTGATATGATCATTTCACTCTAGCCCATCACCCAGATGAACCAGACCTGACACGACTCTAAGCATAGCAGGCATAGCAAGGTAGGAACAACACATACATATGGCTCAAACAACTCCTACACATGCTAGTGGGTTTCATCTAGTTACTGTGGCAATGACAGGTCATGCAGAGGAAATGGGTTCAACTACCGAAGCACACAGCAGTTTGAAACGTGTTGTCTTAATGCAGTAAAAGAGAGCAAGAGCGAGAACATGGGATTGTATCGATATGATCAAACGGTTGGTTGCTTGCCTGATGGGTCGTGCACTGATACGGATCTTCGCTAGGGTAATCACGATACTCCTCGGAGGTAGAACCTGCCGCAAAGAACACCGATACACAGCCATCACCAAACAATGTGCGACAATATGATGCATGCATGAAACATGGCAATATGAGTGTGTTGGGCTAATGCAACTAAGACCAGAAGGGTTTGAACCAATTTGAACCAAAGATTCAAATTCCAAACTCATACATGGCCCTTTAAAGTGTTTTATCTTGTTCTGCATTAAACATCAAGTTAACTTGTTTAATCATGCATGGAAACAGTACAGATGGATAGATTGGATTTTTCTGATCATTTTTCATATATAACTTGTTTGATTTGGAGTTACAGATTAAAAGTTATGAATTTTTGAAGTTTAAACTATATTCTGGAATTTCCTATATTAGAATAAATCCAGAAATGATTACAGCGTCAGCATTGCGTCACGCTGACCTCAGCAGGTCAACAGACCCGGTCCAGGTCAAACCTGACGCGTGGGGCCAGGGTGTCAGTGCGATTAGTTTACTTAAAGTTTAATTAAAACTAAACCTATTTAGTTAACAGGGCTGGGCCCCACCTGTCATTGACTCATCGGAGTCAACCAGGGCCCACCCGTGGTCAAAACAGGTCGGCTGCACCGGCGTTTAGCCGCCGGCGAGCCCGACGCGGCGGCGGAAGTGGTTTTGGCCGTTCCGGCCACCAAAAGGGGCGCGGAGGCCATCGGAGTGGAGCTGAGGACGAGCCGCGGCTCTTGGCGGAGTCCGTTGGGGTCGGGGTGGCCGAAGTTGGCGTCGGCGGCGACTTTGGCGGCCACCGGAGTTCGGGTGAGAGCGAACTCGGGCTAGGGTGTGCGGTGAGGTGCGGGGAGTGCACGGTTGGGTCCAACGCAGCGTGGTGAGTGCGATGGACACCATGAGGTGGCCGGTGGTTAGCCGGAGGCACGTCGGCGACGTGGTCCGCGGCGGCGAGTGCGGGTGAGCTACGTGTGCTCGCTGTGGTGCACGAGAGCGAGAAAGAGAAGGAGAGGGAGATGGCTAAGCTCACAGGGAGTTCGACGAAGCACTTGGTGCAGCTGGGGACGGGCCGGAGCGACGACGGCGTTGAAGGGGATCTCCGGCGATGGCGGTTCGGTCGAGGTCGATGCGGCGGCTTCGGGGCACGCGAGCACTCGGGGCTCGGCTAGCTCGAAGGAGAGGAGGGTGGCGGAGCTTCTGGACACGGTGGCGCGGCGTGGAGATGACGGAGAGCACGCCTACGGCGGCGGAGCGGCGACGGTGGCGTCGGTCATGGCGTGGGAGCGCGAGGGAGAGGAGTTGGGGAAGAATGGAGGTGTCCTGGGGGTTCACGGCTCGACGTGGAGTTCATCCAGGCTAGCTAGGCGGCGAGAGGAGGAAGCAGGGCGACGTGTAGCTGCGTGGCGTGCTGCGGTGCTGCCGTCGAGCAACTTGGCTGCCTGCCTGGCCGGCAAGCAGCTCGCTGGCGCGGCGCTGGGCTGGGCCGGCAGGTGGGCCAGGTGCTGGGCGCCAGGTAAGTTTTTTCCTCTCCTGTTATTTTCCTTTTTTTATTTTTCTGTAACTTTGTTGAATTATTAAAAATACCTAGGTAACTCCTAAAATCACCAAACTGCTCCTGGTCCATAGTTGGATTATTTCCAACATGAAACATTTTAGTTTCGAAATATTTGAGCATTTGAAATATTTTATATAATTTTAAATGCCCAAATTCAAATATTTATGATTTAATTCAAAGACCCTAAGATGACCTAGGAAATTGTGCATCACTTTTGGCAGAGGTTCTGAACCAAGACAAAAATGATGGACATTTTAGAAGGGCATTTCAGGTTCATTGAATTTTTTTTTAGTAAACCCTAGTTGGTTTCAGAGGGGGCTGGGGGTTCTGTCATCCCCATTTCAAGTTTCTGATGAAAAAAAATAGACATGATGCAACACTCTAATGCATAACTAGCTAGGGTGTGACAGGCTCCCATGCCAGAAGACCCAGTGGATACCCGTCTAGCGGGGCTGCTGGTTCCGGCACCGCACGTGGTGCCGGAGAAGAAGGCCAAGAAGGTGGCCACGGGTACTCGAAAGAGTTCCCGTTTTCAGGTGTCCGACGACTCCGAGGCGGATTCCTCCCCCGAAGATGAGGAGGAGGAAGAAGACTCTCTCCCAGAGGAGGGAGAGAGAAAGAGGAAGGCCTCCCCAACAGGGGAGGCCGAAGGGTCCAAGAGGGGAAGAACTATTCCCCCGGACAGCTCCGCCAACACCAACGTTGGCGAAGAAGAGTGACCCTCAAGGGCCAGGCCTCAGGCGAGATCGTAAGTATCCGGATTCCTGAATGATCTACAATTTCTTTTGTGTCACATAGTTTCCTTCTAATGCCGCATACTGCCTATAGTCCGGCCGACGATGATCTCCCTGCTTCATCGAGCGGGTCGTTGGCTGCGTCGGATGTGGATTCCATTCCGACTGCCTCCACCCCTCGCGCTGCTGAGGATGCCGAGGTGGGATCCCAGGAGAGGACCCATCAGGAGGAGGTTCCGGAGGCGCTGCAAGGCAGCCTCCTGGACTTTGCGCCGGACTCTACGCCGGAACCTGCAGTGGTTCCAGAGTCCAGCTGGCGGCCCCTTCGCAAGAAGGGCAAGACCGTGACACCGGCGGCCCCCGTCCAACCGGAGGCGCCAGACAATTTGTTGGAGGCGCTCAAAGGCGCTTCCATCGAGGAAGAACACCGCACTATCATGAGTGCGGTGATTCAGAAGGTTCAACTCGCCAAGAGCGGGCTGACCGAAGCCTACAGCAGCCTTCTAACAGGCTTTGAGGTAAGAAGTTAAAATTATGTAATGTAATACCGCATAGACAGTAGCCCCTGATGCTCGGTTCGGTGTTCGGAAAGAAAAGCCGGACTGAGGATCTAAAGAAGATATACGCAGGGTTGCTAAAAAATTATGTCAATATGCGTTTGCAGGCTGCGCTGCTGACCTCTGCCGCACTGACTACGGAGGTTGGTGCATTGAAGCAGGATCTCGAGCAGTCCGAGCAAGAGCTCGGCCGTGCCAAGAAGCAGCTCGAGGACAAAGAAGGTGAGTAACACCACTTTGAAAATTTACCTTACAGAAAAGGATTTAGGTTGCAATAAAAATAACAAGGATAACGTGGGTACTGCAGGGGCAACGAACGAGGTGGCAACCCTGAAGGAAGCTGTGTCCGCGGCCGAATGCAATGCAGCCGCGGAACGGTCAGAGCGAGAGAAGCAGGAGGCGCGGGTGGCGGAGGTGCGGCAAGAGCTCCAGGCTCTCATGGACAAGCATGAGAGTTTGGAGCGCGACTCAAAGACTCGAGAGTCCGAGCTCGCCTCGGCTCTCGAAAGTGCCAAGTCCGCCAAGGCCGAGGCCCGTAAGGCCCTTCAGGAAGTTGAAGATATGAAGAAAATAGCGGCGGGTAAGGCATTTTTCATGCAAAGCAAGCATGTTATTGTAAACTACCTGACACTTACCCGAATTCGGAGCTCTCCAGGGGCGTTTGCAGGTCTGCCTCGCAGTGTATCCGATGCCGCCGCATTCTACCGTGGTGAGGAGGGGAGCTCAACGGAGAAGGTCTTCTGGTCTCAGTACGCTGAGGCCGGCCATCCGGTGCCCCCTAGCGACCAGCTGAAGCAGCTGGTCGAGCTCCACAAGGTGGTGGAGGAGGCCATGAAGGGCCTCATAGTCCGGCTGTGGCCTGCAGGGGCCATGCCTGGGAGCTACTTCGGCCTCGTGCGGCGGCTGGTGGATGTGTGCCCCTGGGTGGAGGTCATCAAGCGCTCCGCCTGTATTGGAGGTGCTCGTCGGGCCCTTGCCCGTGCAAAGGTGCACTGGGGCAAGCTGGATGCGGAAAGGCTCATCACTGACGCGCCACCAGTGGGCAAGGAGTATCGTACGCCCGAGATGTACTATAAGACTGTCTTGAAGGGTGCCCGCAAGATTGCGGATGAGTGCCCCAAAGATGTAATCATTGAGTAAACTCGCTATGTATTATCCTGTGCGCTGAAAACTTTGTTCATATGCGCTAAGCAACGCTTGTTTAATTTAAAATATTACCTTCTGTGCGGCCGTTTATAAAATCTGAGAGATGGCAAGTCGTCGGCTTCAGCCCCCAAGCCACGAGTACTGGGGTGTTCGGGATAAATTTGAGTACTCTTGTTCCCATTTTTGGGTCCATCTAGGGAGGCGCTCAACACAACGAACAAGGCAACTGGACTTATAATGCTTGAACACTCTCACTTAGCCATAGAATTCTATAATTTTAAATTTCGGCGAAGCCCCTAGTATTCGGAAGACCGAATTCGGGGCGCTATCCACGCCTTGGCCGGACATTATCCGGTTCTTCGCTTGACGCGGCATAAGTCTTTAAGGACTCGAAAAGACCTCTCGAACAGCGACCAGTCTCTCGCCTTATCATGACAGTCAGTTTTAGCTTTCTCCACTGAGGCGCTCGCCCAGCTCAACCGGGGCGCAATCGCAGTGGTTCTCCCAGTGCCACATTAGCCGACAGAACGGAATGTAAGGTACCAAAACGTGGGATCCGGGCAAACCCAACTATTGACCCAAGACATGATTCGGAGCTGATTCATATAATGCTATAAGTTCGGGGTGCCGCACTTGTGAAAGTGTTCCGACTTATCACACCATAATGCGGGGAACATAAGCCCCTGGTGTATTCGGCCGTACCAAAATATACGGGTGCACGATGTCATTAGTGAACATATATGTAAAGTAATGCAATAACACGCAAAAAGTGCTGCATTATTTATTCAAGGGATTCTGCTATGAGTGCGGAATGATACAAATAGTGCGGTAAGCAAGGGATTGGACTAATTAAACGTGTCCCCCTCCAGGGGTGGGCTGCGGACTGGTGTATATAATCAAATTTAATGCTCGTAATGGAGACCACCTGAGTGTTTGTCGCAGCCTTCTTTCTTCCCTAGCTGTTGCATCATGAGTTCGGCGGGTCCACCGCCGGACAGGGCCTCTGGTGAACGGAGTCCTGTGTATACAAAGAAGGAAAATAATAATAAAAAAGAGTGACACACTTGTGAGCCCCTGGTGTGGTCGAGCCGCACTCTGGGTCTGTTGTGGTCGTGCCCCTCCCCCTAGGCCCATGGTATCTCCAGAGCGTAATGATGTACGCGGAGGGTTGGTTTTGCAATTATGCAAGGGCTGGGGTTGGGGCCGCATTGCTACGCGTGCTCGGATCATGCCAGGTGGTCTTGGTTGATGTTGCTTCGGGCGCGTTTGGCCATATCCGGCCGTTTAACGGCCGGACTCGAAAATTGCCTTAAAAGGCTGCTCTGTACTTCTGCCGCAAGAGCCGCTGTGTGTTCCTCCATTCGGAGGGAGCGTTCCGTATTTCCGTTGACCGTGATGACTCCACGAGGGCCTGGCATCTTGAGCTTGAGGTATGCGTAATGCGGCACCGCGTTGAACTTTGCGAACGCGGTTCGTCCGAGCAGAGCATGATTGCTGCTGCAGAACGGGACTATGTCGAAGATTAAATCCTCGCTTCGGAAATTGTCCGGGGATCCTAAGACCACTTCCAGTGTGACTGAGCCTGTACAATTGGCCTCAACACCTGGTATGACGCCTTTGAAGGTCGTCTTTGTAGGTTTAATCCTTGAGGGGTCTATGCCATCTTGCGCACTGTATCCTGATAAAGCAGGTTCAGGCTACTACCGCCGTCCATCAGGACTCTTGTGAGGTGAAATCCATCGACGATTGGGTCTAAAACCCATGCGGCGAATCCGCCATGGCGGATACTGGTCGGATGGTCTCTTAGATCGAAAGTGATCGGGCAAGAGGACCATGGATTGAACTTAGGGGCGACTGGCTCCATCGCATATACATCCCTTAGAGCACGCTTCCGCTCCCTCTTGGGTATATGGGTTGCGTATATCATGTTTACCGTCCGCACTTGTGGGGGGAAACCCTTCTGTCCTCTACTGTTCGGCGGTCGTGTCTCTTCCTCGTCGTCGCTGCGCAGCCCCTTGTCATTGTTTTCGGCAATTAACTTGCCTGCCTGCTTGAATACCCAACAATCTCTGTTGGTGTGATTAGCTGGCTTTTCGGGGGTGCCATGTATCTGGCATGAGCGGTCGAGTATTCGGTCCAAATTGGACGGACCCGGAGTGGTTCTTTTGAATGGCTTCTTCCGCTGACCGGGTTTAGAGCCTCGGAATCCGGCGTTGACTGTCGTATCCTTCTTGTCGTCGCCGTTAACGCGGCGTTTGTTTTTGCTTCGACGCGACCTGCCATTGTGGTCCTTTGTGTCTGGACTGCCAGCATTTTTGCTGATCTTATTGCTGCGAGCTAGCCAGCTATCCTCTCCCACACAGAAGCGGGTCATTAATGATGTGAGGGCTGCCATGGATTTCGGCTTTTCCTGTCCTAGGTGCCGGGCTAGCCACTCATCGCGGATGTTATGTTTGAAGGCTGCGAGGGCCTCTGCATCCGGACAGTCAACGATTTGATTTTTCTTTGTTAAGAATCGTGTCCAGAATTGTCTGGCCGATTCGTCTGGCTGCTGGATTATGTGGCTTAGGTCATCGGCGTCTGGTGGCCGCACATATGTGCCCTGGAAGTTGTCGAGGAATGCGGCTTCCAGGTCCTCCCAACACCCAATTGACTCTGCGGGCAGGCTGTTAAGCCAATGCCGAGCTGGTCCTTTAAGCTTGAGCGGGAGGTATTTGATGGCGTGGAGATCGTCGCTGCGGGCCATATGGATGTGAAGGAGATAATCTTCGATCCAAACCGCGGGGTCTATCGTGCCATCGTAGGATTCAATGTTTATGGGTTTAAACCCTTCAGGGATTTGATGATCCATTACTTCGTCAGTGAAGCATAGCGGGTGTGCGGCGCCTCTGTATTGAGCAATATCACGGCGTAGCTCAAGGGAGCGTTGTCTGCTGTGTTCGGCCCGGCCGGGGTTGTTGTATCCAGCTCGACGGTATTCGTCGTGGGTCGTGGGGCACCCACGTGATCCATAGATTGATCTGGATTGTCTTGCTTTGTCCTCCAATATATCTCGCAAGTCCGGCGCGTTCCCTCTTGGCTTCGTACTTTTGGAGCGATGTCGGGGTACGGTCTTGGTGGAAGGCCTGGATGCCTCTCTATCGCGACCACGGGGTGGTCGGTCGGCCGTATTGTGCACTGGTGATGAAGGTATGTATGCTTCCTCCTCTAATTGGGGGAGCAACTTGCGTTTTGGGTAGCTTTTGGAGGGGCGTTCAAGTTCATACTCTTCGGCCGCGAGGACCTCGGTCCATCTGTCGGCCAGCAGGTCTTCATCAGCTTGAAGCTGTTGCTGCTTTTTCTTTAGGCTATTTGCTGTGGCCATTAGCCTGCGTTTGAAACTCTCCTGTTCGACGGGATCCTCGGGCACGACGATTTTGTCGTCGTTGAGGCTTGCCTCGTCTTCGGAGGGAGGTATGTAATTATCATCCTCGACCTCTTCGTCTGCCGCTCTCTCGTGAGGGCTTGCTTCTGCATCCTCCTGCGCTGAATCTTGCAGGAGGGGATTGTCTTCGGCACTATCTGGGGTATTATTATCTCCTGTGCCGGAATCTCCATTCTTGCTATGGCGGAATTTAGAGCGGCGCCGCTGACATCGGCGCTTGGGCTGTTTCTTTAAGGAATCTGCCTCCGCTGCTTCCTCGCTGTCCCCATCTTTTGGGGTGTCCACCATGTATATGTCGTATGACGAGGTGGTTTTCCAGTGCCCTGTAGGCACAGGTTCTTGTTCGTCTCCGGCATCGTCGTCCATACCGTCGATGTCTTCGGAGTCATAGTCTAGCATGTCGGTTAGATCGTCGACAGTGGCTACAAAGTGGGTGGTGGGTGGGTTTTGAATTTCTTCATCGTCCGCATCCCAACCATCCTGGCCATAATCCGGCCAGGGCTCTCCGGATAGGGAGAGATGCTTTAGCGAATTTAGGATGTCGCTAAAGGGCGAGTGCTGAAAGATGTCCGCAGTGGTGAACTCCATGATCGGCGCCCAATCGGATTCGATTGACAGGGGCGCAGGAGGTCGGAGTTCGGCAGGGAGTCCGGCACCTCGGAGTCACGAGTTTTATAGGGGACAAGGTCAGTGTTCGGCTTCATCGCCGCGGAAGTTGCAGCCCCCGAGGCGGTGTCCAGCCACCGGTCCTTGATCTGGGTGATCGGCTCCGGACTGAGGGCCGGAGCGGATTCGTGTGTGGCCACCAAGGCACTGTCCGGCGGCAGAGCTAAATCATGCCCATCATGACAGTGCGGCACGCCCGGCTGTGGCTCGAGTCCGTCGAAGATCAAGTCCCCGCGGATGTCGGCCATGAAGTTTAGGCTTCCAAATCTGACCTGACGGCCAGGGGCGTAGCTTTCGATCTGCTCCAGATGGCCAAGTGAATTAGCCCGCAGTGCGAAGCCACCGAATACGAAGATCTGTCCGGGGAGCAAAGTCTCACCCTGGACGGCGTAGTTGTTGATTGAAGAAGCCATCGAGCCTATTGGTGACGACACCGAGGAACTCTCAATGAAAGCACCAATGTCAGTGTCAAAACCGGCGGATCTCGGTTAGGGGGTCCCGAACTGTGCGTCTAGGCGGATGATAACAGGAGACGAGGGACACGATGTTTTACCCAGGTTCGGGCCCTCTTGATGGAGGTAAAACCCTACGTCCTGCTTGATTAATATTGATGATGTGTATTACAAGAGTGGATCTACCACGAGATCAAGGAGGCTAAACCCTAGAAGCTAGCCTATGGTATGATTGTTGTAATGGATGTTGTGTCCTACGGACTAAAACCCTCCGGTTTATATAGACACCGGAGAGGGCTAGGGTTACACAGAGTCGGTTACAATGGTAGGAGATCTACATATCCGTATCGCCAAGCTTGCCTTCCACGCCAAGGAAAGTCCCATCCGGACACGGGACGGAGTCTTCAATCTTGTATCTTCGTAGTCTTGGAGTCCGGCGGACGATGATAGTCCGGCTGTCCGGACACCCCCTAGTCCAGGACTCCCTCAATCACCAAGGTAGAGTTCTGTAGAACTGTGTAGTGTGCTTGAGACCAAGAATATCCGTCCCTGCATATTATTGAGTCCCTTCCAAGCGTGCCTTTTCCAGTCATTCTCCCCTCATACCGCGATTTAGGAAGACCTATCTTCTTAAGGCCAGGAATGAAGTCAACACAAAACCCGATGACATCCTCTATTTGATGGCCCCTTCCTTCTGGCCTAGCGCGGTTACGGACATATTTCTTTAGGACTCCCATGAACCTCTCAAAGGGGTACATATTGTGTAGAAATACGGGGCCCAGAATGACAATCTCGTCAACTAGATGAACTAGGACGTGCGTCATGATATTGAAGAAGGATGGTGGGAACACCAGCTAGAAACTGACAAGACATTGCACCACATCACTCCTTAGCCTTGGTATGATTTCTGGATTGATCACCTTCTGAGAGATTGCATTGAGGAATGCACATAGCTTCACAATGGTGAATCGGACGTTTTCCGGTAGAAGCCCCCTTAATGCAACCAGAAGCAGTTGCGTCATAATCACGTGGCAGTCATGAGACTTTAGGTTCTGAAACTTTTTCTCTGCCATATTTATTATTCCTTTTATATTCGATGAGAAGCCAGTCGGGACCTTCATACTAAGCATGCATTCAAAGAAGATTTCCTTCTCTTCTTTGGTAAGAGCATAGCTGGCAGGACCTTCATACTGCTTTGAAGGCATGCCGTCTTTTTCGTGCAAACGTTGCAGGTCCTCCCATGCCTCAGCTGTATCTTTTGTCTTCCCATACACGCCCAAGAAGCCTAGCAGGTTCACGCAAAGGTTCTTCATCACGTGCATCACGTCGATCGAAGAGCGGACCTCTAGGTCTTTCCAGTAGGGTAGGTCCCAAAATATAGATTTCTTCTTCCACATGGGTGCGTGTCCCCCAGCGTCACTCGGAACAGCTAGTCCGCCGGGACCCTTTCCAAAGATTACGTGTAAATCATTGACCATAGCAAGTACGTGATCACCGGTACGCATGGCGGGCTTCTTCCGGTGATCTGCCTCGCCTTTGAAATGCTTGCCTTTCTTTCGACATTAATGGTTGGTCGGAAGAAATCGACGATGGCCCAGGTACACATTCTTCCTACAGCTTGCCAGGTATATACTATTGGTGTCAAGTAAACAGTGCGTGCATGCGTGGTATCCCTTGTTTGTCTGTCCTGAAAGGTTACTGAGAGCGGGCCAATCGTTGATGGTCACGAACAACAACGCCTTTAGGTTAAATTCCTCCTGTTTGTGCTCATCCCACGTACGTACACCGTTTCCATTCCACAGCTGTAAAAGTTCTTCAACTAATGGCCTTAGGTACACATCAATGTCATTGCCGGGTTGCTTAGGGCCTTGGATGAGAACTGGCATCATAATGAACTTCCGCTTCATGCACATCCAAGGAGGAAGGTTATACATACATAGAGTCACGGGCCAGGTGTTGTGATTGCTGCTCTACTCCCCGAAAGGTTAATGCCATCCACGCTTAAAGCAAACCATACGTTCCTTGGCTCACTTGCAAACTCATCCCAGTACTTTCTCTCGATTTTTCTCCACTGCGACCCGCAGCGGGTGCTCTCAACTTCCCGTCTTTCTTACGGTCCTCACTGTGCCATCGCATCAACTTGGCATGCTCTCTGTTTCTGAACAGATGTTTCAACTGTGGTATTATAGGAGCATACCACATCACCTTTGCAGGAACCCTCTTCCTGGGGGGCTCGCTGTCAACATCACCAGGGTCATCTCGTCTGATCTTATACCGTAATGCACCGCATACCGGGCATGCGTTCAGATCCTTGTACGCACCGCGGTAGAGGATGCAGTCATTAGGGCATGCATGTATCTTCTGCACCTCCAATCCTAGAGGGCATACGACCTTCTTTGCTGCGTATGTACTGTCGGGCAATTCGTTATCCTTTGGAAGCTTCTTCTTCAATATTTTAAGTAGCTTCTTAAATCCTTTATCAGGCACCGCATTCTCTGTGTTCCACTGCAGAAATTCCAGTACGGTACCGAGCTTTGTGTTGCCATCTTCGCAATTGGGGTACAACCCTTTTTTGTGGTCCTCTAGCATGCGATCGAACTTCAGCTTCTCCTTTTGACTTTCGCATTGCGTCCTTGCATCGACAATGACCCGGCAGAGATCATCATCACCGGGCACATCGTATGGTTCCTCTTGATCTTTAGCAGCTTCGCCCGTTGCAGCATCATCGTGCACATCGTTTGGTTCCTCTTGATCTTCAGGAGCATCACCGTATTCAGGGGGCACATAGTTGTCATCGTACTCTTCTTCTTCGCCGTCTTCCATCATAACCCCTATTTCTCCGTGCCTCGTCCAAACATTATAGTGTGGCATGAAAACCTTGTAAAGCAGGTGGGTGTGGAGGATTTTCCGGTCAGAGTAAGACTTCGTATTCCCACATATAGGGCATGGACAACACATAAAACCATTCTGCTTGTTTGCCTTAGCCACTTCGAGAAAATCATGCACGCCCTTAATGTACTCGGAGGTGTGTCTTGAACCGTACATCCATTGCCGGTTCATCTGCGTGCATTATATAATGAAGTGACCAAATTAATAGAAGTTCATCATCACATTAAAACCAAAGTACATACATAGTTCTCATCTAACAACATAAAGCTCTGCAGAGCATCTAAATTAATTAAACCATACACTGAAACTATGTAAAACATTTCAATGCGAAAACAAATGCGATCACAATCGCAACCAATGTAACAACTGATCCAACGGCATAATGATACCAAGCCTCGGTATGAATGGCATATTTTCTAATCTTTCTAATCTTCAAGTGCATTGCATCCATCTTGATCTTGTGATCATCGACGACATCCGCAACATGCAACTCCAATATCATCTTCTCCTCCTCAATTTTTCTAATTTTTTCCTTCAAGAAATTGTTTTCTTCTTCAACTAAATTTAACCTCTCGACAATAGGGTCGGTTGGAATTTCCGGTTCAACAACCTCCTAGATAAATAAAATCTATGTCACGTTGGTCGGCATAATTGTCATAAACAATAAATGAACCAATAGTTATGAAAAGATAATATATACCACATCCGAATCATATACAGGACGAGGGCCGACGGGGGCGGATACCAAAACCATCGCACTATATAAGATGCAATAATAAAAGTAAGAAAATAATACAAGTATCTATCTAAACATACAAGTAAGAATATTTTTCCTTTCAGAAAGAAGATAAGAACAAGAGGCTCACCACGGTGGTGCCGGCGATGAGATCGGCGCGGGTGATCGACGACGGTGAAAACGGGGACGGGGCGTGACGGACCGCTAAATCTAGACAAATGTTGAGGAAAATGGAGCTTGGCGGTCGAGCTTGGAGGGGAGAAAGCTTAAGTAGTGTGGCTCGGGCATTCCATCGAACACCTCGTGTGCATAGGAGGTGAGCTAGAGCACCACAAAGCTCTCCCCTCGCCGGCCACGAAAAACAAAGCACTCGGAGTGCTCTGCTCGCGAGCAGGGGGTATATATAGGCACCACCATTGGTCCCGGTTGATAGCACGAACCGGGACTAAAGGTTTGCCTTTGGTCCCGGTTCGTGCCACCAACCGGGACCAATGGTGGTGGGCCAGGAGCGAGGCCCATTGGTCTCGGTTCGTCCCTCCAACCAGGACAAAAAGGTCCAGACAAACCAGGACCAATGGCCCACGTGGCCCGGCCGGCCCCCGGGGCTCAAGAACCGGGTCCAATGCCCCCATTGGTCCCGGTTCTGGATTGAACCGGGACTAATGGGCTGGACCGGCCTGGACCATTGCCCCCTTTTCTACTAGTGCAAGTAACCTTTATATCTAATCTAATTTCTTCTAGAGTACTAATTCCATTTTTCATTCGAACTGCAAAGATTGCTCCATACTAACTAAGTAAGCTTGGTAGGATTCATCGCACGGAAAGATAATAATTTACCCAACAATTAAAAAAACAATTATGATAGAATAGTTTCTCCAAGTCAAGTTCACATGCATCTATCTAGTATTCCTATAGCAATAAAAATGATTGTAATGCCGGCCAATATGTCTCAAAGGGCACGTCCTGTCTCAAGAGTGGCAGCGTACACGTTCTAGTTGTCTTGACGATCAACGTGCCACCTTTCTCTCCCAAAATGGTCTAACTGTGTTGCTTCTGCATCGCGGTGTTTCAAATGGAACACAACAAGGCTCTGGGGCAATTTTCCAATGGAGTTTTATCAAATTTTATAGGACTTGATTAAGGTGGACCTGGTTCAGTTTGTTTAACCAACTACATACAGAAAACCTTGACACTGCCGGTTTGAACTTTGGGGAAATTATTCTTGTGCCCAAGACTATGGAGACAAGGTAATTAATCAATATCGACCGATCTACCTCCTAAATGTCATTTTACACCTCTTTCAATGCATTGGTGCTTAGCTAAGGTGCTAAATGCATTAAAAACCTTAGGAGTAGGACCTAATCTCCATAATGCGTTGGTGCTTAGCTTTTGTACCTAAGCTTTTCTCATTGAATTAATAATTAAAGTACTTCATGCATTGGTTGGTAGGCATTTTACATAGGTCCACATGTTTAGCATCGTTTCTTCCCTGGGGTCACCATGATGCTCTCTCTCTCTCCTCTTTAATTGTTTGCCACATCATTTTTTTGCCTATGTGGCACCCTTAGCACCTATATACCTTGGAGCCCTGGGAAGGGCCTTACAAATCTTTAAGAAGGTTGCAACAACCCTGTTGAACGGTGTGGCTGGCCATGTGGTGCGCCCCACTCAAACAACGTTCATGCAGGAGGGCAACATACTAGATGAAGTTGTTGTGCTGCATAAAACTGTACAGGGGCTTCACGGAAAAAATTGAGTGGACTCATCTTAAAAACTGACTTCGAAAAAGCATATGCTAAAGTCAAATGGCTAGTATGTAGGCGCGTCGTCTTGTCAAGAAAATAGTGACACTCTTAAATTCTAAGGTCATTCTTTCGTGGGAAACTTTATTTTTTTCTAATTTATATTTGTTTTTGTCTTGTGTCTTACTAGGTGTCAGGTCAGTTTCATTATGTTTCATACCAAGCCCAAGTATCTAGTGAGCTTTTTTGTGTGTGGTTGCAAAGGGCCAAGTAATCCTCTAAAAAATATCAAATTACCCAAAGTTTGTGCAAGTCAATTTTAATTCATGTCCACTTATTAAACTTTGCATACTTTAAAATAGATAAACTTATTTTAACATTCTTCAAATTCAGTAATATTGATTAAATTTGAGGATATTTTAAGTTCATGAACATTTAAAGTTTGTGAACATTTTTAAATTTGAAAACTTTTTATTTGTGAACATTTTTAAACCATGAATATATTTTAAATTCATGAATGTTTCTAAAATTTATGGTTTTTAAAATTCATAATATTTTGAAGTTCCTTTAATATTATTAATTTTTATTCACAAAAAACATTATTTAATTTAATTAAGCTTTTCAAATAAAAAATATAGGTGATTTTTTGAGCTAGCAGTGGGGTTAGAGAGAAAAACTAAATGAGCGAGAGGAGCAGGGAGTCAAGCTGAGCGAGCAGGAGGTTCATGTGCTAACCCATGTGAGCGTCACAATAACAATTCCATGGATTTAGCGTGAAATAAGAACTCCCAAGAGGCTCAAACAATCACAACAGGGCTGACACTAAGGCCGAAATGTGCAAAGACTTCACAACCACAAATCAAATAACTCTTCTCTTCTCTTGAAAAGAAATACTCCAACATCAGCCCAACACCATATATGAACAAAAAAAACCACCAATAAAAAATTAAGACACAGATAAAACAACTGATCACAATAATCTACAGATATAAAAAAGTTAATTTCACGAGTGAAGAATGACGCGGCGAATCGCGCATTAGCCTCTAGTATATACTATTATTTATCTAATGTATGTTCAAAGTATGATTTTGGAATGTATGCATACCTTATTCATTTTAATGTGGGAAATAGAAAGTTAAGAACTGAGCCTAGCTCATTTGGTTAGGTGAATAGATGTATAACCTAGCCACTGAGGCTCAAGTCTGCTCGGACACGAGTTTCGGGTTTTATTATTTTGAAGACGAAAAACGCTATAGGGGCCTCCCTTGTTGCTTTCCTTTCAAAAAAAGGATGTATATTTGGTGTGAACATGAGGTAAAACATACGACTCTTTATTCACAAAAAAATCTATTGGGTAGAAAACTTCAGGACGTATGCTATCTTTTTTTTGCGGGAAATCCTTCTCTGCTATTCACCGTCTATCATAGCAGTATAAGGAACATCTGAAACAACAATTACCGCTAAGTTTTTCTCTATAATTAAATTATTATTTAGCACCAATACAATATAGTATTTACGCCCTCCATCCCAAAATATGTGTCGCCGATTTAATAGAACATTTTACTAAAGTTGTATTATATGAGCGACACTTATTTTGCGACGGATGGAGTAGCTCCTAAAGGTGAGGATAAGTAAGAGTGGAAACTGGTACTCCCTTCGTCCCATAATGTAAGACGTTTTTTGCACTAGTGTAGTGTCAAAAAAAAGTCTTACATTATGGGACGGAGCGAGTAGAAGATAATTTCACATACCCCGTATTCGACGAAATTCCTACATGGAAATTAAAGATCAACTTATGAACTAAATTGAAATTGAATGTGGATGATGTCCGGATTTATTTTACCAATACATATACAAATGTGACACCGGTTTTGGAAGCAAACATGGATATAAAAATATAGGTGAGCATTTTAGCAATTCCGTCCCCACAAGCCAATTATCCAACCTACAAATTCAAGCAAGTAGTCAAAAAAAAACATTGATATTCAAAAGAACGTTCCAATGGTAGAACATCTTTGCATGTAAATCATTATTTGTAACTAAAATTAATGGGCAAAGTTAAGCTCAAATATTGAGGAGGCCTTACAGTTTTGGAAGGAAGAGTGTGTAGTTGTTCAATTACGAGATAGTTGAGGCGTGCATCGGTTCAATAGGCTTTGAGGTGTTGATCCATGCTATAATTTTGTGTTCTCCAACCTACATGCCTAGATCCTCTACTTGCAACCCTAATGAGCAGTGGCGGAGCTTCCTTAGGGCCAACCTAGGCCATGGCCCCGCTGCTTGTGTAGTCTTGTTATATTATTAACACAAAATTAGACAGGAATGATGGTGTTTTACTCAATCTTTGATTGAATGGCCCCTCCTACATGGGTTACAGCCTCTCCTGTAGTTCTGTTCAAGCTCTGCTACTACTAATGAGCATCATACATACCGTGTTTGTGTCTAGGTTTGTTGAAAGATCTGTTGATGGTAATGTGACTAAAGATAAGGAAGCACCAGCAATCATGTTGGAGGAGTTTATGAGGAAGGTTACTCACCCTAGACATTACTCTCAACTAGGGAGTCTCACCCCGAGTGTGGGCTTTTGGTGGTCGGGCTACAGGCAGGCCGCAATCTTGTTCGTTCGTTTGGGCTTTGGGATTGTGGATCAGTCATTTCACAGCAGGGGTGTGGCAGGCCTAGCATGGGAAATATGGTCCGTGATACATGTAGGCTCGCATAGGCGTATGATGTTCGGCCCGTCACCCGTTCGTATCCCCCGGCCCTTGGGGTGACTCTTCGGCCTGGACCGATAATTTGGTACAGGACCGAGCTTTCGAAATAGCACATGTATATGGGCCCGGTCAGACATGTGGAGCAGGTAGATCCACACGTTCTATGTTTCCTCGTCATTACCCTCTCTTCAACAGAAAGCTCGCGTCCACGGTTGCTCTGTTCCTTCACACGGCCGCGCTGCGGCGGCGATTCCCCACCGGCGAGATGTCAACGGACGGTCTGGAGCTCAACGGGTAGGTTATTGTTCCTTCAAGTTCTGTCTCCCCCTAGCCAGCCCCGCCCCCCGGTAGGATTTGTCTTTTTTGCAAATCCATTCGTTGACGGCGCTAGGTTTGACTGCAGTAACTGTGGAGCCAACATCGCCGGATTGGAGTTTGATGTGTTCCCGGTCGAATCCCAGGATTCCATGAGTGCTCCAGCCATAGAGCTCGAGAAGAACGAAGAAGCAGGGCTGATCAAAGATGGGCAGAGATTCGAGGTGTGCTCTGAAGCTACAAGCGGCTGGACGAGGAGGTGCATTTTTTTGCCCCCCAATCATGCTCCACTTCGCATCTGTTTACCTTGCCATAGCATGTGTGTACACACCGGTGATAGATTTTTTTGGGAGTCCAATATCAAGTAGTTAATTATCTGATCCGTGTTGTTTGATTCATCTTAGTCGTAGTGTGAGGCAGGGTGCAATGGTTTCAGATTGAATATGTATCTAGTTCGTTTGTTGGATTATAGGGATTACTGAGGCGAACCTAGGATGCGCACGCAATATATGTGCTGATGGGATTCTAGGATGTTCCTGTGGATCTGAGAAGCTATGATTGGATTCTAGGAAATGGCTGTTTTGTGGATTTAGGAGGCGAAAAAAAGGGTAGAATAGGTTATGCTGGACGTGAGCATGGATTTTTTGAATTGCGTCTCATGATTTCTGACGGTGTCGTATAGAATGCAGTTGGGTAGACAGAAGTCAAGTATGTGCGTGGTGAGTTTAAACATGGCGTCCGATGATTAGGCAAAAGGGGGACAGGTAACTATGCGTATGTGGGCAAAACAGCTTTTTTTATTTCTGATTCTATGATGTTCTGCTGAAAAACTTTAGAAAAAATGATGAATGTGTATGTAAACACCTGCTAGAACAGATAGGATCCAATTGGACTAGTTATGGTTGTGTAGTTTGGCTTGCATACGTAGAGCTGGTTTATGGTGGTGGCAGCAAAATTGCAATTGCAGCAGATGGTGCTCTATTTTGTATGTAAGTTCTATTGCGTACGTTGGTCTCTATGCATGGAGCAGCCCTTGTCGATAGATGTTTTTTTAGTGTCTAATGATAGTACATATGCTGACTCTTATGACTTTTATCGGGTCGCAGGGTGAGGCTCGGGAAGGTACTTGATGAGAGGGACATGAACCCGGACAGGAAAACGGCACTTGAGCTGTCTATCCATGCTTTTTCCGAAAAATGTGAAGGGCATGTCATCAATCCAAAAATTGGCACGGAGATTGACTCACTGGATGAGGCGTATGAGTTCTACAACCTATATTCATGGGAAACAGGGTTTGGTATACGGCTGGCAAAGATGAGGCTGGACGTGCAAAGAACAAGATGTATGCAAGAGATTGTCCGTGCATGTGCGGTACGTCTATGAAAAAAAAGCCATTCTTAATATGCATCCAAGTATCGATCGTTTCATTGAGGTTGAGAATCACTTTCTTTTCCTTTTCAGCGGTCCCCATTGAAGGAGAACAACCATTCTTCGAGGTGTGGTTGCAGTGCAATGATAAGGCTGCTTCGATCAAAGGATGGCGGTTGGTACATATCAGAGCACAAAGCAGGGCACAACCATCTGCTTTCCATTACATGTGGACAGAAAATGCATTGGGAGTCGCATAGGCATATAGATAGATAGACCAAGGATCTTGTGAAACAGCTGAGGGATAATAATGTCGGCCACGAGAAGGTTTTCAGCATTGTTGGTAGCTTCTTTGGTGTCGCGGAGAATGTTCCTTTTCAAAGAGGTCGTTGAAGACATTATGCAAGAAGCTCAACAAGGAGCAGTCAGATTTCGATGCTGTCAAGACTATGAACCTGCTTGGGGAGATGAAAGCTAATGATCCAGATTTCAACTACACCGTGCAGGTTGACGAGGAGAGCCGCATAAAGACACTTATGTGGGTGACTAGTAGGGGGTGCGATCAGTACAGGTGTTTAGGAGATGCAATAACATTTGACACAACCTACAAGACAAACTTGTATGATAAGCCGTTTGGTCTCTTTGTCGGCATCAACAACCACTTCCAAAGCATAATTTTCGGGGGAGCGGTGATGAGAGACGAGAAAGAGGAAACATTCAAGTGGATCTTCAGGGAGTTTGTCCGTATGGTGGGTGGGAAACACCCGCAGACAATACTTATAGGTTGGTGTGCCAGAAACTAAGTTTGGTTTTACATATCAGCATTAATCATGCCATGATTTCCTTGAACAGTTCTCATTGTCTGATCCTTTACCTGTTTTGGTTTGTTGGGTTACAAATGCAGATCAAGCATGCTCCATGGAGTTGGCGATCGAAGCAGAGCTGCCCAATACCGTGCACTGTTGGTGCAAATGGCATGTTTTGAAAAAAAAGCTAAGGAGACCATGGGTGTTCTTTGGAGCAAGAACAACGAATTCAAACTGGAATTTCACAAGCTTGTCCATCACATGATCACGGAAGAAGAATTTGAGGAGGGCTGGAGCCAGATGTTGGAGAAATACTCTTTGAAGAAACATCCTTTCTTGACACAGATATATGAGGTCAGGCATAAATGGGCAAATCCGTACTTTAGAGGGGTGTTCTGCGCTAGGATGACAACCACTCAACGGAGATAGAGTGTCAACCATCTGTTGAAAGGTTATGTGCCGCCAGGGTGCCCAATGCATCGGTTCCTTAAGAAGTTCCAGAAACTGTAATTTGACAGAGAGGCGGAGGAGAGTTTCCAGGAGAAGAGGACATCCCTGGTGAGTGTGTTGATTTTTCTTAATAGCAATATGGTTCTTCCCTTGCTTCCTCACCATGATAATCACCTCGGCTTGTGGCTCGGATCGCAGAGCGGTGTGTGCCTCAGAGTCAATCTTCCAATTGAGAGGCATGCTAGCAAAGTTTACACAAGAGCTATGTTTAAAAAGTTTGGTGAAGAATGGTATAAGTGTGGGGCGCATGTGTTCGATTAGGTGGTGCCTAGGAGGATTTATAAGTCGACCCATGTAGAAGCGAAAAAAGGGAGAAATGGAGCAAAGTTGAATTCAAGATAGAAGTGGATGAAGACGAGAGTTTTTTCAGTTGCGAGTGCGGTTATTTTGAACATGCTAGGCTAGTGTGTTGCCATGCATTGCAGGTGTGTCTCGGTGTTCAACGTACCAGTTTAATTATGTTCCACTTGCCTTGTTTCCTAGATGAGATGAAAATCTTACAAACATCCTTTCTGTCCCCATGTTATAGGTGATGGTGCACTTCAGATTGCAGAAATACCCCAGAAGCATATACTTAAACGATGGACGAGAGAGGCGCGTGACATTCTTCTTGACAATTTGGTTAGGTATCAGAGAGACAGAGGACCCCCAGCTAGTGACACATTCAGACACCACACAATGTACATGAAAGCGCTTGAACATGTCATGCTTGGAGATAGCAATATTAAGTGCGATGATGTTTTCATGGCTATGATGAAAGAGGTACATGCGACTCCGCTTCCGCTAAGCATTGATAAAGATGGAATGGGGCTTGCAGAGAGAGAAAACAGTAGCAGAATGCAGCGCAGAAGGGCCATGCACCAATGGATGGCGATGTTGTGATGCAAAAACATACAGGAGACGGTGAATCCAGTTGCTCAGCTGTTGGCCTTAATGAGAAGATGGGGAGGCCGACAAACAGCAGGGACAAGGCTCCGTATGAGCAGCAAGTTAAGAGGTCGCAATTTTGCACTATTTGTACAGAGCAGGGGCACAAGTGTACAACTTGTCCCCAGCGAGGCAATTTGCCGAAGGCTCCAAGGAAGTCGCCGAAATGCATGAACTGTGGTGTCGTTGGGCATCGGTGCAATACTTGCGGCACTAGGAAAACAGGCCCATCTGAGCCAAACTTCCTGTAGGCAGTCTAATTTGCCTTCCATCTGTTCTGTTGATTTATCATGTGTTTTTCCGATGTTTTTCAGACTTTATGCTGAATGTATGCTTGAAGTGAACTCTATGATATGTGACCAACATTACTTATTGCTGAATGTATCATTTAGTAAATCAGCCGGTGATGATGTATGTTCAAGAAAACAACATGTGCCGTCATCGTGACATGATTTCTGCATATGTGTGTGCCAGAACACAAGACTAACATGGGCACAGCTAATGGCATCTCTTGCTAGGGGAGGGGGTGAGAACATGATTGTGCACTTGGATATTGCACGTGATCAGCTGGTGATTTTTGAAGGCGGAGATGGAACCAGCCGAGTTCTGCTCCAAGTTGCTTGCTTTAATATTACTTGTGTACGATCATGGAGCCCGGATTCAACAAAATGTGCAAAGAGGGTGGCGCTGTTGTTATGTTTTGATGTGACAAAAGGCTAGAGTGGCTTGCGATAGGGTGCTCCATTGCACTCAGTCACTAGGCGCCAGTGGTGAGTACGCGACCGCTGCCTTGCACATGTGTGCCCGACGTATCGAACATACATTCATGGCTTGCATCAGCGCAGCGTGGTTGGGCTTGAGTTCAAATCTCCATTACAAGGCATGGGCATAGAGCTGGCTTGCTTTGGTGTGGAGAATAAAAATGTTTGATGAACGAATTTCCGAGTTGAGATCTCCATTGTTGAGATAAAACTGGCAAGACAAACAGTGTTTATGCAATAAGAATAATCTTTGTGCGTAGTTGGACATGGGTGATGAATTTTTTCCCAACACTTTGCCCACACCGTGTGGTCTCTCTTTCTAGCATTGTGGGTGGTGGCGTGAGCACACATGCATAGACAGGCCCCTGAAGTGATTGGTTATGGAAGCGCTGCCCCCAAAAACTTTTTCCATTGAACTGATCACGCTGGTTCATCACCGCGCCACCCGGGGCAATGGTTGACAAGATCCATGGACAGGTGCACCATGCCGCCCATCTGTGCTGCACTTAATGGACGGGACAGAACGTACTAGCTCTCGATATAGGGGGTAGAGATCGTATGCTGGCTGCGTGGTTGATCCGGTGCCACCGAATTCAAACTCGCAACTATAGGTGATAACGTAGATGATATTGTTTGAAATTTGAAACTCCTGTGTGGGAGGGAAACCAAAATTTTCGGTCCTTTTAAGGACGTGGCGCGGACACCTGGAAAATCATTCAAGCAGCGAGGCAGGAGATGGCGCCTAGGACTGACCCCAACTGCGAGCACTCGCCAGCCTCCCAGCTGACGGAGGCAATGGGCTCAACCTTTACAGTTTGGGGGGGGGGGGGGGGGGGGGGGGGGGGGGCAGGTTAGATCATGGATCTCACACTTGCACATTTTCGTCCCTATGCATGGTTTGATCTTGTAACGTGTTCTTCCCATGCATCACTAGGTCCTGAGTGACGCTGTAGGGCTCGATGCTATCGTGTTCCATGATCCGCTGTCGGACATAGAAGTCGCCAGTGACGAGCTTCTTGGTTCATGCACAAACTTTCCATAAAAAATGGTAAATTCGTGCGTGTGAAGAAATGGTTGTAGACTGAATCGTGTTTTCTATTTTGCAGGCTAGCATGATGGGGCAGGACCCTCCGATCCCGATGGGTCAACAAAAAAATGAAGAGCTCATAGGAAATGTGAGTGATGTTTTCCTTAGCAATTTGATTCTACCATAAGCATGTTGCTTGTGCCCTCGCAATGCAAAAAAGTAACTGAAAAATGCAACTGTTTTTGAGCAGGTTGATATCACCATCGAGCTGCCGTTTTGCTTCTGGGAAGAGGAGTCAGCAGACTACGATCCTTGCATGGCACATGCAAGGCAAAGCGTTGCATGCGAGCTGGCCGATGGGGACCACTTGTCAGCTACTGGCCCTGACGATGATGGCGGTGAAGATGATGACGCTGAGAGCCCTCCATGCAAGCGTGCCAAGATGTAGATTAGTTTGAGCGGGAACATGTATCAGTTAGCCATTCTCAAAAGATGTACGTGTGCATTGTTAGTGGTTAGTTGATAATCATGTTTTATGACATGATTGCATGTATCCAAGTTGTCAAGTGGCCCAGTTTGAACACTTTTTATGGCTAGCTAAGCGTACACTTGACACAAAAAATGCACTCTTCCTTCCATCGTTGTGAGATTAGCTTATGGTGATTAGTGGGGATGTTAATCGCATGCACTATTGTGAGGTGTCTCTTTCTGATTTGTTGAATGCATCTCGCATGAATAAAAAAAATACGACAACGCGCTTTGCGGCCGTGGATTGATGAAATCGTGGACACACTGGTGGCCACTTGGTTAAAAATCGTTTCGAGGCACATGGTGCTGTGAGACCGGGGCAGGTCTACATATGCACTGCTAGGAGCGGTGGATGCATTCACCAAAAGCATAGCACATCTCCCGAAGCTGGACAGAGGAGGAGGAACCCAAGGCTAGCACAGGTACTACTTGTTCGTCTTCCACATCTTTCTCATTCCTCCATGGCTCCTTTCTGCTGTTCTTGATGTTCTTATGATTTTGGTGGTCTTGGAACAGGTTGGGTGCGAAGATGGGCTGGAGACCAAGGTACTACTCGCCTGCACCGCCGCCAGATGTGTCGTCTTCGTCGACCATGGTGCCTACGAAGAAGGTGCTCGTCCTCAACACAGCCTACCACACTGGTATGCTTCACTCGATCGCGGGAGACTGGAATCCCAACATGAAGGTTGTGTTTAGGGGAGCGGGGATGGATGAGTTGTGCAAAATCAAGATGCTAGGAAATAACAACTACATCTTCTCCATGTCTCTCCTAGCACGCATAGACCCCAAAATCATGAAGATGGACATGGGGGACTATAACTTTGTAGAGATAAATGATAGAGAGGTTTCCAAATGCCTCAGACTAGACCCTTGTGGTAGGAAGATAGATATCCCCGGTGGTGCTTGCTTGGCAGACCGGGGAGCACACTACAACACGTACTATATTACGAGGCACTGTAAAGTGCCTCTAAAGGCCATGAAAATGCATGTACATGTCTTTGGCGGCATTCTTCCAAAACGCTAATGATGGCAGCGAAGGGAAAGGTTAATGAAGGCTTTTTGCAGTAAAGGTTAATGAAGGCTTCTTCCGAAATGCATGTATGTTTTTTGCAGTAACATGTCTTTGGCGGCATTCTTCGTCGACATCTTTGGAGGCGTTACTGCAAAAAGCCTTCATTAACCTTTCCCTTCGCTGCCATCGTTAGCGTTTCGGAAGAATGCCGCCAAAGACATATACAGGAATTTTCATGGCCTTTAGAGGCACTTTACAGTGCCTCGTAATGTAGTACGTGTTGTAGTGTGCTCTCCGGTCTGCCAAGCAAGCACCATCGGGGATATCTATCTTTCTACCACAAGGGTCTAGTCCGAGGCATTTGGAAGCCTCTCTACCATTTATCTCTACAAAGTTACCGTCCCCCATGTCCATCTTCATGGTTTTGGGGTCTATGCGTGCTAGGAGAGACATGGAGAAGATGCGGTTGTTATTTCCTAGCATCTTGATTTTGCACAACTCATCCATCCCCGCTCCCCTAAACACACCCTTCATGTTGGGATTCCAGTCCCCCGCGATCGAGTGAAGCATACTAGTGTGGTAGGCTGTGTTGAGGACGGGCACCTTCTTCGTAGGCACCATGGTCGAGGAAGACGGCACATCCGGTGGCGGTGCAGGTGTCGGTGTCAAAACCGGCGGATCTCGGGTAGGGGGTCCCGAACTATGCGTCTAGGCGGATGGTAACAGGAGACAAGGGACACGATGTTTTTACCCAGGTTCGGGCCCTCTCGATGAAGGTAAAACCCTACTCCTGCTTGATTGATATTGATGATATGGGTAGTACAAGAGTGGATCTACCACGAGATCAAGGAGGCTAAACCCCAGAAGCTAGCCTATGGTATGATTGTTGTAATGGTTGTTCGTCCTACGGACTAAAATCCTCCGGTTTATATAGACACCGGAGAGGGTTAGGATTACACAGAGTCGGTTACAATGGTAGGAGATCCACATATCCGTATTGCCAATCTTGCCTTCCACGCCAAGGAAAGTCCCATCCGGACACGGGACGAAGTCTTCAATCTTGTATCTTCATAGTCTTGGAGTCCGGCCGATGATGATAGTCCGGCTATCCGGACACCCCCTAGTCCAGGACTCCCTCAGCAGGCGAGTAATACCTTGGTCTCCGGCCCATCTCCGCACCCAACCTATTCCAAGAGCACCAAAGTCATAAGAACATCAAGAACAACAAAAAGGAGCCATGGAGGAATGAGAAAGAGTTGGAAGACCAACAAGTAGTACTTGTGCTAGCCTTGGGTTCCTCCTCCTCTGTCCAGCTCCGGGAGATGTGCTATGCTTTCGGTGAATGCATCCACCGCTCCTAGCAGTGCATATGTAGACCTGCCCCGGTCTCACAGCACCATGTGCCTCGAAACGATTTTTAACCAAGTGGCCACCAGTGTGTCCAATTGCATCAATCCACGGCCACAAAGCGCGTTGCCGATTTTTTATTCACGCGAGATGCATTCAACAAATCAGAAAGAGACACCTCATGGCAGTGCATGCAATTAACATCCCCACTAATCACCATAAGCTAATCTCACAACAATGGAAGGAAGAGTGCATTTTTTGTGTCAAATGTACACGTAGCTAGCCATAAAAAGTGTTCAAACTGGGCCACTTGACAACTTGGATACATGCAATCATGTCATAAAACATGATTATCAACTAACCACTAACAACGCACATGTACATCTTTTGAGAATGGCTAACTGATACATGTTCCCGCTCAAACTAATCTACATCTTGGCACGCTTGCATGGAGGGCTCTCAGCGTCATAATCTTCACCACCATCATCGCCAGGGCCAGTAGCTGACAAGTGGTCCCCATCAGCCAGCTCGCATGCAACGCTTTGCCTTGCATGTGCCATGCAAGGATCGTAGTTTGCTGACTCCTCTTCCCAGAAGCAAATTGGCAGCTCGATGGTGAAATCAACCTGCTAAAAAACAGTTGCATTTCTCAGTTAGCTTTTTTGCATTGCGAGGGCACAAGCAAAATGCTTATGGTAGAATCAAATTGCTAATGAAAACATCACTCACATTTCCTACGAGCTCTTCATTTTTTTGTTGACCCATCGGATCGGAGGGCCCTGCGCCATAATGCTAGCCTGCAAAATAGAAAACACGATTCAGTTTACAACCATTTCTTCACACGCACGAATTTACCATTTTTGATGGAAAGTTTGTGCATGAACAACCTCGTCACTGATGTCTTCTATGTCTGACGGCAGATCATGGAACACGATAGCATCGAGCCTTACAGCGTCACTAAGGACCTGGTCATGCATGGGAAGAACACATTACAAGATCAAACCATGCAATCTAACCTGCCCCCCCCCCCCCCCCCCCCCAACTGTCAAGGTTGAGCCCGTTGCCTCCGCCAGCTGGGAGGCTGGCGAGTGCTCGCTGTTGGGGTCAGTGCTGTGCGCCATCTCTTGCCTTGCTGCTTGAATGATTTTCTAGGTGTCCGTGCCACGTCCTTAAATAGAGGACCAAAAATTTTGGTTTCCCTCCCAAACAGGAGTTTCTAATTTCAAACAATATCATCTATGTATCACCTATAGTTGCGAGTTTGAATTCGGTGGCACCAGATCAACCAACGCAGCCCGCATACGATCTCTACCCCCTATACCGAGAGCTAGTACGTTGTGTCCCGTCCATTAAGTGCAGCACAGATGGGTGGCGTGGTGCACCTGTCCATGGATCTTGTCAATCACTACCCCGGGTGGCGCGGTGATGAACCAGCAGCGTGATCTGTTAAATGGAAAAAGTTTTTGGGGGCAGCGCTTTCATCACCAGTCACTTCAAGGCCCTGTCTATGCATGCATGCCCGCGCCACCACCCACTACGCTAGAAAGAGATACCACATGGTGTGGGAAAAGTGTTGGGCAAAAATTCATCACCCACGTCCAACTACGCACAAAGATTATTCTTATCACATAAACACTGTTTGTCTTGCCAATTTTATCTCAACAATGGAGATCTCAACTCGGAAATCCGTTCATCAAACATTTTTATTCTCCACACGAAAGCAAGCCAGCTCTATGCCCATGCCTTGTAATGGATCCTTCAACTCAACCCCACCCACGCTGTGCTGATGCAAGCCATGAATGCATGTTAAATACGTCGGGCACACATGTGCAAGGCAGCGGTCGCGTGCTCTCCACTGGCACCTGGTGACAGAGTGCAATGGAGCACCCTATCACAAGCTACTCTAGACTTTTGTCACATCAAAACATAACAATAACGCCGCCCTCTTTGCACATTTTGTTGATTCCGGGCTCCATGATCGTACACAAGTAATATTAAAGCAAGCAACTTGGAGCAGAACTCGGCTGGTTCCATCTCCGCCTTCAAAAATCACTAGCTGATCACGTGCATTATCCAAGTGCACAATCATGTTCTCACCCCCTCCCCTAGCAAGATATGCTATTAGCTTTGCCCATGTTAGTCTTGTGTTCTGGCACACACATATGCAAAAATCAAGTCACGATGACGGCACATGTTGTTTTCTTGATCATACATCATCACCAACTGATTTACTAAATGATACATTCAGCAATAAGTAATGCTAGTCACATATCATAGAGTTCACTTCAAGCATACATGACATAAAGTCTGGAAAACATCGAAAAAAAACATGATAAATCAACAGAACAGATGCAAGGCAAATCAGACTGCCTACAGGAAGTTTCGCTCAAATGAGCATGTTTTCTTAGTGCCGCATGTATTGCGCCGATGCCCAACGACACCACAGTTCGTGCATTTCGGCGACTTCCTTGGAGCCTTCGGCAAATTGCCTCGTTGGGGACAAGTTGTACTCTTGTGCCCCTGCTCTCTGCAAATGGTGCAAAACCGCGACCTCTTAACTTGCTGCTCATAACGAGCCTTGTCCCTGCTGTTTTTCGGCCTCCCCCTCTGCCTCTTCTTCTCATTTGGGCCAACAGCTGAGCAACTGGATTCACCGTCTCCTGTATGTTTTTCCATCACAGCATCGCCCTCCGTTGGTGCATGGCCCTTCTGTGCTGCATTCTGCTGTTGTTTTTCTCTCTCTGCAAGCCCCATTCCATCTTTATCAATGCTTAGCGGAAGCAGAGTCGCATGTACCTCTTTCATCATAGCCATGAAAACATCATAGCACTTAATATTGTTGTCTCCAAGCACGACACATTCAAGCGCTTTCATGTACATTGTGTGCTGTCTGAATGTGTCACTAGCCGGGGGTCCTCTGTCTCTCTGATACCTAACCAAATGGTCAGGAAGAATGTCACGCGCCTCTCTCGTCCATCGTTTAAGTATATGCTTCTGGGGTATTTCTGCAATTGGAAGTGCACCATCACCTGTAACATGGGGATAGAAAGGATGTTTGTAAGATTTGCATCTCGGCTAGGAAACAAGGCAAGTGGAACATAATTAAACTGGTACGTTGAATATCAAGACACACCTGCAATGCATGGCAACACACTAGCCCAACATGTTCAAAATAACCGCACTCGCACTTGAAAAACCTCTCGTCTTCATCCACTTCTGTCTTGAATTCAACTTTGCTCCACTTCTCCCTTTTTCCGCTTCTACATGGGTCGACTTATAAATCCTCCTAGGCACCACCGCATCCAAACGTGCGCCCCACACTTATACAATTCTTCACCAAACTTTTCAAACATAGCTCTTGTGTAAACTTTGCTAGCATGCCTCTCAATTGGAAGATTGACCCTGAGGCACACACCGCTCTGCGATCCGAGCCACAAGCCGAGGTGATTATCATGGCGAGGAAGTGATACATCTCCAACGTATCTATAATTTTTGATTGTTCCATGCTATTATATTACCCCTTTTGGATGTTTATGGGCTTTATTTTACATATTTATATCATTTTTGGGACTAACCTACTAACCGGAGGCCCAGCCCGTATTGCTGTTTTTTTGCCTATTTCAGTATTTCAAAGAAAAGGAATATCAAACGGAGTCCAAACAGAATGAAACCTTCGGGAGCGTGATTTTTGGAACGAATGTGATCCGGAGAACTTGGATTTCAAGTCAAGAAGCTTGCGAGGCGGCCAGGAGACAGGAGGGTGCGCCCTATCTCATGGGCCCCACAGGCGGCCACCGACGTACTTCTTCCTCCTATATATACCTACGTACCCCGAAAACATCCAGAGAGCCAACGAAGCACAATTTCCACCACCGTAACCTTCTGTATCCACGAGATCCCATCTTGGAGCCTTCGTCGGTGCTCCGCCGAAGGGGGAATCGACCACAGAGGGCTTCTACATCAACACCATAGCCCCTCCGATGAGTTGTGAGTAGTTTACCACAGACCTTCGGGTCCATAGTTATTAGCTAGATGGCTTCTTCTCTCTTTTTGGATCTCAATACAATGTTCTCACCCTCTCTTGTGGAGATCTATTCGATGTAAACTCTTTTTGCGGTGTGTTTGTCGAGACCCGATGAATTGTGGGTTTATGATCAAGTTTATCTATGAGAAATATTTGAATCTCCTCTGAATTCTTTTATGTATGATTGAGTTATCTTTGCAAGTCTCTTCGAATTATCAGTTTGGTTTGGCCTACTAAATTGTTCTTTCTTGCCATGGGAGAAGTGCTTAGCTTTGGGTTCAATCTTGCGGTGTCCTTTCCCAGTGACAGCAGGGGCAGCAAGGCACGTATTGTATTGTTTCCATCGAGGATAAAAAGATGGGGTTTATATCATATTGCTTGAGTTTATCCCTCTACATCATGTCATCTTTCTTAATGCGTTACTCTGTTCTCTATGAACTTAATACTCTAGATGCAGGCAGGAGTCGGTCAATGTGTGGAGTAATAGTAGTAGATGCAGGCAGGAGTCGGTCTACTTGTCACGGACATGATGCCTATATACATGATCATGCCTAGATAATCTCATAATTATTCACTTTTCTATCAATTGCTCGACAATAATTTGTTCACCCACCGTAATACTTATGCTATCTTGAGAGAAGCCACTAGTGAAACCTATGGCCCCCGGGACTATCTTTTATCATATAAGCTTTCAATCTACTTTTATTTGCATCTTTACTTTTTGCATCTATATTATAAAATACCAAAAATATATTTATCTTATCATACTATCTCTATCAGATCTCACTTTCGCAAGTGGCCGTGAAGGGATTGACAACCCCTTTATTGCGTTGGTTGCGAGTTCTTTGTTTGTTTGTGTAGGTGCGTGGGACTTTTGAGGAGCCTCCTACTGGATTGATACCTTGGTTCTCAAAAACTGAGGGAAATACTTATGCTACTATTGCTGCATCACCCTTTCCTCTTCAAGGAAAACCAACGCAAGCTCAAGACGTAGCAAGAAGGATTTCTGGCGCCGTTGCCGGGGAGGTATTCGCTCAAGTCAAGACATACCAAGTACCCATCACAAACTCATCTCCCTCGCATTTACATTATTTGTCATATGCCTCTCGTTTTCCTCTCCCCTACTTCACCCTTGCCGTTTTATTTGCCGTCTCTTTCCCAATCTTCTCCTCTCTCTTTTGCTTGCCTTTTTCTGTTTGCTTGTGTGTTGGATTACTTGTTGCCATGGCGCAAGATAATACCAAATTGTGTGATTTCTCCAATACCAATAATAATGATTTCCTTAGTACTCCGATTGCTCCTCTTAATGATGTTGAGTCTTGTGAAATCAATACTGCTTTGCTGAATCTTGTTATGAAAGATCAATTCGCCGGCCTTCCTAGTGAAGATGCCACTACTCATCTAAACAACTTTGTTGATTTGTGCGATGCAAAAGAAGAAAGATACGGATAATGATATTGTTAAATTGAAGTTATTTCCGTTTTCACTTAGAGATCGTGCTAAAGTTTGGTTTTCGTCTTTGCCTAAAAATAGTATTGATTCTTGGAACAAGTGCAAAGATGCTTTTATCTCTAAGTATTTTCCTCCCGCTAAGATTATCACTTTTAGGAACGATATTATGAACTTTAAACAACTTGATCATGAGCATGTTGCCCAATCTTGGGAAAGAATGAAATTGATGATTCGCAATTGCCCTACTCATGGTTTGAATTTATGGATGATCATACAAAAAAATTATGCCGGTTTGAACTTTGCTTCTAGAAATCTTTTAGATTCGGCCGCGGGAGGCACATTTATGGAAATCACGTTAGGAGATTCTACAAAACTTCTTTATAACATTATGGCTAATTATTCTCAATGGCACACCAAAAGATCTTCTAGTAAAAAAGTGCATGCTATAGAAGAAATCAATGTTTTGAGTGGAAAGATGGATGAACTTATGAAGTTGTTTGCTACTAAAAATACTCCTCTTGATACCAATGACATGCCTTTGTCTACTTTGATTGAGAATAATAATGAATCTATGGATGTGAATTTTGTTGGTAGGAATAGTTTCGGTAACAATGCTTATAGAGGAAACTTTAATTCTAGACCGTTCCCTAGCAATTCCTCTAATAATTATGGAAATTCCTACAACAATTCTTATGGTAATTTTAATAAGATGCCCTCTGATTTTGAGAATAGTGTGAAAGAATTTATGATTTCTCAAAAGAATTTTAATGCCTTTCTTGAAGAAAAATTGCTCAAAGTTGATGATTTGGCTAGGAACATTGATAGACTTTCGCTTGATGTTGATTCTCTTAAACTTAGATCTTCTCCTCCTAAGCATGATATCAATGAGTTTCTCAAAGCAATGAGAATTTCCATTGATGAGTGCAAGGAAAGAACCGCTAGATTGCGTGCTAAGAAAGATTGCTTTGTAAAGGCGTGTTCTTCTAGTTTCAATGAAAATAATGATGAAGATCTTAAAGTTATTGATGTATCTCCTATTAGATCTTTGTTTTTCAATATGAATCTTGATAATAATGGGACTGGAGATGAGTCAACTTTAGTTAGAAGGCGTCCCAATAACTCGGAGTTTTTAGATCTTGATGCTAAATTTGGTAAAAGTGGGATTGGAGAGGTCATGACTTTAAATAGCATTGAACCCACTATCTCGGATTTCAAGGAATTTGATTATGATAATTGTTCTTTAGAAGGTTGTATTTCCTTGTTGCAATCCGTTGTAATTCTCCTCATGCTTATAGTCCAAATAAAGCTTTTACCAAACATATCGTTGATACCTTGATGCAGTCTTATGATGAAAAACTTAATTTGGAAGTTTCTATACCTAGAAAACTTAATGATGAGTGGGAACCTACTATAAAGATTAAAATTAAGGATCATGAGTGTTTTGCTTTGTGTGATTTGGGTGCTAATGTTTCCACGATTCCGAAAACTTTATGTGATATTCTAGGTTTCCATGATCTTGATGATTGCTCTTTAAATTTGCACCTTGCGGATTCCACCATTAAAAAGCCAATGGGAAGGATAAATGATGTTCTCATTGTTGCAAATAGAAATTTGGTGCCCGTAGATTTTATCATTCTTGATATTGATTGCAATCTTTCTTGCCCTATTATTCTTGGTAGACCTTTCCTTAGAACGATTGGTGCGATTATTGATATGAAGGAAGGGAATATTAGATTCCAATTTCCATTAAAGAAAGGCATGGAGCACTTTCCAAGAAAGAAAGTCAAATTACCTTATGAATCTATCATGCGAGCTACTTATGAATTGAGTGCCAAAGATGGCACTACTTAGATCTATCTTCGCTTTTATGCCTAGCTAGGGGCATTAAACGATAGCGCTAGTTGGGAGGCAACCCAATTTTATTTGTGTTTTTTGTTTTTGTTTCTGTTTAGTAATAAATTTTGCATATACCTTAGGATAACCTATGATGATAGTTGATTTGATTCTGCTAAAAAACAGAAACTTTGCGCACACGAATTTAGTTTTGTTAAATCACAGGAACGTGCTTTTGTATTGAATATTTTTGCTGCTGATCAATAGACAAATTTTCCAGGACTTCCTATTTTGGTAGGAGTTATAGAGTTCCATAAGTTTGCGTTAGTTACAGATTGCTACAGACTGTTCTGTTTTTGACAGATCCTGTTTTTGTGTGTTGTTTGCTTATTTTGATGCATCTATGGCTAGTAAAATAGTTTATAAACCATAGAGAAGTTGGAATATAGTAGGTTTAACACCAAAATAAATAAAGAATGAGTTCATTACAGTACCTTATGTGGTGGGTTTTTTTTCACTAACGGAGCTTATAAGATTTCCTGTTGAGTTTTGTGTTGTGAAGTTTTCAAGTTTTGGGTAAAGCTTTGATGGACTATGGAATAAGGAGTGGCAATAGCCTAAGATTGGGGATGCGCAAGGCACCCCAAGATATTCAACAATAGCCAAAAGCCTAAGCTTGGGGATGCCCCGGGAAGGCATCCCCTCTTTCGTCTTCGTTCATTGGTAACTTTACTTGGAGCTATATTTTTATTCACCACATGATATGTGTTTTGCTTGGAGCGTCGTGTATTATATTAGTCTTTGCTTTTTAGTTTACCACAATCATCCTTGCTGTACACACCTTTTGGGAGAATCCCACTTGATTAGAATTTGCTAGAATACTCTATGTGCTTCACTTATATCTTTTGAGCTTGATAGTTTTTGCTCTAGTGCTTCACTTATATCTTTTAGAGCACGGCGGTGGCTTAATTTTGAAGAAATTGCTAGTCTCTCATGCTTCACTTATATTATTTTGAGAGTCTTCTAGAAAAGCATGGTGTTTGCTATGGTTACAAATTTGGTCCTAGCTAGAATGATGAGCATCCAAGTTGGGTATAATAAAAACTATCATAGAAAGTGCATAAAACACTAGGATCAATTTGATGCTTGATAATTGTTTTGAGATATAGAGGTAGTAATGTTAGGTCATGCTAGTGGGTAATTATGAAATTGATAAATACTTGTGTTGAAGTTGGCAAGTCCCGTAGCATGCACGTATGGTAAAAGTTGTGTGACAAAATTGTTGCATGAGGTGCTCTTTTAATTGCCTTCCTTATGTGTGGAGGTCGGAATTGCGCGATGGTTAACTCCTACCAACCCTTCCCCTAGGAGCATGCATAGTAGTACTTTGCTTCGAGGGCAAGTAGACTTTTGCAATAAGTATATGAGTTCTTTATGACTAATGTGAGTCCATGGATATACGCACACTCGTCCTTCCACTTTGCTAGCCTCTATTATACCGCGCAACTTTCGTTGGTATCATGCACCCATTATTTACCTTCCTCAAAACAGCCACCATACCTACCTATTATGGCATTTCCATAGCCATTCCGAGATATATTTTCATGCAACTTTCCACCGTCCGTTTATTATGACACACTTCATCATTGTCATATTGCTCTTTGCATGATCATGTAGTTGACATCGTATTTGTGGCATGGCCACCTTCATAATTTTCATACATGTCGCTCTTGATTCATTGCATATCCCGGTACACCGCTGGAGGCATTCATATAGAGGCATATCTTGTAGCTTTGAGTTGTAATTCTTGAGTTGTAAATCAATAAAAGTGTGATGATCTTCATTATTAGAGCATTGTCTCAGTGAGGAAAGGATGATGAAGACTATGATCCCCCCACAAGTCGGGATGAGACTTCAGACTTAAAAAAAGAATAAAAAAAGAAAAAGAAAAAGAGAAAGGCCAAACAGAAGAAAAAAAAAAGAAAAGGCCAAAGAAAAAAAAGGAAGAGAAAAAAAAGAAAAAAGAAAAAATAAATTGAGAGAAAAAGAGAGAAGGGACAATGCTACTATCTCTTTTTCCACACTGGTGCTTCAAAGTAGCACCATGATCTTCATGATAGAGAGTCTCCTATGTTGTCACTTTCATATACTAAGTGGGAATTTTTCATTATAGAACTTGGCTTGTATATTCCAATGATGGGCTTCCTCAAAATGCCCTAGGTCTTTGTGAGCAAGCGAGTTGGATGCACACCCACTTAGTTTCTTTTGTTGAGCTTTCATATATTTATAGCTCTAGTGCATCCATTGCATGGCACTCCCTGCTCACTCACATTGATATCAATTGATGGGCATCTCCATAGCCCGTTGATACGCCTAGTTGATGTGAGACTATCTTCTCCCTATTTTTGTCCTCACAACCACCACCTTATACCACCATAGTGCTATGTCCATGGCTTGCGATCATGTATTGCGTAAGAGTTGAAAAAGTTGAAGCGCGTTAAAAAGTATGAACCAATTGCTTGGCTGAAACCGGGGTTGTGCATGATGGGAGTATTTTGTGTAATGGAAATGAAGCATGGCTAACTATATGATTTTGTAGGGATAAGCTTTCTTTGGCTATGCTATTTTGATAGGACATGGTTATTTGTTAGTATGCTTCGAAGCATTATTATTTTTGTGTTTTATAAGCTTTTAACTTGAATCATTTGGATCTCAACATTCATTCCACAATAAAGAAAATTACATTGAGAATTATGCTAGGTAGCATTCCACATCAAAAATTCTGTTTTTATCATTTACCTACTCGAGGACGAGCAGGAATTAAGCTTGGGGATGCTTGATACGTCTCCAACGTATCTATAATTTTTTATTGTTCCATGCTATTATATTACCCATTTTGGATGTTTATGGGCTTTATTTTACATATTTATTGAAGGAAATATGCCCTAGAGGCAATAATAAAGTTATTATTTATTTCCTTATTTCATGATAAATGTTTATTATTCATGCTAGAATTGTATTAACCGGAAACATAATACATGTGTGAATACATAGACAAATATAGTGTCACTAGTATGCCTCTACTTGACTAGCTCGTTGATCAAAGATGGTTAAGTTTCCTAACCATAGACATGAGTTGTCATTTGATTAATGGGATCACATCATTAGGAGAATGATGTGATTGACTTGACCCATTCCGTTAGCTTAGCACTTGGTCGTTTAGTATGTTGCTATTGCTTTCTTCATGACTTATACATGTTCCTATGACTATGAGATTATGCAACTCCCGATTACCGGAGGAACACTTTGTGTGCTACCAAACGTCACAACGTAACTGGGTGATTATAAAGGAGCTCTACAGGTGTCTTTGAAGGTACATGTTGAGTTGGTGTATTTCGAGATTAGGATTTGTCACTCCGATTGTCGGAGAGGTATCTCTGGGCCCTCTCGGTAATGCACATCACTATAAGCCTTGCAAGCAATGTAGCTAATGAGTTAGTTACGGAATGATGCATTACATAACGAGTAAAGAGACTTGCCGGTAACGAGGTTGAACTAGGTATTGAGATACCGACGATCGAATCTCGGGCAAGTAACATACCGATGACAAAGGGAACAACGTATGTTGTTATGCGGTTCGACCGATAAAGATCTTCGTAGAATATGTAGGAGCCAATATGGGCATCCAGGTTCCACTATTGGTTATTGACAAGAGAGGTGTCTCGGTCATGTCTACATAGTTCTCGAACCCGTAGGGTCCGCACGCTTAACGTTCGTTGATGATATAGTATTATATGAGTTATGTATGTTGGTGACCGAATGTTGTTCGGAGTCCCGGATGAGATCGGCGGACATGAGGAGGAGCTCCGGAATGGTCCGGAGGTAAAGATTCATATATTGGATGATATGGTTAGGCCACGGGGTCAGACCCACGAGGCTATAAGTCGGTGCAAAAGGAGTTTTGCGGAGGCCAGGGGGCCAAACGCCGGAGACCATGGCGTCTGGCCTTGGGCCAGACGCCGAGGCCCATGGCGTCTGGGCCAGACGCCAAGGATTTTGGCGTTTGGTCCTGGAGTCTGAGTGGGACTCTTGCCTTTCGAGCAAAACCGACTTTGAGGAGGCTTTTGCTCCAAGTTTCGACCCCAGGGCTCAACATATAAAAAGAGGGGCAGGGCTAGCACCAAAGACACATCAAGAAACACCAAGCCGTGTGCCGGCAACCCCGTCCCCTCTAGTTTATCCTCCATCATAGTTTCCGTAGTGCTTAGGCGAAGCCCTGCGGAGATTGTTCTTCACCAACACCGTCACCACGCCGTCGTGCTGCCGGAACTCATCTACTACTTCGCCCGCCTTGCTGGATCGAGAAGGCGAGGACGTCATCGAGCTGAACATGTGCAGAACTCGGAGGTGCCGTGCGTTCGGTACTTGGATCGGTCGGATCGTGAAGACGTACGACTACATCAACCGCGTTGATAAACGCTTCCGCTTAGCGATCTTCAAGGGAATGAAGATACACTCCCCCTCTCGTTGCTATGCATCACCATGATCTTGCGTGTGCGTAGGAAATTTTTTGAAATTACTACGTTCCCCAACATTTATATCATTTTGGGACTAACCTACTAACGGAGGCCCAACCCGTATTGCTGCTTTTTTTGCCAATTTCCGTATTTCGAAGAAAAGGAATATCAAACGGAGTCCAAACGGAATGAAACCTTCGGGAGCGTGATTTTTGGAACGAACGTGATCCGGAGAACTTGGAGTGCAAGTCAAGAAGCTTGCGAGGCGGCCAGGAGACAGGAGGGCGCACCCATCCCCTCTGGGCGCGCCCCCTATCTCCTGGGCCCCATAGGCGGCCACCGACGTACTTCTTCCTCCTATATATACCTACGTACCCCAAAAACATCCAGAGAGCCAATGAAACACAATTTCCACCACCGTAACCTTCTGTATCCGCGAGATCCCATCTTGGAGCCTTCGCCGGCGCATCGCAGGAGGGGAATCGACCACGGAGGGCTTCTACATCAACACCATAGCCCCTCCGATGAGTTGTGAGTAGTTTACCACAGACCTTCGGGTCCATAGTTATTAGCTAGATGGCGTCTTCTCTCTTTTTGGATCTCAATACAATGTTCTCCCCCTCTCTTGTGGAGATCTATTCGATGCAAACTCTTTTTGCGGTGTGTTTGTCGAGATCCGATGAATTGTGAGTTTATGATCAAGTTTCTCTATGAGAAATATTTGAATCTCCTCTGAATTCTTTTATGTATGATTGAGTTATCTTTTCAAGTCTCTTTGAATTATCAGTTTGGTTTGGCCTACTAGATTGATCTTTCTTGCCATGGGAGAAGTGCTTAGCTTTGGGTTCAATCTTGCGGTGTCCTTTCCCAGTGACAGCAGGGGCAGCAAGGCACGTATTGTATTGTTTCCATCGAGGATAAAAAGATGGGGTTTATATCATATTGCTTGAGTTTACCCCTCTACATCATGTCATCTTTCTTAATGCGTTACTCTGTTCTTTATGAACTTAATACTCTAGATGCAGGCAGGAGTCGGTCGATGTGTGGAGTAATAGTAGTAGATGCAGGCAGAAGTCGGTCTACTTGTCGCAGACGTGATGCCTATATACATGATCATGCCTAGATAATCTCATAATTATTCGCTTTTCTATCAATTGCTCGACAGTAATTTGTTCACCCACCGTAATACTTATGCTATCTTGAGAGAAGCCACTAGTGAAACCTATGGGCCCGGGTCTATCGTTTATCATATAAGCTTTCAATCTACTTTTATTTGCATCTTTACTTTTTGCATCTATATTATAAAATACCAAAAATATATTTATCTTATCATACTATCTCTATCAGACCTCACTTTCGCAAGTGGCCGTGAAGGGATTGACAACCCCTTTATTGCGTTGGTTGCGAGTTCTTTGTTTGTTTGTGTAGGTGCGTGGGACTTTTGAGGAGCCTCCTACTAGATTGATACCTTGGTTCTCAAAAACTGAGGGAAATACTTACGCTACTATTGTTGCATCGCCCTTTCCTCTTCGAGGAAAACCAACGCAAGCTAAAGATGTAGCAGGAAGCAAGGGAAGAACCATATTGCTATTGGAAAAAAGCAACACACTCACCAGGGATGTCCTCTTGTCCTGGAAACTCTCCTCCGCCTCTCTGTCAAATTGCAGTTTCTGGAACTGCTTAAGAAACAGATGCATTGGGCACCCTGGCGGCACGTAACCTTTCAATAGATGGTTGGCGCTCTCGCTCTGTTGAATGCTTGTCATCCTGGCGCAGAACACCCCTCTAAAGTACGACTTTGCCCATTTATACCTGACCTCATATATCTGCGTCAAGAAAGGATGTTTCTTCAAAGAGTATTTCTCCAACATCTGGCTCCAGCCCTCCTCAAATTCTTCTTCCGTGATCATGTGCTGGACAAGCTTGTGAAATTCCAGTTTGAATTCGTTGTTCTTGCTCCAAAGAACACCCATGGACTCCTTAGCTTTTTTTCAAAACATGCCATTTGCACCAACAGTGCGCGGTATTGGGCAGCTCTGCTTCGATCGCCAACTCCATGGACCGTGCCTGATCTGCATTTGTAACCCAACAAACCAAAACGGGTAGAGGATCAGACAATGAGAACTGTTCAAGGAAATCATGGCATGATTAATGCTGATATATAAAACAAAACTTAATTTCTGGCACACCAACCTGTAAGTATTGTCTGCGGGTGTTTCCCACCCACTGATACGTCTCCATTGTATCTATAATTTTTTATTGTTCCATGTCAATATTATTCAACTTTCGTATACTTTTGCCAACTTTTTATATTATTTTTGGGACTAACATATTGATCCAGTGCCCAGTGCCAGTTCCTGTCTGTTGCATGTTTTATGTTTCGCAGAAACCCCATATCAAACGGAGTCCAAACGGGATAAAAACGAACGGAGAATTATTATGGAATATTTGTGATTTTTGGGAAGTAAAATCAACGCGAGACGGTGCCCGAGGTGGCCAGGAGATAGGGGCCCACGCCCACTCCAGGTGGGCACGTCCCCCACCCTCCTGGGCCACTCGTAAGGCGGTTGATGCCCTTCTTTGGCCGCAAGAAAGCTAATTTTTGGAAAACGATCTGGGCGAAGGTTTCAATCCAATCGGAGTTACGAACCTCCGGATATAAAAGAAACGGTGCAAGGGCAGAATTCCAAAACGCAGAAACAGAGAGATGGATTCAATCTCGGAGGGGCTCTCGCCCCTCCCAAGCCATGGGAGCCAAGGACCAGAGGGGAAACCCTTCTCCCATCTAGGGAGGAGGTCAAGGAAGAAGAAGAAGAAGGGGGGCTTGAGGGAGTCCTGGACTAGGGGGTGTCCGGATAGCCGAACTATCATTGGCCGGACTCCAAGACTATGAAGATACAAGATTGAAGACTTCGTCCCGTGTCCGGATGGGACTTTCCTTGGCGTGGAAGGCAAGCTTGGCGATGCGGATATGTAGATATCCTACCATTGTAACCGACTCTGTGTAACCCTAGCCCTCTCCGGTGTCTATATAAACCGGAGGGTTTTAGTCCATAGGACATATAACAATCATACCATAGGCTAGCTTCTAGGGTTTAGCCTCCTTGATCTCGTGGTAGATCTACTCTTGTACTACCCATATCATCAATATCAATCAAGCAGGAGTAGGGTTTTACCTCCATTGAGAGGGCCCGAACCTGGGTAAAAACATCGTGTCCCTTGTCTCCTGTTACCATCCGCCTAGACGCACAGTTCGGGACCCCCTACCCGAGATCCGCCGGTTTTTACACCGACATTGGTGCTTTCATTGAGAGTTCCTCTGTGCCGTCGCCATCAGGAAGGATGCCTCATCCCGTCTTTAAAGACGGTATCGTCGCCAAAGGAGCTTTGGCCACCGGCCAAACTATCCGGCTAGGGGGTTTTCTTATGACCGCCTGTTCGGCCGCCGCGCCGATGATGACCTCTCGGGTCATCAAAAGCGATCTTCATGTCAACTCGTAACTCACCGAGCAGCTAGATCCGATGGATCTCTCTTCCGTAAACGAGCTCTTGGATCGCATCGCCGCCTTGGGGGTCGCTACAGACTATGATCAGATCGGGCCTAAAACCGATCTGAGAGAGATCAACTCTCCCCAGGCTACCCACCATGTTGCTGTGGTGGAGGAACAGCACGGCGACTCTTCTTCTACATTAAGGACAAGCTATGTCCGAATTCCTGACCCCTCCATGCCGGATTCCCGCGGAGGGACGAACACCGATCAAGCCCTGAACCTAAAGTCAGGCAGCGGGCCGGATTAGTTGGACAACATCCAACAAGCCAAACTTCCAAGCTCAGAAACTTTCCGGCCCCTGAGTCTCAGATTGGACGTGGTTCCGAATTTAATTCCACCCGCCCACCCAAACACAAGCGATCTATCCCGAATCCGGTAAGAGCCCGCGGAAACAGTACATCATTACTGGGCCATATTCCTCCTGGTTATGGACAGGATAAAGGACTGCCGTGAGGAAAGCGCAATTTCAATTTTCTGCAATAATTGCACGGACAAAGGAATCATGAACACCGTAAGTCGTCGCGAAATTACACGCTTCGCCGACCTAGCGTCCATAGTGCAAAAGTACTGTGCGATGGAGAGCGCCTGGAAAACCGAAACCAAATTTTGGACAATCCGGCTCTGAACACAACCCTAGTCCAAAATAAAAGGGTGCATCATATTCATGCACCTGGGTTAAAAACCAAAAAGCAAAAAACCCCTAAAGGGAACGGAACCGTACTGTAGGGATGGCTCAACGGACCTTGCAAAATTCATAGCATAGAGGGCTCCACTCCAACGCATAGCCTTCGAGCATGTTGGATACTACGGCAGGTGGCCAAAAGTGGCGAAGAGCTTCTAGCCCCAGAGAACCAGCCCAGCAGTACCAGTACGGTATTAACAGTCTTCGAGACTTATGCATCAAATAACATGCGGAAACGAACACTCCGCAGCCTCGCCGAAGTCTACCAAGTAGCAACAATAAATCCATGGAGCGACACGGCTATTACCTTCAACGCCAGTGACGAACCTAAATTCGGAACAGCCCGAGCACCAGCCGCATTGGTACTCAGTCCAATAGTGGACGGCTTTCGCCTTACTAAGGTACTCATGGATGGTGGCAGCGGATTAAACCTCATCTACGAGGAAACTCTTCGAAAAATGGAAATAGACTGGAGCCGCATTGAGCGAAGCAGCACAACCTTTAGAGGAATAATCCCTAGTCGGGAAGCACGCTGCACAGGAAAAATTACACTGGATGTGGTGTTCGGCTCGCCGGACAATTATAGGTCCGAGGAGGTCACGTTCCAAGTGGCCCCGTTCAGTAGCGGATATCACGCTTTATTAGGGCAAGAGGCATTCACAATTTTTCAAGCTATACCCCATTACGGGTACATGAAGCTCAAAATGCCCGGGCCCAACGGAATCATCACTCTTGTCAGTGATCCGGACATAGCACTCCGCGCCGAAAATAAGACAGCCGCACTAGCCCTAGAGGCACTATCCGAAGCCCTAGCGGCCGAGGAACTCACTGCGCTGCGCTCCATGGTGAACAGGGGCGACGTGATACTCGATAAAAGATCCAAGTCCACCTCTTTCAAGCCAGCGGACGAAATAGTCAAATTCCAAGTCCATCCAACAGGCCCCACAAAGACGGCCTCCATTGGGTCACAATTAAACCCTGATGTAGACGCCGCACTACGCGAATTCCTTCGGGAAAATTGGAACATTTTTTCCTGGCACCCTTCAGACATGCCAGGAATCCCACGCAGGTTGGCAGAGCACAGCCTAAATATCCTAAAAGGATTCAAGCCGGTCAAACAGGCTCTTTGGCGATCTTCCGAACCCAAAAGACAGGCAATGGGAGAGGAGCTAGCCAAACTATTAGAAGCCGGATTCATCAGAGACATAAAACATCCGGACTGGCTAGCAAACCTGGTAATGGTACCAAAGAAGGACAAATCCTGGCGCCTATGTGTCGATTTCAAGGACCTTAACAAGGCTTGTCCAAAGGATCCTTTCCCCCTTCCCCGCATCGATCAAATTATAGATGCTACCGCAGGACACGATTCATTGTGCTTCCTGGACGCATACTCCGGCTACCATCAAATCAAGTTGGCGGAGCCAGACCAAGCCGCAATGGCATTCATCACTCCATACGGACCATTCTGCTTCAACACAATGCCCTTCGGGCTCAAAAACGCCGGCACAACATATCAGCGCATGATTCAGACATGTCTGGCAACCCAGATCGGCAAAACAGTGTAGGCATACGTAGAAGATGTGGTCGTCAAGTCTAAACACGTCAAAACTCTAGTAGACGATTTGAGGCTCACATTTGACAACCTCCGAGCATACGACATTAAGCTCAACCCAGAAAAATGCGTTTTCGGCGTACCAGCCGGAAAGCTCTTGGGCTTCATTGTATCCGGTAGAGGAATTGAAGCAAACCCAGCCAAGATCCGAGCCTTATCACAATTGGATATCCCAAAAGACCTCAAGCAAATACAAAAATTAACTAGATGCATGGCGGCTCTAAGCCGCTTCATCTCCCGCTTGGGAGAAAAGGCATTACCCCTTTATCGCCTCCTCCGGCGCACCGAACACTTCGAATGGACGGATGCCGCCACGGCCGGACTCGAAGAAATAAAGGCCATATTGGTAACAAATCCGGTCCTGGTCGCGCCCAACTTGGGCGAACCAATGCTATTATATATCGCGGCAACTCATCAAGTTGTAAGCGCGGTACTCGTCGTCGAACGAGAAGCGCACGGACATAAGTTCCCTCTTCAAAAACCAGTGTACTACGTATCCACTGTCTTAACTCCATGCAAATCCCGGTATCTGCATTATCAAAAGATAGCGTACACAGTGTTCATGGCATCCCGGAAGCTCCGACACTACTTTCAAGAGTGTTCGATAATAGTAGCCTCCGAAGTACCGCTCAATGACATTATAAACAACCGCGACGCGACCTGTAGGATTGCGAAATGGGCCATCAAGCTCCTACCATTTGACATAACCTATAAACCACGGCGAGCCATCAAGTCGCAAGTTTTGGCTGACTTCATCGCCGAATGGACTGAAGCCGAACTCCCTAAAGAGTACGGCGCATATTCTAACTGGATCATGCACTTCGACGGCTCCAAAATGTTGGCCGGCCTGGGGGCTGGCGTCGTCCTGACGTCCCCAATCGGGGACACAGTCCAATACGTACTTCAGATAATGTACATGGACTCCAACAACGCAGCCGAATATGAGGCCCTTCTACATGGCCTCCAGATGGCGGTCTCCATGGGCATTAAACGCCTAGAAGTACGAGGGGATTCGAACCTCACGATATCCCAAATAAATGGAGACTTCGACGCCAAGGATCCAAAAATGGCAGCTTACCGTAACGCCATTTTGAAAATGTCATCTCGATTTGAAGGGCTCGAATTTCACCATATAGCCCGGGATAATAATCAAGCGGCGGACGTATTGGCACGCATCGGCGCAAAGCGCGATGCCGTCCCCCCCAATATCTTCCTGGAATGGCTTTTCAAGCCATCCATACTATGGGAAGGGGAGTCCGGACATAACAACCCGGACCCAACCGCACTACCCGACACTGTACAGTCTGACACAATCGACGGTTCTGCCAATGAAACAACACCTTCAACCCACGAAATAATGACAGTCATTGCCCCATGGACTGAGCCATTCCTAGCTTACCTAACTAAGCAAGAACTTCCCAAGGACCAAAATGAGGCCCACTGCATAGTACGGCGCTCTAAAGCCTATAAGGTCCATGAGGGAGAGCTTTATAAGAAAAGCACAACCGGAGTCCTTCAAAGGTGCATCTCCGAGGAGGAAGGGCGAAATCTTCTGGCTGAAATTCATGCCGGACTCGGCGGGCACCACGCCGCAGCCCGGACCCTTGTAAGCAAGGCCTTCCGTACAGGATTTTATTGGCCAACGGCCTGGACAGACGCTCAGGATTTAGTCCAACGATGTGTCGGCTGCCAGCTCTTCGCTAACCAAAGCCACATGCCACCCACCGCCCTGAAAACTATACCCATCACCTGGTCGTTCGCGGTCTGGGGGCTTGACATGGTTGGACTCCTTAAAGGGGGAACCCACAAGGAAAAATACCTATTGGTCATGGTGGATAAATTCACCAAACGGATAGAGGCCAAGCCAGTTAAGACGGCCGAATCCGGACCTGTGATAGATTTCATATCTGGGGTAGTACACCGTTAAGGTATCCCCCACAGCATCATCACTGATAACGACACAAACTTCACGGCCGACGAGGTTAAACTCTGGTGCAAAAACATGGGCATTAAGCTCGACTACGCTTCAGTCTATCACCCTCAAACTAATGGTCAAGTCGAGCGAGCAAATGGTCTAATCATGAGCGGCATTAAACCCAGACTAGTGCGGTCCCTCAAGGAATCTAACACGCACTGGGTAGAGGAGCTCGACTCCGTACTCTGGGGGCTGCGGACCATGCTGAATCGTACTACCGGATTCACACCATTTTTCATGGTGTACGGTGCAGAGGCAGTCTTGCCCTGCGACATAATTCATGACTCACCTCGTGTGTGCATGTATGAAGAAAGAGAAGCCGAGCTGGATCGGCAGGACAGTTTGGACGCCTTAGAGGAAGAGCGCGATGTGGCAAAAGCTCGTTCCGCATTCTATCAATAGCAGGCTCGAAGATATCAAAGCAGAGAAGTACGGGCCAAAACTTACAATGTTGGCAAACTCGTTCTACGCCTCCCGGACAAGAAAAAGGACAAACTCAAGCCCAAATGGGAAGGTCCCTTCATCATCGACCAAGTCCTGACCGGCGGAGCATACCATCTGCGAAACGCATAGGACAACCGACTCGAGCCAAACCCATGGAACGCAGCCCGTCTCCGAAGATTCTACGCCTAGCGCCGAACACAGAGTTCGTCTTCTTCCTCCGTCCACATTTTATACTTTAGCTGTCTTTTGTTTCTCTCTTTCTCCCTCCTTTTTCCTTAAAGCCTTTGAAGGCCGATCTGCGCATTGTTCGCACACACTTGACGTGCTACTCGCACTCATTATACCTGGGGGCTTCTTTAACAGAAGCATATTTATACGGGCTTCATGCCCAACACATGTGTCACACTTCCGCATGTACCTTTTATTCACCATTATATGCATCGATATGACTTAAGTTTTGGCCAAGCTGGGTTGCCTGGCTCCTGTGCTTACCCCTACATTCCCGATTGCTCGGCTAGGAGGTAAAGGGAGCACCTCTGCATTGTTACTGCCGGGTCAGCCGGATGTGTACCTCAGACTGGGTGAAGCCAAAAGCTAGCGTTCTTAAGGGAATATTCGGTCGGTGATTTAAAAGACGATTTCTTACCTACTTATTTATCTGCCCCCAGATGTTTTTCTGCTTTTTTTGCAGTCCGGACATGCACTTTAGGGCATGCCTCCCAGGGAAAGGAACCCCTAACGGAACTATTCTCCCTCGAAGATGTTTCTTACTAACCATGTAATATAACATAACTAGTTGGGCACTTGTCTGATAAAGCACTAATGACCCCTACGCCTGGTCTTCACGCATGCCCCGGTTTTTATATAACCGTGAGGGTATTCGGACACACTCCGGACTGTCGGGTCCCGAGGTTGAAGCGAAAAGGTCCGCAATGACAAACGATCTACAATCCGGCTAGAAGGCATTTTTCATGTCATTTTAAATTACATAGTCAACTTGACTGATTGTATTCCTCTTCAATACCATCTAGCAGGCTGTCTAGTTTACAGTCCCGCTGGGAATACTTTGCGGCCAACTCTACTTGGCCGTACATTAAGCTCACAGGGATCTCCTTCCCATCGGGCCCCACAGGCCCGACCTCGGCCATGTGGTTCGGGTCGGCCTTCGTGTACCTCATCTTCACCATGGCCCAGGCCTCCCTGGCACCTTGACGGCAGGCCGATATCTTCCATAGACGGAAGCGCCGCCGAGCTCCCTGAAGCTTCTCCACAAGCCCTCCAAGACCCTCGGGTAGGGAGACGGATGGCCATAAGGCCTGGGCAACGCCGCTCATCACCTGCCGAACTCGTTCGTGCAGCTGCAACAGCTCGAGAAGCTGGTCACCCATTGAACCGGGCATTTCCTCTGCAGGACGGCCTGTGAGCATACCTATAGACATATTCTAGTTAATCGACTTCCTCGCTGAACTCTTGTTTCCAAAAGTTCGTTCAAGCACTTACTGTAAATGCCGTGACGAAGCCGCAGATTCTCCTTCACGGAGTAAGACAGCTGGACCCGAACATCTTTTAGTTCCTCGCCCAGCTGAGTGTTGGCATCTTGGAGGTTATTATTCTCCTGCCGCACCATTGTCAGCACCTTCTCGCCGGCCTTTAGCTGGCGTAGTAGCTGCTGCCTGTCCAGATCTAGTCCAGCACCATCTGCAATATTATTGTCAGACTTATACACGCGCCGCACTTCGCAAATTACTTATCTTTCGAATTATGTATTACCAGAGGGGGTCTCTGTGGCTCCCCCTGTGGTGGCTAGTGCGGCCTCAAGTTGGGCCTTGCACTCTTGCAGCTCCTAGGACAGGTGGGTATTCTTCTTCGTAAGATCCTGCACAACAAATGATCCTTAAATCAGTTATTCTAACTATTTTAAGTCTCGGGGGCTACTGGCATATATAACTGTCAAAATTACTCACCCGTATGTCTTTTACATACTGCTCCGTGGCTCTGGCTAGACCATCTTGAGCAGCACGGAGGTGCGCATCACCCGAATTAAAGGCATTTAATGACTCGCGGGAGAAGCATGTGTCACGCAGAACTGTCCGGCGGCGCCTGTGATTCATGGCGCTCTCCACCTCAGATCTGGTGGCGGACAACCTATCGGCATCCTCCGTTGGAGGAGCACCTGACGCGCGCCTTGCGTTCGCCTCCCCCTCCGGACCTGGTGTTGGAGCCTGGCTAGTGGAGGCAGGATTGGCAACCTCTTCGGGCACAGTCCGGCGAGCGCTCTTTCTCCTGAGAAAACCACGAGCATTAGTAGGCCTTCCAGGAATCTTTTCCGGAAACATGGGGGCGCATCATACCGTTGCGGCGACGTCTCGATTCGCGCCGCACTCCTTTTCCGCCTGCTGGGCCGAGCTGCCCCTTGTTGGTCAGCCGCCGCAGGTTCGGCTTCCCACCTCAAAGGCACCTCCTGCGGAGTACCATTAGTATACGGTGGTCAGAAATAAGCATGGATGAGTCGTGGTATCAGGACTCCGGTCACGGTTACCTGGGAAGCCGGAGATAAACCGGGGTAGTCGGCTGTAATGGCGACCAAAGCATTATCCATACTAAGCTGGTGGAACACCCCGTCGATCAGCTCCACCTTTATATCCGGATCCTCTTTAGAGGCCGGATCAAGGGATCGTTCCGGATCCTCTGGTTGTGGAGTCGGGCCGTGTATGTCCTTTACGGCCCGGCGCAGTTCCTGCATCGAAATCACAAAGTGAGACACTTAACTTTGGGAACAAGGATCGGATAGACAAACGTCCGCTTACCCAGCTCCGAGGGTTGTTCATCGAAAATCCATTCAATGGACTCGCACGGAGGAAGTCCTCCTTCTCCGCCTTGTACAAGCCGGACATGATCTTCACCAGATCAGCAACCGATCCTGGCCCCTTGCGGCCATGACGGGTGGCGTCATCCTCCCAGTTGAAATTCCACATGGGGTGGCCCCTGTATTGAAGCGGCTGCACCCCTTGCATGATGCATGTGGCCATGACTCCAATCATAGTCAATCTGGAGTGAGCCAATAACCTTATTCGGCCCATCAGATATTGAACGTCCCCATCATTCTCCCGTTGAGGGCTCCGCGGGCGCCAACTCAGGTGTTTCTTTATAGGAGCGTTGCTGAACTCCGGGAGGCCGATCTGAACTGGGTCCGGCAGCGGGGCGTCCTCCATGTAAAACCATTCCGAAGGCCTGTCTTCAGACGCCTTCTTCGGGGTTCCGGATAGATATCCGGTCCCGGGCGATGCGCCATATTTCGGCTCCGCCCACTTGATATATCAACCCCTCGTGAGAACGGGGTACTAGGCAAAATAATCTCTTCCATAGCGCGAAATGGGCCTCGATGCCCAAGAACAGCTCGCAAAGGGCCACGAAGCCCGCGATGTGCAGAATGGAGGCACGCGTGAGGTGGTGAAGCTGGAGCCCATAGAACTCCAGGAGCCCACGGAGAAACAGATGTATGGGAAATCCGAGTCCCCTTATTAGATAAGGGACGGAGCATACCCGCTCTCCTTTGGAGGGACTGGGGACGCTCTCCGCCTGCTTTCCGCCCTTGTAGGTGGCCAGTCCGGCTCGAACCGGAACCATGAAGGCTGGGGGAAGATATCCCTCTGCTTGGAGCGTCACCAGCTCGCTATGCGGGACTGAACATCTCCCCCAATCTCCTGGCTGAGGGCTGGGAGCGCGAGAGGAGGAGCCGCGTCGACTGTCCATGATGGAGTGGATTTTTGTCAGAGGTGCTTCGATGAATACTCACGGAAGGAGGATGGTGTGATTCGGATCTGGATCCTCGCCTCTCTTATAGGCAGTTTATTCGCGCAGCTAGGGTGTAGAGTGTAAGAATACCCTGGCTTTTCACCTTCATATGACACGTGGAAGAGGGCCATTATTGGACGTGGAAGCCAAGGAGCTCAACATTTATAAGGAAGCCGTACACTATTTGGTAAGCACGTGGAATTTGGAGGAGAACCCGCCTTGCAATGCCGAAGACAATATGCGCGCCGGACTCGTCGTCATTGAAACCTGGTTCGGGGGCTACTGAGGGAGTCCTGGACTAGGGGGTGTCCGGATAGCCGAACTATCATTGGCCGGACTCCAAGACTATGAAGATACAAGATTGAAGACTTCGTCATGTGTCCGGATGGGACTTTCCTTGGCGTGGAAGGCAAGCTTGGCGATGCGGATATGTAGATCTCCTACCATTGTAACCGACTCTGTGTAACCCTAAACCTCTACGGTGTCTATATAAACCGGAGGGTTTTAGTCCATAGGACATATAACAATCATACCATAGGCTAGCTTCTAGGGTTTAGCCTCCTTGATCTCGTGGTAGATCTACTCTTGTACTACCCATATCATCAATATCAATCAAGCAGGAGTAGGGTTTTACCTCCATCGAGAGGGCCCGAACCTGGGTAAAAACATCGTGTCCCTTATCTCCTGTTACCATCCGCCTAGATGCATAGTTCGGGACCCCCTACCAGAGATCCGCCGGTTTTGACACCGACAGGGCTCTCCCCCCTTGCTTCCGGTGGCCCCGAAGCGCTGCCGGGGGCCATCATCATCACCGCGATCTTCACCAACACCTCCATCATCTTCACAAACATCTCCATCACCTTCCCCCATCTATATCCAGCGGTCCACTCTCCTGCAACCCGTTGTACCCTCTACTTGAACATGGTGCTTTATGCTTCATATTATTATCCAATGTTGTGTTGCCATCCTATGATGTTTGAGTTGATTTTCGTTGTCCTATTGGTGGTTGATGAATTGCTATGATTGATGTAATTTGCTTGTGTTTATGTTGTTGTCATTGGGTGCCCATCATATGAGCGCGTGCGTGGATCACACCTTAGGGTTAGTTGTATGTTGATAGTACTATGTATTGGAGGGCTAGAGTGACAGAAGCTTCAACCTAGCATAGAAATTGATGCATACGGGATTGAAGGGGGACCAATATATCTTAATGCTATGGTTGGGTTTTACCTTAATGAACGTTAGTAGTTGCGGATGCTTGCTAATAGTTCCAATCATAAGTGCATAGAATTGCAAGTCAGGGATGACATGCTAGCAGTGGCCTCTCCCACATAAAACTTGCTATCGGTCTAGTAAAGTTGTCAATTCCTTAGTGACAATTTCACAACTCCTACCACCACTTTTCCACACTCGCTATATTTACTTTCTTGCTTCTTTATCTAAACAGCCCCTACTTTTTATTTACGTGCTTTTTATTATCCTGCAAAGCTATCCGATCACACCTACAAAGTACTTCTAGTTTCATACTTGTTCTAGGTAATGCGAACGTCAAGCGTGCGTAGAGTCGTATCAGTGGCCGATAGGACTTGAGAGAGTATTTGTTCTACCTTTAGCTCCTCGTTGGGTTTGACACTCTTACTTATCGAAAGAGGCTACAGCTATCCCGTATACTTGCGGGTCATCAAGACCTTTTTCTGACGCCGTTGCCGGGGAGTCATAGCGTGGGGTGAATATTCTCGTGTGTGCTTGTTTGCTGTATCACTAAGTAATTTTTACTTGCTGTTATTAGTTGTTCTCTATCTTTAGTTATGGATATGGAACACGAAATTCCAAAAAAATTAGGTGTAGATGCTACTCATGGAGATGGGGAACCTCCTAAAACCCTCGATGCTCGTTATGTGAAAGAAATTATGTACTACTTTAATAATTCTGAGAAAACCCCATTCAACTTTGTTATGGGAGACACGTTGGATCAACTTGAATACTTTAGGGATTATCGCTTGACACAAAAAGGGAAACTATTATGGGATCAAATTCAAATGTTGAAGTGGTATGCTAGGCAACTACGCTTGATGCATGATTATACTTGCTGCTCTAGGATGAAGGCTCCACACCTTCCCTTTTCATGCAAATTTAATTATAATGAAACCTTAGCTTCTTATGCTAATGGTGTCTATGATTACTATGATGTGGAACAAATAGAAGAATTTGTTGCTTTTATGGGTGCTTATGAGATTGAATCTATGTTTAAAGCATTTGACGATTTTGATGATTCAGTTTATAGACCAGAAAATCTTGCTATACTTAGATATTGCTATGAAAATTATGAATACAATACAATATTAATGCATTTATTGAGAAAGTCTCCGCTGTCCAAGAAGAGATTAATATTTTGCAGGAAGCTATGGAAGAAGAAATTGATGAAACTGTGAGCTCATTGGATGAAAAAAATGATGAGGAGAGCGAAGAACAAAAGGAGGAAGAGCGGATTGATCACCCGTGCCCACCATCTAATGAGAGTAACTCTTCAACTCATACATTGTTTAATTCCCCTTAGTGCTTACCGAAGGATGATTTCTATGATGATTTCTATGATCCCATTGATTCTCTTGAAATATCCCTTTTTGATGATGCTTGCTATGCTTGTGGCCAAGATGACAATATGAATTATGCTTATGGAAATGAACTTGCTATAGTTCCTTATGTTAAACATAAAATTGCTATTGCACCCACACATGATAGTCCTATTATCTTTTTGAATTCTCCCAACTACACTATGTCAGAGAAGTTTGTGCTTATTAAGGATTATATTGATGGGTTGCCTTTTACTATTGCACATGATAATTTTGATAGATATAATATGCATGTGCTTACTGCTCCTACTTGCAATTATTATGAGAGAGTAACTACATCTCCGCCTCTCTATGTTTCCAATATGATAAAATTGCAAGAAACTGTTTATACTATGCATGGGCCTTTACTATGTGTGCATGAATTATTCTTTTATGACATGCCGATGCATAGGAAGAGAGTTAGACTTCATTGTTGCATGACATATGTTACTTTGTGCTCACTACTAAATTACAAATCACTGTTAATTAAAATTGGCTTTGATATACCTTGGGATCCGGGTTGATCCATTACTTGAGCACCATATGCCTAGTTTAATGGCTTTAAAGAAAGCGCTGCCAGGGAGACAACCCGGAAGTTTTAGAGAGTCATTTATTTCTGTTGAGTGCTTTCATATAGTTTAAAAACATAAATAAATAAATAGGGGAACCCAAAAACTTTTCAAAAAGGAAAGTGAAAGTGAGAGAGACAAGCATTGTTGAAGTGGGAGAGCTCCTTGAACTTTGTTCATGCTCACGGAAACTTTGTGAATCTTGATTACAGAAACTTTTCATCAAAAATAATTATCCCCTTGTACAATTCCTTTGTATTATAAAAATAATGTGCTAAGGTTTGCCTTTAGGATGTTTACAATGCTTGTTGGTTTGTACGGTGCAGGACAGAAACTTTGGCTGTAGTGCGCGATTTTACATTTTTAACTGGAACGTCAATTGGTTCTGATTACTTTTGTACTGTCTTGCTATACAAATTGTTTATTTTTCAAAGTTTTGGTAGAATTTTTGGGGTACCAGAAGTATGGTGAATGTTCAGATTGCTACAGACCATTCTATTTTTGACAGATTCTGTTTTTGATGCATAGTTTGCTTGTTTTGATGAATCTATCAATTTATATTAGTGGATTAAGCCATGGAAAAGTTATATTATAGTAGACACAATGCAAAAAGAAATATGAATTGGTTTGCAACAGTACTTAGAGTGGTGATTTGCTTTATTATACTAACGGATCTTACCGAGTTTTCTGTTGAAGTTTTGTGTGGATGAAGTGTCTAATCGAGGAGGTCTCGATATGAGGAAAGGGGAGAGAGGCAAGAGCTAAAGCTTGGGGATGCATGAGGCACCCGAAGTAAATATTCAAGGAGACTCAAGCATCTAAGCTTGGGGATGCCCCGTAAGGCATCCCCTCTTTCTTCAACAAGTATCGGTATGTTTTCGTATTCGTTTCGTTCATGCGATATGTGCAAATCTTGGGGCGTCTTTTGCATTTAGTTTTCACTTTTTCTATTATGCACCATGCTGGTATGAGATAGTCCTTGGTTGATTTATAGAATGCGCATTGCACTTCACTTAAATCTTTTGAGTATGGCTTTATAGAATGCTTCATGTGCTTCACTTATATCATTTAAAGTTTGGATTGCCTATTTCTCTTCACATAGAAAACCGCCATTTGTAGAATGCTCTTTTGCTTCACTTATATTTGTTAGAGCGTGGGCATATATTTTGTAGAAAGAATTAAACTCTCTTGCTTCACTTATATCAATTTAGAGAGATGACAGGAATTGGTCATTCACATGGTTAGTCATAAAATCCTACATGAAACTTGTAGATCACTGAATATGATATGTTTGATTCCTTGCAATAGTTTTGCGATATAAAGGCAGTGATATTAGAGTCGTGCTAGTTGAGTAATTGTGAAATTGTGAAATTGAGAAATACTTGTGTTGAGGTTTGCAAGTCCCGTAGCATGCACGTATGGTGAACCGTTATGTAACGAAGTTGGAGCATGAGGTGTTCTTTGATTGCTTTCCTTATGAGTGGAGGTCGGGGGCGCGCGATGGTTAACTCCTACCAACCTCCCCCCTAGGAGCATGCGTAGTAGTACTTTTCTTCGAGGGCAAGTAGACTTTTGCAATAACTATATGAGTTCTTTATGACTAATGTGAGTCCATGGATATACGCATACTCACCCTTCCACTTTGCTAGCCTCTATTGTGTCGTGCAACTTTCGCCGGTATCATGAACCCATTATTTACCTTCCTCAAAACAGCCACCATACCTACCTATTATGGCATTTCCATAGCCATTCCGAGATATATTGCCATGCAACTTCCATCATCATCATATACATGACTTGAGCATTCATTGTCATATTGCTTTGCATGATCGTAAGATAGCTAGCATGATGTTTCATGGCTTGTCCATTTTTTATGTCATTGCTATGCTAGATCATTGCACATCCCAGTACACCACTGGAAGCATTCATATAGAGTCATATCTTTGTTTGAGATATCGAGTTGTAATATTGAGTTGTAAGTAAATAAAAGTGTGATGATCATCATTATTAGAGCATTGCCCCAGTGAGGAAAGGATGAAGGAGACTATGATTACCCCACAAGTCGGGATGAGACTCTGGACTTTATAAAAAATAAAAGAGGCCAAAGAAGCCCAAATAAAAAAAGAGGCCAATGAAGCCCACCAAAAAGAAAGAAAAAATAAAAAAATAAAAAATAAAAAAAATGAGAGAAAAAGAGAGAAGGGGCAATGTTACTATCCTTTTACCACACTTGTGCTTAGAGTAGCACCATGTTCTTCATATAGAGAGTCTCTTGAGTTATCACTTTCATATACTAGTGGGAGTTTTCATTATAGAACTTGGCTTGTATATTCCGATGATGGGCTTCCTCAAACGCCCGAGGTCTTCATGAGCAAGCAAGTTGGATGCACACCCATTTAGTTTCCAGCTCGAGCTTTCATACACTTATAGCTCTTAGTGCATCTGTTGCATGGCAATCCCTACTCACTCACATTGATATCTATTGATGGGCATCTCCATAGCCCATTGAACTGTGCGTCTAGGTGGATGGTAACAGGAGACAAGGGACACGATGTTTTTACCCAGGTTCGGGCCCTCTCGATGGGAGGTAAAACCCTACTCCTGCTTGATTGATATTGATGATATGGGTAGTACAAAAATAGATCTACCACGAGATCAAGGAGGCTAAACCCTAGAAGCTAGCCTATGGTATGATTGTTGTAATGGTTGTTCGTCCTACGGACTAAAACCCTCCGGTTTATATAGACATCGGAGAGGGCTAGGGTTACACAGAGTCGGTTACAATGGTAGGAGATCTACATATCCGTATCGCCAAGCTTGCCTTCCACGCCAAGGAAAGTCCCATCCGGACACGGGACAAAGTCTTCAATCTTGTGTATTCATAGTCTTGGAGTCCGGCCGATGATGATAGTCCGGCTATCCGGACACCCCCTAGTCCAGGACTCCCTCAGTAGCCCCTGAACCAGGCTTCAATGACGATGAGTCCGGCGCGCATATTGTTCGGCATTGCAAGGCGGGTTCCTCCTCTGAATTAATCATAGAAGATTGTAAACACCAGGATAGTGTCCGGCTCTGCAAAATAAATTCCACATACCACCGTAGAGAGAATAATATGTACACAAGTTCGATCTGCTGACGTATTTCGTGGCATGACATCACGCCACTACCAAGCCTTTACTTGAATTTTATTATACCACCTCAGCGCGTTTAGCGAAGCAGTTTCCTTGGCACGTCTTGTCGAAGCAGAGATCGTGTTCCCCTTATTCCGAGATTCCCATCAATACGGACGTGGGTAACCCAACCGCGCCCGTTGCCACGCCTCCTCTATCGAAGGCGAGTCCCAAACGGTCACGGGGGCGGCTCTTGGTGTTCTCCCTCTTTATAATGGGACCAAGGCTCGTTTCTTTTCTTCAATCCTCAATCAAATCTGCCCCTCGCCCCGAGTTCCAACACCCAGAGCCTCAGATTCGAGCGCCTCAGACTTTCAACGATGTCCAGATCCGACCTACAGGGTCGGTGGATGTCCTCCTCCGTCACGGAAGAGGACATGCAAAAGCTGAGAGAAGCCAAGTACTTAACCTACGAGATTTCGCATAGGCTGCCCGCCAAAGGGCAAGTCATTCCCGCTCCCGAGCCCGGCGAAAGCGTCGTGTTCGTGTCCCACCTCCGTCGGGGTTTAGGCTTCCCGATGGATCCTTTTGTGAGAGGGCTCATGTTTTACTATGGGCTGGAATTCCACGACTTGGCTCCGGAGTCCATCCTCCACATCTCGTCATTCATTGTCGTCTGCGAGGCCTTCCTCTGCACTACCCCCCACTTCGGTTTGTGGCTCAAAACCTTTAACGTGGAGCCGAAGGTGATCGAGGGGCGCCAAGCAGAGTGCGGTGGGGCGGTCGTAAGCAGGAGGGTCAATGCTCCATGGCCCGAGGGCTCTTTCCAAGAGGAGCTCGGCTTGTGGCAACAGGAGTGGTTTTATATTACCGCTCCCAGGGGCAGCAGGCAGAAGCCGCCGCCCATATTTCGCTCGGGACCTCCATGACGACTGATGTCATGGGTCAACCAAGGGCTCAACTGGGGGCCGTCAAAGGACGTGCCCCTATTGCAGGGCCGGATTAGAGACCTCCAAGCGAGGGAGATCGATCTGGTCGTGGTGATGCAGGTCATGCTGATTAGGCGTCTTCTGCCCTGCAAACGTCGTCCTCTCCGGCTGTGGGAATTCAATCCGGAGGGACCACGAATTCTCCAACACTTCATGGGTATGACACCCATGGAGATGTACAAATTGTTCTTCGGATCACAAGAGGTGTGTCCGGAATTGACCAAGGACGCCGGCCTAAGCTGCAATCGCCCGGATACACCAGTAAGTAGCTCTGTGTCCGGACATACCGTTTGTTTGCATTTCTACGATTTGCCTTTTAACCAATTTTCCTCTGAACAGGAGTGGATAGCGCAAGCAAAACTGATACGGTGTTCGGCCCCCCTCCCAGAGACCGCGCCGTATCCCGTGCTGGTCAGGATGCTGTAGGTTGCGCCTTCAGAGGAAGGCAAAGGGGAGAACAGAGGAACTACCGCCTCTACCAAGGAGGATTTTGAGAAAGAGGGGATCGAGAATCCCTCCTTCCAAGGGGAGAAGAGGACCGCTTCCGAAAACCCGGAGGCCAAGGCCTCGAAGCGGGGGAAGAGATCTTCACCGGAGGGTCCTGCATCTGGGCAGGCCCCGGCCGCACTATCTCCCCTAAGGAATCAGCCCTCCAGCGAGCCGTAAGTAGAAAAAAGGGGAGTTTTGTAATAAGGGACATCCCTATTTGTGCTTCTGAGGATAACCTAAGTTTTTACCTTGTAGTTCGGATCTCCGTCCTTCTCAGATGAGCTCGTCTTCGGGGGACCTTCGTCCGGAGATGATGGAGAGCGGACGACCCTGAGGTGTCATCACGAAGGGTATCCCCAAGTCCGGCAGGGCCGAAGAGTTCGGCACCAACTGGTGTACGACCGGGGGAGCTGAAGGATCTGCTTGAGAGGGCGTCTATCTCAGAAGATCACCGTACATTGATGAGTATGGTGATTGGAAGAATTTCATCCGCCGAAGGCGGGTTGCACGATGCCGTCAGAAGTTTGCGGGTGGGGTTTGAGGTACGTAAAAATGACATACCTCTTGACAGTTTTGCACATAAAGCGCGCCCTGTATAGATAGTAGCCCCTAAGACTCGGTATGTTGTCGAGGGCGACAGCGTGCCGAGGATCATAATCTCAGGTATTAATTCTCGCCTTTCCTACACAGGTGGCGGATAGTCCGGTGGCCAGCCGGACTTATGGAGTTGCTGAACTAAGGCGGCAACTCGACTTTGCGGATGCAGACATCGCGCTGGTCAATAAGCGACTTGACGAGTCGCAAGGTAGGTTGTTTCTCCGTGGTCACTTAGTAAGGGAGCCGAAGCTCACTCCTTACAATATGTGTGCTTGATGCAGATGGTGCCGCTGCTGTGGAGGACCTTCGAGCAGAGCTTGCTCGAGCCAAGGAGCAGGCTAGGAGGAGTGATGCGGCTGCCTCGAAGGCGGCCGAAGAGCTAGAAGCCGAAAGGGCTGCTCACTGCCGAAGTAGGGAGGAGATGGCCGAAATGGCCGTGAAGCTGAAAGATGTTACCGACCGCTATGAGGTTCTTGAAAAAGAGCGCCGAGCGGAGCAAGAAAGCCTAAAGAAGGCCACCGCCGAAGCCAAGGATGCTCGTTCTGCAATGAGGGCTATAAAGGAGGAGCTGCATCAGGCCGGAGATATTGCGGCTGGCAAGCCTTTTCTGCTGCGCAGGAGGTTCACAGATCCGAAGTATGCTCAGCTTGGCCAGCTGTGGGGTCCGGAGGATCCTTATATGGATTTAGCGGCGAGTGCGGCAGATGTCGTTGTTCACTTCCGAAGTCAAAAGGATCACGAGACGGAAGAGCTATTTTGGTCTCAATTCCACAGTCCGGAGCGTTCACTTCCGCTGACCGATCGGTTGGCTGAGTGGGCTGAGCTGAATAGACTGTCCGGACTTGCCATGACGGATATCGTGGCTCATGTCTGGCCGGATAGGCCCAAGCCGAAAAGTTATTTTGGCTTTTTGCAGCAATTCCTTGGGGCGGTGCCGCATATCAAGGCGATGAAGCGGTCGTCCTGCATAGAGGGTGCACGGATGGCCCTCGCCCGTGTGAAGACGTACTGGACGGAAATGGATGCCACCGATGTTGCCACCCGGGGTTCGGATGAGAGCCGGTTACCCGCCGAGCACTATTTCGGGGAAGTTCTGCGGGGTGCTCGTGCAATAGAGTCGCAGCGCTCAAAGAATGCCGTGTTTAAATGATTTCTATGATTTGTAAGACGATATATATAATATAAGTGCTTTTTATACTTATGCGTTCAAGTATTGAAATATCTCCTGTGCGGCCGTTAATGTATACTGGTGTATAACCTGAAAGATGGCAGTCTTCGGCTTCAGCCCCCACAAACATGGTGCGGGGGTGTTTGCAAAAATAGCGCATTTTCACACTTAATCCAATGTCTTGGTCCTGTGAAGGAGGTGGTAGCGTAGCAAACGAGGCAACCGGACTATAATGCTTTATCACTTTCACTTAGCCATAGGAGTTCGCGGGTGGGGCTACGATATAGCCCCTAGGGGCACCGCGCTCTCCGAATTCGGGGCGCGTATGTGCCTGACCGGGAAACGGTCCTTCGTCAAAGCGAAGGAATTCTAAACATTCTGGTAGTCGATCGAGTGGTTGACCAGTCTCTCGCTGTATCATGACAGTCAGTTTTCGGCTTTCTCTACTGAGGTGCTCGCCCGGCCGAACCGGGGCACAATCGCAATAGTTCTTCTGGTGCCGCGTTAGCCGATGATACGGAACGTAAGGCAACAAAACACAGGAGCCGTGCAAACCCAACATTTGACCAAAGACATGATTCGGAGCTGATGCATATAAGGCCTAACTCGAGACGCCGAACACTCCCTAAGGTATTCGGTCTTTATGATAACGGGCAGAACAATGCCCTAAGCCCCTAGTGTCCAGGTACAGGCGAGAATTTCTGGCGCGGCCGATGCCAAAACGCCAGCCTCCTCGTTGGTTATGGTAAAAAAAACAGTGGGATATGAATCAACAAGAGAGTGTAAGAAAGGTTTACGCAGGGTCTTAATCTGAAAAGAATCCTTGCGACGGGTCCCTGCTGCATGTCTGCGCCTGTGTCTCTGTTGTGCCGTATCCTGGACGGGTGTGCACATTGTTCATCTGTAAAAAGAAAGGAACTTAGCTTGAAAAGAAATCGTGCAATAAATTTATTGAAAGCAAAGTATGAATGAATGAATAAAGTTGAGCTTTTAGTGGCTCTTTATTGTTTGTACGCGCAGCCCCTTGTGAAGGGGTATGCGGCTAGGGAGCCCCTAGTTTATTTGTGCCGGACTCATCTAGCCGTGTCCGGGGTCTTAAACGACCTTTTAATGAGATGATGCCGCGTGGACCGGGCATTTTAAGTGTAAGAGACGCGTAGTGCGGTACTGCGTTAAAGCGGGCGAAAGCTTCACGTCCCTATAGTGCTTGATGGCTACTTTTGAATGGGGCGACATGGAAGATTAGCTTTTCGCGACGGAAGTTGTCGGGTGATCCGAACACAACTTCTAGTAGTAATGAGCCCGTGCACTTGGCGTAAGGGCCTGGCGTAACTCCTTTGAAGGAAGTGCGGCTATGGAGAATTTTAGTAGGGTCTATCCCCAACTTGCGGATTGTGTCCGAATATAGCAGGTTTAAATCGCTGCCGCCATCCATTAGGACTTGTGTAAATTGTAGTCTGTCGATTATAGGATCCAATATCAAAGCAGTCCATCCTGCGTTTCGAATACTTCTGGAATAGTCCAGGTGGTCGAAAGTAATTGGTTTTGACATCCAACCTCGGGGTTCCACTGGGGTGGATCGTGCGACACGTACTTTAGCGGGTGCCGCACTATTGTTCCGTATTATCACATGAAGTGAGTTTACTGTTTTGACTTCTTGTGGGAAAGTCCTTTGTTTTCCGGCGCTCTGCTGGTGGGGTTCGTCGTCATCCTCGCTTGGCGCGTCGAGCCCCTTGTGTTCGGCGTTGAGTCAGCCGGACTGTTTGAAGACCCAACAATCTCGGTGGGTGTGGTTTGCAGGCTTCCCGGGGGGTACTGTGGATTTGACATATCCGATCCAAAATTTTGTTTAAGTTGGATAGCTCGTCACTGTTGTCCTTAAGAGGCAGTGTTTTGTTGTTCGGTCGCGAGCTTTTGAATCTGGCGTTGACCGCCGTGTTCTTTGGGCTCTTTTCTTTATTTCGGCGCTGGTCCTTTCTGTGCCGTGATTTTCCGTTTCCATCTCTGTTCTCGGATGTACTCGGGTCGCTGGTGCTGCATCTTGCTAGCCAGCTGTCTTCCCCCGCGCAAAAGCGGGTCATGAGGCTTGTTAGCGCGGCCATTGTTCTTGGCTTTTCCTGGCCGAGGTGTCTGGCGAGCCATTCATCTCGGACGTTATGTTTAAAAGCTGCTAAGGCTTCTGCGTCCGAACAGACGACTATTTGGTTCTTTTTTGAGAGGAACCTGTTCCAGAATTGGCGCGCTGATTCTCCGGGCTGTTGGGTTATGTGACTTAAATCGTCTGCATCCGGAGGGCGGACATAAGTCCCCTGAAAATTTGCTCTAAACGCGTCCTCGAGCTCTTCCCAACTTCCAATGGTATTTTCTGGGAGGCTTTTGAGCCAATGCCGAGCTGGCCCTTTGAGCTTGAGGGGCAGATATTTTATGGCGTGGAGATCGTCTCCTCTAGCCATATGTATGTGCAGGATGTAATCCTCAATCCAGACTCCGGGGTCTGTCGTTCCGTCGTATGCCTCTATGTTTACGGGATTGAACCCTGCTGGAAATTCATGATCCAGCACCTCATCGGTGAAACATAGTGGGTGTGCGGCGCTCCTGTATTTGGGTGTGCCGTTGTCTTCGAACACTCGGCGTGTTGTGTTACTTCCTGGGGCCCTCTTTTTTGGCCCATAAATGGACCTGACCGGGCCGTCTGTTTTGCGAGGATCATGTGCCGGCTTGTGTGCGGCACCGCTTGTCGCTCTTGGCCTGTTGTCTGGCCGTCTATCCGGCCAGGCGGCCTCCTTGCTTTTTGACTGTGGGGGCTCTACGGCCTCCTCGTCGAATTCGGGCAGCAGCTTGCGCTTCGGGTAGCTCTTTGTTTGGTGGCTGTTGCCATATTTGTCCGCGGTCTTGAGTACTTTGCTCCATCTCATTCTGAGTATGTCTTCCGCTGTTTTGAGCTTCCGTTTCTGCTTCTTCAGATTTCTTGCAGTGGCGACAAGCCTTTTGTGAAGGTTCTTATACTCCGGTGGTGTGTCCGGCGTGAGATTGTCTGGACTATTGTTTTCGCCGGGGATGGATTGATTGTCCGATTCATCCTGTTCGGATGGTTGCTTGGTTGCATGTTCGTCGCCCACTAGTTTGCCCTGCTCTATGGCTGGGTCATTATGGGTGCTGTTGTTGTCGAGGCGGGACTTAGGGCGGCGCTTGCGTCGCTGTTTTGGTTGTTTTTCGGGGGAATTATCCTTCGCCGCTTCCCGTTGTTCCTCATTATCGCCTCCTTTTGGGGTGTCCACCATGTATACGTGATGAGTTGAGGTGGTCTTCTAGTGCCCCGTAGGCGCTGGTTCTTGATCGTCTCCGGCATCGTCGTCCATACCGTCGATGTCTTCGGAGTCGTAGTCTAGCATGTCGGTTAGATCGTCGACAGTGGCTACAAAGTGGGTGGTCGGTGGGCTTTGAATTTCTTCGTCGTCCGCATCCCAACCATCCTGACCGCAGTCCGGCCAGGGCTCTCCTGATAACGAGAGATGCTTTAGCGAATTCAGGATGTCGCCAAAGGGTGAGTGCTGAAAGATGACCGCAGCGATGAACTCCATGATCGGCGCCCAATCGGATTCGATTGGCAGGGGCGCAGAAGGTTCGGAGTCCGGCAAGGAGTCCGGCACCTCGGAGTCACAAGCTTTGCAAAGGACAAGGTCGGTATTCGGCTCCATCGCTGTAGAGATTGCAGCTCCCGAGGCGGTGTCCATCCACCTGTCCTCGATCTACGCGGTCGGCTCCGAACTAGGGGTCGGAGCGGACTCATGTGTGGCTTCCAGGGCACTGTCCGGCGGCAGAGTTAAATCATGCCCATCGTGACAGTGCGGCACGCTCGGCTGTGGCTCGAATCCATCGAAGATCAAGTCTCCGCGGATGTCGGCCGTGAAGTTTAAGCTTCCAAACCTGACCTGATGGCCAGGGGCGTAGCTTTCGATCTGCTCCAGATGGCCAAGCAAATTGGCCCGCAGTGCGAAGCCGCCGAACACAAAGACCTGTCCGGGGAGAAAAGTCTCACCCTGGACTGCGTTGTTGTTGATTGAAGAAGCCATCAAGCCTATCGGTGACGACACAGAGGAACTCTCAATGAAAGCACCAATGTCGGTGTCAAAACCGGCGGATCTCAGGTAAGGGGTCCCGAACTGAGCGTCTAGGCGGATGGTAACAGGAGACAAGGGACACGATGTTTTTACCCAGGTTCGGGCCCTCTCGATGGAGGTAAAACCCTACTCCTGCTTGATTGATATTGATGATATGGGTAGTACAAGAGTAGATCTACCACGAGATCAAGGAGGCTAAACCCTAGAAGCTAGCCTATGGTATGATTGTTGTAATGGTTGTTCGTCCTACAGACTAAAACTCTCCGGTTTATATAGACATCGGAGAGGGCTAGGGTTACACAGAGTCGGTTACAATGGTAGGAGATCTACATATCCGTATCGCCAAGCTTGCCTTCCACGCCAAGGAAAGTCCCATCCGGACACGGGACGAAGTCTTCAATCTTGTGTCTTCATAGTCTTGGAGTCCGGCCGATGATGATAGTCCGGCTATCCGGACACCCCCTAGTCCAGGACTCCCTCACCCGAGGTCTTCACGAGCAAGCAAGTTGGATGCACACCCACTTAGTTTCCAGTTCGAGCTTTCATACACTTATAGCTCTTAGTGCATCGGTTGCATGGCAATCCCTACTCACTCACATTGATATCTATTGATGGGCATCTCCATAGCCCATTGATACGCCTAGTTGATGTGAGACTATCTTCTCCCTTTTTGTCCTCACAACCACCACCATATACCACCATAGTGCTATGTCCATGGCTTGCGCTCATGTATTGCGTAAGAGTTGAAAAACTTGAAGCGCGTTAAAAAGTATGAACCAATTGCTTGGCTAAAACCGGGGTTGTGCATGATGGGAGTATTTTGTGTAATGGAGATGGAGCATAGCCACACTATATGATTTTGTAGGGACGAGCTTTCTTTGGCTATGTTATTTCGATAAGACATAATGGCTTGGTTGGTATGCTTGAAGTATTATTGTTTTTATGTCAAATGATAGACTATTGCCTTGAATCACTCGTATCTTAATATTCATGCCATGATTAGACATATGATCAAGATTATGCTAGGTAGCATTCCACATCAAAAATTATCTTTTTTATCATTTACCTACTCGAGGACGAGTAGGAATTAAGCTTGGGGATGCTGATACGTCTCCATCGTATCTATAATTTTTTATTGTTCCATGCCAATATTATTCAACTTTCATATACTTTTGGCAACTTTTTATATTATTTTTGGGACTAACATATTGATCCAGTTCCCAGTGCCAGTTACTGTCTGTTGCATGTTTTATGTTTCGCAGAAACCCCATATCAAATGGAGTCCAAACTGGATAAAAACGAACGGAGAATTATTTTGGAATATTTGTGATTTTTGGAAAGTAAAATCAACACGAGACGGCGCCCGAGGTGGCCAGGAGATAAGGGCCCACACCCACTCTAGGTGGCATGCCCCCCACCCTCTTGGGCCACTCGTAAGGCAGTTGATGCCCTTCTTTGGCCGCAAGAAAGCTAATTTTTGGAAAACGATCTGGGCGAAGGTTTCAATCCAATCGGAGTTACGGATCTCCGGATATAAAAGAAACGGTGCCAGGGCAGAATTCCAAAACGCAGAAACAGAGAGATAGATCCAATCTCGGAGGGGCTCTCGCCCCTCCCAAGCCATGGGAGCCAAGGACCAGAGGGGAAACCCTTCTCCCATCTAGAGAGGAGGTCAAGGAAGAAGAAGAAGAAGGGGGGCTCTCCCCCCTGCTTCCGGTGGCGCCGGAGCGCTGTCGGGGGCCATCATCATCACCGCGATCTTCACCAACACCTCCATCATCTTCACCAACATCTCCATCACCTTCCCCCATCTATATCCAGCGGTCCACTCTCCCGCAACTCGTTGTACCCTCTACTTGAACATGGTGCTTTATGCTTCATATTATTATCCAATGATGTGTTGACATCCTATGATGTTTTAGTAGATTTTCGTTGTCCTATTGGTGGTTGATGAATTGCTATGATTGATTTAATTTGCTTGTGGTTATGTTGCTGTCCTTGGGTGCCCATCATATGAGCGCGCGCGTGGATCACACCTTAGGGTTAGTTGTATGTTGATAGGACTATGTATTGGAGGGCTAGAGTGACAGAAGCTTCAACCTAGCATAGAAATTGATGCATACGGGATTAAGGGGGACCAATATATCTTAATGCTATGGTTAGGTTTTACCTTAATGAACGTTAGTAGTTACGGATGCTTGCTAATAGTTCCAATCATAAGTGCATAGAATTCCAAGTCAGGGATGACATGCTAGCAGTGGCCTCTCCCACATAAAACTTGCTATCGGTCTAGTAAAGTAGTCAATTGCTTAGGGACAATTTCACAATTCCTACCACCACTTTTCCACACTCGCTATATTTACTTTATTGCTTCTTTATCTAAATAGCCCCTACTTTTTATTTACGTGCTTTTCATTATCCTGCAAAGCTATCCTATCACACCTACAAAGTACTTCTAGTTTCATACTTGTTCTAGGTAAAGCGAACGTCAAGCGTGCGTAGAGTCGTATCAGTGGCCGATAGGACTTGAGAGAGTATTTGTTCTACCTTTAGCTCCTCGTTGGGTTCGACACTCTTACTTATCGAAAGAGGCTACAACTATCCCGTATACTTGCGGGTCATCACCCACCATACGGACAAACTCCCTGAAGATCCACTTGAATGTTTCATCTTTCTCGTCTCTCATCATCGCTCCCCCGAAAATAATGCTCTGGAAGTGGTTGTCGATGCTGACAAAGTGACCAAATGGCATATCATACAAGTTTGTCCTGTAGGTTGTGTCAAATGTTATTGCATCCCCGAAACACCTGTACTGATTGCACCCCCTATTAGTCACCCACATAAGTGTCTTTATGCGGCTCTCCTCGTCAACCTGCACGGTGTAGTTGAAATCTGGATCGTTAGCTTTCATGTCCCCAAGCAGGTTCATAGTCTTGACAACATCAAAATCTGACTGCTCCTTGTTGAGCTTCTTGCATAATTTCTTCAATGACCTCTTTGTAAAAGGAACATTCTCCGTGACACAAAAGAAGCTACACAATGCTGAAAACCTTTCCAAGGCCAACATTATTATCCCTCAGCTGTTTCCCAAGATCCTTGGTGTATCTATCTATAGGCCTATGCGACCTCCAATGCATTTTCTATCCACGTGTAATGGAAAGCGGATGGTTGTGCCCTGCTTTGTGCTCTGATATGTACCAACCGCCATCCTTTGATCGGAGCAACCTTATCATTGCACTGCAATGACACCTCGAAGAACGACTTTTCTCCTTCAGTGGGGACCCCTGAAATGGAAAAGAAAATGATTGTCAACCTCAATGAAACGACCGATACTTGGATGCATATTAAGAATGGCTTTTTTTTCATAGACGTGTCTCACATGCACAAACAATCTATTGCATACATCTTGGTCTTTGCACGTTCAGCCTGCTCTTTGCCAGCCATATACCAAACCCTGTTTCCCATGAATATAGGTTGTAGAACTCATACGCCTCATCCAGTGAGTCAAACTCCGTGCCAATTTTTGGATTGATGACATGCCCTTCACATTTTTCGGCAAAAGCACGGATAGACAGCTCTAGTGCCATTTTCCTGTCCGGGTTCATGTCCCTCTCATCAGGTACCTTCCCGAGCCTCACCCTGCGACCCGGTAAAATTCATAAGAGTCAGCATATGTACTACCATTAGACACTAAAAAAATCTATCGACAAGGGGGCCTCCATGCATAGAGACCAAGGTACGCAATAGAACTGACATACAAAATAGAGCACCGTCTGCTGCAATTGCAATTTTGCTGTCACCACCATAAAGCAGCTCTGCGTACGCAAGCCAAACTACACAACCATAACCTGTCCAATTGGATCCTATCTGTTCTAGCAGGTGTTTACATACACATTCAGCATTTTTTCTAAAGTTTTTCAGCAGAACATCATAGAATCAGAAATAAAAAAAGTTGTTTTGCCCACATACGCATAGTTACCTGGCCCCCTTTTGCCTAATCATTGGACGCCATGTTTAAACTCACCAAGCACATACTTGACTTCTGTCTACCCAACTGCATTCTATACGACACCGTCAGAAATCATGAGACGCAATTCAAAAAATCCATGCTCACGTCCAACATAACCTATTCTACCCTTTTTTCAGCCTCCTAAATCCACAAAACAGCCATTTCCTAGAATCCAAGCATAGCTGCTCAGGTCCACAGGACCATCCTAGAATCCAATCAGCACATATATTGTGTGCGCATCCTAGGTTCGTCTCAGTGATCCCTATAATCCAACAAACGAACCAGATACATATTCAATCTGAAACCATTGCACCCTACCTCACACTACGACTGAGATGAATAAAACAACACGAATCAGATAATTAACTACTTGATATTGGACTCCCAAAAAATCTATTAACGGTGTGTACACATCAGGGTGGACACGGTCCGGGCCGGTCCGGTCCCTGACCGAGCTGTCCTTTGGACCGGCCGTCGGCGGTCCGGACCGGACCGGACCGAGCAGCGTCGCGGTCCTGTTTCCCGGGACCGGACCGGCAGGGACGAAGCCCGAGCCGGACCGAGCGGCTCGTTTGGACCGGCCGGAGTTCATCCCAGAGCACGCGCCGGAGCATAGCGACGCGGGGAGGGCGCTGGAGGCAGCGGAGCTCGACGCGGAGATGTCCAGCAGCTTTGGAAGAGTCAGAGGGAGCTAGAGGAGCCAAGAAGATCACCAGAGCGAGCTCATCGGCGACGAATTTGGCACGACGGCCGGTGGACGGAGATGAAAAAGATGATGCCCGATGCGGCGATGCAGGTCCTCCCACGTCGTTTTTGTTGGTGCATACGACAGATCCGAGTGGGGCGCGTCCAGTGGACATAGTTTCCAGGGCCAGCGAGTCGAGTGGCCATGCGCACGACGGCCCCCGCGGCGGCGGACATGAACGGCGACAGTTTCTTGCGCCCCCTCCACGCCTGGGTCGCCACGCACTCGCCACAGCCCCGCCACGCCCCCTCCATGCCGCTCGCACGCCCCAGCCACGCCCCACTCGGTGCTCACCGTGCCGCCGCCATGCTCCCGCCACGCTCCCGCCATGCCGATGCTTCTGTTTCTCGGTCCTGCGAGCTGGCTCGGTGAAAGCCCGGACCGGACCGACAAACTTTCGGGCCAGATTCTGCAGCTCGGACCGGCTCTTTTTTCCATCGGGCTAGGACCGAGCTGGCCCGGACCGAGCGGGCCACGAGCCGGTCCGAAAGACCGCTCGTGTCGTCCACCCTGATGTACACACAGGCTATGGCAAGGTAAATAGATGCGAAATGAAGCATGATTGGGGGCAAAAAAAAGCACCTCCTCGTCCAGCCGCTTGTAGCTTCAGAGCACACCTCGAATCTCTGCCCATCTTTGATCAACCCTGCTTCTTCGTTCTTCTCGAGCTCTATGTCTAGAGCACTCATGGAATCCTGGGATTCCACCGGGAACACATCAAACTCCAATCCGGCGATATTGGCTCCACAGTTATTGCAGTCAAACCTAGCACCGTCAGCGAATGGATTTGCAAAAAAGAGAAATCCTACCGGGGGCAGGGCTGGCTAGGGGGAGACAAAACTTGAAGGAACAATAACCTACCCGCTGAGCTCCAGACTGTCCATCGACATCTCGCCGGTGGGGAATCGTCGCCGCAGCGCGCCCGTGTGAAAGAACAGAGCAGCCGTGGACGCGAGCTTTCTGTGGAAAAGAGGGTAATGACGAGCAAACATAGACGCGTGGATCTACCTGCTCCACATGTCTGACCGGGCCCATATACATGTGTTGTTTCGAAAGCTCGGTCCTGTACCAAATTGTCGGCCTAGGCCGAAGAGTCACCCCACGGGCCGGGGGACACGAACGGGTGATGGACCGAACAGCATACGCCTATGCGAGCCTACATGTATCACGGACCGTATTTCCCAGGCTAGGCCTGCCACACCCCTGCTGTGAAATGATTGATCCACAATCCCAAAGCCCAAACGAACGAACCAGATTGCGGCCTGCCTGTAGCCCGGCCACCAAAAGCCCTCACTCCCCAACATCCTGACTTTGAAGCACGTGGAACAAGATGGTTGGAGGCCTTTGAAGAGTTGGCGGAGATGACACAAAGAAAGAGCCTACCTATGGATGTAAAAATAATTGCTTTCCTCATGGGTGGTTGAGGCTTTGGGGAGTGTCAATGGAAATGCAGAGGGGGCCTTATACGATGGTATTTTTTTGTTATGCTAAACAAATTTCACTTGGCTGCTTTAAGCCCAAGGGTGATCTTTACTTGACGATGATCGTATAAATATGCTTGTAAAGGACGCTTCTAAAGGGAGGTGATGGCGACGTGCATGAGATCTTTTAAGCCTTGGCGCTCTTGTCTTTTGACTCACCTGATATCACCTCATGTATTCTCAAATAAACCTGATCATGGGCAACTCGGACCCATGATCCGGTCTAAAAGATAAATGAGCGGGAGGGTAAGGCTTGCCTCTCGAGCCGGGCTCAGGCTCAGCTTTGCAGCTTGATGGAGCATTTATGCTGGCTTGTGCTTTCGTTTTATAGCTTTTAGGCTTACTCATGTGCGTACAAGAAAAAAACATTCAGACCAGGTTTTTGAGCTTGTTTTCAGGCCTACAAAAAGGTACATTTTTTAGGTTCGGGTCGAGCTTGGTCTTGTAGTATGGGTTTGTGCTTTTTCCGGTGTGATCCAAAAACTGGCCTGCCCGTCATGATCAGGCTTAGTCTCAAGCCTATGCCCAACTAGACCTCCTATTCAGTGCTTTAAGTGCTAGTTTTTTTTAGACTTTTTTTTTTTTGAGAAGAACTCGCCAAGCTTTTTATTCCAAAACAATGTTCATAGGTACAACTGTTGGGTCATGAGGAGTTCCCAACCACACATGTCTACCTAATTGCAGGTTACAAGAGAACTTGGCGAGCTTATGAGCCTCAAAGTTATAGTTTCTACGCTCATGAACTTAAGCGCTAGTTTTTTTAGACAAAATCACTAGTTTGTTGCTGCAGCGTACATGGGCGCACGTACATGGGCCGGCCCATGACTCACCACGTTCGTCGCTCGCTCGCGCCCGTCATCTATAGATCGCATTTTTCTGCTCCTTCTCTAGAAATCTGTTGGGTCCAACGAGAACAAATAGAACGGTTTATTTTAGTATTTAAAATTTTGGTTTAAAAAAATGTTCTCGAGTATGAAAAAATCTCACAAATTAGTAAAAATGCGAATTTTAAAATTTCGTGGTTTAAGAATGTTTTTGAATTTTAAAAATGTTCATGAATTTAAATAATATTCACAAAATTTAGAAAAATTTGTGAATTTTAAAGAAAACACGAATTTGATTGCTGATCTTCTGCAAAAAAGTTAATGAGTTTCATAAAAAATTTCTGTTCTAAATTTGAAAAAAGCGGATTTAAAATATGTTCATGAATTTGATAAAAAAAGTTCATGTATATGGAAAAACTTCATGAATTTCAAAAAGTTCAGAAAACCTGGGGGAGGTGGGGTGTGAGTTCAGAAAACTGAAAAATGTACACTAATTTGAGGAAAAATCATGAATTTCACAACATTTTCGAAATTCACAAAAAATCGTACATTTAAAAAACTCATAAATTTGTGAAATGTTCACAAAACTGATAAATGTACACAAATCTGAGGAAATTGCACAATTGGAATTTTTCAAATTAAAAAAAATCACGCACTTGAATAATGGAAAAACAAAAAAATAAAAGAATTAGAAGAAGAGCGGGCTGGACAAAAACGGAGTGAAAACCCTGACAATAGGAGACATACCAAAGAACTCACTGGAAGCTTCTGAAAGTTTCACAACATCGCAAGATAATGTCGCACTAGATGGGCCAGCCCATTAATTCTTTCGATCCCATCTACGAAACGCACTGTAAATGATGCCTTAAGCACCGAATAGGAGTTCGCATCCCCAACCTCTAGTTTGTTTTTTGTTTGTAATTTTTCTTTCTCTATTTAACCGAATAATTCTTTTCTAGTTGTATTGAATTGTAAACTTTTCTATTTCATAGTGTTTGACATCACTGTTTTTTCCTCTAAAACAATAGTAATCCAAAACCAGTATTGCAATGTGTGGGCAATGAGTACTACTTCCTGCAATCCAAAATAAATGTCATCGTTTTAGTTTAAGCCACAACATTTATTTTGAATCAGAACTAAAACCACAAAGCTTATTTTGGATTGGAGGGAGTATTTTATTCCAAAAAACATGAGGAATTACTAATTTGTATATGTAGAAACCACGGTCTTTCTCAGTTTGCCAAAACCATGACTCATTTTTCAATAAAGGGTGAATTTTATTTACTCTGAATGAAGCATCAAGTAGATACAAAAACAATAAGCATATACCCGAATCTGCATAGAATACACACAATCAACACAAACACAACACGCCGACGAATAACAAAGTCATATGAGACCAAAGCTATGCATAAGTGATGTGATCAAATCTGTGATGACAAATTACAACTATGACCATATATATCTGCATCAACCATCTCACGACATCACAAGGACAACGTGGTTCTTCCACAACAACACCTTTGCGAAAGGACCAATCCGCAATCGTCACCATCATCGGATCCAACCAAATAGGCCAGATTCAACGTTTTCACCCTGGATCCAGTCTGAACATATCCGAGCAATGCCTTCAACAAGGTAACGACGCAAAAATATCATCATTGCCAGGTATAACCATCTCGGGTCCGACCAGGGTTTTCACCCAGAAACTCGTCGAAGTTAATCAAGTGTTGTCGCCATCTTTTTCATGATTCCAGCAGCTACCTGCACTGGGTTATAAAACTGCATGCCACCGCCGCACAACCATACCCTCCGTGTCAAGTCATCATCCGTAGATTGCATCTTAACGCCGAAGGCAAGCACCGAATTGGAAGAGAGGAATTGTGAAGAGAGCCTTGCCCAAGTCCGTCGATCCCAGGTGGCGACGGCCGGATCTGGAGCACGAACGGCAGATCTGAAGCCACCTCATCAGACACTGGGGGAAAGCCCAGAGTTAATTGCACAGAAGTACCACAATTCAAGCATCACATGCAGATTGGTACCACGATTGCTCATTTTTGCGTGTCAGTACCAACATTGGTCCAAATTTTTGCAAATTGGACTAAAACGCGTATTTATATGTATTGACGCCCGATCCGACAGCTCGGGCCCACCCGTCAGGTGCCACGCTGGCCAATCGGCGCGTGCCCGCGCGTGCCCGCGTGCTGACTAGGACGAGCCGGTGCGCTGGAACCTGGTCCGGTCGCACCAGCTCCAGCCCGGCCGCACCATTCCCCTCCCCTCCTCCTCCTCGCTCGTTTCCTCCGTCGCCGCCAACCGCGTCCCGACTGCCGGCCGGCCGCCGCACCGCCCCGCCGACGCCATGGTTTTGGAGGACGAAAGCAGCGACGACCATTCTAGCCCCCCGTACATGCATTCTTCCTCCACAGACGGTCTCAACGAGGTCAGTGCAGGGTTAGGGTTAGGGTTTCAGATTTGGGATTTCTTGATTTGGTTGATTTCGCTAGGTTTTGATTTGGCCATTGTCTTTGTGCGAGCTTCTGCAGGTTCCTTTCAGCATTGAAGATCCAGATTACAAGGGGCTTGAGCTGGATGTGATGTCTCCATGTGAGAAGCATGGCATGGCATCTGAGAGGCTTGTTGCCTTTGAAGGAACAGACACATGCATGAGGTTTTTAGCATGTGCACAGCCAGTATGGATTGTAGGATTGTAGGCATACTAATTTTTTTTCTTACTTGGTCAGTGCCATATTGAACTCTGTTTGCTGGAGTACTCTGCTTGCTGTCAACATTTTGGTTCATAGTGGTTAGAGTAGCTTATTTAGGTCAAGCATGAGTATATTTTGCTGGAGTACAGTGGCATAGTAATTTTTGTTAATAGTGGTAGTAGAGTAGCTTACAAATGGTTGAACACTCCTTGATATGAACACTAGAGTAACTAACCTAGTCAGTCAGCTACTCAAGTGGCTGTTCCTCTTGTTAAATGTAGTGGTCTGATGCTAAATTCAGACATTCTTTTTGGCAACTCCAGTGATTTTGTGTAATTACTTGCTGTATGAACTGTTTTGTTGTTGTTGTTGTTTTTGCAGGAAGGTAGCAATTGTGGCTTTGTTGAACGGGTTGATCACCAGTGGCCCCCAACAATGCAGAATGCATTGTTGAAGCTCTGGGCAATGGTTGAAGATGCCAAAAGTGCTAGGGTGAATGATAATCTTGAAAATTCTTTCACTATCCACCATCTGACAGAAGAGAAGAACAAGCTGGAGGCCAACTATGACAAGCTAGTCCAAGATGTGCATGAGCTGATGAACTTCTAGGAAGATAAGGTGGTGGATTTCAGACATCTGCAGTCTGCCATTACATATCAGCAGGAGGTAAGAAAAGAATTGATTGATGATATGAAGGCAAAGATGGCAACTGAGATGGCAAAGAAAGATGAAGAGACCCAGCAACTTACTCAGAAGTATGAGCTTCTGCTCAACTTGACAAGAGCTCAAGCAACAGTCATTCAGAACTTGAAGTTGAACAAAATGAAAGAGAAGCAAGTGCTTACTGAAGTTAGTATGAATTTGGAGCTGAAGAATGCAGAGCTAACTAAGTGTCAGGAGAAGCTCACCCAAGAGAAGCTAGAGTTGAAGCTTCAGGTTGCTGATCTGCTTAAGGGAAAAGAAAAAGCATATTGAAGAGAAGTGGCAGTTAGAGTTTCAGAATGAAAAGTTGAAGGAGAAGTTCAGGGGGATTCAAGCCATCTTGGAGAAGTGAAGAAGATGAAATGAGATTAGTGGCATTGCTGACCTTTTGGGAATGATGGTTGTGTAATGACCTAGCATCTAGGAACTAATGTTGTGTACTGTATGCTTGTACTAATGGTGAACTATGGATGTGTATGTATGTAGTAGTTATGCTATTCATCCTTTTGTGAGAAAAGGATGAACTATGCATTTGAAGTGGAACTCCTCTATGTATTGTGAACAATGGTTATGTATTGCTATGTATGGATCAGTTTCTTATTATGTATGGTTATGCTGATTATTTAGATGGATATGTTGATGATGGTACATTATGACAATGTTGCAGCAAACCAGACAGTACATTGCAATAAAAGAGGAACAAGACTCACTAAATCTCATTGCATCAGAAGATAACTTCACTGATCCATTACAACTTGATCCATTACAACTTGGCTGCAACTGAAGCAACTAACTAACTTAATATCTTGCCTGCAACTAAGCCAAGCACAAATATAGTGAAAAGAAACAACACATTGTGAAATTTGGCCCTAATCCCTGCAATCTCTGCATTCTTCTCTCTGAGTTGAGTTTGCAGAGACAGAAACATGGCCTCCCTTGTGCCATCATCTTCACTTGGAGTCAGGATTGGAAATTGATCTTCAGATCTAGCAACAGTTGCACCTTTAAGCCTCCATACTTCATCACGCAGATCCCCAATGAGCTCACTCCAGAATGTGGGCAATGGACCATCATGCCATTGCACAAATCCACAGCCACCGTGCTATTAAGATAGACAAGCAAATTTCACCATGCTGCCACATACTATTGCACAGAAGAAAGAGGAAGAAAATTAGGGCAAAAAACAGCACTCACCATAGCATCCACGCAGCTATAGTACCTCCTACCAGGGTTCTGCCTGCTCCAGGAGATCCATCTTGGCGCCTTCCTCGGAGTTGAGCAGTGGCACATCACTGGAGGCTCGTATGCCATTGGGTTCTCGTGGTAGCGCACCGGCGAGCGCAACTCCTCCCCCCTCCTTCCTGCAGCTCGACGAAATCCGGGAGCGGACCCGGCACTGGACGACCACGACATCTCCGCCGCCGGCCCCAGTCAGCGCCTCTGAGATTTCTCCTTGGCTGCGCTCCAAATGGCCACTGCGTGGATGAACCCTAGTTTCGTTCCCCACTCTGAGATCTTGTGTTGTCACTTTAATAGTAGGAAAGGTATCTGGCCCACATGTCAGAATCCCCAAATGTGGTACTGCATGTTATGTGATGCCCCAATATTGGTACTGACATGCAACAGCTAGCAGCAGTATTGGTACTGATTTGTCACAATTAACTGCAAATGTGGTACTGCTTTGCAAATACTGGTAGCAAGTTCAACATTACAAGCATCCAGTAGCAAGTTCAGATAACCAACTAAAGTTCAACATTCAGATAATCACCTAAAGTTCAACCACATATCCAGTAGAAAGTTCTACATTACAAGCATCAAGTTCAACATTACTAGAGTACTCCACCATTACTCCACCTCAAGCATCAAGTTTAACCAAAATAACACCACAGTATTTCACATTACATGGCTCCTCCACCTCCCATGCTAGCAGTGAAGTAGGACATCCATACAGTGTCTGTGCCATCAGTAGGAATGTCAGCATATTGCCTTGGGGCAATGAATGGCATTGGAGCACCTCTTCCAGCTCTTCCTCTGCCTCTGCCAGCTCCTCTTCCAGATGGTGGTGGTGTAGTAGAAGTAGCAGCTCCTCTTCCTCTGCCAGCTGCTCTTCCTCTTCCAGATGGTGGTGGTGTAGTAGAAGTAGCAGCTCCTCTTCCTCTGCCAGCTCCTCTTCCTCTTCCAGATGGTGGTGTTGTAGTAGAAGTAGCACCAGCTCCTCTGCCAGCTCCTCTTCTTCCAGATGATGGTGGTGTAGGAGCAGAAGCAGCAGGTCTTGGTTGTCTTGCTGTTGGTGCAGTAGAAGGACCAGCAGCTCTTGGTTGTGAGGTACTTGGAGTAGCCTTGCAAAGAAAAGGAAACAGTTAATAATGCTAGAAAGAAATGTACAAGAAAGAAAACATTAGTATATTTCAAGGTGAAAAATTATTACCACATGCTTATTCTTCCTCAAAGCTAGCTCAGGCTTCAACTGTTTAAGACAGTTTGTGTACCTATGCCCTTGGAGACCACAATTGCCACAAGTTATGGTCCCCATTCTTGAAGTTTCTTTTGGCTTTGGTACTTCAAATTTGCCCCTGATCCTCTTTTCTTTCCTTCTTCCTCTCTTGATTTTGAATGCAGGTGGTTCTATGTCTGGACCAGGGGTCCCTGTCCAATCATGCTCACCAGGCACAGGAAAGATCATTGGTTCATAAGCTGCAGCATAAAAATCTTTCTTGAAGAATTTGCTGACATAATCCTCTGGTTTCCTTTTATCCTTGTTTATTGCAGAGATGGCATGGTTGCAAGGTATGCCACTAAGGTCCCACTTCCTGCATCCACAACTCTCAAGTTCCAGGTTGACAACATGTGTTTGCTGCCCACTTGTAACTTGCCATAAGTTGACCCCTGCCTGTATTGGCTTGCAGTATCTGACCCTCTCCTTCTCAACCTCTAGCTTCTCACTGTAATGAGGTGTTATCTCCCATCTTGCTTCCTTTACACACTCTCTCTTCATGTGCCACCTCACCATCTACTTATCTTTTATCCCATCACACATTGTCCTTATAGGTTTTCTCCTAACATCTAGAATGTACTTGTTGAACACCTCTGACAAGTTGTTCACTACCAAGTCAGTCTTGCAGTTTGTGTCAAATGCATGCCTTGCCCATGTTTTTTTGGTATTGCAGTAAGCCACTCCCAAGCTTCCTCACTTTCAGCTCTAAGATCATTCATTGCAATATTAAATTTGTGTTCATTGTAGGCATAGCTAGCATTATCCATGCACTTCTTAAGATCTTCACCCCTAAACCCAGCATTTTGGAAATTTGCATATAAATGTCTAAGGCAGAATCTTCGGTTGCAATTTGGAAACACAGCATTCACTGCATTCAATAACCCCTGACACAAACAATTTAACAAGTCTAAGCTACAAGCTAAAGAAATATGCACCAATGAAAATCTAAGCTACTGTAAAAACTTGTTCAAAACAGAATGAAATATGCAAACACATACCTTTTGTCTATCTAACATTATAGTATAAGCTCCAAACTTGCCCACTTCTCCCCCTAGGCAAATTTTCAGTTGGTGTAGAAACCAACACCAACTAGGTGTGTCCTCTTGACCAACTATGCCAAATGCCAGTGGATATATGTTGTTGTTGCCATCTCTACCAGTGGCAGCAAGTAGTTGAGCACCTGTAGTGAGCTTAATGAAGCATCCATCAACACCTGCATAATCAACATTTTCAAGTGAGATACAATATGGAGTACTCTACAATATGTAAGTGGTTCACACAAAGTTCAAGAACTAACCAATGAAAGGCCTACACCCATTGAGAAACCTCTCCCTTGCTCCATTAAGGCAAAAAAACATGGCATGGAATCTTGGGCCTGGGTGGGGTATTTTTGCATTAGGTACTGGAGTAACAGTAGTGACTATTACTCTACTCCCAGGGTTTGTGTCCATGACAGTCTGAGCATAGTCTTTAAGCCTAGGATATTGCTTCCTGTGATCTCCTAACACAGCATCAATAGCTATGTTCTTTGCCCTATATGCCATGCACTTGGGCACATCTACACCATATTTTTCATTGCATGCATCAATTATAGTCTGAATACCAGTAGTTATATCAGATCTAAAGAGATGCTCGTATTTCTGTGCTAGCCACTTAGCACTAACCTTGGTGGTCTCAGTGGTACTAGGGAAAGTGTGCTCTAGTCTCATCTTCTTAATTACAAAGGTTTTCTCCCCTTTTATAACTGTTGCCACCATTAAGAACTGGCATTTTTTATCTATACACTCAACAATTATCCTCTGATCTGAATTCCTGTGATACCTGAAATTCCTGGCCTGGGTGATGTGCAAATTCAACAAAGCTTCTCTGAATTGATGCTGAACCCTAAAACACAACTTCATACACAGTTGCTCATGTGGTTGCTCCATTTTCTCATTGTACCACTTCCTAGCTGGCCTTTTCTTTGCCCTACTCTTCCTTTTCTTTTGTAGGACAAAAGAGAGTGGCTGAAAACCATCATCATCACTCTCCCTCAACAACCCCTTCTCTTCTTCATCTAATGATGGTCTGAAATCAGGTTCAACCTCTGGTAGCTCACTACAATGTGACCTAGTGGTTGGGCCTCTTCTAACTGGCAGCTTCTGCTTCTTCTTTACAGGTTCAACTATAGTTTCTTCTTCTTG